>LR994593.1:2421431-3621431 GCA_905187575.2 Celastrina argiolus | reverse complement strand
ATTTCATGAATTGTCTATTATGTTACGGCGATCACCAAATACTTGCTTTTCAAAAGTTGCAATGTGCAACAAAGGTCGTATGCATACAGTATGGTTTTTGGGCGGGCATTTTATGAATCGATATTAGCATCTATATCGAATAGAGCCTTTATCCAAGTTTCCATCGCTAAATACGATGACGATGTTGTAATAAAAAATGTTAAGATATAACAAGCATCGCTGTGTCATTTAGGCTGATTTCTAAAGGAAATTGAATTGTATGATCAACTAACATTTTTTTTTAATTTGCATTCTTTCACTGAATGCTGATTGGTAAAACATTTATAAGAGAGAAAGAGAAGGACAGTATTGTATAATTATATCACTCTCGCACTTGCAAGCCTGGTTAAAATACCATAGATAGCTTAATTCACAAAAAGATACCGATTAGATGACATACGATTTGAATCAACCGTATCTGAAGTATATTTAACTTAACTTCATAATTCTATGTTTTCAAATTTTCTTGTTGTAATAAGCAAAGGCTTGGTTAAAGGCTCGGTACGATCACGAGTTCAATGGCTTTCGACAAATGTCGAATAAGATTGTTGAAACTATTAGCGCATTGGTTTTACCGTACTTGAAACTTTCAAGACTGCTCATCCCTTATCACCGGTTTTCTATGAAAAGTACAAACAATTAATGAAAACGACCCGAGAGCCATTGAGTAATGTATTGAGAGTTGTAATGTATTACCAAATGACTAACAAGTTTGTGATATTACCACGTATTAAAGTATTTATTTATTTAACAATTTATTGTGCACATAAACAATTGACAGATTAAACAGAAACAAAAACGACACTAAAGGACTGCTTATCTCTAAAATATTTTTTTTCCAGCAAGTATCAACACATTTCAAAAATTTAAAGCTCATATTGCAACGAGTTCTCTTAATATTTATTTGTTTATATCTCACTATAAGTGGAATGTTTTCTTGATCTTTTTTTTAAATATCACAGTTTATTATATTACGTGACTCATTCTTCATGTATCCCATCCTGTCATTCATTCTTCCCAACTGCCATTAGGTCCCCTTCAACCCATACCATGTCGCCCTGGATGAAGAAGCTGTTCCTGCAGCTGATGCCCAAGTTGCTGATGATGAGGAGGACCAAGTACTCCCTGCCGGACTACGACGACACCTTCGTGTCTAATGGATACACCAACGAGCTGGACATGAGGTAAGACACCACAGCACTAGTGATGGTAATTAAATGGTATACGGTACCAGTATTTAATTTGCATCAGCTGATGAGGAAAAACTTGGGCGTATGGCCCACATTACCGTGTTGTTACTATATAATTAATGAAACGAAGTTAAACCTTAACTCGGTTACCAATTGGAAATAAGGTATTTCACGTTTCAATCATGGAAATCAAATTGATAAACAGCGACAATTCGTGAAAAACATATTCCGTAATGCCGACACGAGTATTAATTTGTTAACTCGATGTGAACGTGACAAGTGTAGTAGACGGGCGTTTTTTTAACGTAAATAAAATTGTTAATGGAGTCAGGCGTTAGTTTACGGAAATCCATATCATATATATTTTTTTCGCGTGATATTGCTTATAATAAAATATAAATATATTATATCTAGCAAGTATTTCGCCCTGCGAAAAAAATATAACCACAACCTGCTAGCAGATGAGTGAGTGTACGCATTGGCATGCGTTTGATGCACCTCCGTCCTTCCCACACTGCTTATGCGGTACACTCGCAAGCAAAAACGTGAAAACACCACCACCACACAAGCAATAATGTTAACACGATCGTGCAAAGCCCCACACCACCATGCAAGTTGCAAATCTCGACGCGCGTTTACCTCCGACCCCAGAGCATCCTCAGGATTTAGACTCTGCGAACAATGTTCGTTATATCACACGGTGGTGTGGGGTTTTGCACGATCGTGTTAACATTATTGCTTGTGTGGTGGTGGTGTTTTTACGTTTTTGCTTGCGAGTGTACGCATAAGTAGTGTGGAAAGGAGGGAGGTGCATCAAATGCATGCCTATGCGTACATTCACTAATTTGCTAGAAAATGCAATAAATGTTGTGTTTATAATTTTTTTTAATGTTATTTATTTATTTATTCAGAAAAATTTCGCGGGATATTGCTAGTAGGTATATAGGTACTTAGTATTATTATTTAAATTTTATGTAAAAAAAAATGCAATTAAGTATTAACGAAAAATAACAGGCGGTTTGCTCAGTGAAATAAATCCAGTTCGAACTATATTTTATACAAGTAAAAATATAACACTGTTCTTTTTATCACGTTTTCACCGTTCTTTTTATCAAGAGCAGTGTTTCCGTAGGATTTTATGTGGGAGGACCGGCCAAAGCCAGTTGATCAATAAAATTACGTTGTCGTTTGTGTTAAAAAAAAAACAACGGGCGAAATCTCGTTCCGACCGCCCGTCTGCGCGCTCCCATCCCACTACCTCCGAGGGGAAGCTCGTGTCGATATTTATTCTCTTTATAGTAATCAACATTCTCAATATTTTATTTTGTAAAATGGAACGCTGTTTTCTTGATTCCCTTCAAGTTTCGTTTCGATTAAAAATGTACTTTTTTTTGTACAAGAGAACGAGGTAGGGCTAAGGTTAAACTCACATTGGCACATAATCGCTGCGTTTTTCAATTTTTTTCTATTTATTCTTCTTATTAAAGTATAAATTATGATTATATAGTATGCAGCGTCGGTCAGACGGGCGTTGTAGTGAAACGAATCGTTTTTTTAACATTGTCAAATAGGTTTTCAACTGAGTTCTTGGGTTTGAGACTTCTGAGAAATACGGGCCTTAGCATAGCGCCAATGTGACTTTAGCCTTAGTCTTCGTCAGACAGGATTTTATTAATATTTTTATTTTCTTTTTAAGACCTTTCGTTTTATTGGAAACTCGCGTAATTTTATTCATGAAGGTTATTGTTGTACTGTTGTTAGGAGGCTTCACGGTTAAGCTGACAGACGCCAAAACAGAAGTATTATGGCTTTCAATCTATTTATTTAAATAACTTTTACTTTTACTAAGAGGAAACTCCACGGTTGAGAGAACTACAAAATAGGTATTTTTAAAATCTATTGGTAATAGGTCTGGTAAAGTAAGGGCGTATAGATCAAGAATCTTGGCTCTACATTAGATCTGATAACTTTTTATACAGGGTAAGCTAAGTAGACTCGTCTTGGCAACATTTTTACATGAAAATGTTTTTGGTGGGATATTATTTATACGACCCCATTTTTTCAATTTTTAAATAAATATATTATTTTAGGGAGAAATGGATGTTCAAAAATCTAAAAAAAATTACCTGACTTTTCGCTGTGTTTAAACATCCACGAAACAAATTTGACTGTATTATACAGGGGTCGGCCAGACTCCTATTTCTGTATGGATAAATAGGCGTTGTGTTTCCTCTTCTTAATACATCAACTTTTTTTTCTTGGACCAAATTAACTCTATGGCTGCCAGGTTAAAGTATTAATAGTAATATCTTGCATTTATGACTGTCACAGCGTTCAATGTATTAAAAACAAAGACAAAATTTCTGCGAACTACACAGGGAGGTTGGTCTATGCCTCCCATAGGCAGTTGTCACACATATATCGAAACTGTGCCCTATATATCGCGGTGTGTATGTAATGCGTAGCCATGCAAACGCACGCACACCTGGGTACCTCAGATTTATCAGAAAAAGCACATCGTAATTTTATTTCTTCTGAGATTTTACTATTTCAATTTACTACAAAATATCTCTGTTTATCAGCAATAAATCAGAAATATTCCATTTCGTAATAAAACTTATATTGAAAAAGCGGTATACATGTAAATTATACACATAAATATTTTTTACTGGCAATATAATTTTTAGGATTCCGTTTCCGACCATTGTAGTAATATCCTTATAGTTTCGTTACTGTGGCAACTTCTATGATTATGAATACGAATAGTGGGGTATGTTAAAATGCAATATTGTCAAATATTATGTAAATATTAATTCATGGATCATATATTAAGCTGAATGTAGTGTGAAGAGTATGACGCGTAGAGGATTTTTTGTTATAGCACCCCATATCATACATATTATATGGCAACAAATCACGATAAAAGATTTTTCTGAAAGTCACAAAACATATAAGTGTCGATCCTGGTCGGATCTTAGGTCAACGACCAGTGTGTTCGATAGTATAGACTGGGAGCCAGCGCCATCCAGCATAGTAAGATTCACTCCTTGTGGTCATTTTAGACCTTTGATTTTTTGATGCACTTCATATAAATTACTTAATTTGTATGAAGTGCCATAACAGAAAATGGTGTATACGTCATTCTCTTTACACTATATTCGGCTTAATATATGACACATGAATCATCCTGTATTTTGTTTCTGTCGCTCAGTAGGTAAGGAGCGAGAAACAATCCAAATCAACTGTTCGACCCGTTTCATAACCTATCATCTATCTATACGAAAAGCTTGAATGCCAAACAACGTGACAGCGATATGCAGGTGTACAGATAGGTTACTGAAACAGCAGGCTTACTTCCGACACAATCGAGAATCGAATCAGTTCGATCTCAACGGCTTTTGGTATTTTATTTTGTGGATTACTTTAAAAATAAGCAGGATAAAGAAAATCGTTAGATCGTAACTTTTTGTACTCCCGACTATATCAATCCACTGAGAATCCGGGAGTACGCGACAGGATCAAACCTGAATCAATATCGAATCATTTTGGAAAAAAAGGCCCTAAGCCCTTAAAATGATTACGAATAAAAGTGATTAACCGTATTCGGTTAATCACTTTTCAATCTTACAGCGTGGCAATGAGGTTCAAAATTGGTAAACCGGATCTGGGACCGTATTATGATCTTTTACAATACCAGCCTGGTTCCAGGCAATTCAATAACACGGCCTTAAACTGGTTTTTTTCTTTTTTAAATTTCAACCTCATGTTATTCTGAATGGATCCACCCTAGTTTGGCAGTCTGAAAGTGACATTCGGAAGCAAGCCAAGTATCAAGTGACTGCTGGCTGTCAATAAGTGATCGTATATACAAAAATTCCAGGCAGCCATGTTGTATGGCGTAAACTGGCTGGAATTAAGAGCTTATAATAGGCCCCCTGTCGAAGTTGTACTTTTCTCTGCATGCCAGATACAAGTTCGTACAAGTCGGGCTAATGTAGATTCCTTGCAGCCGGGACAGCTTAACCGATACGTTCGGGAAGGGCGACGACGGGGACTATCGCAAGTCCCCGGCGCCGGAAGACGACATGCTCGGCGCCGGCGCCCACCAGCGGCCATCAGGTGAGACGGATTCATGTGAGTTCATGTGATATATGTTCTGTAGCTTAGTTTGAAAGGAGATTCACACGCGGGACAACGCACCGCGGCGGATCTTATGTCGCGTTAGTTTTAAATTGATACTAAAAAAGCAAAAAAAAACAGGCCAAATTTAAAACCTCCTCCTTTTTTTGGAAGTCGTTTAGAAACAGAAACAAAGATGAAATTACAGCAGCAGTAAAAACAGAAAAAACAGATAACTAACACACGTACACAATAGTGTGAAGAGAATGACGCGTAGAGCATTTTTTGTTTTGGCACCTCATATAAATGACATATAACTAAAAAAAAAATTAAGACTACCACAAGGAGTGAATGCTGAAGCTCGCTGGCTTCCTAGTCCATACACACGAACGCACTGGTCGTTGACTTAAGACCAGACCAGGTTTAAAGCTCATCTGTTTTGTGACTTTTATGGAGATCTTTAATCATGATTTGTCGCTTTATGGTACGTAATTTATATGAGGTGCCAAATGTCATTTTCTTCACACTATTTTTGGCTTAATATATAAACCATGAATCACATGTATAATCAACCCGCACCGATGCGTAATCGCACCGCTTTACCGCAGCGGTGCGCAGTGCCGTGTGTTTATCGCCTTAGAGGCCTACACCTCTTTTTTCTTGTACTGAATCTACTAGGTGATTTTTGATGCGTTTCGACTTTCGGATAATAATATATATATATATATATATACAAATTATAATAATATTTATATTTTTTCTTTTTAAAAATTTGTTTTACAATATTGCACTACCAAGTACCAATTTAAAATCATAATTTATAACTCATAGATTCAGTTAACAATTAAAATAAATAATCCAAAATGATTGTACCACGACCGTAAAAATCACTTAGTAGATACTCAAGTTATATCTAATAAAATCTCAGTAGTGTTGGAGATTTAGCACAATAATGAGGGTTCTATACCCAAGGGATTTATATCCTACTCTATAGATAAGACTCTGATGTCTGTCTGTCAGTTGGACAGATAATTTTTCATAGTTTGACTTATTTCTGTTGCTAATTATTAAGACAAATCTTTCATAATAAAAGTGTTTTTTGATGTGCTAATGTAGTAGAAGTAGAGTAGTACGGAACCCGTCATTCGCGATTTCGATTCGAACTTGACCGGTTTTAATTCACATTCCAATCTAAATATATTATATTTTTTAATGGCAACAGAGGGAATATTATATATCCGAAAATAGGCAGCAGCATTAACATAGTTATTAACTGTGGTCGCCCCGCCTGCTAAGCGAGGCGAGTATAACTTAACCTCATAAAAAACTTTGGGGGACGCTTATGTCCAGTTGTGGACGTTAAAGCTGAAATGATGATAATAACGATTAATGATTGAAACTAGAAAAGTGGATACAGTGCAAGTAGCTTGTGTATTATAACAATTTGCACTTTTTACACTTTCTTAGTTGATTTCAACATTCATCATTGTCATAATTTCAGCTATGATTTCCACTACTAAAGTATTGCCTCTCCCAAAGTGTTTCATGGGGGATAGTTGCCTATAATCGCCACGCTTGGTAGGCTGGTGTGCGAGCACAGCTAATAACTATTCCTGCGGAAACACTTGTGGTCGTTCTTGGATAGATAATATTCCCATTACAAGTGTCCAGTGACAGTCTGTACTGTCCACTAACAACTGCTTGTCTACAGTAACGGAGTCAGAGAATATGTTGCCCCGTCACCTCTCCCCTGAAGTGGCAGCCGCGCTGCAGAGCGTCCGCTTCATCGCACAGCACATCAAGGACGCTGACAAGGACAACGAGGTAATCATCATCAACTTTATCATTATTCTCGTCGTCATTATCTTCATGGTCTTCGTCATTAACACCATCATCACTAGTATCAGAGAACATCATTAAAACGGTATGAGTCGCATCGTCACTTACACCAGTATCATTATGGGAGAGACCAGTATCGTCGTCAGAGAATATGCTTCCCTTAAGAGGTGACTGCACATGAATTTCATCGCTTAGCAAGAACAACGACAACGATGTATTCATCGTCAATTGAAATTCTTAAATTTTTCCGCAATTCTTCTTCGTCATAATTATCATGGTATTCATCTTCATTGTCATCATCATTAACACCACCAATATTACTATTACCATTATCATCTATATTGGAGTCAGAGGAAATGGTGTCGCGCTGCAGATGCGTTTCATCGCACAGAATATCAAGTACTCTGAAAAGGACAGTAAGGTAATCATCGATAGCTTGTTCTTAATAATCATCTTGTTCGTCGTCTTCATTATGTTCCTCATTAGCCCCATCACCACTATCAACACTAGTATCGGAGTCCATAATTTCTTACTTACTATATTAAATACTGTGAGATTTTTACTCATTTTCTATTATTTTCATATGAAATATTATTCACAATTATTAAATATTGGTTATTTTTACAATTGACTTGAATGAAGATATTTACAGAAAAATAAATATGGATTCTAAATAAATTTATAGTCTTTTGATTTGTGGCCACGACTTTTAAAAGGAAGTTTAAACGCTCAATGTCTTTAAACACTTTTAGCTAAGCAAGTACAATTTATATATTTTGCGGTAGCTACGCGCTGAAACCTGAGTGTCATTTTCAGTTATATTGAACAATGTTATCTAATTCAAATGCCCACGTTGTTTTGACGATTGTTCGGAACAACAAGAGAAATAAATCACGAAACTCCGTACAAAGTTCAATACGAGGTTCTTTGATGAATTCCCCAAAAGTTTCCACTTTAATAATTTTAACAGATACAAAAGATGGTCGCGTTCAGCCTCTATTTCACAATATTGTTGTAGCACGTAGCTCTACGTGAGTGCTACGCGGATGCTACACGGCAGCTACGAATATGCTACACATGTCATATTAATAGTTTTCCTCTAAATCAAGTAGAAAAATTTAGGTTTTTCTACCTGATAATAATGTGTTCAAATAATGAGTCCGGTGAGCTATTTTTATAGTGCCCTAGTGTGTGCGCAATACACAGAAGCACTGTCTCTTCGTCACTCTAGTAGCACATTGGGACGGTCACCCGACACGAGTGGCGGGAGAACGGGCGCAGGTCTTTTTTCATGCCTGATCTGACGCATGGATAATCTTTCTTGTTCGACAATGAAGTGATTTTTTTTTGTTCCGACGCGAGAATACAACCCAAAAAAGTCAACGAGTTCAGAGCTTGGCTACACATGTTACAATGTCAATAGTCAATCTTCTTCTTCTCTTATATATAAAAATGAATTGCTGTGCTTTAGTCTCACTAAAACTCGAGAACGGCTGAACCGATCCGGCTATTTTTAGCCTTGAATATTCTTGGAAGTCCCGGGAAGTTTTACACGGTTCATCACAAGCTGTTTGTATGCTCAACGAAGTAGGCACGGGTCAGATAGTTTAAATTGAATTAAATACCATTTATTTCAGGCTACGTAGGCCCATATAATAAATACCTTACATACTAACATACATATTATATATACTTGCGCCTCCGTGGTCTAGTGGTTCTGAGCTTCGCTCTCGACCTGGAGGTCGCACACACTTGGGCACTATAAAATAATTTCTGCGAATCTGGCCTGGTTTCAATGAAATCGGCTACCGACACCGATATCGGTGAGGGGAGCTATTATAAATTAATTAATAACTACACTTTAACACTTTTAATATAATAATATCTAATAACGCTTCACACCACGTCGAATGAGGCCCGTTTAAGTATCCGAAGAAGTTGTGTTGTCACCATCATTATTTGCCCCATGTCCCACGTCTGTTGCACCCCCTCATAACTTATTTATTGCTCAGCGCCGTTTCCTCATACGAAACAGACGAAATAAATGTAGGTTAAAGGTTTTGTGTGATGTGCATTTTAATTTATTCTTGCTGATTCCGCATGGAAAAACACGTGATAATTTTGCGCGAAAAAAAGAAAAACCGAATGCGTTATATAGCCTATGCTACTTGGGCTATTATTAAAAATGTTTTGATGCCTGTTTCACTAAAACCGGATCAGTCGTTTAGGCGCTATAATGGAACATATTGGTGATATAAAATATGTGGAAGTTAGCATTGATAATATGGATCATCGTACTAATTATTATAAATATTCAAGGTATGATGGATCATAAACTACTGAATAAATTTCGATTAAAAGTGTATTTAGGCTATAGATTAAATTATAAGCTTCATTGTATCCTGAAAAACAATATTGTTCCCGTGGGATAGTGTATTTATGCCATAGGAACAGCGGGAAAAAAACTTTACTAAAGTGTTCATAACTGAATAACTAGGTACGTAATTGGGACTTAAAATACATTATTTTACATATTTGTATTGTTTGAAAACCTGTTAGTATACACATATTTAGGATTTTACTTGAAGACATGAAGGTGATATGTCACAAAAAAAAATTACCCAGAAAATTGAGTATAAACTGTCACTTAAATATTTTAGGATTTCTAGTAACGTATCAAGTACATTAATTCTAGAGACGATCTTTAGTATGTACGAGTACTTAATACTTTACGAGGTATTCTAAAATGTTTAGGTGACAGTCTGAACTTAATATTTTCGAAATCATATCACCTTCATCCATTCATGTCTTCAAACACATATTTAATACCATGAACCAGGAACCCAGGAACACAAAAAACTTTTTATCCTTTTGGCAGAATTTGAACCCGCGACCTGCCGCTTGAGAACCAACGCGCCCAGCCTCTGGGTGTCAAGAGGTGTCAAGAGATTATTTAATTACTGTCAAAGATATATGTAAGCGCGTTTGTATAGCGGTCATGACAGTACAAAAACACTCTTTATTTCGGGAGTGCGTTAAGAAAACATTCGTTCATTACAGTGATGATCATTCATTCGTTCGTTACCGTGGGGATAATTCGTTCATTCGTTTATTACTGTGATGATAATACGTTTGTTCACGTTGAACGTGCAAGGGTGCATATCCACGGTTCAAGTAACTACGTCAACGTAAAACAGTACGGTGTCACGGCACGTCGACGTAACGTACAAATTCACGTCGACGGATTTTATGCCGGATCTGAGTGCCTCGTGAATTTCTGTTAGTGTAAAATCAAATTGTGGCTCATATAGACTTGCATTTGCATTTGCATGACTGTGTTTTACTTATCAATAAAAAAAAAAACAAAAAAAGTAAAAAAGTATCTTGGGTCGCCCGACAGAATTGCTAACTTAATACGGAAGAGCCTGCTTTCCGCTACCGTGTACGGGAGAGAAAGGGATGCCAAATAGACTCGTAACGCGTTACGTAACAAAGTATTTTACGCCCCTGTAAGAAATTATCATTTCAAACAATATTCACCGCTCTGCAGACGTTTCTGTACCGTGAACTAGCACGACACGGTTACTTCGTGCATGGAGCCGTTTCACTAAACATCGTGAGTTCGTGAAGTGGAGATGGGGTCAGGCCGTTAGATATGAGTATGAGTGTGCACTTTGTACGTAATGAGCGCCATCTGGGTTTGGCGTCCCGCAATCAAATAATAAAGCTTGTGTGCCGGACCAATTAGCGCCGCAATCCTGAATCACGCTATCAAAGGTTGAAGTTCTGTGTTTTATACGTCATACACTGAAACTACTTTCACATGACACCACGACGTTTCTGCCATAATTATTATTGAAAACATTCATTAACATCACAATAAACTCCAAATAAATCACAAACTCATAATTAGCTTACAATGACTTAATACCTAATCTAAATTCCCGTGGTAATTTCCCTCATTTTTTTTGGACATTTGGGTCATTAGAATTTTGTACTGTCTCCCACATGCTTGGGGAGGGAAACTGGAATATTTCCTACTCCTCCTTTTTTCTTCTGATCAATTTCGTTGTCGGTCCCAAGACAGATTTAGCTTGTCCCTCGGGCACACCTGAGATCATATCAAAGGGTTCGTCGTAGTTGGTTACCGCTGTCGATCCTAACTCACAGGAGTTGCAGTGGTGGTAATGTGAGGTGGGCCAATGTCCGTAAAAAAAAATGACACCGCGGCGCCGTACACATGTAAATTCTAGGGATAATGTGGTAGTACTGCGACGGAGAGACGCGGTGCCATGTGAAATTTATATGATTGATTAACATATTAAAAAAAGCTAATAAATAATATTTAATTGCACTCTTTGAAGAACTAAGGACATTAATCTCACAAACACTGATTCGAAATAGCAAAGAAGATGCCCAAATAAAATCAATTATAAATGACACTATAAGCCGACAATCCCGATGGCTCAGTAATTGAGCGCGTCGGTGCTCGAGGCTGTGTTCAAATCGCGCCAAAGGAACAAAAAGTTTTTTGTATTTCATGCGTATAATTTAATAAAAATGAAATAGTATAGAAGTATTAAATATATTATTTCCGTTGTCGCGTACAGGCTATTCCAGTACTCAGATCACAACCAGATTAAAAGGTCAAAAGATTTATTATATTGGTAACTATATATTCTTGGAGAATTAAAAAAGAAAAATTTTCAAACCGACTCCATATTCAAATGATTTTAATTCCCCTTCATTTATACAACAGTAATTAGCAAAATGGAGGTAATAAATTAGTGCTTATACGTTAATCTGGAGGTTTTTGGATGGCAGCCATATTCAGGTGAGGTATTTCCAACCGAATTTCATTCGTAATGTGTCATTGGCACACCTCCAGGTGGGAGTCTATAGAAGGCGTTGGTTGCATATTTAGGTAGTGCTATTACCATTGTGAAGTTCGCCACAGACCACAGCGACAACTACAAAAACGTAACGTAACTGTTTTCATTCACTATCGAAGAAAGTATGACTATTAGTAATATAATATCTATAAAGTATGTATATGTCGCAGTCATCTGATTGAATCTGCTTATTTAATTGAATGACTAGCGCGGTTACTTAGTGGCGTCAAACAGCTCGTACAGATAGCAATGTTTTGATATATTTTTGATTAATTTTCTTTAATTAATGTGCGTCATAAAATAAAATAAATAAATAAAAAACGTTTTATTTCCAAATGAAACTTACAAAGTTATTTTCGGAAAGTCAACAAGAAAAACAAGCTACCACCGGTTCAATATCTATATATCATATATATCATAATAGTACACATTCGGAAATTATGCAGTTTAAAAAGAAAGTATTGAATGGCTGTTCTAGTCTCGGATTAATTGAAATTGTTGATAAAAACAGGATTCAATGAATGCGCTAGACAGAATCAACCAGATGACTGTGTCAAAAGGGGAAAGAAGATATAATAAAATTAAAGAAAGCTAAAATATGATAAAGTAGAATGGCCAAAAGTTAACTGTAAAAATATATTAAAGTGTAGATTTACTAAAATCAAAATTCAAAGTAAAACGCTAAGCCAATGTATTTATAAGTTTTATTATATCACACTACTATTATTTTAATTACAAGAAATTAAGACAATTAGCAACACACCATTTTATATACTACACTTCCTTTTATCAATAAATAAATGTAACCAAAATATCTTAAACAGCTTTGTAATATTTTTACTGTACTAGGAATAGAATTTAAACAATAAATAATAAACTATGGAATAAAATATAATAGTTGTATTTAACAACCTGGTAATTTACTTTTTATTTAAAAGTACCAATCAGCAAATTAGAATATTTTTACAATATACCAATAATTTATCATTAAAATATATTTCCAAGTATTAAAATATATTAATAAATTATTTACTACTAAAACACTATAATAAAACGAGACATAATAATATTACTTAGCTACAACATAATATAGAGGCTTTCAGAAAATATGGTACTTATCTTAAATGTGTCTCTCTCACTATCTGGTTCAGAACTGAAGCCAATATAGCGGACATATTCTTTTATAAGTATAACTTGGCGCCATTTTCACCGGAAGATATAACACAATGACAATATTATTTTAAAGCGGAAGTTCGTAGAATAATTTACAATATTATGAAATACTGAAATTGACATACAAAAATGTTTACAATGAATGTTCAATTATTTTCACATTATTTCAGAATTTAACCTTAATAATTACATTTTTATTAAACATATCAAATTATTAAATTGTAGAACCGGAAATAATATTATACTGACATAAATTTCAAAGTGACTTAAAAACTACTTTGTTAAGAATTACATAATTATTTGTGTTTATTAAATTATTCACAACATAATAAATTCATAGTTAGTAACAATTTAAATTTGTTACAAATTGCCATATTAATAATCAAATCTGACAACTGCGACATATTGATTCATGGTTCATATATCCAGGAGAATATACAGTTAAGAGCAGAACGCGTGGCGCATTTTTTGTTTTGGCACCTCATCTAAATTACTTACCATAACGCGATAAATCAAGATATAGTCTATATACACGAAAGCACTGGTCGTTTACCTAAGACCTGTCCAGGATTGAAACTCATCTGTTTTGTGACTTTTATGGAGATCTTTAATCATGATTTGTCGCGTTATTGTAAGTAATTCATATGAGGTGCCAAAACAAAAAAAGGTCTACGCGTCATTATTTTCACACTATATTCGGCTTGGTGTAATATGTTATAAGATATGAGAGTAAGGCTCCTGGAATAGGCAACAATTCACTTGAGCAAATTAACTTTTTACAAATCCAACTAACCAGTAACCGCTAACTTCAATAAATTAACCCGAGTTAATTACACGTGAAACACACCCCGAGGAGCTCAGTAAGATCCCGAAGGATCGATAGCAATTTAAATCCGCTGATCCCACACCTAATGAGAACCTTGGAGGAGTTTACTATCGGCACTAAAGACATCCTAATGTATAATGGTACTAATGCGTTCTCGTTGACTTTTTACCCGACGAAGCCAAAATGGAGGTTTTGGCAGTATATTACATCCGATATAGCGAAGTAGTGGTAAAATTTTTATAAATTAGGTGAATATATCCTTATCCTTACTGATATTGTATAATATAAACGTATAGGTAATATATTAGATGACGCGCTTAACCACTGCGCTGGTTAAGCGCGTTGGTGCGAAAGGTCGCAGAAAGGAAGGAAAAAAAATATTTTGTGTTCTTGGATCATGGATGTGTATTAAATTTGTGTATTAATATAATAAAAATCTTAAATATCTTTATGATTTAAAAAACACTTAGCACGGGGCTAGATTGACGTGGTGTAAAGATAGATATTACTATTGTAAATGCGAAAGTAATTTTGTCTGTCTGTGTCACTTTCACGCTAAAACTACTGAATCGACTTATACAGAATAAGTTATTCTGTATAAGGGGATCAGATAACGGAAACATTTTATAGTCTTGTGTGTTCCTGGTTGTGTATTAAACATGTGTATAATATAGTAAAAATCCTAAATATAATTCGACGCAAGCAAACGAAAATGCTGTAAGTACAATGCATTGTACTTATATCATTTTTGTTTTCTTGCGTCGATTATCTACTTTTTTTGTTCCTTCGGGATTCGAACACGCGACCTTCAGTTGTGTTCCACTGTGCCACGGACGTCGTTATATCTATTTGTGTCGCCTCCTTGTCTGACAAGAAAGATAATCCATGCGTCGGATGGGCATGTAAAAAGTCGGTCCTGCGCCTGTTCTCTCGCCAGTCGTGTCGGTTTACCGTCGCACTGGGTTATGAGAGTAAAAGGAAGAGAAAGTATCTTCGTGTATTGCGCACACACTTGGACACTATAAAATAACTCCTGCCTGGTTTCAATGAAATCGGCTACCGACACCGAAATCGGTAAGGGGTCGGACGGAGCTATTATTATTATATTTGTGTCTGTTAACGCGTTTGAAGTAAAAATAGATTTGCGCAAAGTAAAGTTCTATACATAAAGCGGAATTAGAATCTCTAGCCCTCGGCTATAATATGATTCATATTAGCTACGTGTGGTACGTGCGTATTAATATAAGTTGGAAACTTGGATGCTTCTCGCATGAATACCACTTCTAATACAATATACGCGTTTGATGTTATGTAATTATATATTAGGTCCTTACATATGAAATTGGCGTTTTGTTGTACTGGCCACATTGATCTTAAATATATCCTCTTTGGTTAGGAATTCCAAATTAAAATTTAAACAGCTATTTACTCATGCATTTGTGTTTTGAAAACCGTAATTAATTTGTTTTTTTCTCTTTTGCTTTTTTCTTTCCGTCACTCATTTCACAAAATGGAAAACTTAAAATATCGCATTATTTACGAGTACGAGTTCCACCGTGGCCCCAGTGCTGCAGAAACGGCTCGAAGGATTAATGATGTGTATGGGGGTGGTGTCACAAAAGAAAACACGGTGCGTTTTTGGTTTCAACGCTTTCGTTCTCGAAATTTCGACCTGCAGAACAAGCCCCGTGGACGGCCGGAGACCAAGGTTGATAATGATGAATTAAAGGCTATTGTGGAAGCAGATCCATCGCAAACCACATCAGAGTTAGCTACAGGCTGCGGTGTTAGTGACAAAACCGTTTTAATCCACTTGAAGCAATTTGGGAAGGTGAAAAAGCTTGAAAGGTGGGTACCTCATGAATTGAGTGAAGCAAACCGACTAACTTTTAAATCGGATCATTACATGTGATGAAAAGTGGATCCTGTACGATAATCGTAAACGTTCATCGCAATGGCTGAACACTGGTGAACCAGCAAAGTCTTGCCCCAAGCGAAAATTGACTCAAAAAAAGTTACTTGTCAGCGTTTGGTGGACTAGTGCCGGTGTCGTACACTATAGCTTTCTTAAATCTGGTCAGACCATTACGGCTGATGTCTATTGTCAGCAACTGCAAACCATGATGGAAAAGCTCGCCGTTAAACAACCGAGACTTGTCAATCGCTCTACGCCACTGCTGCTTCAAGACAACTCTAGACCACACACGGCCCAACAGACGGCTACCAAATTAGAGGAGCTTCAATTGGAATGTCTAAGACATCCACCGTAGTCTCCGGACCTTGCTCCAACAGATTACCATTTTTTTCGAAATTTCGAGGCAGTCCAAACCGCTTTCAAAGATTTCATTGATTCCCGTCCGAATGGTTTTTTTAGTAAATGGATCAATGAACTACCTATAAGATGGCAAAAGTGTATAGATAGCAATGGTACATACTTTGATTAATAAAATATATTTTAATATGAAAAAATTGCCTTTATGTTCCTCCCATACAAAACGCCAATTTCATATGTAAGGACCTAATATATTGTGTACAACATTAGTACCTTAAATAAATATCTACCCATATATTATAAAGAGATTTGTATTTTTGTATGTATTAACTCAAAAAGTACTGGACCGATTTTTATAAATCTTTTTTCATTAGAAAGCTACTTTATCACTGAGTAACATAGGCTATATAAAAATTAATTGCTGTTCGTTAATCTCGCTAAAAGATCAGCTGAACTGATTCGGTTATTTTTGGTCTTGAAATATTCGTGGAAGTCCCGGGAAGGTTTACACGGTTTCCTTGCTCAATGAAGTGGGCACGGGTCAGCTAGTGTATTATATTATAAGTCATATTTATACACTCGCTGTGTGTAATATAAACATATGGACATCTTACTACTTGTAAAATATTTATCCCTATCTTCTTCTTTCTTTTATGTATAAAAATGAATTGCTGTTAGTTAGTCTCGCTAAAAGTCGAGAACGGCTGAACCGATTCGGATATTTTTAGTCTTCACCTTCCACGAATATTTCAAGGCTAAAAATAGCCGAATCGGTTCAGCGGTTCTCGAGTTTTAGCGAGACTAACGAACACCAATTCATTTTTATATTTAAAAAGAAGATTTTTTAATTGTTAGAAAATGTATGGTCATTTAATATTCCGATGAAAGTGTTGGTAGGTGTGCACAATGAGTGATATGTGAAAATTCCGGTGTTTTTAGTATGTTTAGATTTAGGTTAAATTTAAAAGGGACATGCTTATACCATACGAGTAGCATTTCCTGAATATATGTAAAGGTTTAATAATTTTAAAAATAAAACAGCTAATCTAAATATCCACTTAAACAAAAAAAAATACAAATTTCATTATTTTTATCCAAACACAGAAGAAATAACACAGAAGGAACGTCGTCCAGTGAAAATAACAAGAAAATAAGGTGTAATACAAATAAAGTAGTAATAGTAAGGTAATTTGCTGGACATTAGGAGGATTAATTTTGTTAATAGCAGGGCGGGGGAATCGGTCTCCGGGGGAGTACCGCAGGGGATTCTGTTGGTGTAAGCATTACTTGGAATGTAGGTGATCGATTACGCGTTTTGAGTTTTTGAAAGTTTGTAGTTTATTTACGGTTCCCGAAACTTTTTAATTGCAAAAATGATTATTTATCAAAAGCATCGTAATGGTCTTTTAAAATGGTTGATCGTCGATTTCTGAACCATAAAACTTTTTCATGATCATCGAATGATGACCGTTTACAATTTATTCGTAAATCAAGTTAGGCATTCACTATTATGTTTGTATTGACGACCTCCGTAGCGCAGTGGTTGAGCGCGTTGGTGCTCGAGCGAGAGGTCGCGGGTTCGAATCCCGCCAAGGGAACAAAAAGTTTTCAATGTTCTTGTGTCATGAATGTGTATTAAATTTGCGTATAATATAATAAAAATCTTAGATACGTGTATAGTATAAAAGTATTAAATATATTTCCCTTGTCTGGTACCTGTAACACAAGTTCTTCGGATACTTATCACGGGGCCAGATTGACGTGGTGTGAAGCGTCCATAGATATAAAAAAATATTAATCTAAGTTATCATTAATTAATTACCAATTATTTATTTGATTTTCAATTAAACATTTCCCTTTAATTGATTGTAGAAGATTTTAGGGTCGCAAAATATTAACAAGGCTTCTTTTGATATTTTGGTTTGTTAAAAGTTTTGGGACGACCTCTACTATAGCTGTAAAGTATCCGAAAAGTTGGGAAATTTGTAATGAAAATTAACAGCGCGGCGTCGAAATCCGTGAAAGTAGTTTTTAAGTTATATTTACAAAGAGTCTTAACTTCTTATGATTTGTTTTCGTTGTTACGAGTATAATAATCGATCAAACAAAGAGCTTACAAAAACCTGCTGATAACATAGCGAATTCGCGTTAAGTTTATGTGAATATTTCACCAAGATGTAAGCCATTATTTAATCAGCATAGACACGTTGACTGTTGACCTTATTGCCTTCAGTCTAAATTCCGAGATGTCTCTGTATTCTCAGGGGGAGTATCCCTTAAAAGGACGATTGACGTTGGAGCCAACACCAAATGCCAAAGTGGACCAATGCCCTAATCTTTCGGGAGCATGTCTGAAATTGTTATTCAAGACACGTTTTAACGGTTTTAAAGATAACCGTAGTTCATTTTTGAGGCTGATATAAATAGCACCCGTTGGGTTAATAAATTTTAAAGCCATTCCGTTGGATTAGAGGCACTAGGAACGATATAATTTGCATACATCAGTGGAGAGCCGATCTTGAAAAATTACGGCACGCCGAGCGATTTTTGAATGTCAATAAATGGTGAAAGGCATATTGAAAAGTTCGATAAGGAGCTTATAGGCACGGAGTAAATAAAATATATTCTTCCGTGAGGTATTACGGTATATCAGTTGTGTATAGTAAAAGATTTAATGCGAGCGAAAACTTGTGTTAAGTCTTTTGCAACATACAAACATTTAAAGTAGTTTGTAAAAGACGTATACTGTATGCAAACCATAGTGATAATTTGTTTATGATTAAATAATTACATTTTTTTTAGAAATATTGCGTGCATTTTATTTGTGACTAAACATTACTTTAAACCTACTTACAAGCCTTTTTAAACATTCATCGGGCTAGACCAAATTAAAAAAAAGTTAAAGCAAAAATTAACCCGGTTAATCTTTATTTAGCTCTCCTGTAAAGTTTGTATTTTGCAGATGTGCCTTTGCATAGGTCGATATTATACAGATTAAAAAAGCGTATGGCTATCTTACGGACACGGCCGTTTGTTGTTCGTCAGTGAGATGGTCCTAATTTAGCGTAATAGTTTTTTTAGAGTCTTTAGCTATCCAGTTTTTTCGTTTTGGCTGGGGATGATATTATGTAGCTGCAACATTATACTATATCCTCGGAGTATATTGTCATAAGTTTTTTTGAAATGCGTTCCCTACGAAACCAATTTTAAAAACGTATTCACGAAAACAAAGGTATCTTTTAAAAAATTGGAATACGTTTAGCGTAATGAAAAAGCATCTGGTCGGATACAAACCATCTTTCAAAGTAAAATAAGCAGTAAATAAGGCGAGTGGAATATAAATCATCTGATCATCGGCTTTGCTCATATTAATGACCCGCAATTTGGGGGATCCCCGCTGAATATATTTGAGTTTGGAGTTAGTGTTTTAAAAAATTAGGGACTTTCCCTTGTATTGATTTAATCAGTATTAAACGAGACTCGGTGGGAAAATAATTAAGTATATTGAATGTCTGCACGCTCTGGTTAATTTTAGGAATTGTAAATTAAGTATTTTTGGGGCTTTAACATTATGATAAATTTATTTCATTTTTCATCATCTTTAACCAATTTCTAAATAACATTTTATCTTTTGAAGACTTAGTTGGTATCTTCGTCTTTTTTATTTCTATCTATGTATCGTTAGAAGATTCAACTACGTTTACCAATTTACAGTGATTGGCATTTTGAGGCATTCATTCCGTATGCAAATGCACTCAAGCAGTTTCAATTTCTGCCATTTCATTTTCTTCTTTTACAATTTCTGTATTTTTGGCTGTCTGACATCAGATGTCGTCTGATGTTCAATTTTCTTGCCTAAAATTGGATATATTTTCGGTTATTTTGGAATTTGCGTTCTTCTTCAATACTGTCTATTTGGTTGCTTTGTTTTAGCCATTTCATTTACTCTGTGGATTTAAAATGCACCTGGCTTTTTAATATTCATGAACATTTACACAGTGGTTTTCTGTTGTGCATAATGAGATATTCGTTTCATTAACTAGTTCATTACTGGATAATATAACCACAGTTATGTATGTTGGTTGTAATTTTAATATCTACGGTATGATGCCTGGATAGTTAACCGTAAATGAAATATTGTTATAATTTAAATGAACACTTATTATGGTTTTTTGGTATCGGTTTAATGTAATAATTTTAATGCCTGCGGCTTTTGTAGTTAGCGTGTTTTTTTCAAATATATAACAAACATCCTTTATATTTTTCGTTATGGTGACTGAGTGTTTGGTTTTCCACCTTCATTTTATAAAACCGTTCAATGGAATGTACAAAGGTATCTACAAAAATATATAAATGAATAAATCGATGAACAAGTTCAAAGAAATTTCCATCAAATAAGAGAACAATGTAAAAACTTTGAAAACCTCTTAGCAATTTATATTGCTATTTATTTTGTAAAGGAGTTTTATATTAAATAATAAAAATCTTCTTATAAAACTCTTTAACTGGCTATAGAAGTTTAAGAAATTAGTAATTTGAGGGAAAGCGATTAGTCAGTGAGGGTCTGGTTTCCTTTTAACAAAGTATATAATTTACAAGTTTCCTTCCAATTATACCGAGGACGAGGAGATTGATGGTTCGCCACATTTTATAATTATTTAGGACACTGACTTTATGATAGTATCTAATAGAATACACGTCACTTGGAATAAAATTATAATTATTTTTTGTTATTTTGATTTGGTTTTCGAAGTTGTGCATGGATAGACATTATAGACCTACACAACTAATAGACAAAAGTCTATGTAACACTTTATACGTTAAGCAAAGCGGATATTTTAGTTTTTGATTGCAGGAAAAGATGAGCAATAAATTAATGAAACTTGTGGCACTCGGGGACTGCCACGGGAATATTATTGCATAGAATTTTTATCAACTTACTAGCTGACCCGTGCCCACTTTGTTGAGCATGGAAACCATTTAAACCTTCCCGGGACTTCCACGAATATTTCAAGACCAAAAATAGCCGAATCAGTTCAGCTGATCTCGAGTTTTAGCGAGGTTCAATCAATCACCTATGCAATAGTAGGCTTTATATAGAAACGACGTTCAGATTGTACTTTTATAATATAAATTACACATTTGAATTACATATTTGAGTTTTTTGGTTCCACTACCAGGACAAGCCGGAAAAAATCGGGAGGGTGGTTACGCGTGTGACGTCACAGTTTATGTTACGGCCCTAATCTAACCCTTTCCTCGAGAACAACAAAGAGTTGAAACACTTTTTGTTTGTTTTGTTCCACGTCCGCGCGTAATGAAACAATCTCCTGTCTTAGATTAGGGAGTTTGAAGCTTTTTTTACCCGACTTCGGCGAAGCCAAAAGGAAGGGTAATGATTTTGGCAGTCTATGTATGTATGTATTTTAGCAGAATACTCTAATATTATATAGTTTTTTTTTTAATATACCTAATACAAAATTGACGCTTCACATCACGTCAGTCTGGCCCCGTGCTAAGTATCCGAAGAACTTGTGTTACAGGTACCAGACATCGGAAATATACTCAATACTTTTTATACTATGCACATGTTTAAGATTTTTACTATATTATAAACAAATTTAATACACATCCATAACAGGAACATTGAAAACTTTTTGTTCCCTCGACGGGATTCTAACCCGCAACCTCTTGCTCGAGCACCAACGCGCTCAACCACTGCGCTACGGAGGTCGTCATAATAGAGTATTAAGATACTCTAGTATCATACTTTTAGTAATTCTAATCGTTCATGCTACTAACTATCTTGTTTACTTTCCAAATATAATCGGACGCTCTATTATTAGGCTTAAAATTATAACTCGAGAAAGATTAAGCCGATATTATAATCCAAATATAATCGGACGCTCTATTATTCGGCTTAAAATTATAACTCGAGAAAGATTCGTTATTATAATCCAAATATAATCGGACGCTCTATTATTCGGCTTAAAATTATAACTCGAGAAAGATTCGATATTATAATCCAAATATAATCGGACGCTCTATTTTTCGGCTTATAATTATAGCTCGAGAAAGATTAAGCCGATATTAGCATTTACTTTCTTTAATAATCAATAAAACAGTTTATTAGTAAAACATTAATTTCTTTCTTTAATTATAACATTTTCATCACCAGGTGATAGAAGACTGGAAGTTTATGTCCATGGTGCTGGACCGCTTCTTCCTCTGGCTTTTCACCATCGCCTGCTTCGTTGGAACATTCGGGATCATCTTCCAATCGCCATCCCTGTACGACACCAGGCTGCCGGTAGACCAACAGATATCTTCTATACCTCTGCGCAAGAACAACTTCTTCTATCCCAAAGATGTTGAGGTTATTGGTATCGTGAGCGGTTAAACGTGAGTAACGCGTCGCCATTTTGATCCAACACATTTCATTATTAGCCGTTACAATGTTTCGACTCGTGGTTATCATTTAAGATTAGAGATTTATCGTTTTGTTAATGTTAGTGCAATGAAATATTTCGCACTAGTATCAAAACTAGTAATAAGATTTTTACTGGATATTTTAATTATGAGCAATGAGGAGTAAAGTAAGGAAGATTAATTGGGACAGATTGTAGTATGTACACTTAGCAAGCAAGACTTTGTATAACGCCAATCATCTTAAACGACTATATTTTGTATGGGAAGAAAGGCATAATATCGCGCCAACCGGAACCCGTCAAAATCGTATAAGTCGGAAAAAAAAATGAAACGAAATTTACAAAAAATTCAACGATAGTCCCTGAGTCTTGCGTCACTTAAAATACTGAAGTAATTTTCATACTTGTGTCACTAATAAATAAAAAAGGTTCCCACGTTAAAGAAGCGTGAACTTGCATATTGTTTTAAGCTGTATTAAAAGTAAAATATCAATTAAATATAAAAATTAAATCAAACGATAATCGTCCGGTAAATATTATGAAGATTGATATGTGATTTATCAATAAGATCAGAAAAAAAAACAGTTATCCACGATCACGAAATATAAAATTAGATTAGATGGTTAGGGTTCATCTGCAGACGGTGGGGGATACACTGTGACGTTTCATCCATTACACAATAGAGATTGGTTTCTCCATGGATTTCAATTAAAATATCAATAATTTAATAGTATAAGAAACACAAAAAACACGCTTCAAGTTCAGTACGTAGCTTTATATATTATATATTATATATTATATATTATATATTATATATTATATATTATATATTATATATTATATATTATATATTATATATTATATATTATATATTATATATTATATATTATTGTATTGTCATCATCAGAACTGTCACAGCTGCCAATTTTCCTCACGCTACGATCCTTGGAAGATGGTTAAATTAGTTTCAATCAATCAAATCAAATATACTTTATTGTGCACAAATAATTAAAGACATGAATGGATGAAGATGATATGTAGCAAAATTCTGACTTCGAGAAAATTGAGTTCAAACTGTCACTTTTACATTTTAGAATATGCCGCAAAGTATTAAGTACATTAATCTAAACATCTGTCTCTAGAATCAATGTACTTAATACGTTACTACATATTATTATTATCCTAAAATGTTTTAATAGCATTTTAAACTCAATTTTCTGGGTTTCCTGTGTCTCAATTTATGCGTCATATCACCTTCTAATGAACCTTTCTTCCAGGCAACATTTTCATTACATAGCTACATACGAGTCGACCTTATTAAAGCGTGTTAAAATAAATAATTCGGGTTAATTATATTATGAGAATGAAAATTGTTCAATATAATAGTATTCTTTGTAGTCGCGAATTTGAAAAAAACTCCCAATGTCTTTTAGTTTAAGAGCTCAGTGAGCGGAAAAATATGCATGGAGGTTTCCCGCCCCAACCGCTATTAGACAATAGATTCATCTAAAAATATAAAAATATGGAAAATATATTATGAACGTAGAAAATATTCGATTTGGGATAGTGTAAAAGGCAAATATTACGTCACATTTCATATGTGCAATGTTAGCTAGTTTATGTTATGTGCGAAAATTTTAACGTTTATTATTTTCTAATATATGATTATAACGTCCCGTTTAATTTAAATCCAAACGTAAACAAACCCGTCTATGATACAACCATAGACTAGTACGTGATGCCAATTGGCCAATACAATACAATGATTATTTTTGCGACTAGGAAACCATCTACAATGTACAAATGGCAGCGTTAAAATGGCGTATTTTTAATGTGAAAGTTTTTCATTTGATGTTCAAGTATATTAATGATTTTTATAAATTGTGTTGGATAATAAAGTATGATCCTTTAATATTCCGGCAAAAGTGTGTACAGTAAGTGAATATGTGAAAATTTCGGTGTTTTTGGTTTCTTTACGTTTAGGTTAAATTTAAAAGGGACAAACAACCATTGTGCGTAGAAGTAATTTTTAATACTAGTTAGGTACTAAGAAAATAATAATGTCAGAAAAAATATTGAATTGTTTCATGTTAAATTCATAATATTATGTTAGACTTTTATTTCACGACTATGTTACCAAGGTGTAGTTATAATATACCTTGTAATGATAATGAAGGCCTTTATTATATCGTTTTAAAATAAGTTTTTACTATCAATGGCTACTTGATTTAAGTATATAATTTAAAATAAGCTTTAAGCATTTATTTTTTTCATTTTCATTAAAGGAAATAAGGGTTGATAGGTATAATAAAATAAGTAGAACTCAAATTAAGATTTATATGTCACTTAATATTGCATGGCTGTGAATTTTTAAAAGTAGTGTATATATTGTTTAATTCTAATATTTTATTATAATGTGATGATAATACTGAATAAAATGTGTAACAAAGTTATGTCTTTTAATTTGTTAATTAAAATGAAAAAAGTTGTAAGTCCCATAACTGACCCCTTATTTCTGGACTGGTACTAAGTTTATATTGATGTTAGACATATTTTAAAAGTGCTGTACGTGGGGTACCGGAGTAACCCCAAAATTTCTAAAAGGCTGATATGAATCGTCGATCAACTACCATTTAACCAGAAAATCTGAACGCTCATTGGTGAACGTAGCGAGTGAGCGAAGTTGTTGCGAGTGATGTTCACCAATGAGCGTTCAGATTGTCTTGTTAACTCAAATGTAAGCTGACCGACGGTTTGATGAGCCTTTCAGAAACGGGAGTATAGCAACTTCCAAACAATAATCTTTCCTGTGGGCTAACATACCTCATTAAAAAAAATATTAGAATACATGAAACAAAAACAGCCATGAACCTATCAGGTACCTTATTCTTTTATATAATATTATGTTAACTATAATAATAAACAGAAGAAATATATTATATATCTTAATTTAGCCAAGTAATTAATATGTTAAAGGAGCACAACATCAGAAAATCAGATCATGTTACCTACTAATTCATAAAAAGCACAAATTAATACATATTATTATTATGTTGTGATGATCATTTAAAAATGTTAATCAACTTCTGATCTCATATAAGTGACTCTGTATGTCTTTTTGAGAATAAATTCTAAATTTAATAGCACCTTCCAAACAACCATCTTTCCCGTGGGTGTCGAAAGGCGAAAGAGGGAATTGACAGATCTTAAATCTGTGCGCCAATCCCAAACAAGTGAGTATAGGCATCTAACCCCAATTAAATACTTTGCTTGAGACTTATCCTGCAGTGGATATCATTTCTAAAACGACGGATAGATTATATACAAGTAAAAATGATGTTAGCTTAATTTCTTTAATGATTCTCAACAAGAACAGTGATAAGATCGAACAAACTCATGGGACACTGTTCTAAGTACTTGGCGCAGTCTTCATTGGTACCAGCTGCCTCGGCCTCGTAGTAAGCGTCGTCTAGGCCTTCCTCTTTGGACGCTGATGGACTGTAAGTATAAGAACAAACATTTTAAATTTATATTTTAATGCTCTAAAAATGTTTATTACACATCAAATTTATCGTGGATACATTTTCGATATCTTGTAATAGATTATAGACTACACGCCCTTAAACAAAATTTACCTGTGGAATGAACCAATGTGAGTAACGCTTAGAACAGTGGTTCCTAACCTGGGGGTAATTACCCCTTCAGGGGTAAAATGAAGATTCTAGGGCAACACGGGATGGCACAAAATAGTATTTAAAATAGCAATAAACAAAATAATAGTAGATACGGTAAACGGTAGCACGGCGCTCTTATATATCATATTACGTTCGAATTTGAGTGGTTTCAATTATTTTAAATTAGCTCAATTTCCATACTTGTTCACAGGGGTAATGACATTGAAAAGGTTGAAACCACTGGCTTAGAACTTACTTACTCTATCATAAAATTACACAGAGCGCTATACTGTCTTTTTTGAGCGGTACAGGTGATATGAGTATACGTGAGGAAATGGAATTTCTCGGGTACCAATGAGGAACTACAACTAAATTATTAATGTACGGCTTTTTATAGCTTAAAGATGATTAAAAATAAATGTCGAAAAGTGCCGTACTAAAGTTGTGGTGCCAGAAGTCAGTGCAAACTTTTAATTGAACGGTAATTGTAGAAGCAATATAGGTCATTTATTACTATATATTACTTTTATTGCAATTACCTATTAAAAGCACAAGAAATCGACGTTTAAGGACGTTTCCTTCTGCAAAACTTAACCGATTTGGATATTTTTTTCATTATAAACTAAGGTTCCTAAGTTTTGATTTTATTGTATAATGCAGTCAAATTTGTTTCCTGGGTGTTTAAACACAGCGACAAATCCGGTTTTTTTAAATAGGGACTTATAAATAATATACACATATTCAGAAAAAATGCTACTCTTGCCGCACTATCCAGAGAGGAAACAAGGGGTCGCGCCATAGAGATATATAGTTAATATGGAGTAGCCGCAGTCGACATATACAATTTTTAATTATACAAATATGATGCATTTCAGCGACAGAGCCGAAAAACTATATCGATCTCTTTTTTTCTTGTAAGCATTTGCACTTGACGAAAAAGAACGAAAGAGATAAACATATTTCAATTTTGGCAACAAACGTCACTGCGCTTTGACAATTTGTGGTTCGTGCAACAATCCGCCATCTTTAGCGCTGAGTATCATGGTAGTTCTGCTGTCAAAAGGTTGTTTTCGTTTTTGAAAATTGCAATTTACCAAGTTAAAACAAGAAATTAAATTTTCAAATTACGTAGGAATGTGAAGTATTTACATTACAAGATGCCTGTCTGTTGCATTTTGCAGTGTGGTTCGCGGAAAAACAAAAATCAGCCCCGATTGCGGCATCACAGGTTTGTATTACGTTTTCAAGTAATAACTCATCAAATTCTTTATATGCTAACTTAAAACTTATCACAACGATCAATTTGTGTTTGAGGTATATATATTTATTGTTATTTTTGTAAAAAAACATATTATTCATGTATATTTTAGTATTATTTACAAATTTTATAAGTGACAACCCTAATCAAAGGCAGCCATGTTTAGTGACAGAATTGGCACGTTTTTTTTGTAGGTATTTCGCGTCCCTATATTTAGTACGTCCATGGGTCGCGCAGACCCCTATTTTTGTATGGAAAAGCAGGCGTTGTGTTTCCTCTTAAGCCAGTAAAAGAGATAAGTAATGCTTACGTGAAAATAATATGCATGATGTGTCCAACAAGACCGTTATGATGCAGTGGAGTCTCGGCGGCCTCGCAGATGTTCCTCAGCATGCACTCTCTACCGCTCATGCCGTGCCTGTCAAATGTTCAAAATAATAATAATGCGTGTTGGCTTCGGAATATCGCATACCACTCGGGACTTAATTGCCCGTGAGCAAGGAACGCTGTACACAAACATAATAATAATGCCTCCCACACCGATCTCGGTGACGGTGACCGGTTTCATTGAAACCAGACCACTCATATGCATTACGCCTGACAGAAGCCCCCGAACAGGGCGGGCCCCGGAAGGAGAACCACGGCCAGAGACCCTGAGATTCCTCCACGTGGGGAAATAAAAATGTCGCGCCCAGTACGAATACTGAGCGCAAATGGGAAACCAGACCAGTTACGCAGGAGTTATTTTTATAGTGCCCAAGTGTGTGCGCAATACACAGAAGCACTCTCTCTTCCTTTACTCTCATAGCCCAGTGGGACGGATAACGACTGGCGGGAGATCAGGCGCAGGACCGACTTTTACATGCCTATCCGACGTGGAATATCATTCTTATCAGACAATCAGGTGATCATGCATAGTCCTGACTGAACTTGGAAACAACTTTGTTGGGGATCGAACTCGCACGGAAAGGGAAAACAGTTTCTATGGGCATGTAACCTATGTCCACTTTGTTGAGCATAGTTCGCTATAAAAAAAATAATTTACAGAATGATAAAAGGTAGTATAATTATATCCCAAAGTATAGCTGGTCTTTTTTACGCCTCCGTGGTCTAGTGGTTCTGAGCTTGGCTCTTGACTCGGAGGTCACGGGTTCGAATCCCGCCGAGGGAACAAAAAGCTTTCAATGTTCCTGAGTCATGGATGTGTATTAAATTTGTGTATTAATATAATAAAAATCTTAAATATGTGTATAGTATTAAAGTATTAAATATATTTCCGTTGTCTGGTACCTGTAACACAAGTTCTTCGGATACTTAGCATGGGGCCAGATTGACGTGGTGTGAAGCGTCAATAGATATTATTAAAAAAAATATATATATATATATTATTTTTTACCCGACTTCGACAAAAGGAAGGATAATGATTTAGGCAGTCTATGTATGTATGTGTTCCCCCGCAGCAGCTAAACTACTGTCCGATTTTAATGAATGAAGTGTCTATCGATTCGTAATGATGCCTTGAATAACATAGGCTATACAGGGTGTAAAAAGAGCAGTCACTATAACTTCATGGGGTAATAGCCAGGCAAGAGATATATCCATTGGTACTAGTCATTTGCTTTTAATCCACTGTTTTAAAAATGTAAAAATTTTCAATAGGCAATGTACAACGTGCACAACACAGCGATCAGCTGATTACGCTGAGAGGTCAAAAAAAAACAGGTAAAAAGAGCAGTCACTATAACTTTGGGATATGATTAAAGGACCTTTTCTCAATCTAGAAATGATTTTTTTCATTATTAATTTTTTAAAAAAAAAATTTTTTTTTGTAATTTATTATTTTTAGTCGCAAGGCTGAACTGTTTGGAACAACGTTCTGCATTAGATTCTTAAATTTTATAATTTTTGCCCTAGTACGTAATGAACGTCTTACGCGTGCTATTGACCTCTCAGCTTAATCAGCTGATAGCTGTGTTGTGCACGTTGTACATTGCCTATTGAAAAATTTTAAATTTTTGAAACAGTGGATTAAAAGCAAATGACTAGTACCAATGGATGTAACTCTTGCCTGGTTATTACCCCCCGAAGTTATAGTGACTGCTCTTTTTACACCCTGTATTTATAATACTCTGATAAGTAATTGTTAAAGAACACAACTTACTCCTCAAATTTGGTCTCCAGAGCAGTGTACGCTAATTCCCTTGTGATGCTGCGGGCCTGACGGGACGAGATTATCTGGAACAAGCATCTGCGTTAATTTTATGGGTTGAGTTAGATTTTATCGGAGGTTGACGCGATCGGAGAATTCGACTAAAGTAACGAAGTAATTTTATCGTTACTGTAATTACAATGGGAACATTTGGATTATGATTGTTTGTTACGATTTGAATTGACATACAGTTTACTTGATAAGGAAATGGGGTACATTTCGGGCAATATCTTATGCAAGGTGTAAAATTAATGAGTGATAATACTTTAGGGTGTGTATGTGCCTCATCTGTAGAGTATACTGTAAAAGTACCAGCGATGAAAGACTTACTTTTGACATTCATGTTTGTATGTGAAATGCCCCAATATAATAAATTTCCCCATACATTAAAAAGTACCTCTTTCAGCGCTAGTAATTACACAGTAAACTCTATATACGGGACACTTACACACCCTAAAATATTATCACTTATAGCCTATTAGCCTGTGTGTCCTTATAAAAAAATATTGTTCGTTGTCAATGTTGCTGTCCTTGTCTGTCATGTGATGTGTCTAACGCTTCAGAGAGAGACAGTATTAATTAATGTGTAAATATTTTTATTTGAAAGGAGGCATAAAAATTATACCACTTATATTAAGCATTTTTTTATCGCCTCCGTGGTGTAGTGGTTCAGAGATTTTCTCTCGATGCGGAGGTCGTGGGTTCGAATCCCGCGTTGGAATAACAACATATTTTGTTTTCAAGTTTGGTTAGGCCAATGTAGGCTGATCACCTGATTTTTTCACAAGAAAAATGACTCATGCGTTGGATGGGCATGTAAAAAGTTGGTCCTGCGTCTGATTTCCCTGAGAGTGCTTCTGTGTATTGCGCACACATTTCGGCACTATAAAATAATTCCTGCGTAGCTGGCCTGGTTTCAATGAAACCGGCCACCGTCACCGAAATCGGTGTGGGAGGCATTATTATTATTATTATAAGTGATTTTGTTGTCAAATCAAATCAAAATAGTTAATGGAATCAGGCGTTACTTTGCGGAAAACCATAGCATACAATTTAAATATAAGAGCGAGAAGAGAAGAGAAGAACGAACTTAACGAACATTACAATACAATACAATACAAATATACTTTATTGTGCACACAACAAGTTACAAAAAAAACAAAAAAAAAATATACATTACAAAAATCAGACATGCACACAAAGGCGGCCTTATTACTAGACAGCAATTTCTTCCAGACAACCTTATGGTGTTAGAGAAAACAATGCTAGAGAATGGGAGTTGCGCAAAAGTATATTTAATAAAATAAAAGTAAATAAAATAAAATAATACATAAACACAATAAATATATAATATATGTATACAATATAATATAATATATATATCTATATATATATATATATATATATACAATAGATAAACCTACATGATATTTTAATTTATAATAATAAGTGTTAGTTACATAAGTTAAGGGTTGACACAATATGATTCCAGATAATGATTTTTTATAAGAGTTTTAAAGCGATGTATAGTTTCAGCCTGCCTTATATGGATAGGTAAAGAATTCCAAAGGGAAATGGATTTTACAATGAAAGAGCAATTAAAGTATTTAGTGCGGTGGATAGGAATGTCAAGAAGAAGATTAGATATAGATCGTAGTTCCAGTCTGTCAGAGGTACGGAAGTTAAAATTACTTTTTAAATAAGTGGGACAATGGGAGTCAAATAGGATGTTATAAAGGAAGGAGAGAACACGAGAGTCACGGCGGTAGCGGATTGGCAACCACTTTAACTTGAGGCGATACTCGGAGATATGGTCAAATTTACGTAAACCGAAAACAAACCTCAAAGCCAGGTTTTGAAGGCGCTCCAATTTGTTCAGTTGTTCCTCCGTCAAGTTAGTGAAAGAAGCGTCCGCATAATCTAAATGGGAAAGGAGTAGGGATTCAGCCAAAACTACCTTAGTGGGTATCGGAAGAACATATCGTAGACTTTTTAGGGAACGCCAGGTAGAAAAAACCTTTCTACTAATCTCTTGCAATTGATGCGTCCACGATAAATGTTCATCAAAGTACACTCCCAAGTTTTTAACCACTTTACTGAAAGGTATTGTTACACCATTTATAAGGACAGGAGGTAAAGAATCATGGTCAACTCTAGAAATTAGCCCGGGGCTACCAATTACAATTAATTGAGTTTTAATAGGATTAATAAGAAGTCCATGATTCTTGCTCCATTCACAAATATTCGACAAATCGTGATTCACTAGATCAAAAGCGGAATTCAGATTGTCCAAAGGAGACTGTGTGTATATTTGAAGATCGTCCGCATACAAGTGGTAGGATGATGAAATCGATATTGTTATAGGGTTTATAAAAATTGCAAACAGAAGAGGAGATAGCACACCACCCTGAGGCACGCCGGCATAGATATAACTCCAATCGGAGAAATAATCAGATGATTTAACTCTCTGCCGTCGTCCTACAAGGTAGCTACGAATTAAATTAATTATTGATGGTGAAAGATTTAAAGATGCAAGCCGGGCTAGCAGAATATCGTGGTCTATGGAATTGAAGGCATTACTAAAATCCAGAAGTGTGAGAATAGTAAGCATTTTATCATCCATACCTGACCGTATATCATCAGCTACCTTTACCAATGCGGTAGTCGCACTGTGACCAGTGCGAAAACCGGACTGGAACGGACTGAGTAAGCTGTTGTGGGTAACAAATTGCGTAAGCTGGTGATGAATGATTCGCCCTAAAACTTTTGATAAAAAGGGTAGGATGGAAATAGGACGGAAGTCAGACACAGTCTTAGGACAGGAGGATTTAGGTAAAGGAATTATGTAAGCTGCCTTCCAGGCATCAGGAAAGGTACAAGACTCTAAACATGAATTAAAAATGTGTGCAAGAACAGGAACAATTATATCTAATATTGGTGTGATCATTCTACGACTGATACCGTCATCTCCTACTGCGTTTGACGATATGGAAAGGATGTGCTTTTTAATCTCACACTCGGAAACTGGAACAGTAAGGAACGGATCAGAATTCAATATAGGTAGCGAAGAAATATAATTTAACGTTTGTGATTTAATTTTGGGGTCGAGATTAAAAGAGGAAGTAAAATGGTTATTAAGTGAATCTATATCTATATTATGAGAGTCTTGCGGTTCAGAGCATTTGCCCACGCCGAGGGATTTGAGAAATTTCCATGTTTTAGCCGGATCCCCGTTCTCAACGGAGGCGTGAATATGACGTCTTTGTGCGTCACGACACATCATATTACAGCGGTTCCGGATTTTAATATATTTGTTACGATATTCTTCTGTCTTTTTTATTTTAAATTTGGCTTTGGCTGCATGCTAAGCATTTATCAGAGATTTGATTTCGTCTGATAACCAGGGAGCGGGAAGATGTTTGATTTTAACGGGCCTAACAGGTGCATGAATATCATAAAGAGATTTAAGTTTAGCGTTAAATATATCAATTTTGTCATTAATGGAATCAGCTGAGAGTAAGTTTGACCAGTCTATGTTATGTGCGTCCTCCTCTAGGCTTTCAATATTCATCGAAGAGAAATTTCTTTGAAGAAGAGTTTTTACCTTAGCTTTGGGAGGGCGAACATTATAGGCGACATAGATAAGATCATGGTATGAAAACATATCAGCTGAGACTTGTCCATGCGTAGTAACACGATTAGGAGAGGAGACTATGATTAGGTCGAGCAGGGAAGGACGGGAACCTGGAAAGCAGTGGGTAGGATTCAGAGGTAGTAATTTCATATTATATGAATCTAAAATTGAACTAAGTTCACTGTGAACTAAGTTCAATGTTGACTCTGCGAACATTGTTCGCAGAGTCAACATCCTGAGGATGCTCCGGGGTCGGAGCGAAACGCGAGTCGAGTTTTGCAACCTGCATGGTGGTGGGACTTTGCACGATCGTGTTAATATTATTGCTTGTGTGGTGGTGGTGTTTTCATGGTTTTTGCTTGCGAGTGTACGCATAAGCAGTGTGGGAGGAGGGAGGTGCATCAAACGCATGCATATGCGTACACTCACTCATCTGCTTGCAGGTTGTGGTTATAATTGTTTCGCGGGATATTGCTAGATATAATATATTTAAATTGTAAATCAAATCAAATCAAAATAAAATAATTCCTAATGAAACTTAAAAAGCTATTTTCGGAACGTCAATAATAAGGCTACCACCGGTTCAACCCCAGCCCGCCGAGAAGAACCGGCGTAAGAAACTCGGACGGGGCCATCTTTTAGCAAAAAAATGGAAAATTGTTCTTCTTAAATAGTTGAAATTGAGGTGTAGTAATTACAAAAATAAATAAGAGAAGAAGTTATTTTAAGTTACCCGAGGAAACTGGATTAATATAATAATAATATATCGACGCTACGTGCTAAGTTTAAAAGAACCTCAGGTACTAGACAGCGGAAATATATTTCATTATACTTTATTATATAATTTTTTATCCATGGACTCTTCACACCACATCAATCTGGCCCCGTGCTAAGTATCCGACTTGTGTTACAGGTACCAGACAACGGAAATATATTCAATACTTTTATACTATACACATATTCAAGATTTTTATTTTATTAATACACAAATGTAATACACATCCATGACCCAGGAACATTGAAAACTTTTTGTTCCCTCGGCGGGATTCGAACCCGCGACCTCTCGAGCACCAGCGCGCTCAACCACTGCGCTACGGAGGTCGCCGAAATATTAACATTTGACAAACATACACGTCCCAGGAGCATATAACTTTTTTTTAGCGGAATTGAATTTTCGGCGTTCACACCGACGACGCCCTTAACCTCTGAGCCAAGTCGTAAAGGTCATTGAATATGAATTTTGAGGCGGAGGAGTTCTGGCCGACGGGTGTGGTCTACCGGAGGTTCCGAGGGAGACTCCGGAATGAAGCGCGCTACACGTCGCTGACAACACGTGTAGTGTAGTTTTTAATTATTTTAAATATTATGTATGTTAGTCTTTAAGGTATTTATCATATGGGCCTATACAGCCTGCAATAAATGGTATTTAATTAATTAATTTAATTACACTTACCGGTAAATTTGGGAAAATGACTTCATCTATCTCTGTGATGTTGGACAGGACGCTGTAGTTGGCCTCGAAGTTGTATGACACGAATACGTTCTTGTCCGGAATGTCTATCGGTACTGAGATGGCGAGGAAAGTCTGAAAAGTAAGGGCGAAAAAGTAAAATAAAGACTGTCTTTTTCCGCCTTTAAAAACAGTTGAGAACTAATATGCATACATTTTACATTGTATAATTTTTACATTGTATAATTTTTACATTGTATAATTTTTCATGGTTATTAAATATACATTAAATAACAGCTGACTGCCCACTTCGTTGATCATAGAAACCGTTTCAACCTTCCCGGGACTTCCACGGATATTTCAAGACTAAAAATAGCCGAATCGAATCAGCCGTTCTCGAGTTTTAGCGAGACTAACGTACAGCGATTACTTTTTTTATTTTTTAAATATAAGATAAAGATGATAATTATATTTAAAAAATTGATATTTTTTTTCGTAATCTCCACTTCTCTCGCTTATATTATAAAGATGAATGGTTAGTATTATTATTGTATGTTACGAATCTCAATAAGTAGTGGCTAATTTCAATAATTCTTTCATCATCAGAATGCTACATTATTCCCGAGTAATGAAATTCAATATATTGTGGACAACACCGCGGGAATTCTAAATATAAACTATTTATCTATAAATCTATAAAGTATTCTTACATCAACCAAAATTTATTGATGATGTAAGTAGTTTTTGGGGCAGTCCTTGTTTTAGAAGTATAATATTATACTCCTAATAAATATTACATTCCGTACTTGTTTTAGGACTATAATATACTCCCAATACAAGGACTACTACTCTACTAATATATAATACAAACTTACCCCGAACAAACTTGTTGGTGGAAAGATAAGAGCTCGTTTTGACAAATCATGGCCTCGAGTATAGACGAGGTGCATCAGAAACCTGCAGTGGGTATATATTAAAATAAACGTAAATATAAAGATATTTTCAAAAAAATACAACATAGCAAATAATAAATAATTTATGAACAAGCTTTAAACTTGGCCTTTACAAATTTTACATAAATTGGCTGTTTTTAGGTGGAAATTAAACCAAAATAATAATTAATTTAAAACTCTTTGCAAAAATATGCCCTACGCTTCCTTAAAAATCAAAAAAATATTCTCCCCAGCTGTATTGTTCTGTACTAAGTGTTAAACACAGTACATAACAACACATTATACTAAATGCTAAAATAATATTTTTTAAGTTGCTTTTTACCAGGGACTACAATAGTTATATTTATACATATCCAAATACATTTATATTTTTAGCAAAGTTATAATTAATAATCATATGTTATCTTATCTAAAAAGTAAACGAAATAAAGTTAATTTAAACAATATACTTACAATAAAACAGCGGACCTCATAGTACTGACACTGTCCGATTTAATACTGAACTGATAGAACTAAAGATCGTACCGCTACACAGTTAGCACAGGGGCTCTAAGTGGAATTTTTGTTCTACTACTCTAATAGTGCCCAATTTGTACTTTACCTGTCACGTTTGACGAAATTTGGACATATACATTCCGTTCCGATTTAATGTAAACAAAAAATGAAATTAGACCAAAGGATTTTTAGAAATAATTCTCTTTCGAAATAAGATTTTGTTTTTTTTTAATATAGCTATTTACAGTAATAGGTTAACAATGTTAATTTAACATCAGGGGCAGGTGGGGCCAATGCTCATGTAATTAAATTTATCACTTACAAAGTTCGTAAATAAAATGTATGGGGTTTGATTATGTCTAAGCGAATATGTTCGCTAAATGACAAGCGAATTTGTATGTCATTTTTTCTGTTTACATTTGTTTTCGAACTAACTAATAATAGCCATAGATGGCATTTTGAATAAGGCTCAGGGCGACAAAATAAGGAAAGTAGATTTTTTTTAAATGCTATCAAATTTTAAATATGTTTTATTCTTTTAATAAGCCTTTCATTATTTAAGAAATCATTTGAGAGATACAACTCGTACATTATTTGCTATACCAACATAGCTACATTAATTTTATTGATCGGGCGGACTTTTTTTAAATCCCTAAACCCCTAAGAGCGTCAGGAATTTAAATCCAGTCCTGGCTACCTAAAGGTACAAGGAATCTATACTAATATTATAAAGCGGAAGAGTTTGTTTGTTTGATTAAACGCGCTAATCTCTGGAACTACTGGTCCGATTTGAAAAATTATTTTTTTTGTTGGATAGACCATTTATAGAGGAAGGCTTTAGGCTATATAACATTACGCTGCGACCAATAGGAGCGAAGCGTCAGTGAGAAATGTTGCAAAAACGGGGAAAATTATTCACATTTAAGGACTTTCGTTGCGTGCGCTGCATAAACGGTTTAAGTTACTCAAAAACCACGCGAACGAAGTCGCGGGCACAGCTAGTAATAAAATATAATACAAAGAGTGTGGCGGTACTACTAGCGCCACAATCCTGCATCGCGCTATCGAATTTTTTAAGTCCGGCGCTATATTTACAACATCTGAAAACTTGTACAGTGGGCTTCGGTCTGACCGAGCATACCACCTAGCTTGGTCAAGATCTCTCCTTGGGGCTTCCAGTGTTCCCACATGTGTTTGATAGGTGTAGATGTCATGGACCAGGTAATATCTATCTCTATCGGGATAATTTTAAGTAAAATGAAAATAAAAAAAATATATTACTCTGCCCAAAAGGTGATAGAGAATATTATGTATAACGCCCGACACAAAATATGCCTTTGTATATTATAAAATTGCACACTCATATATATATATTATATTTCACAATGACTGGGTATTATTACGGTATTATTTAAGGTATTTAATAATACCGTAATAATACCTCTAATGAGTAGGGTAATTCATTACTTGGTCCATAAGACAGACACCAATGTGTTTGATAGGCTATACTGGGACCTTACTCTCCAAACTGAGTCGATTTTGATTCAGATTCGTTCGTGCCGCGTACTTCCCAATAAATTGACGTTTGGTTATTTTGATTCTCAGTCGATTGATATGGTCGAGAATACAAAAAGTTACGATCTAACGACTTTCTTTATCCTGGTTAGTTTCAAAGCAATCCACCAAATATCAAAAGCCGTTGAGATCGAACTGATTCAATTCTCGATTGTTTCGGGAGCAAGCCTGCTGGTTGATATTAGATTGAGAGGCTAAATTGTTTACAAAAGTGGTAGGAATCATGTATTCTATAAGTGTTATTTAATAACCTTTATGGAAATAAAATGTTTTGAATTTTGAATTTTTTGAATAATATTAATTTATTTAATGTTTCATTTCAACCAGTCTTGTCACCACATCCAATATACTGAAGGGACATTCATCCAAATATTCGTCACAGTTTCCTTTCCTTCCATCCAGCTCTGCCTTATAGTATTCATCTTCAATGCCTTCCTCTTTGGATGTCGACGGTCTGAAAAGTCCCCAAGTATAAAAAAAAGTAGATATACTCTGTTTTGATCTAAGGCCCGTATAAATAAAACAATCTCAGTCGCTAGTTATCTGTCAAATAGGTTCTCAAGTAGAGGTTCTACTTGAGAACCTATTTGACAGATAAAACAACGTTTCGTTTCACGTTTAAAAGTGAACAACTTTATTAATGTTACATAGTACTTTAATTTCTTATCTTTTTGAACCGTCATATTCATAATATAGATTATAGAAAACATAAAAATAAGTATAATATATATTTTTATAACATTTTTTTTTACGTTTAAGAAAAAATTTAACATAAGTAAAGTTAAAACAAAAATATTTTTTTTTTGATAAATCTCAAGATAATGATCTAAATTAACCGAAAAAATATTTGTTCTACAAAATCTATGGTTTGATCAGACAGTTCCCTCTTGCCAACTTGTATCGATAACGGTCATCTTAAATTATTAGTAACCAGCTGATTTTGTTTTTAATACTTAGTCAATATTAATGTAATTCAATAGACATAATTGTCCTACAAATTACGTGGTATGTTATCCCGGTCCTACGCTCGAAAGTTGAGATTTTTTTTATCCTTGCTAACTCCGTTAGCAAGCACAATCGAGAGTTCCGTCCAAGAAATTATACGACGTCTCAATTAGCTTGATACTAATCAAGTGAATGCAGTTTGTGGTACATACGTGAACACGATGTGCATGATGTCTCCGATCAGGCCGTTGTTATAGAGCGGGGTCTCGGCGGCCTCGCAGATGCTGCGCAGGAGGCATTCCTTGCCGTTCATGCCGTTCCTGAGTACACACAATTGAGAACGTGAATGGATGAAGCAAAATTATGATTTTGAGAAAATTGAGTTCAAACTGTCATTTTAAAATACGTAACTACATTAATCTAAAGATCCGTCTCTAGAATCAGTGTACTTAACACGTTACTATATACCTTTTTTGCGACAATAATTTTCAGAGTATTTTTTTTGCGACATGTCACCTTCATCGATTCATATTGTATTCAATCATTATACCACATCGACACCAACTAACGGGTCTAATTACTCTAATTTAATACACATACCTTCCTCGAGAACCACTCTATCCATTGGTGAAAACAGCAAGAAGATCGGTGCAGTAGTATTTGAGGTTATCGCGAACATACAAACGAGGCGAATTTATTTTGTAATGTGTAAGAACAACTTTGACACGTCCACGTAAATTTTGTGTCCTATTGTTACGAATCTATTGATATATTTTACCTCAAAATCAGGGCCCTAATTCTCAGGGCTCGAACTCAGTTTTTACTATCGGTCTGTCCCGCTCATGCAAATGAGATTTACCGCGCGTGCGAGCGGGATATACTAATATTCGAGCTTTTTTCCACTGCCCGAGAATCGTGCTCCTGATCATTAGTTTTGCTACGGTAAAACAAACATAGATACTAGAGCGCAGACGTGTTGACCATTGAGTCTCAAAGGTCGCAAAAAATCGGTATAAGTTTAAAAATTATTTAAAATCAGGGATGAAATGGATACGAAATATCGGATACGGATACGTAATGGATATCAAATTATTTCGGATTATCCATTTGTTTCGGATAATTTTGGTGACGGATATTAAATTTTGGTTTCCTTTTTGTTTTAAAAAAATTCATTTCGGATTCGGCTACGGTTATGGGTTATGGATATTGGTCAGTTAAATTTGGGTTATCTGTTAACCCCACTAAATGTCAGGCTATATTGATCGGGAGCCCGCGGTCAATCAGTAAAGTCAACAAAAATTCATTACCACAAGTCACTTTTGACGGTTCGGTCATTCCCTTTAGTTCCAGCGTCAAAGATCTCGGATTGCATATAGACTCCACTCTTGATTGGAATTCCCAAATTTCTCATGTTTCTCACAAGGTTACAAGATCATTGCGATCACTTTACCGACTAAAACACTTCTTACCAATAACGACAAAGATCTTGCTAGTACAGACGCTCATATTTCCAATCATAGATTACGGGGATGTGTGCTATTTCGATCTCAATGTAGATAAACTCAATAAACTAGATCGTCATATTAACAGCTGTATTAGATTTGTCTATAACCTAAAAAAATACGACCATGTCTCATACTACCGCTCTAAGCTGAAGTGGTTGCCGATAAGGCAACGACGCTCGGCACGGGCATTGAGTACGCTCTACTCACTTCTACATTCTCCTCATTCTCCTGCCTATCTGTCCTCTCACTTTCAATTTCTCTGCAGCAGTCATGATAAAAATCTTCGTTCAACAAACAATGCTCTTCTCTTGTGTCCGCCCCATAAGTCCAGTCTTATGCACTCTTCTTTTAACATTCAGGCTATTCTACTTTGGAACGCTCTCCCTATAGAAATCAGGATGTCTACAACTAAGGAGGCTTTCAAACGCAGGATCCGTGAGTGGTATCTCACACTCTTGGCAGAGTCATAATATGGTTTCACTGCTGTTACTAATTTTCTATTAAGTATTTATAGTATTTTATTTTTGTACTTATTATAGTATTATGTATTTTATAATAGTATTATTAGGAGTTATAAATTTGTTTATTTCTATGTTGTATGTAAATATGTATTATACACATGTATATATATTTATCTATTATATATAAAATAAATATATATATATATTATTATTATACATTTACGTATGTATATTTTATACTATTGATTTAATGTATGTAGGTATTTATAATTTATTTTAATATTGAATTTAAAATTGTCCTATTTTAACTCGTCTGGAAAGCATCTACATATTTTTGTATCCAAATCACCTAAAGGTTGACTGGTAGAAAATGCCTTGAGGCATTAAGTCCGCCTATGTACAAATGTGCATGATGTTTAAATAAATAAATAAATATTTTTTATATCGGATATCCGATTACGGTTACGGAGCTCCCTAACATTCCTGTTTAAAATGTTAAATTTTAATACTTAAGTGGTTTCTCTAAGGATTATTGACTTCCTCAGAACATTGTAAGAATTAATGGGCTTAAAAATTATTTTACTGTTATACTCAGATGCACTTTGATTCTACTGCGCTTGAGCGTAGGCTTCGGAGGCATTTCAAAAGTAATAAAATATGAGCTGAACATTATTTTAGTATATTATACTGGAATTCGTTGGCATTTAAAAAGTAAATAAAAATATAATATAAATAACAACCTATATTATACTAGTGCTAATATGGTATCATCACTTATTAAAATGTGTACAGTATCCATATTAAGGCCCGTGTTAATAAACACTTCTCAAAGACTTTTAAAAATGATCAACTTTACTTATGTTACAAACTTTAAGATTATAACAATATAAATTATACTTATTTTTTGATTATTGAGATTGTTTGATTAATACGGGCTCAAGTAGAACATAATGTTTAGTACATTTGTATAGGCAATTTTTTTACTTTTAATGACTACGAAACATACGCTCTGGTAAAAGCAAAGTTCATTTGTGTTACTAAAATAATTTTTGAGCCCATTTCTTACAATGTTCCAGCAAAGTGCAATGGGTGTGCCGGTCGGATCGGCTCCCGCAATAAACCCGGGTATATTATGTGGCCCGGGAGCAACCATTTTCTATTTGGAACGCCAGTGTACATGAAATTTTAAAATTACTTGAGATGGGTTGTATTAAATGGGTTCGGTTAGGTTCGTTTGTAATAGGTAGTGGTTAGACTTAATTTTGTATAATTACCTAATTTTGCTATAGCTCCTTCTATGGAGGCTTTTATTATATTGTAAAGGTACGTATTATTACACAATATGAGTATGGCCCATCACATAAAGCTTTGTGAAAGGCATGACTCCTTCTCATGTTTTTTCGAAAAAAAATATACACGCATTTGTATAAGTTTACACAATGTTTTTCTCTTTCGTGACAAAAACAAAGTGTAAAGTTCAGGAAATCTATAGAATAAAATTTAAATAATATATTATATCAAGCAATATTCCGCGAAAAAATTATAACCACAACCTGCTAGCAGATGAGTGAGTACGCATAGGCATGCGTTTGATGACTCATCTGCTAGCAGGTTCTGGTTATAATTTTTTTCATAATTAAATTTTAAGTAGGTATGCACTTCCCAAGAAAGTAAATATAAATATTACATTTCTTACAACTTTAATTGATCAATTTTCCTGACTACAGTGAAGCCAAAGGGAAAAATATGTGTATATTTATCCACCATAGCGCCTAACTATTGATGCGATTTAATGAAAGAGGTATTAACTTGTCAATAGATTCATAAAACTAAATAGCTCAGGGCCTTGTTTGAAGATGAAATCGGTATTAATACTTACGAAGTTCGAAAGCAGAAATGTATGTATATACTATCAACAAAGCAAACTCAGCAGAGAAATGTGAAGACAACAAAAAGCCTTAAAGCAAATCAATGAAAACTAATAGCCGAAGTGTAAGTAAATAAAAATCCGAGAGTTCCATCAAACAAACAGTATTTCCATTATACGAGTGGAGCACAAACAAGTATCAAAGTTAGTCACATTGTGAACATAATTGAAGGTATCAACTATCATGTTACGTACTCCTTGAAACTTGTCTCCAGTACGGTGTAAGCGAGCTGCCGCGTTATACTGCGACTGTGGCGGGATGATACTATCTGGAATAAAAAAAAATATTATTTTTTTTGCCGTGATACGTCTTTTTTGATTTCATATAGAAACATCTTTATTTAGACTATGGCTTCAAGTTTATGGTCAAACTAATAATAATGCCTTCCACACCGATTTACGCAGGAATTATTGTATAGTGCCCAAGTGTGTGCGCAATACCCAAAAGCACTCTCTCTTCCTTGACTCTTGTAGCCCAGTGGGACGAATAACCGACACGACTGGCGCATGACAGACTTTTTACATGCCCATCCGACGCATGAATCAACTTTCTTGTCAGACAATCGGAAAACCTGCATTGTCCTAACCAAACTTGAAAACCAAATTTTTTGTTATTCCAACGAGGGAATCGAACCCACGACCTTCGAGTCGAGAGAGGCTCTAAACCACTAGACCACGGAGGCGTAACTATGCTCAAACTATCAACAGTTTAAAGACTTATTGTGAAGCTAATTTACTTTGAAAAAAAATCGACTCTTATAAATGTTAAAGTATGGGAGAATCGATGGGTTGTGTATGACTTACGGAAAAATCACTAAACGGATTGTAATGAAATTAAGTATGGTACTTAGGCTCTATATTAAATCATAGGCTACGTTTTATCTGAAAGTCTTCCGTACCGGGAGATTAGGAAAAATAACTTCATCAATTTCCGTGATGTTGGTCACTACGCTGTAGTTGGCTTCGAAGTTGTATGAGACGAAGACGTTCTTGTCTGGTATGTCAACTGGCACGGCAATCGCCAGAAAAGTCTGAAATTACAAAAAAAAAAAATTTGATGGCAAAAAAAATTACCCCCGAATGGTCAATCAGTGAGTGAACTAATAATGATTATACAGCAGGGCGGCGATTCTCGCTATTAGAACATTTTCCGCATGACATTTGTTCATGATTTTTTCCATTCTACCGAAACGTTCGAGCGGTTTATAAAACACGTAATGCGCATGGTTCTCAGGCAGTGGAAAAATGTTTATATTCGAATAAAACATCGAAATTCGGAAATTTTAAGAACGATGAGCACTTGTGTATTCTCAGATCTTCACAGTCGAAGTAAATCGTGTAAAAGTCCCCGATATCCAACGAGTGGTAAGGACCGGTAGATGTCCGCATCCACTTGTACGAATAAAAAATTTGGCAGTGTATGTATGTATGTATGTATGTATAATGTATGTATGCATGTATGCATGTATGTATGTATGTATGTATGTATGTATGTATGTATGTATGTATGTATGTATGCATGTATGTATGTATGTATGTATGTATGCATGTATGTATGTATGTATGTATGTATGTATGTATGTATGTATGTATGTATGTATGTATGTATGTATGTATGTATGTATGTATGTATGTATGTATGTATGTATGTATGTATGTATGTACGTATGTACTATGTATGTATGTAGTATGTATGTATGTATGTATGTATGTATGTATGTATGTATGTATGTATGTATGTGTGTATGTATGTATAATGTACCTATGTATGTATGTATGTATGTATGTATGTATGTATGTATGTATGTATGTATGTATGTATGTATGTATGTACTATGTATGTATGTATGTATGTATGTATGTATGTATGTACGTATGTATGTATGTATGTATGTATGTATGTATGTATGTATGTATGTATGTATGTATGTATGTATGTATGTATGATATGTCTCATTTTTTCCGTTTCTATTGCGCGTATCAGTAAAACTTTTTCGTCAATACACAGTGATTGTCTTTTACAAGCCACGCTTACCGTTTGAAAGTTTGTGACCAACTAAGAATATGTTAACGTTAGATAATCCATGACTCCTACTTATTAGTAATGGTCAAAAACAGTCAACACGTGCAAGCAATCCCAATTTGTAAACAAAAGAACGAATTTCTTAGAATGTTCAATATGCATGATGCCGACAGTCAAGTTTATTGCGGGCTAGGATCATAAAGCGACAAAAGAACGTACCTACACAGCTGACAGTTTTTACTAATTTTAGCAACTTATTATGTAGTTTTTATTACTCAATTGTTGTCATTATTGAGAGTGGGTGTAATATTTAAAAAACGATTTTAGATTTTCATACTTAAACTTAAAAAATTATATTCTAAAAATTAAATTAAGATAATGAAATTCATAATTATAGTCTCGGACCTTGCTAAAGATGGCCCCGCGCGAGTTTCTTACGCCGGCGCCGGTTCTTCTCGCCGGGCTAGTTTCAGAACCGGTGGTAGGCATCATGTAGGACAATTCTATAAGTGTTATTTAATAATCTTTATGGAAATAAAAAGTTTTAAATTTAGAATTTTTTGGATTTTGACCAGTAGTTTAGCTGCTGCGAGGGATGCATACCTACATACATACATAGACTGTACCTAAATAAATCATGTACCCTTCCTTTTGACTTCTCCGAAGTCGGGTAAAAATTATTTTAACTAGGTATCTATGATTAACGCCTCCGTGGTCTAGTGGTTCAGAGCTTCGCTCTCGACCCGGAGGTCGTGGGTTCGATTCCCGCGTTGAAACAACAAATAATGTTGTTTTCAAGTTTGGTTAGGACAATTCAGGCTGATCACCTGATTGTCTGACAAGAAAGATGATCCATGCGTCGGATGGGCATGTAAAAAGTCGGTCCTGCGCCTGACCTCTCGCTAGTCGTGTCGGTTTACCGTCCCACTGGGTTATGAGAATAAAAGGAAGAGAGAGTGCTTCTGTGTATTGCGCACACACTTGGGCACTATAAAATAACTCCTGCGTAGCTGGCCTGGTTTCAATGAAATGGGCTACCGACATCGAAATCGGTGAGGGAGCTATTATTATTATGATTGACGAAATACGTAATTGATATGTTTATAATACCTACATAATATTATAATTTATACTTACCCATATAAAATATTAATATTTCGGACAATATTTACAAGAAAATCACTTTTAAATGTATTTTAAGTTTCCCATAGCGTTTTTTTAACGCTAAGTTTTTTTAAAGTTAAGTAAGAAAAGTGCACCACCAATTTGATAACCTACCAGCCGCCATATGTATGAAGTTGTCCGTTCTACTACCGAAAAGTTCGATCGATTCATGAAACACGTATTCTGGGGTACCAATAGAACAATTATACCAATCGAACTGTCGAAGTGAACCTTACATCAAAGAGAATATAATCACTACGTTTCCTTACATCTTCTATAATATAAAAATGGATCGCAAAATATGTTGGTAACCGCATAACACAAGAACGACTGAACCGATTCGGCGAAACGGTTTGTATGCTCAACGAAGTGGGCACGGGTCAGCTAGTATTTATATAATTTATTAATGTGTATATAATAGTTAATATATTTACGTCTACAATAAAAATGATTATTATTATAATAATCAATAATTATTGACGCTTTAAAAGTCAACGATATTGTACCTAAACGCACCACCAAAACAATTAAAATACGAAACATTTCGTCAAGTAAAATAATAAAAACACGTTACTTCATCGACCTGCAAAACGCAACTAACAAGTTCTAACAAGTACAAAATAAGCCGTTTAAAATATAACAACTTATAAAAGTAATATGCAATAGTAAAGAATTTTTACTCTTATTACCTTCTAACAAGAACGATTTTTCTTAGCAGCGAAATATGCGTAAGCATATTGTACAAAATGAACTCTTATCACTTAAAAATGTACAAAGAATTTTCACACTTATGCCGGCAGCCTAAGAACGATTATTCTTTGCTCATTCCACACTTATGATTAAATAAGTAATAAACGGATTTTTTTCAGTGTGTTCTGAGAATACACCAAGTGTGCATCGTTCTTAAAATTTCCGAATGTCGACGATTTATTCGAGTATGAACGTTTTTCCACTGCCCGAGAATCGCCGCCCAGGACTGGTGAGACATGTGCAACACTTACGGAGAGTACTCGGTACTCGATTCCCATTATAAATATGTAATAAAATTAGGTACTTAATTTTTTACCAAATTTTCCTTTAAATAAATGAATCATGGATACTATGAAAATTACACAGCTAGGCAAGTAGGCATACCTATGGGCGTACGGGCGCGTACCTACGCGCGGTGTCCATGCGTTCGGTAAATAATTATTCAAGTTTAAGATACATTTACTCGGTGATTAATTGATATTTTTTTTTATCTCATATAATAGCCAAATGTCACGTCCTCGAGTATTGCTCGTGTCTCACCAGTCACACTGTATAGCTAAGTAAGAACACTCGATCACGCCTGCTGTCTAACAGAAAAATGGCTTCAACAAAAACAGTTATCCTTTTTTCTTGCACAGTGTACAATATGCACAAAAATTTAAAATAAATTTCGAATAGAAAATTTAAAAACAGCTCACAAAAATGCCTTTAACTGAAAAAAAAAACAGTTAACGTTTTGTAACGTGTATTTAAAAAGCAGTCAAAAGGTAAAAATAACACAAGTATCAATAGCACGTAAGCACAGTAGGTATGCACAAAAATCTAAAATAAAAAACGAATCGAAAATCGAAGAACAGCTCACAAAAATGCTTTTAACTAAAAAAAAATAATTAACGTTTTATCATATAACGTATATTTTGCTTTAACGAATATTTGAAGATGCTAACGAGGCATTTGCTTTATCTTTAAATATTTTAAAAACTCATTAAAAAACGTCCACATGCTAATCTGAATGGTAATGGCGGCTTAAATTTTTTTATGAACAGGGAAGATTTGTTGATATTCCTCCGACAAAAGTAGAAAGTGAAACCAGAGCTTATTCTATTAAAAAAAAGTTAAAACTATAAAACCCGACTTCACAAAAAGGTGAAACATGTATTGTGTGTCTGTGACATTGTAATTACTCCGCAATGCTTTCAAATATTTGACAATAGTCTAGGCTAGTACTAATTTACAAAGACTGACGAGGCTAGAAATACCTAGAGCCTCGTCAGTTTTTGTAAATTAGTACTATTTTCGCTTATTACTGATATTCTGATGCTTTCCGCATATTCTTCTAGATTGATTCCACGTTCATTGCAGTGCATTTGTTTTCAAATGTAATCTATATTATGTAATTGGGTTGTTCCCTTCCTAATAATTAGTTTATATTATCCATCTATGAAGAAAATATTACGCATTACCCCATATAAACTGGTGTCTGGAAATATTAGAGCTCTCTTGTCCAGGTCGTGACATTCCACCCATGATGAACTGAGAAGGAGGAACCTGAAAAGTATTAATGTATGATTGTAAAAACAAAAAAATAAGTACTAAAGTAAAAAGCAATAATGTAAATAAACACCGAATTGTCAAGCTGTGAGCGAACAATGATGATGATTATAGCTAAGATTTTGATCACGTCAGCTTAAAAATAAAAAAAAAATCAAAATCGGTCATATGTTTCGAACACACACAAAGTTTCAGATAGCTTATTAATTTGCCACAGACAAAGTTTCAGATAGCTTATTAATTTGTCTCTGTCGTTTAGAATATAGTAAGCAGCGATAAAACATCCGAATAATAACTGATCAAAATATTGGATTAGGTATAAAGTGATACCTAATTACCTTATCAAAAAACTAAAGTATACAGTATTAATGGTGTTCTACAATCAACTGATAATTATCATTATTTACATGTTTTATCTCTGTCGCTTAGTACAATGTAAGCAGCGACAAAATATCCAAGTCACCAACACTTGCAAATCAAGGGTGTGCAAAAAAAATCTATCTCCATTTCGTCTTTTTGCAAGTTGGGCCCGAGCGAGTTTCTTACGCCGGTATTTTCTTTTTAGGGTTGTGGCTTTTTGTGTTGACTTTCCGAGAATAACTTATTTTTATTGCTTTATTTGGATTTTTTAAATTGAATTTTATTTAAATATAAATTTTAGGGACTATATCTATTATAATGTGTAAAATAAGACAGACAGACAAATAAAATCTAGATGCTTACCAAATTTTTTTTTAATAATCTCTGTGTGATTAAAACCATAAAGTATAAACATTTCGTACACATTTTCATAACGTAACTCAAATCAGAATATTATAATATGGTGTGGTGTGCATTAGAAATATGCAATTAATTAAAGTACTCTTCAAGCTAATAAAATGTGGAGAAAATGAAATATGTTTGTACTAACAAGAATTTTAATTAGATGTTTCCCGAGAATTCACTCATGTGGTATTGACACGTATCCCACAGGAGCTCTACATTTTACCGCGGTAAGGTTCAAAATAAATTCTGGTTAAATATCGACTCACTATAGCAATATATTACTATCTTAATTGCACCAATAACGGTCCAGGGGGCCTACTCAAGATGCCATCGCTAATTATCGCTTACAAAGTTCGATAACAAAATGTATGGGATTTGACATAAGCTACGCTAAATGATCGCGATTTGGTATGTCATTTATCGTACCTTATGTCAAATCCCATACATTTTGTTATCGAACTTTGTAAGCGATAATTAGCGATGGCATCTTGAGTAGGCCCCCTGGGCCCTGATTGAAGATGTGATCGCTATTTATCGATTACGAAATTCGAAAACAAAATGTATGGGATTTGACATAAGCTTCGCTAAATGACGAGCGAATTCGTATGTCATTTAGCGAAGGTAACCTCATATTCCATACATTTTATTTTCGAACTTCGTAAGCGATATATAGCGATAGCATCTTAAATCGTTAATCTTTCGAAGCGTATTCAATGCAAACAAATAAATCTTTCCCCTATATAATATTATTTTAGAAAGTATACCTGATAACTTATTATTGTATGATATTTATAAACCAAAAAAAAAATAAGTTTTTACAATTTAAATGAATACTTTATGCATAAAATATAAATGTGTTAATTGTAAATTATTAGGTATATTAGGATTAAGTGACGTATGTAATATTAATTATTGGTTTTCATACTATGTATTTTATTAATTATTGTGTTATTATTATTATTTGACAAAATTTTTGACATTTAAAACTTTGAATTTGTAAACCTTATCTACATTATAATATTATTAATAATTAATACTAAATAGCTTCAATCAATTGCATGTTTATAAAATTCACACACCATTATGTCATGGTAGAATGTACAGATTCTTTATGATGTTTGAATGTTAACCTTTGTACTGCATTCTTGTGAATAAATGAATTATGAATTAGGTACAAATTGAAATATAATAAAAATCCCAACTTAGCGTGTAACATTCCTATCACACCTAACAAATGACCCGATGACCTTGAAGACCTGAGAACCGATTCCCACAAACATAGCTAAGAACACTCGACTGATATACGTTTCAAACAAAAAAAAACGAATTTACATCTGATCATCCGTTTGGGAGCTACGATGGGACAGACACATACATAGGCACGACAAACTTATAACACCCCGTCGTTTTTGCGTCGGGGGTTAAACATACTCACAAATAAACACACAGAGATTTCCTCTTCATGTTGCCACAACCACAACTAGATTATAACAGATTATCTACCGTCGTTGGTTAAAGCATTAACAACAACATGTTAACTGGAGATACGTGACCAGCTCCTTACTATTTGAACTCAATAATGTGATAATTTTTAACTGCATCAGAATTTGATGTTTTTCGGCCCACGTGTACCAGTTAGGGTTTAATAACCTAGAATCTGGAGTTAAGTAAGAGTTATCTAATCAAGAGTTTAGTGCAAGTTGGTCTTAAATGGTTAAGTGATTAATAATTATTAATTATCGTCGGCTTGCGTGATGATTTATAAAGTAAAAACTTCTTTAGGCGCACCATACACAGATGCTCTGAGGTGAACTCGGGCCCGCTGAGTGTGCCTTACGTCTAGTCTTACGTCCTAATTGTCTTGTACTTTTTATTGTGCAATTTTTTTTTGTAAAAATTTGCCCAGTAATACTACATTAGGGTGTGTTTGTGACTCCTATGTAGAGTATACTGTGAAAGTACCAGCACAGACTTACTTTTGCCTTTCATGTTTGTACGAGAAATGCCCTAACATCATAAATTTTCCCATATAACAATAAAAAATGTGCCAATTTTTAGCGTTGCTATTTTCATAGTAAACTCTACATACGAGACCCATACACACCCTAAAGTATTATCACTCATTAATATTATAGCCTAGTAGTTTTCTTTTTATGAACATTTTTATGTTTTATGTTTTATAGGTAACTGGATGTATTTTAGTTTGTACGGCTAAATGGAGTTTCTCATTTACGTTTACGTTGCATTTTGAAAAACTCGACTTCAATAACTATAAAAAAAAGTTATAATTCATGTTCTTTTTGGAGTCGGTGTCAGCCGAAGTTAAAGAAAAAAAAAATTCGAGTTGTTCACCTTAGATAAGGTTGTTATAAACCTTTTCTGACACTGACTCCTAAAAGAACATATTATATTATTAACTTAAAAAAAAAACTTTTTAGTTGTTAAAGTCGGTTTTTAACGTAGTTTCTTTTTTGTCTACATTGAATAGACAACCAATTCTTATCATTGACAATAGTGTTGTGGCAAACAATCTGGGTAACGATAGTTCAATTTGATGTCCAATCAAAATATTGCTATCACCGATGCTGCGGTCAATATTTACATGCGCCTAAATTGCTTTCGTACCCATCTCATGAGTAAATAGCTGCAGAGAGATTACATGGTATTAACAAATTAAATTTAAAAATACAAACCTTATTTCACCGAAGCGTAAGCAAGCGTTTTCGTTAGGTTTATTCAATTTATTGGTTTATCTATTTTTGAGGAAAACTTTTAGTATATCGTACATTACATTTAATTTCAAAAATATTGCCAATATGTGCATTATACGCAATTAAGTATTATTTACCGTCCAGAGAAAATATAAAGCGTTCAAAATGGAACTCTGCGCTAATACAATAAAGTTGAAAATCAAACAAAGTACGAGTGTCGAGTTGTCAAATTTGACATTGACATTTGAATCGATGATCGTGTGTTCTATTTTCAACTGTATTGTATTAGCCCCAGAGTTCTATAAGTGTTCTGAATTTTCTACCGACTTTAGGGCCATAATAATTAAATTATGCCAGTAACATGTATCAAACTCGGTATAAAGAATTGCGATCCTAACAGAGACTTGACAACCGATTTGACAGATAAAAGTACGTTTCGTTTCACTTTTAAAAGTGAACAACTTCACTTATGTTCGTTACTTTAATTTTTTATATTATTCAACGTAATTTTAATAATATAGATTTATGTTATAGTTAACTAAGCAAGCTAGTAAACTAAGCAGTTTCCTGCTTGTAATCAATTACACATTAGAAATACATAAAATTTCATTTTAACATTAGTAACTAATTTGACCTGTGTCGCTTCTACACGCCTATCCAGCCTTATGTTACCGATACCTGGTATTGAATCCATATTAACGTCGACCAATCTGGCATGCGGGCTAACGAGTTTTTCAAAAATATTTTTTCTTTATTTGCCAATCAAGCTGCACCTGATGGTAAGTGCCGACTTTAGAACTTTCAGGGCGAATAAATGAATTTGTAAGGTACAAAAATATATTTTATGCATAAATGTTCACCTGAGGATTTCACTTTTTACCATAGTACAGGGTAGGTTTCACCAAATAATTTTGGCTTTGTTTGTGTGTGTGTGTTTCTTCTATCGCAGCGTCTAAAGCACCACTCCAATTTTAATTTATGCGGTCAATCGATTCGCAATTATAGCCCAAGTAACATAGACTATTCAGAGTGTAAAAAGAACAGTCACTATAACTTTGGTTTTTGAGTAAAAAAACATTTTTAGAATTAGAAAGGGTAGTTTAAAATTATCCGAATGTTATTGTAACTGATCTTTTTACACCCGGTATACAGTGTGTCCCACGGTTCATATAGCAAGCCGAATAATATAGTGTGAAGAGAATGATGCGTAGAGCATTTTTTGTTTTGTCATGTGAAAAAAATTACTTCCCATATTCACGTAAAAAAATACAAAGGGGAATGCCAGTTTTAGGTCCAGTAATGCACACAGATGTATCTATATTCAAAATTTACATCGGAATTTATAGTAGTCCTTCTTACTATTCATTATTTTGTACAAGTCAGCAATTTTTTCGTAAAAATAATGGAAATCAAACGAATTAGGGAGTCATTGGGTACTTTTTTTGTCATTGAGGACAAGATGTTGCCCTTACAAAAACTATTTTGTCAGGCAATGGGTTATTAGGTAGGCACTATGTTAATTAAAATATATAATTTTATTTTTGAAAATGCTTTGTTTATATAAAATAAAACTAAGAGCGATTTTATAGTATAATTCTTATTACTATAATAATAACTGTTTAAAAACTTTGTAAAAAATATAAGTAAAAAACTATAACCCGACTTCGCAAAAAAAGGGTCTAAAAAGGCTGAAACAAAAAATAATTCAAATTATAGTCGGGTCATTTTAATAGGTAGTTTGACAGTTTATCAAAAATTAGCGACGTAACGTTGTAACGACGACATAATAAAATAGATATTTTCTTTTTGTTAAAACTCCAGAATTTACTAAACTTTATTTAATGATTATTAGATATTTATTGTCAACATAACCAATATGAGTTTTTTTACGATTTGCTTTCACTGATAAACGCTCTTAAATATAATATACAAATTATGATTTAATGAAATAAACGTCGTTATAATGTTACGTCAGTTAACACTTTTCTTATTAAACACTAGGGACTTACTCAAAAAAATCGATTAATATTTTAACTAACTATAAAAATACTAAAAAAAAGTACTTAACTTGTAGGTTGTAACAAGAATATATTATAACTGTTAATTTAAAAATCAGATTGAAGGAGTTAGATCCATGGTCATAATTCACGAATAATTAAAAAAAATAATCGAAAACGTCATGTTATGACGCCACTATGTCTTTTGTCGTCATTTGTCTTTGTGCGAAGTGACTGCGTTTATTGTGTGCTATCTGTTTGTCTGTCTATTCTGTATTTTTTTTTCTTGCTGTAAAATATAAGTTTATGTTTCTAAGGGCCGATTTTTCAATCGTCAGATAACTTTTATCTGTTGAATAAACATGTGACTTTGACATTTTTTCCATACAAAATATACCAAAGTCACAAATTTATTCCTTAGATAAAAGTTATCTGACGATTGAAAAATCAGCCCTAAGAAAATAAATAGAACTAGGAAATATAACATACAATACATCGCATTGATAACCTCGTTTTTTGTAGAAGGTTAAAAATAATGCTAAAGGACAGGTATCATACTATTATAATATGACATTAGCCGAATGATTTTCCAAATTCGCATGACGTGTAACAATTCCGAGTCGGATTTGTTATTCGCTCTATTCGATGTTTTTAAGCAGGCTACCTCACTATGGAGATAAATTTGACAGGCGTCAAATGTTACCTATTAAAATGACCCGACTGTAAAATCCAGATATGCTTCGGTACAAAAATGGTCAAGGTGGTTGTACCCGCTATTGGGATAGTATATTATTTCAACAGCAGACGAATATTATTATTTTCAATTTATCTTTTTTCTACCGTATTTTTATGTGAAGTGACGCCTAGATTTGTTTAGCGGCCACGGCTCTACCTTGACCATTTTCGTACTTAAGCATATCTGGATTTTAAATTGAATTATTTTCTTGTTTCAGCCTTTTTAGACCCTTTTTTGCGAAATCGGGTTATAGTTTTTGACATATTTTTATTTTATATTTTTCTGTTTTTTCATCAAATATATTTTCATTAAACTAACCGTTACATAGTAGGTAAGTAACTAAACAACTCCTAGATACTACTTATACGATCGAATTTTAAACGTTTATTTTGAGTTTAACAATAAAATGTAATAATTAATAAAATATTTAAATACATATTTGTAATGTGCTTGCCAAGACCTATCTTTTGATACCAAACACGATACAATTATCTTAATTTAATTTTTTTGGAGATAGTTTTTGAGGTATAATTTTCAAAATCTAAAATTTTTCAAAAAGTTATATAGCCTATGTTACTCGCGGGACCACTACGAATCGATTGACACCTTATTTATTAAAATCGGACTAGTAGCTTAACCGCTACGAGGGAATATACATACATACATAGATACATAGACTGCCAAAATTATTACCCTTCCTTTTGGCTTCGCCGAAGTCGGGTAAAAACTCAGTTACTTATTATTTACTACTCAAGCTAGATCAGCGCAGTTTTAAACAAAGATACACGTCGTAATTGGCAGCAATTAAACGGTTTGCTGAAGTGCACCGCGAGCAAAACAATATTAACTTATTCCAACTAGCAGTTTCAACTTCTCCATGGCTGTAGGATTTTTGTATAAACAGTATGCAGTTTTCTAGAATAAGTGGAGTCAATATTTGAATATTTTTATACTGGCCGTATGCAATACTAATGCTTAAATGCACGATTTCAATTAATTATTCTAGATTGTTGTTAGTTTGCAGTTTTCTAGAACAAGAACTATATTTGAACATTTATAATGGTCGTATGAAATTCCATTGCTTACTCCAAAAGTATTTAACTTCTAACCTAACGAAAAAAAATATAACTGACTTTTCACTCTCAAGGGAATCTGAAAGTCTAAAAACTGCAAACTCATCTAATTAAATAAATATTTAATCTAATTAACTCATAATTAATTTTTTAGATGGGAAATGGAATATCGTATACATCGTAACAATAATTGTTAAGCTTCCGAGAAAACGATTTTTAATAGTTTTTATACAACGCATCCAATTTAAATAAAAATCAACAAATGTTTGGCTTAATAAAAACTGCGAGACTCTTGATCTATTTATGATATTTCTACAGCTTTCTTGTACTCGGCGGGCGAGTCCAACTAGCTCTTGTTCAGTTTTTTATATTACCCTAATATACTATAAAAAAAAACTATTATTAAAAATAAATTTATAATATTAAAACTTAGCCAGAAAATATTTGTATTGTTTATAAGAACATCACAAAGTATTTCAGACTTTTACAACAGCTTTACCTAAGTTGTGCCCGGCTAACATTCCAACAAATGCGTCGAAAATATTCTCAAAGCCCTCCGTCACGTGATTATTCACTTTGATCTGTCCACTCTTGATCCATTTCACGATGTCTGCGAAGGCCTCAGGCCATCTATTCTTCGGGCTTCTCCAGCGGTGGACTATAAGACCTTCCACTTTCAGTTGTTTGGTCACTAAACTAAACTGCACTATCGTCGCTTTGGGTAGCTGATTTAGGTTATTGTAAGCGCTGATACTTCCACACACAGCGACTCTTCCGAAATCATTCATCTGATTCATTATAATACTACTTATCTCACCGCCGATGTTGTCAAAATAGCAATCTACACCATTTGGTGCTGCTTCTTTTAAAGCAACGCTAATGTCAGCAGTTTTATAGTTAATGGCTTTATCAAAACCCAGCTCTTTCTCTAAATATTCAATTTTATCATCTGATCCAGCGAATCCGATGACCCTGCATCCCTTGATCTTCGCTATTTGTCCAACAATAGTTCCAACTGCACCTGCAGCTCCTGTCACAACAACAGTTTCGCCAGCTTTAGGTTGGCAAATCTCCAAAAAGCCGAAGTAGGCAGTAGCACCTGGCATGCCCACAGATCCAATTGCTAGTTCATTAGGAAGACCTTGCATATCTGGAAGGAGATAACCTCTAAAGTTATTGAACTGCGTTTCATCGAAGGTACTGTAATCACACCAGCCTACATGAGTGACAACCCTCTCGCCTACTGGGTACTTGGGATTCTTGCTTTCTAGAATCAAAGCAACTTGGTAACCATATTGATCGTAGGGAACTGTGTGTCTGTAGTTGTAAGCGCGTAGGTAAGGGTCTACGCTGATCCATTCGGCTTTCACCAGAATTTCTCCATCTTTCAGTGGCGATAGCTCATACTCGACAATTTCAAAGTCGTCTCGCTTTGGCATACCTTGGAACTGTTTCTTGACAACATATTTTCGAGCCTTCACCATTTTGATTGTAGAATATCTGGAAAATATATATAATTTAATCGGCGACGACTAAATACTAATGTGATGTTTGCATAAAGTTAGTCTGAAAGACTACAATCAGAGTTAACTTTTAAAATTTAAATAATACATAAAATATAAATATAATTAATTTATTTTTTTTTGCTTGATATACACAAAGTGTTGTCTATTGAATACGAAAGACGTATTATAAACTGAACGTTATTTTTCTAATTGTATGTATTTTTGAAGCATTATTATAAAGTATATAATAATAATGGTTGTACACACATACCTATAAACTTAAGTAGTAACACAAAGTAGATATATAACAGAGACACGACCTACTACTATAAAATGGTATCACCCTAATACTGGCAATGTGACTGGCAAAGGGTGAAGTCCAGGCGCATTCCGGAAACCACCATCTAGCGCCACTATTGGAAAATACTAATTACTTATTTCGTTTCGTATCTTCTTCTTTATTAAGGAGTTGAATTTAGCTTAATGTAATGTTATGGTTAAAAAATATGCTTATCTTTATTTTATTGTGAATATTTGTACTTAATTCGGCATATTTACATTTTATAATTTACAAAAGTTAATAGTAGTGAAACCTATTGCAATTTTTTTTTGTATTAAACATAGATTGTATGGGATAGTAGGCCATGGTAGTGTCTAATTTTGTATCAGTCAGAAAATTTAAAGTACTTTAGTTCAAATAGCATTAGTACCTACTAATAATATGTCTTGAATATTTATTTTTATGCAAAAATGTACTTACGTGTGTTACTTCTGAATGTATCACTCTTAATGTTTTGCATATTATGATTGCAGAATACTTATAATAGGTTTGCTGTGTGTCATGGTATCTAAGGCTGCATTCAGACTTGTAGTAGCGATCACGTTGATATAACGACTTGGATCACGTCGATATAACGACTTGGTTGCTGCAACAACAAGTCTTAGCAACCTAAGTGCTAATTTCACCAACATAATATGTTAAAGTTAATCCTTCATTAAATATAATTTTATCCCTTTCGTATTACCTGTCAATGAATCAGAAGGCATGGTATTTTAAAACGCGCGCGCGCTTGTTAAATTATCATGCGCACGTCGCTGCTTTTTTTTATCGTCTCAATTTTTTTTGTCGCAAGAATAACGAACAACATTACTTTTTTAAATTTTGGTTAAAAATTAAATAAAAAAAAGTACATTTCTAGAATGAGAAAAGGTAGTATATATCCCAAAGTTTTAGTGACTGTTCTTTTAACACCCATTATTTTTATATTACAATCTGTTGGAATTAATAACATAAAACAGCTTAAATTGTTTTGTTATAATATTTTAAATATAAAATATAGAGAGGAGCTTGCGGTGCCCGAATTTACCAATCACTATGCTCGAAATCTCGGCACTGCTAAGCTCCTCTCCGCCCCGCTCCGCGTCTGTGGAAACGCAGCCTAACTGATGAAGTTGCGGAAAACATGTTGTGAAGTGACATTATGTAATTGAATTGTGAATTGTCTGACTTCACTCGTTTGATAATTTTTGGATTGGTCATGGACGTTATCTACACTTCTCGAGTCATGCTCAATCCGTCCTGTCTCGATGACTGATAACTGACAAGATAACCTACCTCAATTACTCGTACTATTTTAATCTTATCATGCTAATATTATAAAGTTGTGTGTCAGTGTTTTTTACTCTTACACGCAAAAACTAAAGAACAAATAAAAATAAATTTTTAGATTTTTGTTCACAAAAAATTTTTTTTACTTAAATATTAGAAACTCGTTTTGTAGTATTAAGTTTACGTACTCATAATAATAATAGCTCCCCTCACCGATTTTGGTGTCGGAAGCCGATTTCTTTGAATCCAGGCCAAATACGCAGTAGTTTTTTTATAGTGCCCAAGTGTGTGCGCAATACACAAATACACTCTCTCTTCCTTTTACTCTCATAACCCAGTGGGACGGTAAACCGACACGACTGGCGAGAGAACAGGCGCAGGACCAAGACTTTATACATGCCCATTCGACGCATGGATCAATTTTCTTGTCAGACAATTAGGCGATCAGCTTGCATTGGTCCTAACCAACTTGAAAATTAAATGTTTTGTTTTTCCAACGCCCGAATCGAACCCACGCCCTCCTCGAGTCGAGAGCGAAGCTCTGAACCACTAGACCACGGAGGCGATTACGTACTCATAGATGTTGATATTACTATAATAATAATAAGTATGTATTTCAATATTTTTAATAGCATCTTAAGCTCCTGTCAGGACTGAGAACAACTCGACTGGGTTGGTGGCGCAGTCTCCTGAGTAGTGGTGGCAGTACTGCTCCGAGCCCCAGAACTCGGCCTCGTAGTATGAGTCCTCTATGTCCTCAGCCGAGGACGTGGATGGCCTGGAAAATAATTATAATATATAATAGTCTATAATAATTATATTACATGTAGCGAAAACATTAGTTTAAGACAATGGAGAATGTTACTAGGTGTATAGATCGTTTAAAAATAATGTCATTTTAAAGATTGTATCTATATAAATACTGTAGTTTTTATTTTATTGGAAAAGATCACAAATTAAAGAATTTACAGACTTTTGAAATTCTTGTAAATTTCGCGGCTCGTGGCAAGCGTTGGAAAATGACGTCATTACCTCTCAATCAAAATTCGAAATTCAAAATCTCATTTCACTCATATTTTATTGTATATATGTAAATTCGTTTTAATGTCATAGAAAAATACGAAGTATTAAGGAATTAACGAATATTTCAAATTCAAAGTGTTAGAAAATGACGTCATCGAATTGAGAATTTAAAATATCTCGAAAACTACACGTCGTATCCTCATAAATTTTTCAGTCATATTATTTATTTTCAACAAAGTATATGTAGAGCTAAAAATAAAAATTAGTGAACATTTTCCAAGTTTATTGCAGTTTATGTGGTGAAAGTTTAGGTGGTTGGGCAGAAAGTTATTATTTTCGCTTTTGCAAATTGCGCAAATTGGACAATACATTTATACATACACCTAAAACTACTTATATTAAGCGTCTGAAATAAATAACATATCTACTAACCGTAGTCCAATTAACTAAACTAATTATTTAAGTATAAATAATAATCGTTATTTCACGTATTGTATTTTAGACACGATTGTTCGGTTCAATTGGATGATTTTGTAATTTGGCGTGATTGAATCGGGCGGATGACGAATCGGGGAATCGGTAATCAAACAATAGACTATCACAGGAATTAGCTGGTCAACTGCCCGACTAATTGTTCACAGCTCGCGAGCTAACCGGTATTTTACTATTACCGTCCATTATGTACATTCCGATCAAATGTGATGTAAATGTAAACACAGCCAGCTTTAATGCTACCGATTTAAATGTCAATTCACCGCGCAATACAATGGTACATAATTGTTTAATTTTTTGTTCACATTGCGATGTGATACTTTTGAACTACTGAATAAGGTAATAGTTAAAATAAAAACTTAAATGTTTATTGATATGTAGGCAAAATTTCAAATTATTCAGACTTCTAGAAATTTGACATGGTCAAGTTAGAGCCGTGGTCGGGCCCGCTATTGGCATTAATTATTGCAACGGCAGACTTTTTCAAGTAGATACTTTTTTGGTATTTCAGTGTGACCTGACGTTTAGATTTTATTAGCGGGTCCGACCACGGCCACAAAAATGGTCAAGGTAGACTTGACCATTTTTGTACCTATGCACATAACACATAATTTGCAATCCAGAAATGCATACGTACAAAAATAGTCAAGGTAGAGCCGTACCCGCTAATAAAATCTAAGCATTAGTTTATACCGAAATATGGTAGAAAAAAATTGCAAGGTTCGATGCCAATAGCGGGTACCACGGCTCTACCTTGACCATTTTTGTACGTATGCATTTCTGGATTTCAAATTGAATTATTTCTTGTTTCTGCTTTTATATCCCTTTTTTGTGAAGTCGGGTTATAGTTTTTTAACGTTTTTTATTTCATATTTTTCTGTTTCGTCGAAATCATATATATTTTATAAAATTAACTATTTTAATATAGCATATGTTACTCGCATCGTCACTACGAATCGATCGACACCACATGAGGGAACAAACATACATAGATTGCCAAAATTATTACTGTTCCTTTCTGCTTCCCCGTAGTTCGGTAAAAGCTACTGACCATTGCAATTTTTCAAGTACTTGAAGTTGACGACCACAGTGGTTCAGCGCGTTGGTACTTGGTTCGACCGAGAGGTTGCGGGTTCGAATCCCGCCGAGGGAACAAAAAGTTTTCAATGTTCCTGGGTCATGGATGTGTATTAAATTTGTGTATTAAATATTAATACAATAAAAATCTTAAATATATGTGTAGTATAAAAGTTCACAAGTTCTTCGGATACTTAGCACAGGGCCAGATTGTCGTGATGTGAAGCGTCTATACATATTTACAAAAAAATGTACCAGTAGGTTAATGTTAATATAGTTCGTCCCTGATAAATTCAACCTAAAGGTAAACAAACTGAAAACATCGAATGTTTCACTTATTTACTTATTGTGCACACTTATCAACACCTTCACAGGTATATTTAAGGATCATACTTCAATATCCAATACATTTTATAACAATTAAACAATAATTAACATATTTAAACATTAAATAAAAAACCTTCACAGTAAAAATACGCTATTTTGACACCGCGAACTGAAGAATATAATTTATAGTCTATGGATTCATGTAGCCAGCAATAGTCATTGCATATTGGCCAATTGGCATCACTGACTAATCTATGGTTGTGTCATAGACGGCTTTGTTTACGTATAGGTTAAATTTAACTTGGATGTACCATAGTTATAGTTAATAGTTAACTACCCTTCGTTTGGCCTCGGAATAGTCGTGTAAAAAGTAATAAAATAGAACTTACGTTAGTAAGAGATGAAAGAGGTCTCCTAAGACGCCATTTTGTGTATCCGAAGCGGCGTGCTCGCAAATAGCCCGGAGCAGGCAGGGTCGGCCGGCGAAGCCGTGTCTGTAATACGAAAAACTTAATAAATTGGATTGCCTTTTAAGAAAATTAAAGTCTTTTAGTTAAAACTATTTAGTGCTGTAATTAAGGGTACTTAAAGGGTTATAGCAGGACTCTATTAAGCCTCCACTATCTGTATGTTATATGTATCTCATAAACCGTGACAGCTTGACTAAGTTGAAAATTTGTGTCAGGATGTTTGTGTGCTAAAGGTTATTATATGATAAATGATTTTGTTAATGATAACACACCCTGGGACCAAGGTGGCTACTTTTGAGGCTACTACTATATACATACTCTTGTAAATTGTAATTTATGTTAAATTATACCTTGTAATTTTAATTTTTTTTAAATATCTATTTTCCGATGTTTTGACGAAAAGGCGAGTTCTTACGCCGCCGGTCCTTCTCGCCGGGTTAGTTCCCGAACCGGTGGTAGGTCATCATGTAGGACAATTCTTAAAGTGTTAGTATCTAACCGATTTGGAAATAAAAGTTTTTTTACTTTCATAAAATCAGTATAACAAAACACAAACTCACTGTTCCAACATGGCTTCTATGACGGTGTAGAAGTGACTTCTGGTGAAAAGATGACGAGGTGCCTGACGCTTGCTTCGAGCTGTCTGTAAATAAAATTGAAATGACGTATATTGATAATGATTATGCACTGAGAGCGTACGTAACTGGGTAGACCTTTGATTAGCACCTGAAAGGGTGCAGATTCTATTCCTAGGTTGTGGTAAATACCAATGAGACTTTTCAGATCTCAAGTACATACAGACGTTCTGACGGTGAAGGAAAACATCGTGAGGAAACCCGTAAATGATTGGCCCCAGACGTATTGACCATTCCTCTGGACTAGGCTGACTATGTTGGGAGAATGCCGTATGTGCTGGGCAAACATGTTTAAACCGCATACAGGTTGATTCAAATCATATCTCAATTAATCTTTCTAAATAATTAATTAACCTTATTTATCTGTGGAATTTTAACCAGTGTCAGCCAGTGCCAGCGTGGTGTAATTTTTTTTTTTTTTTTTTTTGTAAGTTATTTTATAAAGCGAGACGAAAAGGCAGACGGGCCACCTGATGGTAAGCGGTCACCGTCGCCTAAGAACATGGGCAACACCAGAGGAATCACCAATGCATCGTCAGCCCTGTAATTATAAAATATATGTCCGTTCCTTCTCTCTGATAATGTTCCACCAATCAGCATTAAATATGGTTTGTTGATTTGAATGCCATGTTAGTTGGTAATACATTTGAATGGCGGAAACCGGGGTTAGCCTGAGACTTCATGACAATCATGACCATGAAAAAAAAATCCTGTGGGATAGGATTAAAAAATAGTATTTTACCTCAATATCTCCAAGCAGGGGTTCGAAATACGTGGCATTGTCTACATTATAGTAGTTCGCTTCGAAGAACCACGCGGCGCTCACCAGCGATTCCGGATGTATGGGGATGGAAACGGTTGCGAACACCTGGAGCAGAACAGAAGAATATCAAAATGGATTACTTTGGCAATAGGTTCGTTTTGTTTTTTTTTTAATAATAAGTCTTTATTTTTTTCGGTGGGTTAAGCGCTCAGTTTACAAAACTATAATAGTCCAGTCATTTTAGTAAGTTCACCTCGGAATTCAAGATACCCAGCTGTAAATCTGTAAATACTTGTATAATGACACACTAAAAGTTGTCTCAAAACCTACATATGGTAGGGTGTGCGCAACTATTAAATTTCAAGGGTCAAAGGTCACAAAAATCGGTTTTTTGTAAATATCTCATTTTCTATGGGTTTTTGCTATTTGCTTTCTTTATAAATATTGTAGAATACAAAATTCTCTACAAGTTTTGTTTAAAATTCTTTTTTTACGGTGTACCGTTTACGTGACAGATGGCGGAGAGCGCGCGGTCACAGCATCACTTCAGGTCAACCGGTGCCGCTTCTTCCGACCGACTTCCGAAGCTGGGTATCTCGAATTCCGAGATTCTTACCTAATTTAAGCTTAAATGACTGGACTATAATGGTTTACAATACAATATAATATTATTAATACTGACATACATAATCTATATAATATAAAGGTTTCAAATTTAACAACAACAGTTTTTGAACCAGGGATGAAATGGATTTGAAATTTCGAATACGGATAGGGATATCAAATTATTACAGATTATCCGTTTGTTTCGGATGATTTCGGTTACGAATATTAAATTTTTGTTTTCATTTTTACAGTAGCAAAACTTTAATTTCGGATTCGGTTACGGTTACGGATATTTTTTATATCGGATATACGATAGTTTCGGTTACGGATACGGAGCTCCCTAACATCCCTAATTTGAACATAGTTCTAGCATCATTTTATCTACTAAGGGAAAAGGACTATTATGAAGGGAATAAGGGACAAAAACAAGGCAAGGAAGAGTTCTTAATTTCCCCTAATCTTCTTTTGAAAATGTCAAAGAGGCTTACTTAAATAGGTTCATTCAAACAAAGCTTATGCGTCATTACCTATATCAAGGAAATTAGGATTAAAAACAAAATGGCGGATCAAGTGCCTTCATCATTTCAGCTGATCACGAGTTTTAGCGAGACTAACGAACAGCAATTGATTTTTATATAGCCTATGTTACTCAGTGGTAATGTAGCTTTCTAATGAAAAAATAATTATTAAAATCGGTCCAGTACTTTTTGAGTTAAGTCGTTACATACAAAAATACAAATGTTTCCTCTTTATAATATTAGTGTAGAGAACGCTGTTATGTATCAATAAAGCACTCTCAAACACGGTCTCAATAAACGAGATAACCAACATACATCGTTTCGTTTGTAACTTTTTTTCTTTTTGAAACTTAATATTCATAATGTAGATTATAGGAAAATATTAAAATAAGTTGTTATATATTTTTACGTTTTAAAAATTAAAGTATGTTACATAGGTTAAGTTGTTCATTATTAAGGCCCGTATAAATAAAACTATCTCAAACCCAACCTAACCTTGAGAACCTATTTGAGAGATGAAATAACGTTTCGTTTCAATTTTAAAAATGAAGAATTTTACTTATGTTTCATATTTTCATTTTTTTCTTTCTTAAAACGTAAAAATAAAGATTATGAAAATATACATTATGCTTATTTTATTGTTTCCTGTAATCTATAATATAGAATATAACGACATAAAAAGAAAATAAATTAAAGTAAGTACTTTGTAACATTAATAAAGTTGTTCACTTTTAAAAGTGAAACGAAACGTTATTTCATCTGTCAAATAGGTTCTCAAGTGATGTTGGGTTTGAGATTGTTTTGTTTATACGGGCCTAGAAGTCAAACCTTTAGTTGTTTCATCTGTCAAATAGGTTCTCAAGTGATGTTGGGTTTGAGATTGTTTTGTTTATACGGGCCTAGAAGTCAAACCTTTAGTTGTTTTATTTGTCAAATAGGTTCTCAAGTGATGTTGGGTTCGAGATTGTTTTGTTTATACGGGCCTAGAAGTCAAACCTTTAGTTGTTTCATCTGTCAAATAGGTTCTCAAGTGATGTTGGGTTTGAGATTGTTTTGTTTATACGGGCCTAGAAGTCAAACCTTTAGTTGTTTTATTTGTCAAATAGGTTCTCAAGTGATGTTGGGTTCGAGATTGTTTTGTTTATACGGGCCTAGAAGTCAAACCTTTAGTTGTTTCATCTGTCAAATAGGTTCTCAAGTGATGTTGGGTTCGAGATTGTTTTGTTTATACGGGCCTAGAAGTCAAACCTTTAGTTGTTTCATCTGTCAAATAGGTTCTCAAGTGATGTTGGGTTCGAGATTGTTTTGTTTATACGGGCCTAGAAGTCAAACCTTTAGTTGTTTTATTAGTCAAATAGGTTCTCAAGTAGACGTTGCGATCGAGAGTTTAATATTGTTTAATTAAACAATATTAAATATAGTACTTTAGAGTACCTATACCATACCTAATTAGTTTCAATAGAAGGTAGACACTAGGATCTAGAGTCAGATTTACTTACCCCCCACTGGGTGTCTTTAGTGAAGAGGAGATAACGCTTTTCCCTTCTGTTAGCTTCCCGCATTTCAATACAACACGCTGCTAATAGGCAGAATCTGAAAAAAAAAACAAAAAGATCCAGAAAAAAAATGAAGGTTATTATATCCAAGCAAAATAAACATTAGATTAGATTACATTAATATTTGTAATAAGTACAAAACACTAATAGCTTTTTCAATGTCCCAGTTAACTCAACCCAACCACTCAGCTACATTGTAGGAAAAAGTAAACGAGGAAAAGAGACAGAAAATAGGGTAAATACGTACACAAGCACATTACGCCGCATAACTAAGTCTAATATAATAAAACGACTATCCTACATGAAATTAGTAGGCTTTATGTTGAAGCGAGTTCGGGTGAAATTTCTAAAAGTACATAAATATTTAACGGCTCATTCGATTGTGAGTCGTATTCGCAAGGGCGTAGGTTTAATTTCGAGGTGACTTATTATGGGAAGGATTAGCATCACAGCTTAGTAAACACGCGGATCATACTTAGTCACGGTTTTGTTTGATTAGCCAACATTTCGTTTTGTACTTCCAAGCTGGGAAGTTTGACGTCAATGTTCTCCGTTAGGACTGAGTTAGGCTGCGTATCCACCAGAGCTGTGCTGTGCTGTGTTGCGAGGAATGTGTTTTTAAGAACCAATAGAGTCGCTTGTCAAGAGCCGCGCTGAGCTATCTATACTAATGTTATAAAGCGGAAGAGTGTGTTTGTTTGTTTAAACGCACTAATCTTTGGAACTACTTGTCCGATTTGAAAAAATATTTTTTTGTTAGTTAGTCCATTTATAGAGGAAGGCCTTGGGCTATATAACATTACGCTGCGACCAATATGAGCGAAGCGTCAGTGAGAAATGTTACAAAAACTGGGAAAATTATTCACATTTGGAGACTTCCGTTGCGTGCGCCGCAAAAACGGCTTAAGTCACTCAAAAACCACGCGAACGAAGTCGCGGGAACAGCTAGTGCGTGATAAATGAAGCGATTCTATTGGTAACTAAAAACACATTCCTCGCTACACAGCACAGCACAGCTCTGGTGGATGGCCTAAGGCTCAATTCACACCGGCCTAGTCTAGTTTTGCACCTGTAGTTTGTACCTGTATTTTCAATAAAGTAAAACACAAACTACGAGTACTTGCACTTTTTTCCACGTTATTTGCTATTTTACATTAATTATTACTTAAAAAACACGACCGGTTTCGACATAGTCATCATCAGGTGTATTTTAAGTAATAATTGATGTAAAATAACAAATACAGTGGATAAAAGTGCAAGTAGTTTGTGTTTTACTATATAACATGAACTCCCACCAAAAACCTACAGTACATTCAATAACATATGCATTTTAAATTTTCATCTATTCATTACTACAAAACAAAATTAAAAATAAAAACACCGACTTAGCGTGTAACATTCCTATCACACCTAACAATCGACCTGACGACCTTGAAGACCTGAACTGATTTTCACCAAACATAGCTAAGAACACTCTCGACTGATATAGGTACCTTTCAAACGAAAAAACCGCATTAAAATCGGATCAACCGTTTGGGAGCTATAATGCAGACACATACACATTTACACAGACACGTCAAACTTATAACACCCCATCGTTTTTACGTCGGGGGTTAAAACAGTCAATAGATTCATAAAAATCGACTACGGGGTTCAAGATTTATATTATAAAAATTGTGGTTTTTGTTCATAGCTTTATTAATTAGGCCACAACTAGTAATAACAATTACGGTTAAGGGTTAGGTGAGCGTTGGGGTATAGTCAATAAAGATCAATTTGCCATTAATTAAAGTTGATATTCTTGCGATCGTATAAACTCGTCCTTATATTTTAGGGGGGGAACACACAAGGTGCGGTTTTTATGCCGCAACGCAGCGGAGGCTAAGAAAAGTTTTTTAAATAATAATAATAAAGTCTTTTTTTTAAATCAATTTATTTATTTAGGGATTTTAATCCAAAGATATGTCAATCCCATTGTACCCAATACAATATTAATTTACACAGTTATCGTCGATTTTTTAAAGTTACATTTTTAAGACATGCAGCCCAATAAACTGCGTAGCAATTTGTAAATGTAATTATAGTATTTAAAAAAATTGTATTCGAATAATATTAGTATAAATAAATCGAACCATAATATTATATTCGGTAAGCTCAACTTGCAGAATCTATAAATAAGAAAAAAAAATTTTTTTGGTTGTATGTTGTTATATGTTTTTTGCATACATTTTTTATACATTACTAGCTGACCCGTGCCCAATTCGAAAAAAAAGAAAAAAAACCGTTTAAACATTCCCTGGACTTCCACGAATATTTCAAGACCAAAAATAGCCAAATCGGTTCAGCAGTTCTATAGTTTTAGCGAGACTAACGGAGCATTAAAAAAATAAAAAGTAACCGTTTAAACATTCCCTGGACTTCCACGAATATTTCAAGCCCACAAATAGCCAATTCGGTTCAGCCGTTTTCGAGTTTTAGCGAGTTAGTCTCGCTTAAACAGCGATTCATTATTATATATTATAAGATATATAGACAGAAATATAGAATATAGATTATAAAGGATAGTAAAGAAACCAACATAAGCTCGTAAAAAATCTTTAAAAATAAACGGGAAACTAACTATTGCGAAAACTTGGTCTGTTGCAAAAGAACGTTCTAGAATGAACTTCATCATTTATAAAACTTTCGTCGGGGATTAGATGTACAAGTTGCCAGACTTTGTATTAGCCTCATAGCCCGTACAAATTTAACTTTTGCTACATCTTGTCGTTTACAGGTGTTTAGTTAGATTTTTCAAACTTTATTCGCTTTTGTTTAGTGCCACAGCATATGTTATTGTTAATAGGATCCATTTATACGTCCAATAATAAACACTTCTAGTTAATCGTGTTTGGCTTTATTCACGTAGATTATATAATATACATTAGCTTTATATAACTAGATACATAGATCCAATCTAGAAGGGCCTCGCTAGAGGACTAATATTAAAACTATCTTAGGCTTCAATGTCAGATGTCATCTTTGACATCTTATTGTTTTAAACCTAATACATAATGACATAGCATTATGTTCACAAAAAACAGCCATTGTATTGTCTATTACCGTGCTGTTTGCCGAGTGTTAAATCCTGGCCCTTAAGAGGAATTTTTTTCCATACAGAAATAGGGGTCCACGGGATTCCTGTTTCCTCCCTGGATAATGCTGCTAGAGTAACAATTTTTTTCCTGAATATTTATGGATATTGCTTGTACGTCCCCATTTTTTCCTTTTTTTAAAAAAAATATTTTTTTAAAGAGATGTGGACGTTCAAAATCCTAAAAAAATGGACTGTCTCTCCGCTATGTTTAAACATCCAGGAAACAGATTTGACTACAATAAACAACAAAATCAAAAATAGCAACCTAGGTCAATTCTTTTTTTAGCTAATAAATAAAAAAATATTTAATTCGGTTAAGTTTTGGAGGAGGAAACAGGAATCCCCGATATATAATAAACGTCGATTTCTAGTACTTTTAATAGGTAATTTCAGTCCAAGTTTCAGTTGTCTCTATCTCGCTAGTGCTGGCTAGCTAAGGCACTGCGAGGCAGCAATAGATTTTATAAATACCTATTTTGTATTTCTCTCAACCGTGGTGTTTCCTCTTAAATGACTTCATGGAGCCACATAATACCAGGCACTGTGGTTCATGCTGCAGTGTTATGCCTGAGTGGACTCCTTTTTGACGGTTAGGCATTACACTACCTACCCTACGATCCTTGGCCTTATTACGTCAAGTTTGTTTTATGTCTCTATTTTTTAATTTTTTTTTTACCTTTAATTATTCTGTTTTTTCTCTGTATGCGCCAAATTTAATAAAAATCGACCCAGTAGTTTCGCAGTCTATTGAAAATAAAACAACAAATATAATCTTTATAAAATCATATACTGCCTGTAATATTAATGAGTGATAATAGTCTAGTGTGTATGTCCTCTCTATGGAGTAGTTTACTGTGGAAGTACCAGCGCTGAAACAGGTACTTTTTTTTACTTATTGTATGGGCAAATTTATGATGTTGGGGCATTTCCCATAGAAACATGAAAGTCAAAAGTAAGTCTTTCAGCGCTGGTACTTTCACAGTATACTCTACATGAGCACATACACACTAAAGTATTATAACTCATTTATTTTGCACCTTGTAGATGAACGTTACTTTGTTTTGTGAGAGTAATATAATGTCTGAATTTGCTTAATAAATGTTTTTACAAAAGTTCCGCCGAGTATTTAGTGAGTAAGGGCTGCCTCTACATCCATGACCCTCCTGTTCCTACATTGAAAACTTTTTGTTCCCTCTGCGGGATTCGAACCCGCGACGAGCACCGACTCGTTCAACCACTGCAAAACGGAGGTCGTCAACTCATGTTCGTTTTAGTACAGGATGGCATCGAAATAAAAGTAGTCTCTCACGTAACGTGTGTATTTACAACTAGCTGTGCCCGCGACTTCGTACGCGTGGAAAAGTGATTTAGGGCAGCAGTTCAAATACATTTTTAGTTTATGAACACTGTCGTTTGGATATTTAAAATCACTAATTTATAGTAGTTAATGCTTCTTTATACACGGTATTAGACGTGCATAAGCAAAAGAAGTAGGCCGATGGAGTAATGATAATAATTTACTGTCAAATAATGGCCGTTTTTTTCTATGAAAATGCTAACGATTCCTATTACTACCAGCTCGAAAAATGACCGTGTATTATTAACCGACTTCAAAAAAAGGAGGAGGTTCTCAATTCGTCTGTATGTATAATATTTTTTTTCTTTTATGCGAACGGGACTACTTGATAGTACACTCATATACGCGACGAAGATCTCTGTACTGAGATTTGTATGGACTTTACGCCGCAGCGACTGCAGACGATGATCGTTTTCACACCGACGCTGCGCTGCTGGCGCCGAGCGCCAAATTTTTTAAAAGTCTACTCTCGGTGCGCAATTCCAACTCGGACTTGCCCGGTTTTTTATTTATTAATTACCTACGCTAACAAACATGTAGCCTTCTTTGGGACTTTACGGTTAAAATACTAACTTGCTTTAGACGACAAAATAACAAAAGTCCAAAAGAAAGAAAAAACCCAAGCCGTACCTAGCATAAAAACTAATAAATAATAATATCATGAAAAACATAAAATCTTACTTATATTGACATAACTTTTCTAATTTAAATGTACCTATGACATCTCATTCATATCTTGAAAAAAAACTATCCTACGCCTAAACTTTATTAATTGTATTTGCAAAACCTAAGTATAATAATAAATTACTTCGCACAAAGTAATAATTATTTTCACTTGTACTGGAAAATAAGTATTACTTTGTGCGAAGTAAATTTAATTGTTCCTTTTAGTTTACCTTTTGAAGTCGTTTTTTTTTTGTTTAAAATTATTTAATTTTCAGATTTTTAGTGATGGGTATAGACTGAGTAGGGATAATTCTCGAATGATCAGACGACGATTATTTGAGGACGGAAAATGAAAAACAAAAACGATTAGATAAAAAAAAATAGTAGAAAGAGAAAAAGTCTACCGCTGCTCTGGCTTACGCCAGAGCAGCGCGAAATTTTTCAACACATATATATATATATATATATAGCTTACTGAAACGTAAAATTTTTTGATATTATAGATCCAGGATATGGTGCAAAACCTAACTGTTTGGTAATATATGCTTAGACTACTTCAGAAAAAATCAAAATCAATTCACATAAATTTTGAGGATTTCCTTCGATTCCTCACGGATCCCATCATCAGGTCACCATTTGGTGACAATGGGATCAAATTTAAATTATACCCTACACAACATTAAAAAAAATTAAAATCGTTTCAGAAACGATGAAGATATCCGCGAAGAAACAAAAAAAAACAAACATATATTTACGAATTGAGAAACCTCCTCCTTTTTTGTAAGTCAGTTAAAAATATTATGTTGGTTATTTCATGTTACAATTTACCTTTGTGCCAAGTTTCATTTAAATACGTTGAGTAGTTTGGCTAAAATAAGGTCAAATATGTAGCTACAATTTTTTGAAGATCCCACGGGAACCCTTTCATTTTTCGGGATAACAATTTCCAATAATGCTCTTCAGGTCATAAGCTACCTGCCTGCCGAATTTCATTTAAATACGTTGAGTAGTTTGGCTGAAATACCGTCAAATAGGTAGCTACAATTTTTTGAAGATCCCACGGGAACCCTGTCGTTTTTCGGGATAACAATTTTCAATAATGCTCTTCAAGTCATAAGCTACCTGCCTGCCGAATTTCATTTAAAAACGTTGAGTAGTTTGGCTGAAATATCGTCAAATAGGTAGCTACAATTTTTTGAAGATCCCACAGGAACCCTGTCGTTTTTCGGGATAACAATTTTCAATAATGCTCTTCAAGTCATAAGCTACCTGCCTGCCGAATTTCATTTACATACGTTGAGTAGTTTGGCTGAAATACCGTCAAATAGGTAGCTACAATTTTTTGAAGATCCCACGGGAACCCTTTCGTTTTTCGGGATAACAATTTCCAATAATGCTCTTCAGATTATAAGCTACCTGCCTGCCAAATTACATTTAAATACGTTGAGTAGTTATGGCTGAAATACCGTCAAATAGGTAGCTACAACTTTTTGAAGATCCTACGGGAACCCTTTCGTATTTCGGGATAACAATTTCCAATAATGCTCTTCAGATCATAAGCTATCTGCCTGCCAAATTTCATTTAAATACGTTGAGTAGTTTGGCTGAAATACCGTCAAATAGGTAGCTACAATTTTTTGAAGATCCCACGGGAACCCTTACGTTTTTCGGGATAACAATTTCCAATAATGCTCTTCAGGTCATAAGCTACCTGCCTGCCGAATTTCATTTAAATACGTTGAGTAGTTTGGCTGAAATACCGTCAAATAGGTAGCTACAATTTTTGAAGATCCCACGGGAACCCTTTCGTTTTTCGGGATAACAATTTCCAATAATGCTCTTCAGATTATAAGCTACCTGCCTGCCAAATTACATTTAAATACGTTGAGTAGTTATGGCTGAAATACCGTCAAATAGGTAGCTACAATTTTTTGAAGATCCTACGGGAACCCTTTCGTATTTCGGGATAACAATTTCCAATAATGCTCTTCAGATCATAAGCTATCTGCCTGCCAAATTTCATTTAAATACGTTGAGTAGTTTGGCTGAAATACCGTCAAATAGGTAGCTACAATTTTTTGAAGATCCCACGGGAACCCTTACGTTTTTCGGGATAACAATTTCCAATAATGCTCTTCAGGTCATAAGCTACCTGCCTGCCGAATTTCATTTAAATACGTTGAGTAGTTTGGCTGAAATACCGTCAAATAGGTAGCTACAATTTTTGAAGATCCCACGGGAACCCTGTCGTTTTTCGGTATAACAATTTCCAATAATGCTCTTCAGATTATAAGCTACCTGCCTGCCAAATTGCATTTAAATACGTTGATGTAAATAGTAGTATGGCTGAAATACCGTCAAATAGGTAGCTACAATTTTTTGAAGATCCTACGGGAACCCTTTCGTTTTTCGGGATAACAATTTCCAATAATGCTCTTCAGATCATAAGCTACCTGCCTGCCAAATTTCATTTAAATACGTTTAGTAGTTTGGCTGAAATACCGTCAAATAGGCAGCTACAATTTTTTGAAGATCCCACGGGAACCCTTACGTTTTTCGGGATAACAATTTCCAATAATGCTCTTCAGGTCATAAGCTACCTGCCTGCCGAATTTCATTTAAATACGTTGAGTAGTTTGGCTGAAATACCGTCAAATAGGTAGCTACAATTTTTTGAAGATCCCACAGGAACCCTGTCGTTTTTCGGGATAACAATTTTCAATAATGCTCTTCAAGTCATAAGCTACCTGTCTGCCGAATTTCATTTACATACGTTGAGTAGTTTGGCTGAAATACCGTCAAATAGGTAGCTACAATTTTTTGAAGATCCCACGGGAACCCTTTCGTTTTTCGGAATAATAATTTTCAATAATGCTCTTCAGGTCGTAAGCTACCTGCCTGCCAAATTTCATTTCATTCCATACAGTGGTTTTACCGTGATGCGACGACAAACATTCCCATATGGACAGACAGACAGACAGACAGACAGACAGACAGACAGACAGACAGACATTTTTTTCAAAAATGCTATTTTTAGGTTCTGTGGCTTATATAGACCCCCTTTTTTTAATTTTCACTTAAATATTCTTAATGTACAGACATGACCCCTCTACAGATTTATTATAATATGTATAGATAACAAATCACAATAACCACCATTTAATTTGAGATTAGCCAGATACAATACGATTCGATTGTAACGCAACGAGTTCTAATTCCGCCCATCTAATGTGTCAAGATGCTACCTGTTACTTCATATCTGACAGTTGCTATCTGTCAGCTGTCAATTGTCAATTATTGTCAACGTCGTAGAGATACAACAGGTTACCTCGCTCAAGCTAACCGCTTGACGTTCCAATCAAATCGTAATATTAGGTCCTTACATATGAAATTGGCGTTTTGTATGGGAGGAACATAAAGGCGATTTTTTCATATTAAAATATATTTTATTAATCAAAGTATGTACCATTGCTATCTTTACACTTTTGCCATCTTATAGGTAGTTCATTGATCCCTTTACTAAAAAAACCATTCGGACGGGAATCAATGAAATCTTTGAAAGCGGTTTGGACTGCCTCATCAGAATTGAATTTTTTTCCTTGCAAGAAGTTACCCAAATTTCGAAAAAAATGGTAATCTGTTGGAGCAAGGTCCGGAGAGTACGGTGGATGTCTTAGACATTCCAATTGAAGCTCCTCTAATTTGGTAGCCGTCTGTTGGGCCGTGTGTGGTCTAGCGTTGTCTTGAAGCAGCAGTGGCGTAGAGCGATTGACAAGTCTCGGTTGTTTAACGGCGAGCTTTTCCATCATGGTTTGCAGTTGCTGACAATAGACATCAGCCGTAATCGTCTGACCAGATTTAAGAAAGTTATAGTGTACGACACCGGCACTAGTCCACCAAACGCTTGCAAGTAACTTTTTTTGAGTCAATTTTCGCTTGGGGCAAGACTTTGCTGGTTCACCAGGGTTCAGCCATTGCGATGAGCGTTTACGATTATCGTACAGGATCCACTTTTCATCACATGTAATGATCCGATTTAAAATTCCTTCATTATTGTGCCGGTAGAGCAATGTAACGCAGCAGTCGACGCGCGTTTGTCGGTTTGCTTCACTCAATTCATGAGGTACCCACCTTTCAAGCTTTTTCACCTTCCCAATTTGCTTCAAGTGGATTTAAACGGTTTTGTCACTAACACCGCAGCCTGTAGCTAACTCTGATGTGTTTTGCGATGGATCTGCTTCCACAATAGCCTTCAAATCATCATTATCGACCTTGGTCTCCGGCCGTCCACGGGGTTTGTTCTGCAGGTCGAAATTTCGAGAACGAAAGCATTGGAACCAAAAACGCACCGTGTTTTCTTTTGCGACACCACCTCCATACACATCATTAATCCTTCGAGCCGTTTCTGCAGCACTGGTGCCACGGTGGAACTCGTACACGTAAATAATGCGATATTTTATGTTTTCCATTTTGTGAAATGAGTGACGCAGAAAAAAAAGCAAAAGAGAAAAAAACAAATGAATTACGGTTTTAAAAACACAAATGCATGAGTAAATAGCTGTTTAAATTAGAATTTGGAATTCCTAACCAAAGAGGATATATTTAAGATCAAAGTGGCCAGTACGACAAACCGCCAATTTCATATGTAAGGACCTAACAATTAATCATTGTATAAAAATCTTAATAAGCATATCGATGCTTCGCTTTTAAAATATTTACTGTTCTTTTCGACCAATCACAAACGAATGTCAACCAATCTCGATCCATTATAGAATCCATTAAAATACATTTGAAACGAGTGAAACCACGGTCAACAACTAGTTCGCTATCCCGTAAACCACATACGTACATACATTAGAATATGTCGTGTAAGCGCTAATTCTGAGTCGAGACCCTTGTATGTTTGTGCTAGGGTTAGGTATATGTCCAGTATATTAGTAAAGTGCTAAGCAGTTAGTCAATCAAGACGGAGAATGTAGGTTTTGGGAGCCTGTAACGGCCTTTAGGGCAAGCAGGAACTATTAATAACTACGTCTTCGTGACGATATCGAATAGCAATTGTATGTCGTAATTATCATTCGATAACATAGCTGTCAATTGTTCCTGCAAATCCGTCTAATTCGATAACTTCACGAATACGTAGCTGTCAATTGTTCCCGATAATTCTGTGCTGATTAATGATTGTGGTGTCAAATCCGTGAAAGAAGTGCCGCAGAAATTAGTGGAACTAAATCTTAGCACCAGGAAGAAACAGGGTTCTATGCTACCCCTGTTTTCTCACTGGATAATGCCACTAGAGTAACATTTTTTTCTGAATATCTATGTATGCTACTAGTGTGTCTCTAGTTTTTTCATTTTTTAAATAAATGAATGATTAAAAGTGATATGGACGTTCAAAAACCTGAAAAATATGCCCAGATTTTCGGCTGTTTAAACATTTTATGATAAAATCAAAACATAGGAATTCTGCTCAAGCCTTATTTTAGTATAATATAATGGAAAAAAATACCTAAATCGGTTAAGTTTTGTAGGGGTCTCCTAATGGTCAATTTCTAATACTTTTAATATGTAACTTCAGTTCAAGCTGCAGTTGTCTCTGTCTGATTGATAGGGCAGTTTGCGGGACAGCAATAGCCTCTACAAATTCCTTGTATTTTTCTAGCCCGTGGTGTCTCCTCTTCAGGCGACGGCATCGTGACGTCCATATTAACGGCGACGTGAGTTATGCACGTTATGTCAATACAGCGTGTTACACCGCACCGCACGGGTTTTATGTTGATAATGTCGTGACGTTAAGATGGGTACAGGTTTAAGGCAGGTGTAAAATATAGGCATTATTAAGAGGGTCTGTTTGATGAGAAAATAGTAATCGAAAAATAATAAATTATAGATGCCAGAAGACCTGTAGATCAGTTTAAATTTGAACTGATTTAAATAATATGTTGACAATCGTAAAAAGCTTCCCGTATATTAATAATTCTCTATATAATGAATGCGCACAAAGTCAGTAAAACGTAGACTGGCATTATATATTTTCCAATTTCATAAGCGTTTAAATATTAAAAATAAGGTGTTTGTCGAGAAAATAGTAATCGAAAAATAAGAAATTATAGATGCCAGATTAAGACCTCTTAAGTTTAAATTGGAACTGATTAAAATATTATGTTAACAATCGTAAAAAGCGTCCCATTTATTAATAAGTCTCTATTTAATGCCTGCGCACAAAGTCGTGAAAAGAAAAAAAAGAAACCATACATTTTGCAGCGAAAAAAGTAGCATGTGCCCTTTGCTTTCTCTACTCTATTTCTATAATTTTCGGAACTTATTCAATGCAAATCTTGTTTATTATATGAGTCCGAAATATATAATATTTATTTCCCTAAATCAATAAATCAAAACTCCTGCATGCACTGAACTGTCCGAAACCGCATCAAAGTAATAGGATCACATAGCAGTTATAAAGTCAACATCAGTCCGGCAATTTATCGGAATGTGGATAACTGCGGCTACCAGGCGAGCATACGTACGACTAATGCCATATTTAGTGCATAGTATTTTGAGATCTGCAGCGCTTTAAGCGCTAATTTCTGTGCCATAGATTAGTATGTTCAGACGCGTTACTAATGTAGTTTCAATACTATAAAAAAAAATAAGAGACATAGGGGGGGGGGGAAGAGAGACATAGAGACAGCAAAGTATTAGTAATAGTGGTTTTTTTACTCTTTGGTGATTCAAAACAAAATAATGTTTGTAATATTATTAACTATTGATATAATAATAAAAATAAAATTGAAAAAATATATAAATTGTTTTTATTTCTAAATATTACAATATAAACAAATCATTTCACTTATTTAAGTAAGCAGTAAATCGTATTATGCTTTGCTCTGTAGTTGATTTTACCTAACCTTAAAAATATATAAAAAAAATGTAGCTAATATTTATTATAACGCTTTTATTAGCTTGGGTTGTATCTATGTAACGGAATCTTTGAACTTAATTTTCACCAGTTTCCAGAAGTCTGATTAATTTGAAACTTTGCATACGTATCAAGGACCGATGACAATGAAAAAAAAAAAAAAAAAAAAAAAAAAAAAGACCGGAACTTTAATTAACTAGACGTGTCGAAAAGTCCCGATTACTTCTGTATCACATACGATTTATGTATAAAACAACTAATAACTAATTGATAACAACAAATAACTAATTGATAAATCGAACTAAAAAATGAAAAATAAATAATAGTTTAAAAAAACTAAAAAAACACGCTTTTATTGCTAACCGAACTAAAAAATAGAAAATAATTTTAATTTCGAAGAGTTTATATTACAGTAGTAGAAGATCGAACAATCAATTAGAATTTATCACCTCAAAATAAAATTATAATAAAGTTTAAGTTGTTAACAAAAGAATTAAATTCAGAGTAAAAAGCGTGGGGTGCATTTTACTACTTTTCATAACTGTCCTCTCATAGACTGTTGCCAATAGAATGATTGTTACATTTACTTTATCAAGCACCCCACGCTTTTTACTCTGAATTTAATTCTTTTGTTAACAACTTAAACTTTATTATAATTTTATTTTGAGGTGATAAATTCTAATTGATTGTTCGATCTTCTACTACTGTAATATAAACTCTTCGAAATTAAAATTATTTTCTATTTTTTAGTTCGGTTAGCAATAAAAGCGTGTTTTTTTTAGTTTTTTTAAACTATTATTTATTAAAATGTTTATCAACTCTCGCAGATCGTCAAAACTCTATAATAATATTGTGTTTAGTAATAATTTCATCATTAACAATCTCTATTGTATCGTCTATTCCGTCTCTTGCGAATAATCTATGACTTTAATGGTAATTGAAGCGTTCTGGTATTCATTTAGCGATTCAGTTTGCATGTTCCGAATTAGTACGGCGCATAGTTTTCTTATTCAAATTCCACGTGAAATACTTTTAACGTGAAGCTTCATGAAAGGGATTGATTATGTAACAGTTTTAATTGGATTTTGTAATAATAAATAGTTTATATATTCGTAATAAGTTGTTTATTGAAATAAAAAACTTAAGTTGTTGCTCTGTAAAGAGAAATTTATTTTTATGAAACATTCCAAACAGTTTTACACGATTTTCACATTTAAGTACAATTATAATATTTTATTAATTACTAACCTGCAAAGAGAAACAACATTAAAAGCTACTGCTTCATATATTCTTTCTTACAATAATAAATTATACACTTTAAGAATCTCAAATGCTCTCTTTTTACAAAGCTAGAGTGGTGACCATTTTTCTATGGAAAAATTATATAATGAACATAGTGCAAAGTGCTGTCACCACAGATAATACTTTGACATATAACCAAATCTAACAAGCGGGAAACTTAAATTAAATGAGAATTATATGAGCTCATTTACATATTTTTTTGTATTATCGACGTAATTTGGAGATATTGAGTCTTAAGATTGCATAAGCAGGTTGCTTATTAGTGTTGGATAAATTCGAAAGTCTGTTGCTGCTATATTATATCGCAAAACATACAAATATGTTACCTGACACTTATTAATAGATTGTGCAGCTGGAGTCCTTATTATTATAAATAATACTAATTTATACATATAAAAATCCTCCTTAACGCGAAGAATATTAATATGCATATAATTATTGAATTAACTCAATTAAAATATAATAGGATTACAAACAATAAAAACAGACGTCCTATTTATAGTTACAACAGAATATATTAAAGTGTTTATATTTTTTTGTTCGTTTTTATTAGTTTCATAATATTTTTATTTTAAAATTTATTAACAAACCAAATTCTTCTATATTTTGTTCATCATGTAGCTACAATACCATTTATTACAACCTACTTACAAAATAATGTGAACATTTTCACAAGTGTCATCGGATGTGTGTTTCTAGATCTGAAATCACAAAAGTAGGCCGTTCAACTAACTGTACTCATATGTAGCATACGCAACGGTTCATTTCTTCAGGCAAATAGTCGTTAGATTCGTTCCGAGCCAGCACGATGTGGCTGCTGATTCTCCTCAACTTCCTCGCCCTCTCAGAGGCTGGTAGGCACAAACGTTACCTCGTGTATCCCGACGGCGGGCCCGCTCGAGCGCAGGTATGTTTACTCAGCTAACGAGCGCCATATTTGAATGTTTTGCGATTAACTTTAAGAGGCTGTTTATCGAATTGATTTGGTGTAGACTGTAAATAAATATTATAATATTGAATGAAATGTTTTCATTTAGAATGAATTTTACTGAAATGTTTTAACGGCGTTAGAAACTCGCGAAACTAAAAGGTTAAAAGTGCAAAAGTCAACAAAATTACATAGAAATATTCAAAGTTTATGCTTAATATAGAAGCGCAAAAGTGATGTCTGTCGACGAAGTGTCTATTTTCATTGACGTTCTGAGAAGCTTGTTAAGTTAAAATTTTAATTAAAATATTTTGATTATAAGTACATAATGTCCCTTATAATTATTATTATTTCTGGAATAAGGAAAGTTAGTGTAATCACATCCCAAAGTTATAGCAGCTTGACTGTTCTTTTTGCACCTGTTATATTCTAGTACCTATATGGTATTTCATATACGTTAGCTGGCTAGTGAAATAAATTTATCACTGACGCTTCGCTCCTATTGGTCGCAGCGTAATGTTATGTAGCCTAAAGCCTTCCTCTATAAATGGACTATCCAACAAAAGAATATTTTTTAAAATCGTACCAGTAGTTCCTGAGATTAAAACAAACAAACTCTTCCGCTTTATAATATTAGTATGTATAGAAGTAAATATAAACCAAACCTTCACTCACATAAACTGTTCTGTAGCTATAAAATACAAAAAGAAATTTCGTTCTTCCCACCAGCCGCAGGGCACTTATTGAGGAAAACCTATAATAACTAATAGGGATTTTTCCTAAGGACCATAATACCTTTCCGAGGAAGATGATTACTGGGGCTTTTTCTTTAGGTCGATGCTTGTTTATTGTCTTGGATTTCTTGTTTAATGTTGTATGTACGCCCTAAGTTAAAGTATTTAAAAGATTGCAAAAAATATATAGAGTAAATAATTAAAGATAAAGTTTAAAAAAAGTTTTATCTTATATTGTAAGGTATATAGTTTAATAGGACAAGATAATATTGTCCTAAACCTATCCATACTAATATTATAAAGCTGAAGAGTTTGTTTGTTTAAACGCGCTAATCTCAGAAAGTACTGGTTCGATTTGACAATAGTTTTTTGGATACTCCATTTATAGAGGAAGGCTTTAGGCTATATAACATAACGCTGCGACCAATAGAAGCGAAGTGTCAGTGAGCAAATGTTGCAAAAACGGGGTTAATTATTCACATTTGGGAACATTCGTTGCATGCGCTGCATAAACCATTTAAGTCACTCAAAAACCATGCGAACGAAGTCGCGGGCACAGCTAGAATTATATATTTTTCAGGACATCATAGTTTAGGACAATTTATTGTCCTAAATTCTATCAGTAAGCCAACCGGGCTCTGATGATGAACTTAGGTGGCTTTCCAGTTACTGAATATCGACTGTCATTTTGACATAATTAAAAAAAACATGGATCAACGTAAAAGTTCAAACGTTAAAATGTAAACATTTTGACATTTCAACATTTTAAGTCGTGATTTTAAAAGTTTTAAACGTCAGAATGACAGTCGATGTTCATCATAATCAGGGGCAGGGCAATTTAACGTCACATTCGGTCTTACATTTTTGAAGTAGTAGGTTCTTAATTGAATTTAGATTTACACCCGTATAACCCATGAAACTAAACTAACGTGCCATTATTTCAGTTTATTATAGGTTTGGGTGTCCCAGTAGACTTGAATGAAGCATCGGTGACAGTAGGAACTGTCATCAAATTTCAATATGACTTACCGACCAACAGTACAGAATACACCAGTCGAATATACGGATTCGCAGAAACTGTATCCAGAGACATGGACGATGGTACAAAAGAGAATACAGAAAATGATATAGATAATGATTCAAGAGACATAGATAATGTTGATGATGATCTAGAAGATAATAATAGTACCTTAGTTGACATAACCTTCGATGAAAGAAGAAAGAGATCGCTAATGTACACTGAAGCGGGAGTGAACACCGAAGATGAGTTCAGTGTCAACACAGATATACCTCTAGAAGAAGCTATTAGAAGACAGGAAATATTAGACCATAATAACCTAGAAGATGAGCCGCAGAGGATGAACAGATGGGACTTTTATAAAATTCTAGAGCACATGGTGGAAAGGTAAGTAACTTTTAGAATAAGACTGGAAAACGAGAATATTTTAATTGTATATATTTTTTTGGTGTTTTATTTGGTGCATTACTTTGAAACTTACTAGGATAAAGAAAATCGTTAGGTCGCAACTTTTTGTACTCCCGACTATATCAATCGACTGATCAAAATAAACAAACGTCCATTTATTCAGGAGTACGCAGCACGATCGAAAAAATCAAATCAGTTTGGAGAGTAAGCCAGTATCTTTTCCAAGGCGTAAACCCGGTTAAGCTATTATTTCATAGAATTTACTCTACCAATCATCCAATTAAAAAATTCTTCCTTTTAAATAGCTTTCCATTACAACCCCTTCAATAACTGCTAAAATTGGGACGCTGACGCAATTCATATGCAATAAGCGTATTTACAAACTTCCCCCCGTTCCAACTCCGAAGGATTATAACGTGTTTTCAAGCGTGTCATATGGAATACATTAGGAAGTTTATTACTTGTAAAACTTTATGGAAAAGCTTAGAGTTGGTGACTGTGTAAATGCGGGAATTAAGGTCTTGACGCGTTCTCACTTGGCAAACTGTAAACCTACTTTCATAATAATAATAATAATATCTATGGACGCTTCACACCACGTCAATCTGGCCCTGTGCTAAGTATCCGAAGAACTTGTGTTACAGGTACCAGACAACGGAAATATATTTAATACTTTTATACTATACACATATTTAAGATTTTTATTATATTATACACAAATTTAATACACATCCATGACCCAGGAACATTGAAATCTTTTTTTGTTCCCTCGGCGGGATTCGAACCCGCGACCTTTCGTTCGAGCACCAACGCGCTCAACCAACTGCGCTACGGAGGTCGTCAAAGCATACAAAGCAATGACGTCATATTAGTTTGACATAAAAGTAATTCTAGGTATATTTTCTAAAACAAAAAATATATATTAAACACTCATTATATTATACGATAGAACGACAAATACTTGCTAATACATATAATTAATTTAAAGCTCGGATTTTTTTACATATCTCTTTGAGATAGATCAACAAAAAAATGGTCTAAACCGAACCCTGGCATAGTATGATTCACTCCTTGTGGTCATACAAGGAGTGAATCATACTATGCCTGGGTTCGCTGGCTCCTAGTCTAAACACACGAACACACTGGTCGTTGACCCGACCAGGATTTAACTTATAACTTTTGTGACTTTTATGGAGATCTTTAAACGCGATTTGTCGCTTTGTGGTAGTAATTTGTATAAGGTGGCACAAAAAACTCTACGCGTCCTTCTCTTCACACTGTATTCAGCTAGATATATGAACCATGAATTGCCTTGTAAATACGAAAGTTTATATGTGTGGATGTGATAAACAACGAAGTTTATATAGTAATTAATCACATCACCTGTGTTACTTACTTACTTACTACTAACACGCAACCAGGACGTGCTGTAAAAGCGTTTTATAAAATTACTAGCTGTTCCCGCGACTTAGTTCGCGTGGTTTTTGAGTTACCTAAGCCGTTTATGCAGCGCACGCAATGAACGTCCCCAAATGTAATTAATTTTCCCCGTTTTTGCAACATTTCTCGCTGACGCTTCGCTCATATTAATCGCAGCGTAATCGTATATAGCCTAAAGCCTTCCTCTATAAATAGACTATCCAACAAAAAAATATTTTTCAAATCGGATCAGTAGTTCCTGAGATTATCGCAAACAAACAAACAAACTCTTCCACTTTATATTATTAGTAGAGATAAATTTAAAAACGTGACTTAGAGTGTAATATTCCTATCATACGTAACAAACGACCTGATGACTTTGAAGACCAGAACCGATTTCCACCAAACATAGCTAAGAACACTCTCGACTGATATACCTTTCAAGCAAAAAAAAAACCGCAATAAAATCGGATCATCCGTTTGGGAGCTACGACGCCACAGACAGACACATATACACAGTCACGTCAAACTTATAAGTTGTTTTTGCGTCGCGGGTTAAAAAATTTAAAATTGGAATAGGATAGACAGATTGTAAACCATTGCTTTAAACGTCATTTGCGCTGGTGAAACTGGGTCTTCATCTCTAGTTTCAGTTACACAATGTGAACATAAACAATAAGTTTTATCTCCCAAACTTAAACTAGCGGGTGTTGGCAAGATCTCTAACGAGGTACGAAAATGTTCGTTTGATTAGTGAAATATGGAAGTTGATGTTCGTTTAACATTAACCCAACATTAACGTTTAGCAAACTTTTTAGTATAGATTAAACTGTTAATGAGTGACCTCAGACTGAAATAGATCGAACAAACTAGGTGGAGCGAATACGAAATAATAACTGAAAGACGTACTTTTGACGTACATGTTTCAAAGAGAAACTGACATCATAAATTTGCCCATACAATAATTGAAAAAAAGTAACTATTTCAGCGCTGGTACTTTCACAGTAAACTCTATATACGGGACCCATACACACCCTAAAGTTAATACTTTAGGGTGTGTATGTCTGATACCTGTAACACGATAGTGTGCGAAGAACTTGTGTTACAGGTATCAGACATCGGAAATAATATATTTAATACATTACTATTCACATATTTAAGATTTTTAATAGTAAAAAACAGGAGGCAATTACAGGCTCTTAATTCTAGCCAGTTTACGCCATACAACATGGCTGCCTGGAATTTCCGTCTTACGATCACATAATAACTGCATGATGACAGCTAGTCACCGGACACGTGACACTTGACTTGCTTCCGAATGTCACTTTCATACAACCAAACTAGGGTGGATCGATTCAGAATAACAAGTCGTTGAAATATGAAATAGAACAAGGCAGTTTAAGACCGTATTATTGAATTGCCTGAAACCAGGCTGGTATTGTAAAATATCATAATACCCCCCCCCAGGATGTAAAAAGAACTGTCATTGTAACTTTGGTATACAATTATACTATCTTTCCTCATTTTGGAAATGTAGTTTTTTGTAAAAAAAAAAACTTTTAACCATTTATTTTTTATCGCAAGAATTTTTTTCGAAAAAGCTATAAATCTAGTTTTTATTTTTGTATAAAATTTCTAGACTGAGGGTAGTATAATCATATTCCAAAGTTATAGTGACTGTTCTTTTTACACCCGTTATAAATGTTCCATCGGCAGGATTTGAAACCGCGATCTCTGGCTTGAGTGCCAACGCGTTAAACCACTCTAGACGTCATCAAATCAATTCCGATCCCATTAAAAATCACGTAACTGCCACACAATGGACATAAAGTATTAAAATGTTCCAAATTTCCCAGGTACGGGTATACAGGCAGACCCTGCCTGCTCCGCACCATCTGCGAGGCGGCCTCCGTACCTTTTACCTACGAGAACGGTTTGCTGGGAGAAATTGGCCATATATTATTCACGTAAGTGCCTCCTGTGAAAGCATAACAGACTTTAGACGCTAGATTTCAATCTAATACAGCTGAGCCTAACTTAGGTGAATTTTTGGACAAAGCTTCACTTTACTATAGAATGAAGTTGGGTATAATAAAATTTATGATTGAAAATTACTTAATACACTTTTTATTATTACACCTGTGCCTAACTTCGGTGAATTTTTGGACAAAGCCTAACTTTACTATAGAATGAAGTTGGGTTTAATAAAATGAAACATTATGAATGAAAATTATGTAAACACTGTTAATTCTACTACGAAGGCAAAAATTAAGTTATGATTTTTGCAGTATGTATTTGTTCCATCTTAACGCCTAAAGTATTCCGAATTAAATTATCTTCTATTTGGTAAATAATGGAAAAAGTTTTTCACATTATTCTGCGTTAATTATTGTGTTTCAAAGATCCATGTTCATTTATTTATAATACTATTAGATATAATATGTATTATGTAATTTTTTTACTTCATTGATTTTTTTTTGCATCTGCACGCTAAATTCCGTACAATTACGTACAATTCCTCTACCCGTGGTTGCCTGGAAGAGATTGTTATCTAGTAATAAGGCCGCCATTGTGTTACCCGTGAATATTTTTATGTTGTGTGCACAGTAAAGAATTCATTAATTCATTATTTATACAAAATCCAGGCCATCAACAACGAAAGACAACCTGTCCCACCACACTGACAACGAGTACCACGCAGCAGAGCGCCTGGGCAGGTCAGCAGACAGCGACAGCTGCGAGACCCTCTTCCCAGAATGTGAGGCCTCCATCCTGGACACCTTCACCGGGATAGGCATGGACACGTTACACAAGTTTGGATTCTATTAATAAAATTGCAAAGTCTTTTTTTGTTTGATTCAATTATTTACATACTGTATAAGCTGTATAGCTTGCTATAATGGTTGCTCTTCTATTCTGTTCATCTGTTAGACATCTTGACAGACAAGAAGAAAATTTTATTTAATACACCTAACTATAAGTTATACAATACGTTAGAAAAGCTATATATATTGTTTTTTTTATCAGCCAGGGGGGTAGATTTAACTGGTAGCAATTATAAAGATCTTAGGCCTCAGCCTCGAATTTTGCGGGCAGCTGGGCGGGAGCGGCGGCGGCGCGGGAGCAGCAGAATCTTTTGCGTACAATCAAATGGACCGGTTCTCGAAAACAGCGGCGCGGGAGCGGGTATTGAGTACCGCACTCTCGCCGCCGCCCGTAAAATTCGAGACCGAGGCCTTAGAAATGCGAAAGTTTCTAGTTCTTATTTCTGGACAGGCAAAGATTTTAAAATAACTAGAAACATAAATAATTATGTATGTACAAATAACAACTAATTTAACCTACCTCTAGACTATATATTTTTTTATTTACCAAAATGAAAAGATACAATTTAAAAATAATAAAACAGCATTTAAAACCAATGAGGTTCATCCAATATTTTATTCTTATTCGTAATTATAAACAAAATACACAATACTTTATAAGTAGGTTAAAAACGCTCTTGGAGCGTTCTGCCTTCGAGGTACACATTAAAAATATCTCAGATAATATACCACAAACATTCCAACAAAAGTTGCTAGATAACCACAACCGTACATGTTATTCCTCTCAGCTCCATTAGTCCGGCTAGACTGGGGGGATATACTGGGGGGGATAATATACATGAAATAATTCATTTGCGTGAGGGGTGTTCTGACCTAATTCTATCTGTGGTTTTTGCACTTAACTCCCTAATCGTGTGTTACAATCATTTTGCTAATGAAAACTTTATATTATTAGAATAGAGGTTATAAGATCTAATACAGGGTGTAAAAATAACAGTCACTATAACTCTGAGATACGAATAGAATACCGTTCCTCATTTTGGAAATGTATTTTTTTTAAACTAGATTTTTTTTGTCAAACTTTTTATCATTTCTTATTTTTATGTCGCATGAATAACAAAAAAAGCAGAAAAAAATATTTTTAAATTAAATAAAAACATTTCTAGATTGAGAAAAGGTACTATAATCATATCCTACGACAAAAAGAGACCCTATAACTATAGGGTCTCTTTTTGTCGTTCGAAAGAGTACGACGTCCGTCTGTCTGTTCCTGGTTTACCCAGGTTGTATCTCAAGAACGGATCACAGTAGCTATCAACCTAGAGAGTTAAAAAAAATGAAAAAAATCACAGATGATGTGTTTCTATAGCCGCTATCTTTTCTCTTCTCTTAAATATAAAAATGAATTGCTCTTCGTTAGTCTCGCAAAAACTCGAGAACGGCTGAACTGAATCGGCTATTTTTAGTATTGAAATATTCGTGGAAGTCCTGGAAAGGTTAATCACAAACTATTTCTATGCTCAATAAAGTGGGCACGTGTCAGCTAGTAACTTATAATAATTATTATAATAAAGATAAAATATTTGTTTGTTTGGATTAAATAGGCTCTGAAACTACTTCGGACTGATTTTGATAAAGTTTGGCACCGAAAATATACAATAATTTAAAAAAGTACCTTCATCGGCGCTGGCACTTTTACAGTAAACTCTACTCATACGGGACCCATTATCACTCATTAATATTACAGCCTGTATAGACAAGATCACTGGAAAGGCTTAAATCAAAAATCAAAATCAAATCACATTTATTTCAGGCAAAAAACCCATATCACACAATGCAGTAATATAAATAAACAAATTAAAATATTATTAAAATTATGTAAATATAAAAACCGGTATAAAATAACATACAATTCTTAAGACCTTGTCAGACATAAATCCATAAAATAAAATACGTCAGCCTTTTTTATTTTTGTCGCGATGTACCGCCAGCCAATATGTTACCATCGAGTTTTCCGGACACTCGACACACACGATTAGGGCGTGGGATGGATTGGTGGCCAAGGAATGTTAAATTTAATCCTTCCTTAAATACCATGTTGTTCCTTCGTAATTCCTATCAATGGGAAGGCATGGTATTTTAAAAAGCCGTTAATACTAACATGCGTTGGTGAAATCACGTGGACACGTCATGGACTTAGGCCGTGTTTCCCCAACAAATGTTAAAGTTAACACCATGGTAAATATCATGTTATCCCTCTCGTATTTCCTGCCAATGAATGAGAAGGCATGGTATTTTTAACATGGCGTTAACTTTAACATTGCTTGGTGAAACACGCCCTTAGGGTTTTAGTCGCGGCTAAATGCACGGTTTCCGCAGGATTTACTTCAATGCTAACAACTTGTAAGGCAGAACAAGTACCCAATCAACAACAAAATAGATTACCGAGCCTGCCTATGCCCGAGGCTATATGTAACTAGACAGCACAGCCAATAAATTATTAAGTTAGAGCAATGTATGTACATAATGAACAATGTACATATATAACCGACTGACATCGGTTAGATACAGTCGATAAAGCTGAATATAGTTAGTAGTAGAACTAGTGAGTAGTGACATTAGTGTTTCCATAAGGACCACTTGTGCCAACAATCCAGGGTTAAAGTGGTAGTGCCAATTTCACTAATATTTTTTTTTATTCGGAAAACTTATAAGCCAATAACAAGTTTTCACTTATAAATAATACATTTTATAATCTAGAAAGTGGCAATAAGTCTTGGATTAATTCTCAAATACAACAACACTTAAAAACAAAACTCAAATACATGTTACAATTAATCCTTCACTAAAAATCATATTCACTAAATATCATTATCCCTCTCGTATTTCCTGTCGATGAAAGACTTTGCATGGTATTTTAACAAGCCGTTAACATGAACATGCGTTGGTGAAATCGGGACTTACGAGTAGATATTGAACACTTATTTAACTGCAGATGTGTGGAATACTATTGACGGTTTGAAAATATAATGTTCAATGAGCTTATGGTTAGTTTTTAATACTTATCCCAGGTTACATGATAGATCAAATCTGCTACATTTGAGTTACCAAGCTATTCTGAACGCTCATTGGTGAAGATCACTCGCAGCAACTTCGCTCACTCACTACGTTCACCAATGAGCGTTCAGGGTTACTTGTTAATTTAAACGTTAGGTGATTGATGATTTGATCAACCTTTAAGAAATCTGAATGCTATAAATTTCATGTTTAGTAAAATATTGATAGAGATTTTACCAAAATTATTAAGACCTAGAAAAAATTAACATTATTAAAATCAAAAGAAAGTGACGTATCCCCCAAGCAGTTTCCCATGCTACCTTCCCAACTTTGGATTATTATAAATAAAAAAAATACAAATCACTTGTTTTGAGATAGTAGACTATGTAATAGAGACTTATATTTCAAAGAACGACCTTCTGACTTCTGTCTATGTTCCAACTTCCAGCCTTTTCCCACGGTTTTTGAGGGTAGTCTTTTAGGTTTAAAAGTATTATCGCACTTTCAGTTCTGTTCTTAAAATGTCCCCCCCCCCCCCACGTATTTGCATGTTGTACTCCGCATCACAACATTCCTGTTTGCTCCCGGCTCCCATAATAGCAAGCATTCCCAATCCTTGTTTATTTTCTTTTGCACGTGATCGGTAAATTATTACAAAGCGACACAGAACAAATATTGTTTGTGGTGACGCGTTTGTGCATACTTTGCTGGATTTGGCGTAAAGAAAGCGAGTGTGTTTTATTTCGGCATAATATCGAAGTTGGAATGAAAAGAAAAGTAATCCATACTTATATTATAAAGAGGAAGAGTTTGTTTGTTTGTTTAAACGAGCCATTCTCAGGAACTACTGGTCAGATTTGAAAAATTTGGTCTTGTAATTGAGGAAGTCCAGGATAGGTTTAAACGGTATAAATGCTCAACGAAGTGGGCACGGGTCAGCTAGTTTTGTACTAAATGTAATATTTAGTTCTGTACAAAACTTGATTCTTTAACCATCTTTTTTGTTTTTTTCGGCAGATATGCTAGACACACTTATTGTAAAATGTTCTAATGTAAGTTACTTTGAAAAAAAAATTATTTAAACCTAAACAAAATTTGTTTATCGTAGATATATTTGAAGTACTTTTATATATGTTGTATCTACTCCCTGTGACCTCAGAGTTTCCCATATTGCGGAGTGTAGTAGAGTATCGAAGGCCTTTTGGTAGTCAATAAAGATTATGTAGAGCTCCCTCTGGAATTCACGGTATTTATCGATTATCAATTCTATTGAGTGAATATGACCAATGGTGGAATAGCCCCTTCTAAATCCTGCCTGTTCAACTGTAGACCAACACCAACGTGTTGGTCTAGAGATGTACTAATTATTTTTTCTAATATTGAAGCAAATAACTTGTAGATTACAGGTAATTGCTAATACTTTTTGGATCGCCTTTTTTGTACAATAAAATTATATTTGATTCTGACCATTGAGATGGTGTAGAGCATGTTTCTAGTACCTTATTAAATAATTTTGTTAGATATCGTATTAAAATACCACTTCCTATAATAATAGCTTCACTGGCTATCTGGTCGGGTCCAGGGCTCTTTTCCAACTTTAGTCTTTTTATTTCTCTGAGTACTTCCTGTTCGTCTATGGTTACTACGTCTGTTATCTCTAAGTTCATGTCAAAGTAGTTTTTTACTTGCTCTTGACTGTTATATAATTTTTTGTAGTAATTTGTCGCTACGTTAAGTATATTTTTTCTATTTTGTGACGAGTTTGAAGTCTCCTGTAAACTTTCTATCCACGTTTTGTGAGTGTTCAGAGTTTTCAAAGCTTTTTTAACACCACCTGTAGTAGCAAGGTATCTTTCTAGAGTAGTAGTTCTATGTTGCTTATAATCGGATTTTATATATTTACTTATAAGTTAGTATAGAGCCTTTAATTCATTTTTTGTTGATCTGTCCTTTGGTTTTACTCTATGTAACTCTTGTCTTCTCTTAATTAGTTTCTTAGTGCGATCTGATAGAATAGATTTTTTGTCGTCACTTTCTTTGGTTGAGTGTGCTTTTTTCAGGCTGTTTTGGATAGAGGTTACTATATAATTATAAAGTTCTTGCACAGAGCTACATTTTTCTATAAATTACTTATAACCAAAAAAAAATTTCAAAGTTCTAAAATTACCACAAGCTGCTCTTTGTCTATACACACGAACTCATATTTTATTTTATTGGAGTTTTTTTAATTTATTGGAGAATTTAATTCGTGATCGTAAAAATTTCGTGATAAGTCGCGTACGTAATTTATATGACTTGCCAAAAAAATGCTCTACGCGTCATTCTTTTCACACTATATATGAACAATGAATCATTCTGCATAATATATATTATATTGTTTACCAAAGTTATAAGTGACTGCTCTTTTAAGACGGATACTAGATAAACTCTACCATACTACCTACTTTAGTCACATTCTAATTTCTCAGTTTAACAAAAGATATAACATTTGTTAATCCAAATTCCTCTAATACTCTTAAAAGGCCTCATAAACAGAGTTTCGCCTCTTCAATATCTCATCAACGCATTAATAAATGATTTAAGCACACTTTAACGAGGCACTAAAACAAAACGAGGCTCATTTGAAATATCCGAGACAATATTAAAGAAAACAGATTTATCTCTGTCATCTATGAGCAGCATTTAAAAAAATGTATGTAATGGTTATGTAATGTAGATTTCTCAAATTTGTGGTATAATCTCAAAACTTGCCTATACTAGAAGTCTCCTTGTGGCCGAAAACCATAAATAACTGGATGCTAACCAGGCAGAGAACCTCAAGCGGCGCAAGTATGAGACCCTTAGGCCTCAGCCTCGAATTTTGCGGGCAGAGGGGCGGGAGCGGCGGCGGCGCGGGAGCGGCAAGGTCTTTTGCGTAAAATAAAATGGACCGGTTCTCGAAAACAGCGGCGCGGGAGCGGGTAACTATTACCGCACCCGCGCCGCCGCCGCTCCCGCCTCGCTGCCCGCAAAAGTCGAGGCTGAGGCCTTAGCGGTGAACGTGGCAATGCTGTCAGTTTGCTAGGTACTCTGCCAGAGGGGGACGACCTGGGGGCTTTTTTCTTTTTATGGAGTAGGTAGGTTAGGTTAGTTATATATAGTTAGGTTGGTCACCACATACATACTTGTACTTTTATTTCAGCATCATAAATCTACGACCTCCGTAGCGCAGTTGGTTGAGCGCGTTGGTGCTCGAACGAAAGGTCGCGGGTTCGAATCCCGCCGAGGGAACAAAAAGTTATCAAAGTTCCTGGGTCATGGATGTGTATTAAATTTGTGTATAATATAATAAAAATCTTAAATATGTGTATAGTATAAAAGTATTAAATATATTTCCGTTGTCTGGTACCTGTTAAACACAAGTTCTTCGGATACTTAGCACAGGGCCAGATTGACGTGGTGTGAAGCGTCCATAGATATTATACTAATATTATAAAGCGAAAGAGTTTGTTTGTTTATTTGTTTTAACGCGCTAATCTCAGGTGCTACTTGGCCGATTTCAAAAATGATTTTTTTGTTGGATAGTCCATTTATAGAGGAAGGCTTAGGCTTATAACATTACGATGCGACCAATAGGAGCGAAGCGTCAGTGAGAAATGTTGCAAAAACGGGGAAAATTATTTACATTTGGGAACTTTCGTTGCGTGCGCTGCATAAACGGTTTAAGTCGCGTGCACAGCTAGTAATAAATATATATTTAAATTTTATATCTAAGGTACAACATAGCCATACCATATCAATTTGTACCAAAGGTTTTTGCTTCCCACACGATTTTGGAGAACACCTAATGTGAGACGTTGCAAAGATTATTTAAGTACGAAAGTATGGTGATTCTACACGTTTTACTAGTTAGTAGAAAATACAATGGACTGAATGGTTGGATGGCTTATATTCCGATAAACAAAAGTAACTCTTTCTAACGTAAATCAAAACTAAGCGCTACTACGTGTATAATATTACATCGTGTAAAATTTACACCATGTGATATACAACAAATAAGTGATAATACTTTAGGGTGTGTATTATGTAGAGTTTACTGTGAAAGTACCAGCGCAGTACACAGTACACACCCTATTATTACTGATTAATATTACAGCCTGTATATGAGAAAAGTACTTTCATTTTCACTTCTCAGATGTTTTTAAAGTACCTAATAATTAAAACATCTTTCCAAAATCTTTATTAATTCATCAATGTAACTGCGAGAACAAGTCGATTAGGGGGAGCGCACACTGGTGCGCGCAGTCTCGTCCGTCACGCCCTTCCGTGTACGCCGTGATGTACGGGACTGACTCCCTCGCCGTGACGTATGGGACAGTCTCCCCCGCCGAGTCTTCGTACACGTCGTTCAGTGGACTGCGGGAGAGAAGAGTAAGAATGATATACAGGTTCATGGATCATATATCAAGCGGAATATAGTGTGAAAAGAAGGTAGATAATTCGATATAAAAATCTTTATATGTGGGTCAATTTCAACAAAAGCCCATATTTTTATCATATCGGTGAACTTTTTTATTTATGTATATTTTATATACTTTTCAGGTTTTATGTATTCCTTAGGACACAAAATGTCCCAAAATTGAATATCATTAACGTATCATTTAAGACTATGGAGAAAATTCAGTTTGAATTCTGGTTTCCACCGAAATGATTAACCGGCACCGATTTTTATTTCTGTGCACCGATGTGATAAGTTTAACCACCGAAATGACATACTAATCCAGCGATATGATAATACTATCTTCAAAATATTATGTTTAACATAGATTAATAATTGGTCGAGGCGCTGAGACCAATTAATAATCTAAGATGTTTAAGTATGTATTTATATTGATCAAGAACAGCTTTCTTAAAATTACCTACATTAAAATGTTTTTTAAATGTGATGCAATATTTTATGTAGAGACTAAAAAAAATGATGTGTATCATCTTTGTCTTCATTAAAATGAACTAGACGTGAAAAAAATCTCTTAAAGGTAAAAACTTAAAATTGCCGAATACTGACCAAGCATCCAGCTTATTGTTTCGCCATATAAACAATATTTACCGTTTCTACACTTTTAACATACACCCTTCTAGTTTATTATAAGATAGGAACATTTATCAGCCTTTAAAGTTTAACGTATTTAATTTAAAAAAAAAAAACTGTTATGTACCAAATGTAACTGATTGAATGTACTGTTGGTTCTTGATGGAAATTCAATATTCAATAATAACACACAACTTTTTTACACTTTTCCAATTTTTATTAAATAAGGAGTTTACAACAACACGACCGGTTTCGATTAAATCATTATCAGGTGTATTTAATCGTAACCGGTCGTGTTTTAGTAAAAACTTATTAAAACGTAATAAAATGTTGAAAAGTGTAAAAAAGTTGTGTGTTATTATTATGTACCAAATGTAATTTTTTGAAAGAAATAAAAGGCTTTTTTATTTTATTTATTTTAAAGTTTAACATTAATCAACGAGCAACATTTTCTTTAGCTTTTTGCCTCTGATAATATGCACGGGCACTTATTTGTTTTTTTTTTCGTGCAATGCGTCGTGCATGTGCCGTCATTTTTTTTTAACACAGGGTCGCTTTTAATTTTTGCTTTTCTTATTCTTTCCAGCAAACATTTTTTCTTTTTTTCTCCTCCTCATTTAGTGTTGGCATTCTAAAACGAAATAAAGTTATTAAATTCACCGATATGATAAAATTATCAACCGATATGCACAGTTTTGTCACATCGGTGGATAAAGCAATATACCGATGTGACAAAACTGTGCATTGGTCATGATTCGAAACACCGATATTAGATTTAAGACACCGATTGGTTTTTTATTATAATTTCGGTGTAAATTATCATATCGGTGGTTAAAATGACCACCGATTACACCGATATGAGAGCAGCGACGTGAGAAAAACACACTTTTTAGGAAATTAGAAAAAACGCATTATACCTAAGATAAATTTGTTTTTCATTTCATTCTATATCACAACAATTTTAAAACTATTCATTACATTAAAAAAATTCAACCACCGATAGTATAAGATTATTGTCCGAGAGCATATTTAATGGCGTACTTACGATGTTTATGGGAATATGCAGCTCTTTGACACACCTCCGTCTTGACTGCGTGGAAGCACATACTAAGAAGTAAATTAAAATTGGGGTGGGGAGACTGTCCGACTCGTCGATGAAAAGTAAAGCTTAGATTACTTTTATACAGCGATATGACAAAAATTCTCAGGACAAGTACATTTATTCCTCTAAGTAACTATAATCGTTAATTATATAATAAAATTTGGTGTACAGTAATAGATAAACTAATATTCTATAAAATAGTATAAGTTATATCCTTAATTTATTCATATTTGATGGTATACAAGCGTATTTGTTTGTAAAAAAAGTAGAGGGACAGCACCGATTTGATAAAAATAGAGCTTTAAGTTGTTTTTTTCTACCCTTGTAATAGTCCTAGACATATTATATTTTTCCACAATCCTATAGCTACCTATTGAATACTAAAACAAATAATTTACAACGAAATTCCCTTTTTTTAATAGTAATTTCAACGAAGACAAAAAAAAAGCCATTTGAGAAATTCACCCATGTACATCTTCTCTCTTCTTACATATAAAAATGAATCGCCGTTCGTTAGCCTCGCTAAAACTCGAGAACGGTTGAACTGATTCGGCTATATTTAGTCTTGAAATATTCATGGAAGTCTATAACAAATAATATAAAATCGACATAATACGAAATTGAAACTTATAGGTAGTAGTCATTAAGTTTTTTAATTTTTAAAACCTACTCCCGGTTTCTAGAACGCTATTTAAACGAATGATCGACTAAAATGGCATTCAAATTAACCAGTCATATTGAACGGTGATTGGTGGAACATTATCAGAGAGAAAGGAAGGGGCAGATATTTCATAATAACATCACGCTGGTTAAAATTCTCTCAGATAAAGTTGATTCAAATCGTATGTCAACTAATCGGTGTCTTTGGTAAATTAATCTTATCTCTTTTTATCTGTGTTTACAGTATCTCATATTAGTAATAATAAAATGGAATGTATGTATGGAATTACTTGAGCACGAAGCTGGCGACCTCATGCAGCAGGTCATCTCCACTATCGGAGTGTAGGGGCTCCGCGCCCAGCCGGCAGAGCGTCTGCAGCACACACGAGGTGCCGTTCTGGCCGAAGCTGGAAGAAGAGAATCACGAATTAGCCCTGCAGCCTTTGCTAGTCTTTAGGTTTTACCATAAGGTAAGAGTTCTCTCCACATATACCTATATATTATATATTATATAATATTATATATTATATATTATTATATATTATTATATATTATATATTATGTACACACACCGATTTTGGTGACTGTTAGTGACTGACTTTTGGTGTTTTTGTTTTGTTCCAAGTATGTGCGCAGTACGCAGGGCTAACTATTTTAGGATAAGCCTAGGTTGTCCTAACAAAAAGTAGGCCTTTGCATCTGTTATTAGATGGTTTATGAAGTTCAATGTTCCTGGGTCTTCGATGTATATTAAATTTGTGTGTAATATAATAAAAATCTTAAATTTGTGTATAGTATAAAAGTATTAAAAATAATTCCGCTGTCTGGTACCTGTAACACAAGTTCTTGGGATACTTAGCACAGGGCCAGATGAGATCAGAGACGTGGTGTGGAGCATCCATATATGTATATTAAAGATATTATATTATTATGAAGTAAGTACTCTTTAAATACTGTAGAGTGTAGTGTTTGGACGGGCGGTTTTTAATTTTGCATGGTTGCCCAGCACATACGGCATTCTCACAACATAGTCGGCCTAGTCTAGAGGTAGTATAGCTCTAACGGTGAAGGAAAAGATCGTGAGGAAACCGCAGATTGTGGGCTCCAAACGTATTGACCAGTCCTACGACTGGTTTCCTTCACCTCACGATGTTTTCCTTCACCGTTAGCCTCCATATAATGTACTTGACACCTGAAAAAGTCTCATTGGTACACGACACAACCTGGGAATAAAACCTGCACCCTTAAAGTGCTAATTCAACGGTCTACCAAGGTGGTGGCATGTACCAATGACACTTTTTCAGTACATCATACCGACGCTCTAACCAAAAAACCTGGCCTTTAAATCTTTCAATATTAGCATAATATGGTAAGCGATCGCTGCAATGCCAGACGAGTTACTAGTGCGTTGACAGTCTTTTAATCCGTTCAAAATCCGCGCTGATTGACATGCCATGCGTGGATACCCATCACGTAAATATTTAAAGTTAACTACACCCTATACCGGACTGGCAATTATAATATTCATAGTACAATCAAACCGCTAGTGCAGTATGTCTATGTCCGAATAGTGAAACGATTAATTAAGTGGCACTCAAGTCACATGCTGTCTTTGTCATTCCACCGAGCAGTGACAGAGGTAGGTAGTGCATAGTCGAGATTCTAACTATAATATACATAAGAATGTATAACGTAGGTAAGAACAAGTGCATATTTTTTTTCATAAGATGAATTAAAATTGGAATTAGGTTAAAATTTGTTATGCTCGTCTTGGCGGCACTCACGTGCCCCCAGATGACAATAACATGATTTAAAATATGTGCATTTTTATTATTATTTAATACACACAATATTACTTATAAATCCCACAAAATTGCTTCACAATTTGAGTTGTTTTCCTACAATTACAAAAACTGCCTGAAATAACAATATTTCACTTTATTTTTAATAGAGTATTCTGTGTTTTTTATTTTCTTAATTTTCTGATTTTGTTTATGTTTTCTGTACGTGTACTAGTTAGTGTAATAACTAAAATGGTAAATTATTTTGTATTATAATTATTATTAATATATTTGAGCTGACGGCTCACTTTAAACTTAAAGCGAATTGAAGTGTTAATTATAACAAAAGTATTAAAAAACTAAAAACATAAAGTAATTTTATATCTACCCAATTTGTGTCCTTAAGAAAACATCTTAAGAATGTATAATAACGCGAAATCAACAATTCGCACACAAACATCCAAAAGTCGACTTCAATCAGACAAACTTTCCGACTCCGTGAACAAGTAGAGATATTTACTGGCCGAAAACATTTCTTCGAGAAAAAAATATACCATTCCTCCCCGACAGAGTTCTCGAATGAATAAACAGCAATACATAACGAGCGTGTATCGAAACCAATTCGAGGAAAGTTTTGGAACGCTCATGGTAACTCGATTCTTTATTTATTGTCATCAATCAGAATTGACAAGTGCTTTTAATGTGTAATTTAAATAAAAAATAAAATAAAAAACATTTTATTTCCAAATGAAACTTAACAATCTATTTGCGGAAAGTCAACAAGAAAAACAAGCTACCACCGGTTCAACCCTAACCCGCCAAGAAGAACCGGCGTAAGAAACTCGCAAAGGCTTTAATTTCATATCTCTTTGTTCAAACAAATCGGTATTATTACGGTTGTTTCTTAATACATTTAAGACAGTGTGTTAAAGTGAATTGAAGGAATTTTAAAATGAAAAGCGACAATCACAGTAGGAGCACCAGAAAAAAGCACAAAATAGAATATTGATCAGACTTAGTAAAGTAAGGAATCATTTAAATATCAATTTATACGATATTCAACAATAGAATCCCAAATAACGTTCAGAGCCTTCGTATCAATACATTTTAAAAATATAGTTAAATAACGTTTGTGTACTAAAGCTTGATATAAGGTAAATGATTTTATTGAGAATTGCATACCTGGGGAAAATAAGATGGCCAGATACAAGGTTACTTCAAAGTACTTTATGTACTCTGACTTTTGATATAATATAATATAGATTAAGTTATTATATTATAAACATATTCTGTATACACTTTTAAAACGAATGTCCATCTTCTTACTAAAAGATGTCTCCGTCCGAGTTTCTTACGCCGGTTCTTCTCGGCGGGCTAGCGTCAAATAGGTGGTCTTTTTGTTGACTTTCCGAAAATAGCTTGTTAAGTTTCATTTGATAGTAAAATAATTTGATTTGATTTCTCACTGAATGGGGCAATATTAAAAAAAATCTTACCCATTAAGCATATCCTCTACATACTTATAGAAGTGGTACAACCTCGCGTCGTTTACATAGCCAACATCCCGTTTCTTTCTAGCCTCGCCATCATAGCCGGTGTTCGCGTGAAGTATGTCTATGGGTATCTGAGTCCTGTTCCACGGGAGCTGAAAGTTGGCCTGGATTGCCCAGTTCACGTTGACTTGCTTGACTGGACTGGGTGTGCCTACGCCGATGTTTAACTACAAATAAGGAAACGTAGATAATAATAATAACTATGGACGCTTTACACCACGACAATCTAGCCCCGTGCGTACAGAAGTGCTTGTATTACAGGTACCAGACAACGGAAATATATTTAATGTTTTCATTTTATAAACAAATTTAATACACATCCAAGAACTCTTTGTTCCCTTGGCGGGATTTGAACCCGCACCTCTCGCTCGAGCACCAACGCGTTTAACCAACTACGCTGCAGGGTGTCAATCGCAGGGTCCATTATAATAATAATAATAATATCTATGGACGCTTAACACCACGTCAATCTGGCCCTATGCTAAGTATCCGAAGAACTTGTGTTACAGGTACCAGACAACGGAAATATATTTAATACTTTTATACTATACACATATTTAAGATTTTTATTATATTATACACAAATTTAATACACATCCATGACCCAGGAACATTGAAAACTTTTTGTTCCCTCGGCGGGATTCGAACCCGCGACCTTTCGTTCGAGCACCAACGCGCTCAACCAACTGCGCTATGGAGATCGTCAAATTGCTTGTAAGTGTTTTTAAGTTTATAATGAAAAAAGTATCTAAATCTGTTAAGTTTTGGAGGAGGAAATTGGGTTCTCTGAAACGTAGTTTTCTTGTACTTTTAACAGGTAGCTGGCTAGATAAATACCACTATTATTGAAAAGAGGAAACACCACTTCGTTTCCTTTTAAGCATCCATACAATGAACTTACTTGCAGCAACGTTGAATTGGGAAAGAGCAGTTGTCTCTTACTTCTATGCACATTATTGCATTCACTAGCCGGTGTTGTATTCACGAACGCAATTAACAATAATATAACAACACATTTTCGTTTACTAAAGCGTGTTGTTTTTATGAACATAACTAAAACAACTTGATGATTAAAATTTATTATATTAATTGTTTAATCTGTTTTTTTTTAATTATTATTTTATAGTCTTTAATATTTTTTTGTATTTTTTTTTCTTCACTTCTAGATTTTTCTAATACTTTAACTAGTTTGGCCTAGCTATGTGGTGTGATACTGTGTGGTCTGAACTTTAGGTCCGTTTCCTGTCGTTGACGTGTTGTTGGGTATACGAATTAGTGTAGAGCGCTCCAAGTCATATGACTTCGGTTAGCTGAGTAAAGTCGCGTTCATCATGTATCTATTTATTCACTGTCGATACGATTTATATTTGTTTTTTTAAACTATTTATACGCTTTATTGCCATGTTATGTCTGTAATGTTTGCATGTTTTGTCTCTGTAAAACAACTAATCTGATATTTTGTGATGAAATTCAATTCCATCGTGGAACGTTATCGAATAATACCTATAGTTATACGAAAAGCATTACAGCACCAATATAATGGGCATTCGATTACGTTACTTTTACGGAGCTTTCAAATGTTTCTGCAATTGCTATTATGTATTCCTTGTTTTGTTGTAACTGTCGACGTCTTATAAGCTATTTAGAGTATTCAATAATGTTTCACTATCCATTTATAAATAATGTTGTTACCTTCATAACCGTGTCATAGGCTGATATTAAAAATGTATGACTATTTTGTGCATATTATTATAAAGTATTATATTCTGAAAAATATAATTTTAACGATATAAATAAAACTTAAGTAGCTGATACAGTTATTTAAGTTTGAATTCTTATTTCGTTAAATACGTCACTTAATAATTAACAAGTATTACAAAGTATAAACATTTGTTAAAACGACAAATTTTCTTCTTAACTCACTATCGCTGTCTTAATTCATTTAAACTAAGTTTTATAAAAATACATTGTCATTGTGGACACCGCCTTAGAAATGTTAAAGTAAGACCGGCGTTCGCAGGTGAAGCCGTCTTGATTTGTCCAATAATACGTTACTAGTGAAAATGTGAATCGTGGATCAGAGGAAAACGCAGCTCAATGATTCGGTGAGTTTCGTATTTTTCTCCCCTTTTTTTCGCATATAATAATGTTATTATTAAACTTGTCATGTTTTTACTCCTCCTTATAATAAACATAATATCCATTTGGCATAAATGCTTAAAATTTACAAGGCTTATGCATGCATGCACACGTTTATGCATAGATATAAAGGCATAATTTCAAATATATTTATTTTGTTAAACAAAAAAGTCGCTTAAGGTTCGCTCAAGAGCCACTCCCACCGAACCTTAAACTACTGTGGTATGCAAAGAAATAATTATGTTAAAAAAATCATTGAATTTAGTACGTGCCGTTTAATTTAAACCCAAACAAACCCGCCTATGACATGCGAATACAATACAATAATTATTGTATGCTATGAATCCATAGACTATTTTCTACAGTCGGCGGTGTCAAAATGGCGTATTTTTACTGTGAAAGTCTTTCATTTCATGTTTATATATGTGTTTATTAGTGTTTAATTGTAATAAAATGTATTGGATAATGAAGTATGTTCATTTAATACTCCGTTGATAAGTATGCACAATGAGTGAATATGTGAAAATTTCGGTGTTCTTGTTTACGGTGGTTATATTTAAAAGGTCGTACTATAGTTATGCCTTATTAAATTAGGATTTTGAATGCCTAGTAAATTAGAAATGACAAGAAACAATTATACCACAGGTCTGTGATAAAGACATGATGTTCACAAAAAATGCCAAATTTGACGACCTCCGTAACGAACAGGACGGCGATTCTCGGGCAGTGGAAAAACGTTCATACTCGAATAAATCGTCGACATTCGGAAATTTTAAGAACGATGCACACTTGGTGTATTCTCAGAACACACTGAAAAAAATCCGTTTATTACTTATTTAATCATAAGTGTGGAATGAGCAAAGAATAATCGTTCTTAGGCTGCCGGCATAAGTGTGAAAATTCTTTGTACATTTTTAAGTGATAAGAGTTCATTTTGTACAATATGCTTACGCATATTTCGCTGCTAAGAAAAATCGTTCTTGTTAGAGGGTAATAAGAGTAAAAATTCTTTACTATTGCATATTACTTTTATAAGTTGTTATATTTTAAACGGCTTATTTTGTACTTGTTAGAACTTGTTAGTTGCGCTTTGCAGGTCGATGAAGTAACGTGTTTTTATTATTTTACTTGACGAAATGTTTCGTATTTTAATTGTTTTGGTGGTGCGTTTAGGTACAATATCGTTGACTTTTAAAGCGTCAATAATTATTGATTATTATAATAATAATTAATCATTTTTATTGTAGACGTAAATAATATATTAACTATTATATACACATTAATAAATTATATAAATACTAGCTGACCCGTGCCCACTTCGTTGAGCATACAAACCGTTTCGCCGAATCGGTTCAGTCGTTCTTGTGTTATGCGCTTACCAACATATTTTGCGATCCATTTTTATATTATAGAAGATGTAAGGAAACGTAGTGATTATATTCTCTTTGATGTACGGTTCACTTCGACAGTTCGATTGGTAATTGTTCTATTGGTACCCCAGAATATGTGTTTCAAGAATCGTTCGAACTTTTCGGTAGTAGAACGGACAACTTCATACATATGGCGGCTGGTAGGTTATCAAATTGGTGGTGCACTTTTCTTACTTAACTTTAAAAAAACTTAGCGTTAAAAAAACGCTATGCGAAACTTAAAAGACATAAAGTGATTTTCTTGTAAATATTGTCCGAAATATTAATATTTTATATGGGTAAGTATAATATTATGTAGGTATTATAAACGTATCAATTACGTATTTCGTCAATCATAGATAGTTAAAATAATTTTTACCCGACTTCGGAGAAGTCAAAAGGAAGGGTACATGATTTTGTCAGTCTATGTATGTATGTAGGTATGCATCCCTCGCAGCAGCTAAACTACTGGTCAAAATCCAAAAAATTCTAAATTTAAAACTTTTTATTTCCATAAAGATTATTAAATAACACTTATAGAATTGTCCTACATGATGCCTACCACCGGTTCGGAAACTAGCCCGGCGAGAAGAACCGGCGCCGGCGTAAGAAACTCGCGCGGGGCCATCTTTAGCAAGGTCCGAGACTATATGAATTTCATTATCTTAATTTAATTTTTAGAATATAATTTTTTAAGTTTAATTTTGAAAATCTAAAATCGTTTTTTAAATATTACACCCACTCTCAATAATGACAACAATTGAGTAATAAAAACTACATAATAAGTTGCTAAAATTAGTAAAAACTGTCAGCTGTGTAGGTACGTTCTTTTGTCGCTTTATGATCCTAGCCCGCAATAAACTTGACTGTCGGCATCATGCATAGTGAACATTCTAAGAAATTCGTTCTTTTGTTTACAAATTGGGATTGCTTGCACGTGTTGACTGTTTTTGACCATTACTAATAAGTAGGAGTCATGGATTATCTAACGTTAACATATTCTTAGTTGGTCACAAACTTTCAAACGGTAAGCGTGGCTAGTAAAAGAAAATCACTGTGTATTGACGAAAAAGTTTTACTGATACGCGCAATAGAAACGGAAAATATGAGACATATCTACTAACACTACATACATATATACATACATACATACATACATACACACATACATTATACATATACATACATACATACATACATACATACATACATACATACATACATACATAAATTCATACATACATACATACATACATACAAACATACATACAAACATACATACAAACATACATACATATATACATACATACAAACATACATACAACGTACATACATAGACTGCCAAATTATTTATTTGTACATGTGGATTCGGACATCTACCGGTCCTTACCACTCGTTGGATATCGGGGACTTTTACACGATTTACTTCGACTGTGAAGATCTGAGAATACACATGTGTTTATCGTTCTTAAAATTTCCGAATTTTGATGTTTTATTCGAATATGAAGTTTTTTCCACTGCCTGAGAAGTGAGAACCATGCGTAGTACGTGTTTTATAAACCGCTCGAACGTTTCGGTAGAATGGAAAAAATCATGAACAAATGTCATGCGGAAAATGTTCTAATAGCGAGAATCGCCGCCCTGGTTGAGCGCCTTGGTGCGGGTCGCGGGTTCGAATCCCGCCGAGGGAAGTTTTCAATGTTCCTGGATCGTGGATGTGTATTAAATTTGTGTATAATATAATAAAATCTTAAATATGTGTATAGTATAAAAGTATTAAATATATTTCCGTTGTCTGGTGTCTGTAACACAAGTTCTTCGGATACTTAGCACGGAGCCAGATTGACGTGTTGTAAAGCGTCCATAATTATCATTATTATTATAAATCGAATTCGGGCACAATAGGCTTCCTTTTCGTCGAAGTCGGGTAAAAATAAACTTTGAAAAAGCTCCCTAACAGCCTTATAATCCATTTCCTGTTTTCTCTCTTACACGATGAAATATTTTAATTTATTATAATTAGAGACTTTACGTTTTAGAAAGGCATTAAACATTAATCTTCTTATTGGAGATTGTTCAATTTTTAATCGTAAGCCTCTTCATACTTTTACATTTTGACTCGTATTCCATTACTTCACAGGTTATATTCGCTTGTGCTGGTGTGGTGCTCAATTAGAGTGGACGCTACAGAGGATTACCGGGCAAAGAGGCAAATCAATAGTATCCCTCTGGTTTATCCTTATGGAGCTACTTATAAGGTGAGAAATAAAACCGGCCAAGTGCGAGCTGGGCACGCGCACGACGGGTTCCGTGCGAAATGGCAAAAAAACACATTTCATTGCTTTATCTTCTCAACCTCGTATCTAAAAAATCAATGTTTGGTTATAAAATAATATCTAGCTTATATTAACAAGCTTGATATTATCGAGAAAAACCATTACCTTAAATTAATTTTTATATACTTTAGGTTAACGCAAGCCAGATGTAATACTTAACTGAACCTCATTCAAATAAAAATCCATATCATAATAAAATATAAAATTATTAAGTTTTTTTACTCTACTGAAAAGTTGTAGTTTAATATAAATCGCAGGTTAAATCTGCTATTTGATTGAGTGACTAGCGCGTTCCTTGAATTCTATTTTTACCAACATATTCTATGAATCTGAGACTAAGACATCCCGTTTAATATTTTATTTTTAAACTTCAAAATTTCCGAATGTGTGTTATTATAACGCACATTAAAGTAAATTAATCAAAAAATATATCAACACAATGCTATCAGTACGAGATGTTTCAACCCATTAAATGACTGCGCTAGTCATTCAATCAAATAAGCAGATACAACCAAGATGACTGTGTCAGATTTGATTATTAATATGGCAATTTGTAACAAATTTAAATTGTAACTAACTATGAATTTATTATGTTGTGAATAATTTAATAAACACAAATAATTATGTAATTCTTAACAAAGTAGTTTTTAAGTCACTTTGAAATTTATGTCAGTATAATATTATTTCCGGTTCTACAATTTAATAATTTGATGTTTAATAAAAATGTAATTATTAAGGTTAAATTCTGAAATAATGTGAAAATAATTGAACATTCATTGTAAACATTTTTGTATGTCAATTTCAGTATTTCATAATATTGTAAATTATTCTACGAACTTCCGCTTTAAAATAATATTGTCATTGTGTTATATCTTCCGGTGAAAATGGCGCCAAATTATACTTATAAAAGAATATGTCCGCTATATTGGCTTCAGTTCTGAACCAGATAGTGAGAGAGACACATTTAAGATAAGTACCATATTTTCTGAAAGCCTCTATATTATGTTGTAGCTAAGTAATATTATTATGTCTCGTTTTATTATAGTGTTTTAGTAGTAAATAATTTATTAATATATTTTAATACTTGGAAATATATTTTAATGATAAATTATTGGTATATTGTAAAAATATTCTAATTTGCTGATTGGTACTTTTAAATAAAAAGTAAATTACCAGGTTGTTAAATACAACTATTATATTTTATTCCATAGTTTATTATTTATTGTTTAAATTCTATTCCTAGTACAGTAAAAATATTACAAAGCTGTTTAAGATATTTTGGTTACATTTATTTATTGATAAAAGGAAGTGTAGTATATAAAATGGTGTGTCGCTAATTGTCTTAATTTCTTGTAATTAAAATATAAGTAGTGTGATACAATAAAACTTATAAATACATTGGCTTAGCGTTTTACTTTGAATTTTGATTTTAGTAAATCTACACTTTAATATATTTTTACAGTTAACTTTTGGCCATTCTACTTTATCATATTTTAGCTTTCTTTAATTTTATTATATTATCTTCTTTCCCCTTTTGACAACTGCGACATATAAACGAGGTTGTGTAGGTAAAACCTTTGGAAACTTATTTTTTTGTATTTAGTTATTGTGGCAACAGACTTACATCGTCTGTGTAAATTTTGACTGTCCAGGGGGCTACTCAAGATGCCATCGCTAATTATCGCTTACAAAGTTCGATAACAAAATGTATGGGATTTGACATAAGGTACGCCAAATGACATACCAAAACTCGACCATTTAGCGTACCTTATGTCAAATCCCATACATTTTGTTATCGAACTTTGTAAGCGATAATTAGCGATGGCATCTTGAGTAGGCCCCCAGATATCACAATTAACTAGACAGCCTGTGCGCTTAGTGCGAGTTTTTGTCATTACTTACCGTGACGAAGTTGACTAAAATTTGTCCGGGATCGAATTAGTCGGGGTTAAAAATGCAAATAAATTGACGATTTTTTAAGTCACAAATTTACTAAAATTCCAGCTCATCATCGGAATGTCAGTTCCCGTGCCCAATGACGACAAGATCCCTCTCCTCTTCGCGCTGAACTTCCAGTACCAGTACAGCCAATTCCAGAACATATCGGAGCTCTCCCAGTACTACTTCATCAAGGAGGTGTCGCGGGAGGAGAGAGACCTGGACCTGGAGAACAGAGGGAACGAGAGACTGGTGTTCTACAAGTCAGTGGCTGATCTGCTGGAGATGTGAGCTTTTTGACTATTTAGTACTAAACTTCCAGAGGCAGTACAGCCAATTCCAGAACATTACCGAGCTTTCCCAGTACTACTTCATCAAGGAGGTGTCGCGGGAGGAGAGAGACCTGGACCTGGAGAACAGAGGGAACGAGAGACTGGTGTTCTACAAGTCAGTGGCTGATCTGCTGGAGATGTGAGCTTTTTGACTATTTAGTACTAAACTTCCAGAGTCAGTACAGCTTATTCCAGAACATTACCGAGCTTTCCCAGTACTACTTCATCAAGGAGGTGTCTCGGGAGGAGAGATAAATGGACCTGGAGAACAGAGAGAACGAGAGACTGGTGTTCTACAAGTCGGTAGCTGATCTGCTGGAAATGTGGGCTTTTTGAGTAAATATTTACTAATCTTCCAGAACCAGTACAGTACATTCCAGAACATAACGGAGCTCGCTACCTCATCAAGCTAACACGCCATTTTTCCGCTGACGACTGTAATATAGTCTATAGTCTATGGATTAATAGTCGCAAACAATATTTATTTATACACGGTAATAATATACAAATTACTTGCACTTTTTCCTATTTATTAGTTAATGATCATTCGATTTATTGAAATACACGACCAGTTTCGACTAATTCATCATCGTGTATTTCAATAAATCTAATGTTAAATAACCGATAAAGTGAAAAAAGTTCAAGTAATTTGTGTATTATTACTGTTTAACAATATGTATTTCTATCAGGAACCTACAAGTACATTTAATAACAAATATTCATCGTATCGGCCAATTGACATCACTTACTAGTCTATGGTTGTGTCATAGACCGGTTGGTTTACGTTTGGATTGAAATTAAACGAATCGTACTATACAGAATGATTCATTGTTCATTGTATATATAAGCCGAAAATAGTGTGAAGAGAAGGACGCGTAGAACATTTTTCGTTTTGGCACCTCATATTAAATAATAAATTACTTACCATAACGCGAATCACACTTAAAAATCTCCATAAAAGTGACAAAACAGATGAGTTTCAATCCTGGTCGGGTATAAGGTCAACGACCAGTGCGTTCGTGTGTATAGACTAAGAGCCAGCAAACCCCAGAATAGTAAGATTCACTTTCTGTGGTCATTTTATACCTTTGAATTTTTTTTGAATTATATTTAGTAACTAGCTGACCCGTGCCCACTTCGTTGAGCATGGAAACCTTTTAAACCTTCCCGGGACTTCCACGAATATTTCAAGACCAAAAATAGCCGAATCAGTTCAGCTGATCTCGAGTTTTAGCGAGACTTACGAACAACAATTGATTTTTATATAGCCTATGTTACTCAGTGATAATGTAGCTTTCTAATGAAAAAATAATTATTATTATCGGTCCAGTACTTTTTGAGTTAAGTCGTTACATACAAAACTACAAATCTTTCCTCTTTATAATATTAATGTAGATTTATATGAGGTGCCAAAACAAAAGATACGCGTCATGCTTTCCCAATATGTTCGGCTTAATATAATATGGACCATGAACCACCCTGCAGAAATAATGCATATACCACATCCTAATCCAAGCTCTCATGTAGCAAAACGCTAAAAATATCCCAAGTAACCTTCTCAGGTATTCCTAGGTGTTGACAGGGCTAGTGAACCTTTCCCGGACACCTGATACGGATAATCCGGGATCGGCTTCAAAGTAACCGCAGGGGTTCGAAACTTTTTAAACTTGAGACTTTTTGTGATTGGATACTGTGTCACGGTGTCAACAGTGAGCTCTTCTATCAATTATGCTTTACCCGACAACGGTGAAAGAAGTGTTATGCTTTTGGCAGTCTGTGTATGTATGTGTGTTCCGTTGTACGCCTGAACTACTAAACCGATTTCATTCAAAGAGACGTCAACAGATACAAATGAATTTTTTAAAAAAAAATCACAAGTAAATGACATGCCTACGTTATTTTTGCTTTTGTTATGAATCCTTTGACACCTCATTATGTTGGATCAGTAGTTTAGGCGCTAATTTAGAACATAGTTTGCCAATATCATTAATCTTCCTTTTGGTTTCACCGCAGTCGAGTAGAAACTTCAAACGCCATATATACATTAGGGATAATCAAAATATTTTTTAAGAACCACAAAATTTTCAATCATATTTAAGAATATTCGTGATCACGTCAGCTTTCTTAAATAAAAAAAAAATTAAAATCGATTCATAATTTCCCAAACGGGAGCTAGCATGACAGACACACACTTAACTTATAACACCTCTCTTTTTGTCGGCGTTTTAAAATGATTTTGAGCAAAATCGGATAATAACTTTTGAGGTAATTCCCCATATAGATTACTTTAAACAATGAATAGCTATTAATCTACCTGGCCAATACGTTATGTCGATGTATCCCCCGGGACTGGCCGGAGAAATTAAGGATGGGTCTAGACTCTAGCACAAACAATAGCCAGCACCGTATTCGTTTATCGAATGAAATTTTGTATAGGCTTTGTGATTATTTTCATACAATACGATAATATTGAATCGTTATTGTCAATTGTTTCTGCTTTCGATGGGCTTCACATGAAATTAGAATATTTGAGTTTCCCGGAAATTTCAGTTGTAATTTAACTCAATTCAATTCGATATTAATAGTTATTATTAGATTTCGTTCAATTAATTAAATCGAATTCTAACTTTTAGCACATAATATTATTATGTAGACAACTTATAATACAAAAAGACCACGAATAATACAAAACGATTTATTGCTTCATGCGAATTTAATAATAAAAAAACAGGTCCAATTGAGAACCTCCTACTTTTTTGGAAGTCGGTTAAAAATAGTGGCAGCATTTATACAATTTTTTTAAACAATAGTAACATGTTATATTTTTTTGTAATTTTTAACCTCCAAAGCAAGCAGAGAGGTGTTACAAGTTTCAAGTGCGCATGTCTGTGGTATCGTAGCTCCTAAACGAACAAATTTTGATCAAGTTTCTCTTGCTTGAGAGCTAACATGTTCGAGTGTAGCTGTACATCATCAGCGCGTTGCTTGACGATTTGGGGGGTATTTAAAAAAAATAATAAAGGTTTATTTAAATTTTTCCGTTGTTCTTCTCAGGAAGGGCATAATCGGTCAGGAGTGTGTTCTACGCGCCAGAAAGCAACGTGATCGAGTGTTTTAGCTGTACATCATCAGCACGTCGCTTGACGATTTGAGGGGTTTAAAAAAATTAATAGTCTTATTTAAAAATTTCCGTTGTTCTTCTCAGGAAGGGCATATACGGTCAGAAAGCAACGTGATCGAGTAATCTTAGCTGTACATCATCAGCGCGTTGCTTGACGATTTGGGGGTTTAAAAAAAAGTTTTGGATAATTTTTTCAATGTTGTTCTCAGGAAGGGCATAAATGGTCAGGAGTGTGTTCTACGCGCCATCTGCGAGGCGGCGCAGTTCCCCGTCGCCGAGGAGGCGCTTGTGGGGGAGGTGCTTCACATACTGCTCACGTGAGATACCTCCTTCATGACCTTGCGTTTCAGCTAGGGCCTCCATTACTACATAAGCCTCCCCCAAAGGTCCAGTGCTAGCGGTCGCCAATTTTTGACCTCGTCGTTTCAGTTAGAACGTCCACTGCAGGGGGCTGATTCAAGATGCCATCGCTAATTATCGCTTACAAAGTTCGATAACAAAATGTATGGGATTTTACATAAGCTACGCTAAATGGTCATTTAGAGTAATTTTTGTTAAATCCCATACATTTTGTTATCGAACTTTGTAAGCCATAATTAGCGATGGCATCTTGAACCAGCACCCTGGACACAAGTCTCTCCCAAAGTATTCCAGCGCGCTCACGTGACATACCTCCTTAAATAAATAAATGAATAAAAAATATTTATTTGACACGTTAACACCATTATACTACACATTATAAAAAAATTACATTACAAAATCACAAAAACATAACAGGAATTTATAACGTGGAAGGAACAAAAAATAACAATTATATAATTAATTAACACAGAAAAAGACATAAAACTAAATTGACACAATGCGCCAATGATCGTAGGGTAGGTGGGAAGGTAGTGTAATGCCTAACTGTCAAAAAGGAGTCCACTCAGGCATGAGACTGGAGCGTAAACCACAGCGCCTGGTATTATGTGGCTACATGAAGTCATTTGAGGACTTCCTTCATGACTCTAGGGCGTCTATTACTACATAAGCCTCCCCCAAAGGTCCAGTGCAAGCGGTCGCAAATTATTGACCTCGTCGTTTCAGTTAGGATGTCTACTGCTGACATAAACAGTAAAGGTTATACAGCGCGCGGTCGCAATGTTGCTCGCGGCGTAGATCTATTTAGAACCTACTAATATTTAGCGAAGCTTATGTCAAATCCCATTTTTTTTTCGAACTTCGTAATCGATAAGCGGTGATGTCATCTTGAATCGGGGCCCAGACTAGATAACATCATTTTAGTCCTTCCAAGCGAATCGAACCCACGACCTTAGGAGTCGAGCCAGGCTCAAAAACACAGGACCATAGAGGCGCTAATCTATCTATACAATGCGGTCTGCAACAATTGTAAATCCACCGGATTTTCCCAATCGGCTCAAAGGATTTCGCGTTAAAATGTAAATTGTGAAAAATCGTTACAGCACGGGTCACGTAGGGCAAATATTAAATGTTTGGCCCTACGTGCTCAGTAACCGACCATCCGAATGCGGTTATTGGAATATCGGAGGATTCAAATCGAATTTTTAAGATTTCGATTCGTTAACGGCTTATAGAGTTTGTCCTGGACCATAGTTTCTTTTAGAAAATAAATACTAGACTGGAATCCATTGTTTTTAGTTTTTACCACTCAAATTTTACGGTGGAATGTTTTTTCATGCAAAATATAATAGCTTTTATAGACGCACACACCACTTCAATATGACTTGAGTATTAAAAGGACTTGTGTTATAGGTACGACTACGAGATAACTGGAATGTACTAATACGTAAACATATTTTGAGATTTTGACTATCATATACAGTATACACATCCATGACATGGATACATTGAATTTCTCGTTGGTCATATCATAAAAATATGTGCAAATCGAGGCAGCGGCAACAACAAACCGTAGGCCAACGCACTAATGGGGCTTCGCTCTTAGCAGGGTCTTAACCTTCGGCTTCAGCGACAGTGCTTAAGCAGACTGGCTGGCTCAGACTACAGAGGTTGTAAAAAGGCTCCTAGTGCAGGTGGGAGTGTGTGGTGCCAGTGGCTCTCTTATCGCAATTGAAGACATGAATGGATGAAGGTTATGTCGCAAAAAATATTACCCAGAAAATTGAGTTCAAGCGGTCACTCAAACATTAGGATATGTAGTAACGTAATAAGTACATTGATTCTATAGACGGATCTTTAGATTAATAAAAAACACAATTTTCTAGAAATCAGAATTTTGCTACATATCACCTCATCCATTCAATTTACCAATGGTATTCACTAAGTTTGTATCAATGGTACCTACTAATCTTTGTCTACAGGCCAGACTACGGACGGTCCCCGTTCGACAAGGACCCTGACTGGGAGGCGTCGATGTCGGAGTACCTGGACGCTGCCGTGGCTGGCCGGCAGATGTTCGACTGCGGCGCCATCTACAGCGGCTGTGCGGAAGGCCAGGGTCTACTGGAGCTGGTGACGCAACTGAGAAATGAATAAATGGATGTGTTGACCTTGTTGTTGTTAGTTACCCAAAGCATAGTATTTCGATAGTTAATATAATCTATACTAATATTATAAAGCGGAAGAGTTTGTTTGTTTTTTTAAACGCGCTAATCTCAGGAAGTACTGGTCGGATTGAAAAAATCATTTTTGTTGGATAGTTCATTTATAAAGGAAGGCTATAGGCTATATAAAATTACGCTGCGACCAATAGGAGCGAAGCGTCAGTGAGAAATGTTGCAAAAACGGGGAAAATTATTCACATTTGAGGACTTTCGTTGCGTGCGCTGCATAAACGGTTTAATTACTCAAAAAATATGTATGAAATTATTTATATTTTATATAAATTATTTCTTTTTAATAAACATATTAACAAAAACCAATGTGAGCATTCAAAAGATAATCGTGATAATGTTTCCGACAACCACGCGAACGAAGTCACGGGCACAGCTACTATTAATATAATATCTATGGACGCTTCACACCACGTCAATCTGGCCCCGTGCTAAGTATCCAAAGAACTTGTGTTACAGATACCAGAATAGATAACGGAAATATATTTTATACTTTTATACTATACACATATTTGAGATTTTTATTATATTATACACACATTTATTAACATTCATGATTCGGGAACATTGTAAACTTTTTGTTCCCTCGGCGGGATTCGAAATCTCGCTCGAGCACCGTCGCGCTCAGCCACTGCGCTACGGAGGTCATTAAATATATTTTAATTGTGTATCATAATCAGCTGCTTTAAACTATTTCCAATTTACATCGGAATTGTAATGCTTTGTCACGAGAAGACCTACTTTATTAGAGAGATGCTACAGTCAGAAAGCCACTCAGGTCAATACCAATAGCCCTCGGTGTTGCCATTCATCAATTAGTGTGTTTATGAAATGAAAACTAATCCATTTTACGAAAATGACGCAAATTGAGGAGTATTAATAAAGTTAAAGTTTATGTAGAGAAAGGTTGGTTTGGTTAATAGTAAACCACCTCAGTCTAACTTAAATTACAGTAAACAATTGCAAGTGTATCGATATAGATCGATTATTTTTTTACTTTATGTTTTCATGTTAATTACCTTTACTATAATAATAGCTCCCCTCACCGATTTCGGTGTCGGTAGCCGATTTCATTGAAACCAGGCCAGCTACGCAGGAGTTATTTTATAGTGGCCAAGTGTCTGCGCAATACAAAAAGACACTCTCTCTTCGTTTTACTGTCACAACCCTGTAGGACATGGATTATCTTTCTTGTCAGACAATCAAAAACCTTTACTATACCCTATTGTTCTGTAGTGTGTGTTGTGTATAATTGATCAGATTATTTTTTCTTTCTTTCTTTCTTTATATTAAATAAAAAAAAATACCATGAATAAAATTAAGTAGCTCACGAATTGTCAAGTTGGAAGCAAACTGATGATAAACTATAGCTAAAAAGCTCTTAAACACGTCAGCCAACAGTAAAAACCGTTTGGGAGCTATGATGCCACATAAACACACGACAAACTTATAACACCCCTTTTTTCGGTGGTGAAAAAGATCAAAATTAAATATTATGACCTCTAATTCCATTCAACAGAAACTTAATTGCCTCTTAACTTGTATCTTGGTATCGGAATCTAAACCTCGGTTTTATCGACACCAATAAAACGCTGTCTGTCGATATATAGCCGTGAAAGACATTGTTATATCACTCCAGTAAATTAGCCGCTGGCCCACTGCCGCACTCAGAGCACGTTTCGACGGTTTTAAGGGAGACCTCACATCGAGACGAGACGCAGCGGTGAATTTTTTAGATTTGCTATTAATAAAAATTGAATTGACTCTGTATGGAGATTGTAGAGTCACACATTAATTGGCCTTTAGATTTATTATACACTTTGACACATCACCCATTATCTAGTGTTGTTTTCCAATATTAGACTAGTGAACAAGTGCCTTTTAGACCAACTTTTTTCAGCAGGCTCTGAAAATTATAAATGAGGTGTCATTCGATTCGGAATGGCATGTAGATGATTTTTGAAAAAAATGAAGTTCCGCTAGTAAAAATTGTAAAAGTTATTAACAATTAACTAAAAGGGTTTTAGTTCCCCCCGGTTTTAGTGTTTTGCAAATATCTCGCAATAAATTAAACAAATAAAAGCAATAAAGATATTTCAAATTTGAAAAAAGATTCGAAAGAAGGAATTTCCTAAAAAAATCTTGATTTTCGAAGATTGCGAAGACGCGCGGCATTTCATTTTAAATAGCGTTTCAAAATTTAACTTTATTTACTAATTACTAGGCAAGAAGTATAATATTATACCAAGAACTACAGCCTGAATTTACAATTGTTGCAAAGAAACATACACTGGGCTACTATAAGGTTCACTTTCTGTGTAGTAAATAAAGTTCAAATTAGAATCACTATTAAAAACGCAGCACCGTATCGTCTGGTGTGAGCTGCCCCTTACTCGTATATGGAATTTGTGCCACTTCACTTCAAGTCGACTGCAGTAAGTCATTGTTTTAATATTTTGGATCGTAAACGGTTAACCGTGGTTAAAAGTTTAAACAGGTTAACTACGGAAAACAGTGATTAACTATTGACTGAGCTGAAGTCAGAGTTCTTCTGATTGAAGTCAGATCTGGCATATCTCTCGGAGGCCCTAAGATGTTACGGGGGTTTTTGAGTATGGTTACCATTATCCATCCTGGGTCCTAGCTCAAGATGCCATCGCTTTTTATCACTTACGAAATTCACAAACAAAATGTATGGAATTTGTCATAAGCTTTACTAAATTTTAATGACATACGAATTCACTCGTCATTTAGCGAAACTTTTGTCAAATTCCATCTTGTTTTCGAAATTCGTAAGCGATAAAAAGCTACTGCATCTTGAATCAGCCCCCGGGTTACACAGGAGTTGCAGAGGTGGAAATGTGTGATGGGGTAAATAAATTAAAATAAAAATAGCCTTTATTTTACCACAATACAATACAATAGATACAAAATATTTACTTTAGCAATATAATATTTTAGCAGCAATTTTAAATTACAACTAGCTGACCCGTGCCCACTTAGTTGAGCATTCAAACCGTTAAACCTTCCCTGGACTTCCACGAATATTTCAAGACCAAAAACAGCTGTTTCGGTTCAGCTGTTCTCGAGTTTCAGTGAGACTAACGAACAGCAATTAATTTTTATATAAGTATAAGAAGATTAATATATTTAACTCGCAAATTTATCACTTTTATTAATTTTATTATTATTATCTATATATATTTAATTGTATAAGTTATATTATTATTTAAGATTTAAATTTTATTATTATTATAATTGCTTAATTTTTTATGTGGAAGTCGCCTCTTTGGCGTAGGCGTCCCCCAGTTTCCTGCCAAATATTTCTGTATCTTGCTTTCCTACTCCAGTCTGGGCACCTTTCTCTGAATATGATTCAGAGTGTGATGGGGTATTTGCCCGTATTAAACCCTAATTTGTAGTTCAGTAACCCCCGAATTATCCAGCAGTGAGCGTGCTGATGATGGTGAATGGACAACACTTTCGATCACGTCAGCTATTTGTTGTATTTAAACTTGTTTGAAACAAAAATAAAAATCGAAATAGCTTCATCCGCTTGAAGATGACATGAACAAAGATACGTCAAACTTTTACCCGACGGATATGCCAAAAGGAAGGTGGAATGATTGTGGCAGCGTATGTATTATTTGACCATTTTTGTATCTATGCATTAATGGATTTCAAATTGAATTATTTTCTTGTTTCAGCCTTTTTAGGCCCATTTTTTGCGAAGTCGGGTTATAATTTATTATAGCTAAGGGTTTTAGTCATAGAAAGCAATACTCATTTCATGAGGACTTTTATATAAAAATACTATTGGAAATATTGAATTTGAGATGCGCCGAAGTCAAATGGCATGGCAATTTAAAGTACATTAACGCTTGTGAAGCTTCTATCGTAACATGGAAATATTTGAAAACCGTTTGTTATGTGATGAACCAACTATGGTGATTTAGTTCTCCATTTTGCACATTTAAATGTGTTTCTAAAAGTAGTGGAGAATATAAATACATACGTGAGATACTTAGGTCGATTCCGTGGTCTAGTGGTTTAGTTCCTAGCTCTCGACTTGTGGGGTCGACTCCCGCGTTGAAACAACAAAAAATGTTGTTTTCAAGTTTGGTCAGGACAATGCAGGCTGATGACCTGACTGTCTGACAAGAAAGATGATTCATGCGTCGGATGAGCATGTAAAAAGTCGGCCCTGTGCCTGATCTCCCGCCAGTCGTATCGGTTATTCGTCCCACTGGGCTACGAGAGTGAAGGAAGAGAGAGTGCTTGTGTGTATTGCGCACACTTAGTCACTATAACATAACTCGTGCGTAGCTGGCCTGGTTTCAATGAAACTGGCCACCGTCACAAAATCGGGAGACTTTATTTTTTATTCAAGTCGATTCTGATTGAATCACAATATACATAGTTTCCAAGCAGTCTCGATATCTACATCATCATCATTTCAGCTATGACATCCACTACATCATGAGGGGTTGTATATAGGTTCGATAACAAAAATTTATGGGATTTGACATAAGCTTCGCTAAGTGACATACGAATTCACTTTTCACTTAGTGAACCGTATGTCAATTCCCATACATTTTTGCTATCGAACTTCGTAAGTGACAATAACGATGGCGTCTTGGGCCTACAGTGAATACTCTGCCTTAAGACTGCTTGCGATAAGCTGAAAGTTTGATTTCTTTGAAACCTTTTTTCTCATCACAGGTCTTATTAAATTAAATACCATTTATTGCAGGCTGCATATGCCCAATGCCCATATTACAAATACCTTAAAGACTAACATACATAATATTTAAAATACTTAAAAACTACACCACACGTGTGTTGTATTGAAAAATCTCAAAAAATATAACGGGTGTAAAAAGAACAATCACTATAACTTTAAGGTATGATTATACAACCTTTTCTCATTCTACAAATTATTTTTTTTTTGTTCAAAATTAGATTTTTTTTTGCTTTTTCGTTATTCTTGCGACAAATATAAAGAGTATAAAAAATGTTTTTTTTTTAGTATAATCGTATTTTAAAGTTATCATAATCTTCGTTAAATTTAAAGCCTCCAGGCTGAAACGACTAATAATATTCCAATTACCAACATATTCCATATCACAATATTCAGTTAAGCTAGTAATTAGTAAATTAATGGATTTGTTAATGGATTATACACAAAGTTTTACAAACGTACTCGTATAATATGACAGCCTGATTTTTGGTATAGCGATTTAAAGTTAATTAAAAATTAATTGCTAGTATCATTATTTTGTTATTAATGTTTTGTACAGTCAAATGACACTCAGTTCATGTTTACAGAGAGTTCGTGCGTGCAAAATCCCACAGGAATTATAAATTTTTTCGCGGTTTTTCTCTGTTAATCAAACACAATTAGCACCAACATATAATTAATAACGTTATCTAATCAATTTTGTATACGAGCTGTCATGATTTTCATACAATTCTCATTCGATAACGTTACGAATATGTCGTCATTAATTGTTGTAAGCCTTCTAACGTTAACGGTAAAGACGATTATTACGTATACGTATAAGAAATATATTTTAAATTATTTGAAATGTATTTTGACTTATTTGAAATATATTTTGACTTATTTGAAATATATTTTGAGTTATTTGAAATCGAATAAAAGAAATAAATCGTTCATTTCGAAAGTAGTACAAACATAAGCTATTTATTATGTCTGCCAAACGCAGCCTGGTCCTATGGGGGTAGTAAATTGTAGACGCCATTAAGCAATGCAATCTGAAATTTACTTACGGTTTATTTATATAATAATAATAATTTTAAAGTTTACTAATAATTTTGTCATTATTAATCCTACTTCCTATAAAAAGAAAGCTGTTATCATCTTGAATGCAAAAACGACTAAATAGATTTTGATGAAACTTTCCATTTATTTAATCTGTTTTTCTGTTAGGACCTTGTAAAGGTTCTAGGCTTTCGACGAACTAGCATCGATGATATTAGCTGCATGACGAGCATACAACGTCGTTTGCTTTGCTCAGTGTGGCTAGCAGGAACAATTTACAGCTACGTGAGCTACGTATATAATATCAAATGTTAATTGTAAACTTAGGCTCATAGGTAACCATAGGTTACTTTTGGGTCTCCCGCGTTTCTGCTCGGCGTCGGGTATGTTTGCAAATGAGCATACCGATGATTTTAATGTCATTATAAGAAAAAAGACATGGTCTCTCTTGAGTAGACTGCGATCTAGCTCCAATAGTATTCTCAAGATGTTGGCTGATAAATTAGATTCGCCGATACTAAAACACTGAGAGTTCTTGTAATATTATATGGTAAATATTATTATACTAGCTGTTATCGCGACTTCGTTCGCGTGGTTTTTGAGTGACTTAAGCCGTTTATGCAGCGCACGCAATGAAAGTCCCCAACTGTAATTAATTTTCCTCGTTTTTGCAACATTTCTCACTGACGCTTCGCTCCTATTAATCGCAGCGTAATATTATATAGCCTAAAGCCTTCCTCTATAAATGGACTATCCAACAAAAAAAGAATTTTCCAAAACGGATCAGTAGTTCCTGAGATTAGCGCGTTTAAACAAACAAACAAACTCTTCCGGTTTATAATATTAGTATAGATAAAGTGTATTACAAAAATATTCTACTAACATAGCGTTAAGTCAAATGTAAACTAACAAAGTTTTGGGCCATAGTTGCTCTTAATAAAGAATTTATTTATTTTATTTATTCATGTCAGCACCTAAGACGTATCTGTCAACTGCTCCTGCTAACCGTAGTTCGGTAGACCAAGCAGGAACGTTTGATTTGAACCGTAAAAGTAATGTTATCATATGTTTTGGCACCGTCATCCTTTTTAACCCCCGACGCAAAAACGACGGGGTGTTATAAGTATGTCGTGTCTGTGTGAAAGGCCACAGACAGACACTTAGGCCTCAGCCTCGAATTTTGCGGGCAGCGGGGCGGCAGCGGCGGCGGCGCGGGTGCGGTACTCGTTACCCGCTTCCGCGCCGCTACCGCGCCGCTGTTTTCGAGAAACGGTCCATTTGATTTTACGCAAAAGATCCTGCCGCTCCCGCGCCGCCGCCGCCCCCGCCCCGCTGCCCGCAAAATTCGAGGCTGAGGCCTAAGTGTCTGTCTGTGGCGTCCCAAACGGATGATCCGATTTTAATGCGTTTTTTTTGTTTGAAAGGTATATCAGTCGAGAGTGTTCTTGATGTTTGGTGGAAATCGGTTCAGGTTTTTAAGGTCATCAGGTGTTAATGTTACAAGTCGGGTTTTTTTCTTAATTTTCAATTTAGTTTTCATACTGTTATCATTCGATAACGTTACGTATACGAAGCTGTCAAATGTTTCGTCTTTCTCAATTCGTATTTAAATAAGATGGCGGACTCACTTGATTTGTTTCGGCGTTACTTTAGATGGATTGTTGCTCAATATTGAGTCTTCACGGGGACTTGGCGGAGACTTGACAAGTTACAGATGATGGTGATAACTAAGGCCCGTTTATATAAAACATTCTCAATCGCAACCTCTACTTGAGAACCTATTTGACAGATAAAACATGTATTGTTAGTGTTTATGTCGTAGATGTGCCTTTGAAATAAATAAAACAAAGTTTACTGTCACTTTTAAAAATGAACAACTTTACTTATGGTTACATACTTTCATTTTTTTTAAGTAAAAATAAATGAAATTTATGTTTTCCTATATTCTATAATATGATTATTAGGGTATAAACAGAAAAGAAATTTAAGTATTATGTAACATTAATATCACTCAGTTGGTCACTTTTGAAAGTGAAACGAAAAGTTGTTTTATTCACAGAAGAGATAAAAGAGGTACCTTTTATCTCTTCTGTGGTTTTAGTTGTCAAATAGGTTCTCAAGTGAGGCTCGGTTTGAGATTGTTTTATTTATCCGGGCCTAGGAGTCTATTCCGTGAAATAAGTCCCCTAGAATGTTATTTAATAACCTACATGGAAATAAAAAGTTTTGAGTTTGATGTTGACAGAAACTTAATATTTATTATTTACTGAGATCGGGTATTCTTATAATAAAATAATTGTACCCGTTCCGTTAATGTAACCAAATTGTTAAGTATTATCCAATATTTAGTTACACATATAATATTTATTATCTTACGTAAGATTAAGTTCAACACAACAACAACACGACTGGCGGGAGTCGGGAGATCAATCGGATGGGCATGTAAAACATCGGACCGACTTTTTACATCTTTCTTGTCAGACAATCAGGTGATCAGCTTGCATTGTCCAAACTTGAAAACAACATTTTTTGTTGTTCATAATCAGGTAATCGAACCCACGACCTCCTCGAGAGCGAAGCTCCTGAACCACTAGACCACGGAGGCGTTGCATGGAAATTAAAGCACATAAACGATATTTAAGTATATTTAGAGATCAGTGTAAGGCAGTACTTCTAGAAGGGAGAAGGGGCAAGATCTTGCGGAGGTTTCGCAGTCTTCTTTGGTATTTTCATGCCATTTGTCAGTATCCGATGATACTCGTCTGAAAAAAAAATCATTCATTAAAATATTGCATAACCTAAAACCTTCTTCTTGATTGTCCAGCTCTTCATCTAAGCAGGAGCAAGAACCTCGGGCAGCACGAATACTCTACAGCAGAGGAAATTCGCACCGCAGACCCCCACCATATCGTTCGCTTCATGAGTAACATAGGACTGGGGACGGTACTCTAAAGCGAAGGAGTCACGATAGATCCAGAAGGGTCGCAGTGACGTCTGGGCCACACAAGGCCAGCCTTTGGTAAAAAAAAATGCATAAACTGATTTGATCTACCATGTAGGTAAGTACTACTAAATACTATCTCGTTCTTTTAGCTATGATGTCCACTAACATAAGCCACCTTAACTTAAAATACCCGAATCGGCTCAGCCGTTCTCGAGTTTTAGCGAGATTAACGAACAGCAATTCATTTTTATAATATATAAGAAGAAGATATATTCAATATATTGCGGATGAATCCACAAAAAAACTAGTAAGTTATTAGTCATCAAGCTGCCGAAACAGTATTTTGTCTCTTTTATTGTTTTTCATATTATACTTTTTATAGATTGTGAAATGTATTTTTTTTATCAATACCTGAACACAATTTGTAGTATTTTATAGTAAATATCCTTAGGGCTCGCCATGCTTTGTACTTCACAGACCGCGCGCCGCAGGCAGTGGAAACCGTTCAGCCCGTTCCTGGAAATAAAAAAAAAATGTGGTAACCCAGTTGTATTTTGAGTACGAAATTTCTTAGAGTTCGAATTTAGTAGTAAAGTCATCAAGGATATCCTTAGATACGAATATTCAATGTATTTGCTTCGTAAAAATTGCATTCTGCACTTCTCTTCTGTATAATATTTTGAACTTCTCCATAATTTTAGTAAGAAGTGGAATAAAATGTCTGTTTTTTGATTAATTTGGCGAATAGAGCAGTCAGATGTTAAATTTGAAGCGATTTTCCAAAATTTTTTCTGACCTATTATTGTCACTGTTGAGATGACGTTGACGAAAGTAATAATAATTTGGTATATATAATAACTACGTACACCAATGTAGACGTTCCCATCATCGCGACATCTTGATTCTCTTTTTATCTTCTTGTCTTGTATATAAAAATTAATTGCTGTTTCATTAGTCTCGTTAAAACTCGAGAACAGCTGGACCGATTCGGCTATTTTTGGTCTTGAAATATTCGTGGAAGTCCCGGGAAGGTTTAAACTGTTCATCACAAACTGTTTCTATGCTCTACGAAGTGGGCACGGGTTAGCTAGTAGTTTTATAAAATTCACCCCTCAAAGCATACCACAAATGATACATAATAATTTTGGGGGGGTGTTGAAAATGATAATAATGTTTTACTTTGAGGTGGCCCGGCCTTAAACTTTAACATTTTTCGAGAAAAATAGCGAATTACTCCACCGACCAAGATCTTAGTTCGTAAAATTTGGATGAAATAAATGAAACTTTACCTGTCCAAAAGAACCTGCATCCTTTCATACAAGCTCCTCCTGCCTATGTGGTGGTGGGGATGGAAGGAGTCCGGGGGGTCGTCCCAGTTGATGCGGAACCCGATCGCCTGCGCGAAGATCTGGTTCCACGGAACCATGTTCGCTTTGAAGTTGAAGCGGACCTGCAATAATAATAATAACTATTAAATAGACCTGGAATAATAATAATAATCCTTGATCTTGCTGTTGTTAGCTACCCAAAGCATAGTATTTCGATAGTTAATAATATAATACCACCACGTCAATCAGGCCCTGTGCTAATTATCCGAAGAACTTGTGTTACAGGTACCAGACAACAGAAATATATATATAATACTTCTATACTATACACATATTTAAGATTTTTATTATATTAATACACACATTTCATACACATTCATGACCCGGGTACATTGAAAACTTTTTGTTCCCTCGGCGGGATTCTAATGGCTAATGCCTTACGACCTCCGTAGCGCAGCGGTTCAGCGCATTGGTGCTCGACCAAGAGGTTGCGGGTTCGAAACCTGCCGAGGGAACAAAAAGTTTTCATGAGACTTGATAGATATTTCCCGCTATTGCGTACGCGCAAAAAAAAACCGCTGAAGCGTCCATTTTGATGCGGTAAAAAGTATATTATGTGAATTCAGCATGTAAAAATTCTAAAATATATATTTTTTTCAAAATCAGTTTACTAGTTTTTGCGTGAAAGAGTAACAAACAATACTAAAATTATAAAGCGGAAGAGTTTGTTTGTTTAAACGCCCTAATCTTAGGAACTACTGGTCCGATTTGAAAAAATATTCTTTTGTTGGATAGTAAATATATAGAGGAAGGCTAAATTACATTACGCTGCGACCAATAGGAGCGTAGCGTCAGTGAGAAATGTTGCAAGAACGTGGAAAATTATTCACATTTGAGCACTTTTATTGCGTTCGCTGCATTAACGACTTAAATCACTCAAAAATCGTCGTGGGCACAGCTAGTCTACAATATTATGTGAAATACATTTCAATAATATACATCCACGAGCTAAACACGGACAATTTAATTCCATTGCATATTGAACTCGCCACGTTTGCCATTGAGTTTTGAGATAGGCAGTTGCATATTGTGGGTTGAGCAGTGGCAATACCATAATATTATGCATGCTACATCGACTATAATGTGGCGTATGAATCACGACACAATACAGATGTGACACAATAGCGAAAAGATAGATTTGGTTATACGATTACGATAGATCCAATATAGGATAACGCCTCTGTGGTCTAGTGGTTCCGAGCTTCGCTCTCGACCCGGGGGTCGCGGGTTCGATACCCGCGTTTGAACAACAAAAAAATGTTGTTTTCAAGTTTAGTTAGGACAATGCAGGCCGATCATCTGACCATGCGTCGGATGGGCATGTAAAAAGTCGGTCCTGCGCCTGTTCTCTCGCCAGTCGTGACGGTTTACCGTCCCACTGGATTATGAGAGTAAAGGGAAGAGAGAGTTTCTTTGTGTATTGCGCACACACTTGGCCACTATAAATAACTCCTGCGCAGCTGGCCTGGTTTCAATGAAATCGGATACCGACACCGAAATCGGTGAGGGGAGCTATTATTAATATAGGATAGAAGATCAGACTTTATATTCTACTGATGAAAGAACGACATAAAGAACTACTAAAACATAACAATGGATTGACCTATAGTAAAAAAATATATAAAACACGCTTAATTGCATTTATTTTGTCCTTTGGTCACGCTGATACGTGTGCAAAATTTTAAATTATTCAGACTTTTGGGAAGTTGCTTAAAATTACATACATACTTTAAGGAGCTTTCAAATGTTTCTGCTTGGGCTAATGGAACATTTGAAACTTCCCCAAAGTAAAGTAAATTAATGTCAATTGTATTGGCGCTGTCATGCTTTACACAAGTGTCATTCGATAACGTTACTTTACGGAGCTCTCAAATGTACCTGCTTGGTCTACTGCTTACAGTCATCGATTCTTATCCTCTTAAAAATAATAATCATTACTTCTCATACCATTAATTGAACAAAATAAATTTACTAATATTAATATAATATAACTAGCTGTGCCCGCGACTTCGTACGCGTGGAAAAGTGATTTAGGGCAGTGTTATAATAAATCTGTTTTAAAAGCATACATTTTTAACAATAGACGTGCATAGGCAAAAGAAGTAGGCCGATGAAGTAATAATAATAGTTTACAGTCAGGTCATGCCATATGAAGACATAGGATTACCCCCAATAGATGTAACTATATCTTGAATAGTCAGACATAACTGCTCAGCATCAAAAAGTACACAGAACACCATCATGACTACAAACAAATAGCGCCACCGCTGAGGACTTTCGCTAATAGGTACTTGCCAATGTTGATCCCGATCCAGTTAGTGACATGCCCTCATGCATGACATCAAGCTAAAAATCATATCAAATACTCAGGATCTATAACTGTCCCTTGAAGCTGTGAAAAAATCTGAATTCTTAGCCACCGCAACCAAAAGATACAACCGTTTATGTCGCAAATTTTTGTCATTTTCGACACTTGCAAGGATATCAAAACCTAAAGGGACTCTTCTACTTCCCGGGAACTCTGAATCTTTAAAGATAAATGAAGCAACAACGTTTTAATTTAGTGCTGACAAAGGATAAATTGCGAAACCATAAAAATAGTATATATTTTTTTGAGCTTACTACCGTTTACCGTAATTGATTTTATACAAAAAACTTTCGTAATAAAGAAAGTCAAGAAAAAAAACTCAGATTGTCCTACCTAGTATAAAAACTAAGAAATAAAATATGATCAAGAAATACATAAATCTAAGTTATATTGACCTAACTTTTATAGTTTAACTATAATACGTGTAAATCAAAATTCTATTTATTAGGTATATTGTATAATAGTTTACTTGAAAACAAACTATCCTACGCCTATAAAAAAATAATTGTTGTCTTTACAAACCCTTTATAATAGTAATAATATAAATAAATGAAATTCACTTTTATCGAATGCCATTCTCCCCCGGTGCGTTCGCTGCGAATAAAATTTGAAGCAGCGCGCGGCTCCCGGGCCGGCGCGCTTCCTACAAATGTCCAGCAAGTACGACATGATGTTTTTAAATTGTCATAACTTTTTTATTTATAAACCGATTTTTATGAAACAAACACTAAATGTTAAATGAAGCTTGCCGCAATATATTACTGAAAAGTACATCTAAATCGGATAAGCCATTTCTGAGATTAGCGTGCACAAACCCACAGACAAACAGACAAACAGATAAACAGACAAACAGACAAAAATTTCAAAAATCATTGTTTTGGGTACTATTGCGTAAATAAAGGTCCCCTATAATATTTTTTCTCAAATATCTTCAATGTACAGACACGACTCCTCTACAGATTTATTATATGTATAGATATCTATGGACACTTTATACCACGATAGTCTAGTCCCGTGCTAAGTCTCCGAAGAACTTGTGTTACAGACACCAGACATCGCAAAATATTAATACACATATTTAACATTTTTATTATATTATACACAAATTTAATACACAGCAATGACCGAGGAACTAAGAAAACTTTTTGTTCCTTCGGTGGGATTCGAACCCGTGACTTTTCGCTTGAACCAACGCGCTCAACCACTGCGCTACAGAGCTCGTATCTGTGTCTCTACTAGTATTAATAACTGGTGTAAAAAGAGCAGTCACTATAACTTTGGGATTTGATTATACTACCTTTTATCATTGTAGAAATGTATTTTGTTTTCCAAAAAAAAAAAAAAATTTTTTTACTTTATTGTTATTTTTGCGACAAAAAAATAAGAAATGGTGAAAAGTAAAAAAAAAAAAATAGTTTTTGACAACAAAAATAAAAAAAAAATACATTACCAAAATAAGGAAACATAGTATAATCGTATCTAAAAGTTATAGCGACTGCTCTTTTTACACCCTGTATACTATTCTTCGGGTGGGTTCCATCTAGTAATTGAACTAAACGTCTAATGGATTGGCAATTGTTCAGCTAACTGAATCACAATCATCCCATTTATATCGCGATTGCTTTTTCAGTGGTTGAGCACACCGGAGGTCGTGAGTTCGAATCCCGCCGAAGGAACAAAAAGTTTTCTGTGTTCCCGGGTAAGATTTTCTATTAAAATGTGAGTGTATAGTGGAGTAAAAATCTTAAATATATACTAGCTGTCCCGGCAAACTTCGTATTGCCTTATTAATTAATTGCTTGACATACTGACTGCAGCGCCACCTATCGGTTCCAATTGTAAATCTAAACCATTCTCGAATCTCCACGAACACACACAAAAAATTTCATCAAAATTGGTCCAGTCGTTTAGGAGGAGTTCAGTCACATACACACGCACACAAGAAATATATATATTAAGATTATGTATAGTATTGTAGCGGACTTGGGTAGAGTTCCCAGTGATACGAACGGTAAAGTGGTGGTGAGAAATGTAGGGATATTTATACAAACTGCAAAAAAAAGCATATAATAATATTTTTATAATCTAGTTACAATTAATGTTCCTTTTAAAGTCGGTGTCAGTTAAAAGAACAAACTCGGTAAAATAATGACTATCTCAGTATCACAAAGTAGATAATAAACTCTATTCATAGAGTTTATTATATCTTCTTAAGAATCTGAGAATAATAAATAATTGCCCAAACATTTTTGATCTTTAGACACAATACTCAAGAACAACAAAGATTTAACTATAATTGTAACGGGTATCCACTATAGAAAATATATATCTAACATACAAAACGGTTTTGTTCCTTGCGGGGTTCAAACGCGATATCTCAATTATTTAGTAATAATACAAAAATGCACTTACAAAAAAATGTGAAATATTCCTAAATCCTAAATATCTTCTTTGTCTCGACAAATTGTTGTCACTCGCGTCGCCGAAATCCACCACGACAAACATAACGAAACATAAATAACATATAACTATCACTTGGCAAGTTTTGTCCATTTTGAATTAAAATCTACAACATCGTCCACTATTTTTGGCGTCTCAACATTTTGTTCGCGGTGTCAACATAGCTGGTTAGTAAGGTTTCAACTAATGGACTATGTATGTTATGGTGTCGAATAGTGGTGCTCTGTTTATTTTAAGAATATTCGTATAACTGTGATGTAAAATGCCTAGTGGCGATAAGGAGCATATTGGTGGACGGTAGATTCCCAAAATTTCGGAAATGGATGATATTAATTCTAAACTACTACGTTATATATATAGTATACCTAGTAGTACTAATAATAATGCATCCCACTGGGTGACGGTGGCAGGATTTATTTTATAGTGCCCAAATGTATGCGCAATACACAGAAGCACTCTCTCTTCCTTCACTCTCGTAGCCCAGTGGGACGGATAACCGACACGACTGGCGGGAGATCAGGCGCGGGACCAACTTTTTACATGCCCATCCGACGCATGGATCATCTTTCTTGTCAGATAATCAAGTGACCAGCCTGCATTGTCCTAACCAAACTAGAAAACAACATTTTTTGTTGTTCCAACGCAGGAATCGAACCCACGACCTCCGGGTCGAGAGCGAAGCTGTGAACCACTACACAAAGGCTCCTGACTAATTCTAGAATTAGCGCTGATGATACTGGACTGTCTTCTTTCAGATATCTTGTAAATAGCAAAATGAGAAAACTGCTAACAAGATTAATATGAAGTAAGGTATTTTCCTGTAACTGTATGCCTTGAATGCAATAATTTTATATTCCTTAGTAAACATATTAATAGTATTAAAATATAACTTAATAGCTAACCAGTTATACAGGCTTTAATATTAATGAGGGTATGTATGTGTCCCGTATATATAGTTTACTGTGAAAGTACCAGCGCTGAAACATTCACTTTTTTATTATTGTATGTACAAATATATGATGTTGGGGCATTTCTCATAGGAACATGAAAGTCAAAAACTACATCTTTCAGCGCTGGTACTCTCACAGTAAACTCTACATAGGAGAAAATATATACACACCCTAAAGCATTATCACACTATATTACACTTTGTATACTACTAAATATTAAACATAACATACTACATGTGAAGTGTTCAAGAATATGGTGGCAAAATGTCCAATGATCTATGAGACTCATTTAAAGATTCAAAATGGGTACATACTGAAGTTAACCGTTACAGCATGACCCTCTTAAAGTGTTACATTGTATAACCACTTATCAGATAGTTAAAGTATTACGGTTTCCAGTTATGACAATAGTTTGTTCTGATTTACAAAGGAAATACCTAGCATAGACGAAATCAAGTTAATTTTAAAAAAAAATTTCGACACATGACCCTAATTAAAGATGCCATCGCAAACAGAAATGTATATTATTTGACATAAGCTTCGCTACCTGACTCACGAATTCGTATGTCACGTATGTTAAATCCCATTTTTTCGAACTTCGTTAGTGATAAAAGCGATGGGATTTTGAATGAGGGCCGGGATAGATATATCTACATGGTTTATAAAAGTCAAAATAAGTGTTGGGTTTTCCAAAATCGGTTTGTGATGACGATCTTTTTATTAATAATTCAAGTAAATTGAAATAACTTAAATACGAGAATTGAAATTCAGATCCAGGATAAGTATACTTATACTTAATCTTAATCTATCCCGCTCATGCACGTGTGATTTAGCACGCGTGCGAGTGGGACAGACTGACGATCGAATCGAAGTTCAAGTTACGAGAATCGAGGCCCAGGGCATTGGGATAGGACAATGTAATTTAATCACAGAATAATAACACATAACAAGTTAACAATGTAAATCGTATTATAGTTCAACTCATATTGGCACATAGTACCTAGAGGCATCGTATTTATTTCGTGTTTATCCCCATATGATATTCATCTCTATTTTGTAACTGTTAAGATACAAATTATTATTACATTAGAGCCTACTCTCTAAACTAATTCGATTTTGATTAAGATTCGATCGTGCCGCGTACTCTCGAATAAATTGACGTTTGTTTATTTCGATTTTCAGTCGATTGATATGGTCTTGAGTACAAAGAGTTACGAGCTAACGATTTTCTTTATCCGGGTTAGTAATTTCAAAGTACCTAATCCACCAAATAAAACACTAATAGCCATTGAGATCTGATTCGATTCTCGATTGATCGGGAGTAAGCCTACTGTATGGAGGGAGCGGCTCGGCGCAGTGCGTCAACGAGCGTGAACGCCCGAAATGATTTTCCAATTGAATGTATAGAGAAAATACGCGTTTCAACGCTTCGTCTCAACTACAGTCTGAGTTGACCCTTTTTTTACATCAAACCATTTTGGTGTCACCAACACATATTTTAGTTGACTTGGTTTAAAGTATATAGCAACCTGACCGATAAATTTGAACTGAAAAATACCAAACTTTTTATAATTATTTTCAAGTAAGTTTTTTAAAAATATTGGTGTATTATAAGTACTAAGTAGGGCTCTAATAGCTAATCTGCGATGAGTACCTAAGGCTTCGATAAAATACTTTTTTATGAAATTTAGCATAAATATAGAACAGATCACGGCGATCTAAAGTTACTTATTATTGCGCCAAAACGTACATTCTCGTGGGAATTCCCCTATCACGCACGACGTGGTTAACATGTACTTTGAAATATTTGGGCTTTCTTTGGCTTGTGATGCAATTGTGTTAGTAGGTATATTTTTTATATACAGGATGTTTTTTAAGTAAGTATAGATAACATTCATGCGCACAGTAAACATCGATTGATTGATTTTTATCTATTATTAAAATAGAGAAAGATTTCAACTAAGAACTTAAAATAATCAATTGCTTAGAAGGATTAATATCAAAAAAACAAAAATCAAAATCACTAAATTAAAAATAATAACACATAATATACAAAATATAAAAAATACAAAATAATAAATGAACATACACTCATTATTACTATTTTTAAAATTATTATTAATTAAAAATCAATCAACCGATATTTGCCGATGGAACTATGGTAACATTAAAGTTGACTTATTTAGAATAAAATATATAAACTATGTCATATAGGGACATAAAACAAACAACCATGCAAGGAAAGACATTATTCGACTGCCGTTAACACGATTGTTCCTGACCTTTTCTAAAAAAATGCCAATTTAGCGACAAATCTCTAGAGAAATTGGTTCCAATTTGATACAAATTGGTTCAAACCAAGTAAGGCATTTATACCCAGTGTTTTGTTAAGCTATCAATTCCACGATTCTTAGAAGTCGATAAGAACAAATATATTACGTTATAATAAAATGACGCTTATGAAAATAATAATCAAAATATATTATATACAAGTGTATACAATACTTTAGTGTATATTATGTGCTTGAATTACTTAAGACTTACTTTAGACTCTCATGTTTCTATGAGAAATGCCCCAACATCATACATTTTCCCATAAAATAAGTGAAAAAAAGTACCTCTTTCAGCGCTGGTACTTTCACAGTAAACTCTATATACACACCCGGGGCCCATACACACCCGAAAGTACACTCATTAATATTACTGCCTGTATTATTATAGAACGCCAAAATATTATTTTTTATTTTACTTAACCAGTTTATTATACACATAAACATTTATAACACAAAAATTTACATGGAAATACGACACCGGTACAGCTTATTTCTGAATAAGAAATGTATAAAAAAAGCCTTTTTACGAATTATAATAGAAAATACCCGTATTTAAAGTAAAGTTTATTTAAAGTGTTATATTGTTGATAATATAACACTTTAAATAATGTTTTTGTAGTTGACATTTTGGAACAGCCTGTGTATGATATATAGCGGTATTTGTGTTTGGAAAACGTGATTATCGTTTTAAGAATCCAATACTAGGTAGATAAGCTTGCTCTTAGTATTATCCCAAATCCCAGTGTGAAAGTATAATATACAAAGTTCACATATAATATACGATATATATTATACTTAGCAATGGGCGTGCTCAGTATTCAGTTGTATTTAATATTGACGTTTATCGTGTTTGTGCAAGGAAGCAACGAGACAGAAATTTCAAACGAGACACGGATATTGTCTAGGCGAAAAAGATTCCTGGTTTTTTCAGAAGGAAGCTCGCTTCAGCTGGGTAAGGTTTTTAATTTCAAGTTGATTTCCATCTTCAGCGTTTCAGCTATGATGTCAACTGCTAGACATAATCCATATGTATTTCATTGGGGCATGGCCTACCATCCCATACAATCTATGTTTAATACAAAAAAATTGCAATAGATGTCACTACCATTAACTTTGTAAATTATAAAATGTAAATACGTCGAATTAAGTACAAATATTGACATTAAAATGAAGATAAGCATAATATGTTTAAGCATTACAGCTAAATTCAACTCCTTAATTAAGAAGAAGATACGAAACGAAATTAGTAATGAGTATTTTCCAATAGTGGCGCTAGATGGCGGTGTCCTTAATGTGCCTGGACTGCACCCTTTATATATTGGAAATCGAAGAAAACAAAAATAGCCAGTCGAATTGCCAGTATTAGTGTGATACCATTTTCTAATACTAGGTCCTGTCTCTGTTATATATCTACTTTGTGATCGGGGTAATAATAATAATAAGCCCACAGGGCAGCTTGTGGCGAGCTGTTGGGGAGTAGCGACCCTACGTACCTGAATACTCCCATGGAAGGACTTCCCGTCCTGGCTTGCCTTCACTGGCCGGCCGGAGTGATTACTGAGGAAGAACAGCCCCTACCTCCCTCTGACTTGCCTTAACCGGCCGGTCATAGTGGAGTAGCGAGAGCTTCGTGCTCGGAGGGAGGATGTGAAGCGTAAATGGCGAGTGGGCGTCGTGATGGGACACTCTGAGGATGATCGGCGTATAAAGTCCAGCGACACCTCTCCTGCCTCAAGCCGCTCTGTAAATATTGCCGCCTTGGTGCACCGTGCGTGCGACCATTTTAAGGGACCCATTAAAATGAGTTGGCGAGTCACCGTCTGCCAAGTTTGTGATACGTGGTATCTGGCAGACGCCATAGTCCTTCCAGTCCTAGATACCCAGTCCACTAACACCTCACCCCTATAGCCCAAAATCTTTTTTTATAACCGTTCCTTGCAATTATAGTCCTACACTAGCCGGTGGGTCTCCGTGGGCGCACTCCCATGGTGCGTACAGGGAGAGTCGCCGGCTGTTGTCACATTACATTTAAATTAAAATTTTGCGTATTGGCTTCGGCTCCACGCATGCCTTCCAAAGGTCCGGTATTTAATTGCCTGAGAGCAAGGAAAGCTATACACAAACATAATAATTATAATATCTATGGACGTTTTACACCACGAAGAACTTGTGTTACCAGACAACGAAAATAATATATTTAATATTTTTGATCTAAACACATATTTAGTTTTACTATATTAATACACTAGCTGTGCCCGCGACTTCGTACGCGTGGAAAAGTGATTTAGGACAGCAGTTCATATACATTTTTAGTTTATTAACACTGTCGTTTGGATATTTAAAATCACTAATTTATAGTAATGCTTCTTTATACACGGTATTAGACGTACATAGGCAAAAGATGTAGGCCGATTGAGTAATAATAATAGTTTACTGTCAAATAATGGCCGTTTTTGTCGTGAATGTTTTGAGGTATTTTTTCTATGAAAATGCTAACAATTCCTACTACCAGCTCGAAAAATGACCGTGTATTATTAACCGACTTCAAAAAAGGAGGAGGTTCTCAATTCGTATGTATGTATAATATTTTTTTTTCTTTTATGCGAACGGGACTACTTGATAGTACGCTCATATACGCGACGAAGATCTCTGTACTGAGATTTGTATGGACTTTACGCCGCAGCGACTGCAGACGATGATCGTTTTCACACCGACGCTGCGCTGCTGGCGCCGAGCGCCAAATTTGTTAAAAGTCTACTCTCGGTGCGCAATTCCAACTCGGACTTGCCCGGTTTTTTATTTATTAATTACCTACGCTAACAAACATGTAGCCTACTTAGGGACTTTACGGTTAAAGTACTAACTTCCTTTAGACGACAAAATAACAAAAGTCCAAAAGAAAGAAAAAACCCAAGCCATACCTAGCATGAAAACTAATAAAAAAAAATATCATGAAAAACATAAATCTTACTTATATTGACATAACTTTTCTAATTTAAATGTACCTATGACATCTCATTCCTATCTTGAAAACAAACTATCCTACGCCTATACTTTAATAATCGTATTTGCAAAACCTAAGTATAATAATAAATGACTTCGCACAAAGTAATAATTATTTTCACTTGTACTGGAAAATAAGTATTACTTTGTGCGAAGTAAATTTAATTGTTCCTTTTAGTTTACCTTTTGAAGTCGTTTTTTTTTGTTTAAAATTATTTAATTTTCAGATTTTTAGTGATGGGTATAGACTGAGTAGGGATATTGAACGAATGATCAGACGACGATTATTTGAGGACGGAAAATGAAAAACAAAAACGATTAGATAAAATAATAGTAGAAAGAGAAAAAGTCTACCGCTGCTCTGGCGTAAGCCAGAGCAGCGCGAAATTTTTCAATATATATATATATATATATATATATATATATATAGTTTACTGAAACGTGAAATTTTTTGATATTATAGATCCAGGATATTATAGTGCAAAACCTTACTGTTTGGTAACATATGCTTAGACTTCTTCAGAAAAAATCAAAATCAATATATTATTCCACATAAATTTTGAGGATTTCCTTCGATTCCTCACGGATCCCATCATCAGGTCACCATTTTGGTGACAATGGGACCAAATTTAAATTATACCCTACACAACATAAAAAAAAATCATTTCAGAAACGATGAAGATATCCGCGAAGAAACATAAAAAACAAACATATATTTACGAATTGAGAAACCTCCTCCTTTTTTGTAAGTCGGTTAAAAATATTATGTTGGTTATTTCATGTTACAATCTACCTTTGTGCCAAGTTTCATTTAAATACGTTGAGTAGTTTGGCTAAAATACCGTCAAATAGGTAGCTACAATTTTTTGAAGATCCCACGGGAACCCTTTCGTTTTTCGGGATAATAATTTTCTAGTAATGCTTTTCAGATCATAAGCTACCAGCCTGCCAAATTTCATTTAAATACGTTAAATGAAATTTGGCAGGTATTTGGCATAAACAAATACTTAACGGAGTAGTTTGGCTTAAATACCGTCAAATATGTAGCTACAATTTTTTGAAGATCCCACGGGAACCCTTTTGTTTTTTGGGATAACAATTTCTAATAATGCTCTTCAGGTCATAAGCTACCTGCCTGCCAAATTTCATTTAAATACGTTGAGTAGCTTGGCTGAAATACCGTCAAATAGGGAGCTACAATTTTTTTAAGATCCCACGGGAACCCTTTCGTTTTTCGGGATAACAATTTCCAATAACGCTCTTCAAATTATAAGCTACCTGCCTGCCTAATTGCATTTAAATACGTTGAGTAGTATGGCTGAAATACCGTCAAATAGGTAGCTAAAATTTTTTGAAGATCCCACGGGAACCCTTTCGTTTTTCGGGATAATAATTTTCTAGTAATGCTTTTCAGATCATAAGCTACCTGCCTGCCAAATTTCATTTAAATACGTTGAGTAGTTTGGCTGAAATACCGTCAAATAGGTAGCTACAATTTTTTGAAGATCCCACGGGAACCCTTTCGTTTTTCGGGATAATAATTTTCTAGTAATGCTTTTCAGATCATAAGCTACCAGCCTGCCAAATTTCATTTAAATACGTTGAGTAGTTTGGCTGAAATACCGTCAAATAGGTAGCTACAATTTTTTGAAGATCCCACGGGAACCCTTTTGTTTTTCGGGATAACAATTTCCAATAATGCTCTTCAGGTCGTAAGCTACCTGCCTGCCAAATTTCATTTCATTCCATACAGTGGTTTTAGCGTGATGCGACGACAAACATTCCCATAGGGACAGACAGACAGACAGACAGACAGACAGACAGACAGACAGACAGACAGACAGACAGACAGACAGACATTTTTTTCAAAAATGTTATTTTTAGGTTCTGTGGCTTTTATAGACAACCTTTTATTAATTTTCAGTTAAATATTCTTAATGTACAGACATGACCCCTCTACAGATTTATTATATGTATAGATAAACTTAATATACATCCATGACCTAGGAACACATAAAACTTTTTGTTCCTTCAGTCGGGATTCGAACTCGATCGACGCGCTTAACCACTGCGCTACAGATGTCGTCAACAGGTTGTTGTATATACCAAGGATGTTAGGGAGCTCCGTAACCGTAACCGAAACTATCGGATATCCGATATAATAAAATATCCGTAACCGTATCCGAATCCGAAATAATAGTTACGGATAATTCCGGACAGGGGCGGAGCCTAATTGAGACACGCTATGACAAGTTGTGTTGATCGGCCGGCCTCTGCCGAAACACAAGCCTATATATTCTCGTACTCTTGACTTATGAGTTGTGACCAATTTTACAATTGGAAATAGTTCATCAAATTAAAACCAATGTGTTGTGTTACGAAATCGATTGAATTGGTACAAAATGCGCCCTAAGTCGTTTTACTATTGAAATTCCTTGCAAATTTAACATCCGTAACCGAAATTATCCGGATAGTTCGAAATAATTTCATATCCGTATCCATATCCGTATCCGGATTATTAATCATTCATATATCCGTATCTAATCCGTATCCGATATTTCATATCCATAACATTTTGTTGTATACTCGCCACGATTGACAGGTAGATTGGCGAATGTCCGTGAAAACGGTACTGTTTAGTTCCGAATAAACATTCCCTCTGACGCCATTTACGATACACGGGAAACATGGTTGACGGAGAGGTGATCTCACTCCGGCATTCCGAACAGGAGGGAGCTCCGTAACCGTAACCGAAACTATCGGATATCCGATATAAAAATTATCCGTAACCGTAACCGAATCCGAAATGAAAGTTTCGCTACTGTAAAAAGGAAACCAAAATTTAACATCCGTAACCTAGATTATCCGAAATACACGAATAATCCGAAATCATTTAATATCCATATCCGTATCCAAAATTTTATATCCATTTCATCCATTTGGTGCTGTAGCCATTTTAACGTGGCGTCGTGTTGTCTAGGAGATAAAAATTAAATGCTTCGACTGCGTCAGTGTGAGATGAGCCTAAGATAATTTCTATGTATACATTATTCATTTCAAACGTTAACACATACCACATCCCGACCCGTAAAAGAGATAACTTTTGATTCAAAATTGCAAAATGAAATAAACACAATTAACACTATAAACTACGCCAATACGAGGGTGAATTTAACTGCTGATAAAACACCCGAGCCCGCCCGAACCCGCCCGATCCCGCCCGACCGCGCCCGACCAAACAATTAGCGCGGTCGGTTTATTTGTAAAAGTTGTTTTGACGGTAGATTGAAGGATTGCGAACTTAAAACTACCTTCCTGTCATGTATGTTTGGGTCGTAGGTCAGAATTCTAAATTTAAATTTACACTCACTAAGGTTGTAAATTAACTTATCGATGTCATGAAACGGTTGCACGATACGGACCGATAGTGGCATACACGTTTTGTGACCGGTATTTTGAGAAATATTACAACAAAACACATTTATTTTTAAGAGGAAACATCACGCCTGTTCCTTGCCCTTCCTCCTTAAAAAAAATCTACGCGACCATGTTTTATCCGTGGATAATGCCGCTAGAGTAACAATTTTTTTCCTGAATATCTATGTAATGTATTATTTGTACGTCCCTATTTTTTCCTTTTTTCGATATATTAATAATTTGACGAAATATGGACGTTCAAAAATTAATCAGACTTTTCGCTGTGTTTAAACATCCATTAAACTAATTTCACTGTGTTATAGCTCAAGTCTTTTTTACCCGACTTCGGCGAAGCCAAAAGGAAGGGTAATGATTTTGGCAGTCTATGTATGTATGTATGTATGTATGTATGTTTGTATGTATGTATGTTCCCTCGTAGTGGTTAAACTACTAGTCCGATTTTAATAAATAAGGTGTCAATCGATAGGCTATATAATTTTTCGAAAAATTTTGGATTTTGAAAATTATACCTCAAAAACTATCTACAAAAAAAATTAAATTAAGATAATTGTATCGTGTTTGGTATTAAAAGATAGTCTTGATAAGCACATTACAAATATGTATTTAATTTTTTAAATAATTATTATATTTTATTGTTAAATTCGAAATAAACGTTTAAAATGCGGTCGTACAAATAGTATCTAGGAGTTGTTTAGTTACTTTCTATGTGTTAATTTAACGTTAGTTTAGTGAAAATATAATGTTATAGTTTATGTGGACACAGAAAAATGTAAAATAAAATAAAAGATTAAAAAAACTATAACCCGACTTCGCAAAAAAGGGCTCTAAAAAGGCTGAAACAAGACAATAATTCAATTTGAAATCCAGATATGCATAGATATAGATATGGTCAAGGTAGAGCCGTGGTCGTACCCGCTAAACAAATCTATAATATTCGTCTGCTGTTGAAATATACATTCCTAATAGCGGGTACGACCACGGCTCTACCTTGACCATATCTGTACCTATGCATATCTGGATTTCAAATTGAATTATTGTCTTGTTTCAGCCTTTTTAGAGCCCTTTTTTGCGAAGTCGGGTTATAGTTTTTTTAATCTTTTATTTTATTAGTATGTAGTGAAAAAAATATCTAAATCGGTTAAGTTTTGGAGGAGGAAACAGGAATCCCCAAACGCCAATTTCTTGTACTTTCAACTGGTAATTTCAGTTCAAGCTGCAGTTGTCTCTATCGCGCTAGTGCTGACTAGCTAAGGGACTGCGAGACAGCAATAAATTTTATAAATACTTATTTTGAATTTCCTTCAACCTTGAGGTTTCCTCTTAATAGTGCAACGCCCTCGCCCGGATCATCTTTCTTGCCAGACAATCGGGTAATCTGCGTGCATTGTCCTAACCAAACTTGAAAACAACATTGTTGTTGTTCCAACGCGGGAATTGAACTAAACCACTAGACCACGGAGGCTTACAAAAGATAGTAGATGAAATTTAAACAATGTCACTACTCTAGTGACTTCTTTCTAGTGTTGTAATGGAGACGACTTGCCGTCACTACTACTACTAGAGTTATAAAGTTGAGTGCTACTATCGCCGATTACTTTGAGTTTAAATTACTTGACGTGGGGCCGATTTTTCAATCGTCAGATAACTTTTACCTGAGGAATAAATTTGTGACTTTGGCAGATTATGTATGAAACAAATGTCAAAGTCACATACTTATTCAACTGATAAATGTTATCTGTCGATTGAAAAATCGGCCCTTAGTAGAAACAGAAGAAATGTTATTGTACTCAAAAGTTAATGTAAAAAAAAAATCTTTATATTTTACTATTTTCTGAGGCCAATATACTTCGTTAATCACAATGACGATTTTTGAAATTGTAAATACAGAGTTACTCTAACTTTTGGATATGATTATTTATACTACCTTTTCTCATTCTAGAAATGCATTTTTTTTAATTTCTGTCAAAAATAAAAAAAAAGGTTTTTTACATCACAGTTAATATTTCTAAAAAAATAATAAGAACATTCTCGAATGAGAAAAGGCAGTAAATCATATTTCATTTCATTTAGTAATTTATTGCAATTGTTTATCTGTAATATTAGTTTATCCTAAAGTTGTAGTGACTTCTTTTCACAACCTGTATATTATAGAATTGGCATAACCTTCGCTTAGTGACAGAGCTTACGACATGTGAATACCATACATTTTTCTATACCTAACTTCATTAAAGTAATGAGCGATTGGATCTTGACTAATAATTATTTAACCAATATCGTTATCTTATAATACTCGTATGTACTCGTTATTTCAAACTTTAGTCAATCCAGTATGCTTAGTGCAAGTTTTTGTCATTACTTACCCTGTGATTAACCATGGTTAGCCACTAGGATCATTGTTTTGATGCCATACAAGTTTCTCAGGTTGACCAACACACGCATTAAGCTCACTGTTCATTTTCAATATCGAAAATCGTCATTTTAGTAACGGTGGCATGTTGGATAAGTCTTCAGGGGCCGTATTATGATATTTTACAATACCAGCCTGGTTCCAGGCAATTCAATAATACGGTCTTAAACTGCCTTGTTCTTTTACATATTTCAACGACTTGTTATTCTGAATCGATCCGCCCTCGATCGATCGAAGCAAGTCAAGTGTCACGTGTCCGCTGACTAGCTGTCACCATGCAGTTATGTGATCGTAATACAAAAATTCCAGGCAGCCATGTTGTATGGCGTAAACCGGCTGGAATTAAGAGCTTGTAATAGGCCAGATCTTTCTAAAGGCATCTGTTTTTTTCCAGTCTTCTGCACCACCTACCCCATGTTGTCTATGATTGGTGATATTCTCTTGTGGGGCAACACCGCGGCCTTGGCGTACGAGCTGCCCCAAGACCCATATTCACCGTTCATGCATCGCGCTGACCCGCTGCATAGAAGAATGGATACTAAGACGATATACTACACTGATTACGACGGAAAAGTTATTCACAAGGCGCCATACAAAAGGTGTATAATTGAAGATCAAACGAACTTACCTTAAGTGAAGTTCCATCACAATTATATGAGCGACTTCATTCTTAGCGATGTAAAAAGAGCAGTCACTACAACTTTGGGATATGAATATACTAAATTGTCTCATTCTAGAAAATGTGTTTTTTTTTTCGTATTTTTTTACAAGAAATTAAAAAAAATATAATTTTTGCTTTATTATATTTTTGCGAAAGAAAGAAATGGTAAAAAGTAAAAATATATTTTTTTAATTTTTTGATAAAAAAAATACATTTCCAAAATGAGTTAAGGTAGTATAATCGTATCTTAAAGTTATAGTGACTGCTCTTTTTACACACTGTATACAATTACTTTTAATCCAACTGCAATACAGACAGCTTTTTTTGGATTCAAATGGAGAAAAACCATTTACCGTTTAAATTGGTAATGAAATACTCGTTTGTATCCTATCTACGAGTATACTAATATTATAAAGCGAAACAGTTTGTTTGTTTCAACGCGCTAATCTCAGGAACTACTGGTCTGATTCGAAAAAATCTTTTTTAGTTGGATAGTACCTTTATAGAGGAAGGCTTTAAGCTATATAACATTATGCTGCGACTAATAGGAGGGAAGCGTCAGTGAGAAATGTTGGAAAAACGAGGAAAATTATTTACATTTGAGGACTTTCGTTGAGTGCGCTGCATATAAACGATTTAAGTCACTCAAAAACCACGAGAACGAAGTCGCGGGCACAGCTAGTTTACCTTTATACATATTATAATAGAGTAGTTTATGTTGGGTATATACAAAACAAAAGAACACAATTATTCAAACTTTTAAGAATTACAATAAAATTTGCGAAAAACACGTGATGCAATCGTCGAAATAGCGAAAATCATGGGTTGAATAATAAAAATTACAGGAAGCCAATTGTGAATCCGGCGTTTGCGAAGCGTAGCGTCGAAGTATCGGAGGAATTTAAAATAAACAGAAAACAGATGCACGAGAAACAGAAACGGGACTTTCTGAAGAAACACGAGGATGAAAAGAGCGCTGAGTTTCACAGTACCAGTCGGATTGGTCTGTATCGCCGAATTGAAGTTTTATTGCAGGGGTGAGTTAAGCAATGTGGATGAAGGATTTAAATATAATAATATACAAGGTGTAAAATAAATGAATCATAATACTTTAGGGTGTATATAAGTATGTGGCTTCTATGAAGAGTATGTAAGTATTTTGAATTTCATGTTTGTATGAGAAATACCCATCATAAATTTTCCCATAGAATAAAAAAAAAATACCTATTAAAGCGCTAGTACTTTCACAGTAAACTCTATATACGGGATCTATGCACACTAAAGTATTATCACTTATTAACATTATATCCTGTAGAAATGTAAGATGTAAATTGTTGAAGGTAGTTTATAAGTAGTGTTTAGCATTGGCGCAGTCGGTAGGATAACATAATGTTTAATTAATAAATAGATTATGTAATTTATTTTTCATGACGGCCTCCGTAGCGCAGTGGTTCAGCGCGTTGGTGCTCGACCGAGAGGTCGCGGGTTCGAATCCCGCCGAGGGAACAAAAAGTTTTCAATGTTCCTGGGTCATGGATGTGTATTAAAAATCTTAAATATGTGTATACTATACAAGTATTAAATATATATTTCCGTTGTCTGGTACCTGTAACACAAGTTCTTCGGATACTTAGCACAGGGCCAGATTGACGTGGTGTAGTGTCCATATACATTATAAAGTTTTAATGTGAATTCTGTAATCGGTATTTACTAGGAAAATTTAATTTGTTTGGATATTTTCTTACAATTTGATTTTTTTTCATAACTTTACAGACTTGGTACCGATGGGCGTTCTTGTTTACTGAAGATGTTGTGTGAAATGGGCCAAACTCAACACTATAAGCAGGGGTCCTTCCTGCAGGAGATTCTTAGAACTACTTTTACGTAAGCATTAATTTTATTTAAGTATATCATCGAAGAAAATTTAAATATATTATATTTAGCAATAACCTACTAAACAATTATAACCACAACCTGCAAGCAGATGGAGTGAGTGTACGCATAGGCATGTTTTGATGCACCTCCCTCCTTCCCACACTGCTTATGCGTAAACTCGTAAGCAAAAACGTGAATACACCACCACCACACAAGCAATAATGTTAACACGATCGTGCAAAGCCCCACACCACCATGCACTATCTGCTTGCAGGTTGTGGCTATAATTGTTTCGCGGGATAGTGCTAGATATAATATATTTAAATTTTATGCTATGGATTTCCGCAAAGTAACGCCTGATTCCATTAACTATATCATCGAAAATTACAATTACTACATATATTATGTTAAAAACATTGAAAGTTCTTAAAGTCATGACTAGGAATTCATAATACAGAATCTTAAAATGGGGATACAATTCACAATGTCAACGACATCTATAAATATTTATCTATCCACTTTCTGTTCTCAATTAACGCCCCCCATCTAATTAATATTGCTACATATTCGAACGACATCTTTTTCCTTACTTTGTATCTATTTAATCTTATTTGCTTGTTAGGTTACCAAATTCTCTGAAATCTCGAGACACGGACGAGTACTTCGGCGCACACTTCGCGACACAGCCTTGCGCTGATTTGTATTCCGACTGCGGGGGACTCTTGTCGGATTAAATGCACCGCTTGCGGCGAATTGAATACATCAGACAATATTAAACTATCTATTAATTTAATAAAGTGGTATGATTTATTGTCTTTCATTCCTCTTGTTATAAGTAAGTGTTCAGGGTCCTGATTCAAGATATCGCTATTTATCGCTTAAGAACTTCGAAAACAAAATGTTTGGGATTTGACTAAATGAGGAGTTAATTCCTACCTATGCTTTTCACACACTCCTAGCCAGAGTGGCCGGGAGCGGGGGAACCACGACCAGGGGCTAATGAGCCCCTCTACGTGGGGTCGAAGGACCCGGTATTGAAAATATCGAGCCGTATTATACTTTATGTTTTTCTAGGGAAAACCCCCCGCGGCAGAACGCAGGGGAAAACCAAGACTCTAAGGGAAAGAAGCCTTGAAAGACTTATTCCTGAGTGGCGAGACGACAAGTGGCGTGTGGAGGCCCCGGCCCTGAGACCGGAGAGCGTGTGTGGTTCCACTCCTCCAACGCCTCTCATCGTCCCGCGGACCAAAGCCCTATCAAGGTGGGGGCAAAATAAATGACACGACAAGACGTTTTTTTGAAGGCAAAACCCCCGCGTCAGGGCGCAGGGAAAAACCTTCGGAGACACACTTTATTTAGTATTCGACTGCCTGAACGACTAGTCAAAGTATGTGCTATACCTTGACGGTCTTTAACCGACTCGCGGACCCAGCCGATCCAGGGAGTGGGGGGGGGGCTCCGGGAGCCATGATAGGGGGAGGGGGCATGAGGATGCCAAATGGTGAACGCTGAGAAGCGTTGCTGGGAGCGCCGGGTGCGCGCCCGCGCGCCGTGCAGCCTTTCCCAGAGGCCGGGCGGCAGGCGGCAGGTGGGTGCGACGTCGTCCGGGGCCGCCATAGGATCCCCACCAATCTCACAGGTTCCTTCCCTTCAAGGAACCTTCGGATGGCAGGGATATCCACAGGCTGGTGTGGGGCTCCGTCGCGATACTCCTTCGCTGCAGCAAAGGAGTGGTGTAGGGAAGAAGTCCGGTTGCGAGGCTGCTGGACGGTTGCGCGACGCGGCGAGGTGGTTTCGCGGGTCCACGCGCGGCGGCGTGACCGGGAGTCAGCCCAGGCGAGGGGAGTGTTGTCCACCAGCGTGGCGGGGCCGGGAACATCAACCCCCCCCTGGCAAGGGGGCGAGTTACGCACGGCGCGGCGAGGCCGGCGGACGCGGCTCAACCCAGGCGGGGGCGAGTCGCCAGACGTCAGGCGGGCACGCGGAGGGCTCGGCCGTTTCAAGCGGCGAAGCAAAGCCGGGCAGCAGCGGTGGTGCCGTGTTGGCAGTGGTGGTGGTATGATGATGAGGCTGCAGTGTGCAGCGGTGCAGGCCGGGTGGTCTGCGGTGTTGTCGGTGGCGGCTGGGCGCTCACCGGTGGCCGGGAGATTGCTCCACGGCGGCAGGTGCGGCAGGTGAGTCTGCTGGATGTTGCGCGGGCTCAGGCGGGGTGCCTGAGGGCGGTGGTGGATGGCTGCGGCACGGGGCGCAAGCCAAGAGGCAGCGGCGAGTCCGGGCACTTCACGGCTGGACGGAGCGGGATCCAGGACGCGCGGCAAGTCTCGGCCGGACATTGGGGTGGGGGGCTACCACAACCCCCCCACGAGAATGCCGACGGGGGCCCGGCGCGAACGGTGTCCTCTCCATCACAGCTAGGCACGGTACAGGCGTGGTGGTGTCGCAGGCGGCCGCGACACTGTAGGCCATGGTCGGGGCGACGGCACGGCGGTGTGACATCAGGCGGGAACGCTTGATGGGGCTGGCCTCGTGACCACAACGCTACGATGTGCAGCAGGGCGGGCGGGCAGTTCGACTGCCCGGCAAGGCGACAATCCGCACTCAGTTCGAATGAACCAAGCACGGATTGCCGGACGCCATCTGGAGGTGCTGGAACTGCTTCAAAAGGTGGTCGGCACGGACGCGTCACGATCGAGACGCGACGAACGCGGCGGAATCGACGTGCGCGCGCGACGGAAGCCAGGACGATACTTAATTCCTACGTCATTTAGCGAGGCTTATGTCAAATTCCATACATTTTGTTTTCGAACTTCGTAAGCGATAAATAGCGATGGCATCTTGAATCGTTCGATAGTTTATTATAAGTTTACTGCAAGGGACTTTTTGTCAGCTTACAGCCGTGTTCCACCAAGCTATGTTAAAGTTAACGCCATGTTAAAATACCATGCCATCTCACCAATTGACAGGAAATACGAGATATATAACATTATATTTAACATAGCGTTAACTTTAACATTGCTTGAAACACGACCTTAATGGAACACTAGCGGCAATAAAGCGACAGAAAAATCAGGAAATATTAAACTATCTATTAATTGAATAAAGTATGATTTAATGTTTTTAATTCCTGTTATTGCAACATGGTTGTGTCCCGTATTGCTAGTTTTATTTCCAAGGTCATAAGAAAGGTTTTATCAGCATTACTACGTATGTTTGATAAATAAAATAATATGTAAATAAAATTATATATGGTAATAGAGTTTTGAAATAAAAATAGTCTATCTGAAATTAATCGGGAAAACTTTTTCCCTGTGTCGAAAGGGCGAAAATTCCGCAAAGGTTTGCCCTTTTTAAAGTTTATCATCTTATGATCCCCGAACTGAGAGGTCAGCTATGAGCCCTTATCTCAAGGACGGGTACTAAAGTGATTTAATTTTAACTTCCTTATATACAGAAGGAGGGTAAGGACATTACATTTTAGGAAGACCAATTTTAGATACTGCCTTATTTCTAATTAAATGTGAAAAAAATGTGTAACAAAACAAAAAAAATATTAAGTATAATCGTTATAATATTATAGTGTGTAAAAAAACAGTCACTATAACTATAAAATATGATTTTACTATTCCTAATTTTGGAATTTTTTTTTTGTAAAAAAATAAAAATATAATAATTTTTACTTCTTACCATTTCTTTTTTTTTGTCGTATGAATAACGAAAAATCAGAATAATACATTTATAGAATGAGAAAAGGTGGTATAATCACAAAAGTTATAATGACTGTTCTTTTTACACCTGTTATTTTGTTTCATTTACCTATGTACAACAATTGCAGTTTTACAACAACATATTGTGACAAACTTTAACCAAAATACCACTCTAATAATCTTAATGATTATATCGGTATATTGCAAAAATAAGCTGGGGTCGTTTCATTGTTCAACTACTCTATACTATATCATGTTCGCTTTGTACACTACAGACTTGTTAAATAAAAACACAAGCCGTGTTCCACGATAATGAATAAAACATTGTGGCTAATTTTAATTAATCCCGTAATTTCTATCATAATATGTCATCGAATATCAGATTTTCATTGTTTGCTTTGGAACATGAAAAAGCTAGTTAAAACAATTTGGCGTTTTTGAACTATTTTATTACGCGGTCACGCGCGTCGAGCTGTCTAATTGGACGTCACGTTTTCGAAATGGTTTACCTTACCTTTTTTGTTTTTCCAAATCAATTGTACAACGAAATAACTGTCGCAGCCGACGGCGGAACACGATAATTGCTCTTTCATTTATACACTTGCGTCCAAGTCATGAAGTGTCAAATGGAACAGTCCATTTTGAGTTTTCAAATAGTTCTGTACGATTTTTGAATTTTTCCTTTTTTTAAATATCACCAGCCAGGCCATAGTCATGAGGGTGCAGAGCGTAGCAAGTTTAGTAGTATTGTTATTAGGAGCTGTATTAGGGGAAAACGCTGGAGTTTGTAGTAATGAGAATTGTGCTGCAAGTAATAGTAGTGAGGAAAATGGAGGTTCTAGAGTACTGTCGAGAAGCAAAAGGTTCCTCGTGTTTCCAGACGGCAGCTCTTTACAGCTTGGTATGTGATTTTATTGTTATCTATACTGCCTTCTCATTCAATGTATTCGTAAACAAAAAAAAAAATAGTTTTAACAAATTATAATGTGTTATTTTTTTTCTTTATTGCACGATGACACTGTAAATAAGTGTTATTTGTATTGAAAGCATTATAGTCTTCAAATTCGGCTTAGTTTACATTTAGTTCATATTGAATCGGAACGGATTATAATTCTATAATAAGTGCAAATTGCACTGACGTCCGCGTCAATCGTTGATTAAATATTATGTTATCTCATTCGTTCTTCGTATTTATAAAAGAGATGATAATATGGTGCTTAGACAAATGAATAACATACATAGCTTTACATAGACAGGGTACTTTTCATCGTGACAAAGTACAAACATATTATTCTTTTATATAATAACATATTATTAGCCTCTTAAGGATTGAATTCACAAAAACACATCGTTTTATTAACAAAAATTAAAAGAAAACTTTCATACTGATATGCACCTCCTTTTACTTTATTTAGGAATGTTTTTCAAAAAAATAAATTCGGGAATGAACAACCATCATACTGAATTTCATTCGAATAAATTCAAAAACGGCAAACTTTCATACTCACTTTGCACCTCCGTTTTACACCCTGAGGTGTTGAATTTCGCAAAATCCCGTCTTAGTGAGTACCTACTTACGAGTACGTCATAAAAGGTAATCCCATGCAAAATTGCGGCACCAGTACTTACTGAGATTTTGTGTTAATAATGAATGAGTGAATGATCTTTGAATTTTATATAAATGTAAAAAAAAATCTAATAAGTTTAAGATTTAATCTTAGCGATAATCATTGTAAAAATATAAATACTTTTAGTCATAATAAATAAAATTCGCACAGGGCCAATTTTTAGCAAAAGCACGGGGCCAGTGCGAATCTGATTATTGTTGAATTGCCGAAAAAAGCTTGTACAGTTTCATTTGGAAATAAAATATTTATTTATTTATAATTTTACCAGAATTGCAGATACATGTATCAGAATCGCACCTCGCACTTGTTCGCCCACCCGCGGTGGTTGTTAGTGGGGGTTGCGGTTTAGTAAAAAAGAGTAGAAAGAGTTGTTTGTCACCTTATAGTAGTATTACTTCAATATTACTTTCGAACTTCATATAAACAAACCATTTATTAAAAAACTTAAAACCGAGTACTTAATTGTATATAGCCTATGTTACCACGGCATTCGAATCGATTGACAACTCATTCAGTAAAATAGGACCAGCAGGCGCTATGACGCAACAAACATAGTCATATTTCGGCATCTGCCAGATGTCTTGATAATATCGAGAATATAATCAAAAACTAACATGGCATTCAAATTAACAACCAATATTTAACGCTGATTAGTGGAACATTTATCAGAGAGAAAGGAAGGGACAGACATTTTATAATTACATCACGCTCGCACTAGCAAGGCTGGTTAAAATTCCACAGATAAGGTTAATTTTAATTTTGTCCTCAAATATTCATTCCGTCCCATAAACCGGCCCTATATCTCTAAATAATCGAAGTAAAAAAAAAACGTTTTATTTTTCAAATGAAAGCTATTTTCGGAAAGTCAGCAAAAAACAAGCTTCCACTGGTTCAACCCTAACCCGCCGAGAAGAACAGGCCGCCGATAAGAAACGATATTATATAAAACTTTATTAACTAACTAGCTGTGCCCGCGACTTCGTTCGCGTGGTTTTTGAGTGACTTAAACCGTTTATGTAGCGCACGCAACGAAAGTCCCCAAATGTGAATAATTTTCCCCTTTTTTGAAACATTTCTCGCTGACGCTTCGCTGTTATTGGTCGCAGCGTAATGTTATATAGCCTAAAGCCTTCCTCTATAAATGGAGTATCCAACAAAGAAATAATTTTTTGTTCCTGAGATTAGCGTGTTTAAACAAACAAACAAACAAACTCATTCACTTTATAATAATAGTATAGATAATAATAGGAATTATCTATCGATAAACAAACATTAACTAATAGCGCAATATGACCACGTATGGCAAACTTTCAATTTACTGACACCACAAACTGGATATTGCTCTAACCAACTTGCATATCGGACAATATTTGATTCCGGGTGTTAAGTTCGCTTGATGCAAATATGTTGTCTCTTAGAATGTTGCACGGAATAGCAAGTGACGTTTTCACTTTAATTGAATGCGGTTAATTATGGTCAAAGTAAAAATATGTACAGTATTTATAGGTAAAACTTTTATATATCAACTTCTTATTTAAGGGGAAATGGCCCACCACATATTTCCACTACTGCAACTAATGTGTATCTAGGACTCTGATTCAAGATATCATATCATTATCACCTGCAAAGTTCGAAAACAAAATGTATGGGATTTGACCTAAGCTTCGCTAAGCTATATACAAATTCGCTTGTCATTTATAACCTTATGTCAAATCCACTTGTCATTTAGAACCTTATGTCAAACCCGCTTGCCATTTAGTACCTTATGTCAAATCTCATACAATTTTGTTTTTAAAGTTTGTAAGTGACAATAGGGATGGCGTCTTGAATCAGGGTCCAGGATCGACAGTGGTAGAGATGGGTTGCGTACTCGCTTCAGCTAGGACCTCAACTGCTGGATTTGCCTCTCCAAGGTTTTCTAGTTTGGACGCTCGCTGGTATCCACAGACTCCCAGCTACATTCTTCCGGTCGTCTGTCCACTTGCTTCAGCATTCCTCGTAGACACAAGGAATGTTTTTACTTTTGTGTTATACTCATAACGCTGCTGGTGTGCAACTGTCGTTCGACAGACAACTGGATCCACAGAATACCAGGGATCGTGGTATCGGTATTGTACTAAGCCGCGATCGTATACCTGAGTGGACTCCAATTTATCAGCTATTTTGCATTGCACACCCATTCACATAGAATTATTTATTGTATATTGATGTTAAGTTTTCTATTTTGCCGATACTTTGTAATGTGAGTGTAATGTAAATGTGTTTGTTGAATAAATGTTTTTTATTTTATTATTATTTATTTAATCACAAACATCTATAAACCTTTACAATCTTTCACATTCTAATATTACTAATATAGTGCGAAATTTTGTAAGTATCAATAGGATGTTTGATAAACATGGACTACGTTACATCACAAAAAGATATATAGCAAAAGGTACGATTCCTAAGCATCGTAGTTCATTATAATAGTAGTAGAATATGTTTTGGATATACCACGGGGAAATTTTAAACTACGAGGTAGGATTAATAGGGATTTCTTTTAATGCCCTATAAGCAGCTTACAATATTATTGTGTTTTATAAGCGGATTAAAGTAACATGATGGACTTTATTTATATTACGTGTAAACTGGCTAGCTAGGCTAGGCTTACTAAAGTTATTCTATCTAGTCTTTATGTCCATTCTCTCTTCCAGTCCTTAAAAGTTAAGCTGATAATATTATTTCCAGTCTTCTGCGTCCAGACGGCTGCACTAATACCTATAGGAGACATTTTCCTCTACGGCAACACTGCTGCTCTGGCCTGGGTTCTACCATCTGATCCAAAGTCCTTCCTCATGCTCAAAGAACAGGAGAAGTTTGCCCAAAGAAGAGGGGACACGAAGACAGTGAAGTATATCAATGAAAATGGAAAAGTTATTGCGTCTGTGCCGTTTACGAGGTCAGTTGTATTCATTTTATAGTTCAATCGGGTAACTACAATAAGTAAAAAGTATAAAATTTAATGAATCAATAATACTTGCTGGGGGCGAAGTAAGGAGTGGAACTATGAATTGACTACAGCGCGCGCTGTGGCAAAAAAAAAGAACTTTCGGCAGACCAACAGTTATTTATTATTTACGTATCTAACTTCACTACAGTCATAAATTAATGTCTGCAATAAACATGATATACTTCACTCGATTAAATTTGTTTAATTTGTAACTTCCTTTTATTTTTTACACATTTTTTTAAGACTGTTTTTTTTCTTTTCATTTTAGACGAAAAAAAAATCAAAGATTTTATCAACACCGTAGATTTAATGATATTATTATATAGTAAATATCTCATTAAAATGATTAGTTTTCCTTCTTTTTGCATTAAAGGCCAGCTATTTGGTATTTCAAAGTCCGTCGTTCTGCAGATTTCAGTCTATTAGCAATACTACATTGATTTTGCATATATTGAACTAGCTGACCCGTGCCCACTTCGTTGAGCATACAAACCGTTTAAACCTTCCCTGGACTTCCACGAATATGTCTAGACTCAAAATAGCCGAATCGGTTCAGCCGTTCTCGAGTTTTAGCGAGACTAACGAACAGCGATTCATATTTATATTATATTATAAGAAGATAACATTCAAATTTTACAAGCAGCAGATAAAAGTGATACACACCTAATCAATTCTGCAGATTTCTATTAGTCTACTTACTACTTTGATTTTGCATACATTCAAATTAATTAAAATTATAAACACCATTAAAATTTTACATGTAACGTATAAAAGTGACATTAAAATCATTTCAGGCCGAACATTGTGAATCCCGCGTTCGCTAAACGGAGTGTGGATGACAAAATGACGTACAAAGAGATGCTGAAAATAAAAATGGACCGAGCTAAAATGCACGAGACGCAATTCCTGCGCTTCCTGAAGAAAGATCTTGATAATAGCAGCCTGGACTTCCACAGACGAAGTCGCGTGGAACTGTATAGCAAGATAGAGGCGTTGATTACTGCGTAAGTGATTTTTTTAAATAACAAATAATCTGTAGCCTAAGCAGAATCATACCGTCGCTTTACCTTCACAACCTCGTATCTATAAAACTACAACTATTCGGCAGAGTTCAAAAACTTAATAATTTTAGATTTCATTATGACATGGGTTTTGTTTTAACTGAGGTTCAGTTATGTACATTATAGTCCAAAATCGATGTCATAATAAAATTATAATTGTTTTTACTCTACTGAAAAGTTGTAGTTTTTTAGATACGAGGTTGAGAAAGTTGTACGGGCAAGCACGTACAATGTGTATCATCAGCATTTCACGCCATTTAGGTTATTTTAGCAATTAAGCAAGTAAGCATGTTACTTCAGTTCGCATTCGGTCATCGATCATTCCGCGCGTACTCATATCATTATATCAGTTTAAGCAATATATCAATTTACCATCAAAAATGACTTTATCTCATATCTAACATACATATTATCAATATCAACTATCATAAAAAGACTGTACGCACCGTACAAAAGTAAAGTAACGATTGGAAAGTTCAGTAAAGTATAGTAAACGATTGTCAATTTTATTGGCGCTGTCTTGCTTTTTATACAATTATTCGTTAACGTTACTTTACGGAGTTTTTAAATGTTCCTGCTGAGCCTACTGATCGTATGATGGTGATTGGTTTCTACAGATTTGGGCCTGTAGTCATTTAAATAGCGTAACAGTTAACGCAGTTGAGTAAAAATTATGCCAAATATCTTTTACGAGTGTAAGGTCATTGTGCAATTTTTTCCTCAAACGCCTTAATATGTCTACAGGTTATATTACATATTATATATGTCGAAAGGGGCTCTCATGATTTAATAACATTCCTTCGGATACTGTGGGCTTTCGTGGGTAAATCGTGAAAAGAGAACAGAGTAACAATATCACTTGTTTATTCGTAATCACAATTTCTTTATAAATTCACTATTCACTACACTTTATGAATTTACTTTACTTTAAATTCACTTTACTTTACTTTACAAGTATTGACACTAACGAAACATAACACGTTTCAAGACATTTCAACTTGGCGACCAAATCACGAATGAATTCAGTCTCGTCAAGAAAGTCCCGAGTCATGTCAAAGCGCGCCATAGACAAGTTGCGCCATTTTGCCACTTGGGGCGCGCTTCCGTCTCGTTTTGTGTCCATATTCATATCCGGCTCCGACACGGCCATTCTGATAAGTCACACGTCCCGTGTGATGCTTCTGCAAAAGAGAAAACCAGCTGCAATATCACGAGCCTTTCGCTCGGCCAACTCTGACCAATCTCCACAAATCATCAAAAATAAAGTTCAGATCTCAATGAAATTTTGTTTCAAATAATCTTTCAAATAAAATTCTCGATCAAAAAAATTTCGACATGGAATGATACCCTGGGTCATGTTACTTAAATCATGTTAAAACTGTAGGAACTGTACACAACTGAACACAAATAAACTAGTAAAATCTCTAACTCCACTACTATACCCAATTTCATAGACATAGAACTCACAAGGTTCATTGTCCCAGACCGCCAGTCAAACGCCCTCCTGACATAAAACGGACTTAATATAGTCCGAGTTACCGGTTACGAAATAACTGGACGGTCAACTTCATATTCGCTTATAGTACGGTAGGTAGAGACTTTACCCAACAACTCAAATTTGTTCATCATTAGCAAAATCTTTATCATTATCAACTTTCACCAATACATGACCCGAAGGAATCTTTCTCTAACGTATGTACAGTCATAAATACGCTTTGAAATTGCAACTTTTACAGCCTTATTTTCAAGTATGAAAAACAACCAATCGAAAATCTATTTACTTACGCCTTATTGCTTTCATAAGGTGTATTATTTGAACTATCTTTTTATCTCGGTTACTGTATAAAACAGTCAATGTACCTTCTCAACTAAGATTTGTAAAAAGGGTTCATAGAAAAAGACTATACAGAGTCTTCACACTAAAGTCACGAGATAAACAATTACGCTCACCAAAAAAAAACTCAATATCCTAATCTGATACTTCAATGAAGTACAGAGTGCAGGCCCCTTGGCGCCTGACGCCATCATCATAGGCCGATACATTGCAGCATTGCTGCATGGGCAGCAGTACCCAGCACAGCTCGACGCGCGCAGTCTGCGTCGCGTCGCGGCGCTCGTTCATTGAATCTCCGTCTGTACACAAAATTAAGCAGCACAAAAAAATGTTCAAACTGTCCAATTATGTTCTTTTTTAGGGTTCTCTATCCGTGGGGTGTCGAAGAAAAAGTAGCACATCCTATCAACCATCTTTCCCGTGGGTGCGCCCGCCAACTCGCCTGCCAAGCGTGGCGAGTATAGGCAACTATCCCCCATGTAATATTTTAAGGGAGGCTATATCCAGGAGTGAACATCATAGCCGAAATGATGATGATCATCCAAGGGTAAATAACAGAAACAGAAAATTTTATAACTTTGCTGTATGTCTGTTTGCCACCAGGCCGCAGCTCAAGAACCAAGCTCCAACCAAGAACCAACGCAGTTCAAATATCGCGGACAATTATTATGAGATCAAAATGTTAAATTTGACTTTGCAATAAATTTCATTTCATTTCCTTTTAACGATCTAACTAATTGACTAAAGAAAAGCTGTTACAGTAACATTCTCATATTAACAACTGATCAGCAGCTGTCCCAATAACACAACTTGACCACTACATTTTAGTTGCACCATCGCAGGAATTGAACCCACAATTCTTAAGTGGAAGCCACGCTCTGGTCACGTGTGCGATCACAATACCAGAAGACTCCCAAGTGCGTTTATAACCTTGCACATGATAACCAAGTTCACCGAAGCTGACTGAAGTCCACCGATGAACTTTCTTATCCACCTCAGCCACAAGCTCACGGCCTCTGCCACTGGACCGTTTAGTGTGTGCTGCCGCGTTCACCATCAACACCAGCCACAGGCACCTAGTAGGCTTACATACTGCAGCTTCTGGAAACGTGAAATTAAAATGCGTCAATTCAATAAAGTTTATTTAAATCACAACCTATTTTCTTTTCGACGCATATTGCACTATTATTGTCGTAACTTATAGTAATTCAAATCCGCCTAGTGTGAAAGTCATAGATAGACAAACATGTTTCAATTTCACAGCTTACAATAACAATATCATAAACTGACAGTTTTATTGCGGATGTCCTAGCACTTATTATCAGTTATCTGTTTGTTTAAACACTCTCAGAATAAATAACAAACACGACATTATTTAAAGTTACTTTTGAAACTGATCAATGGCTATTTCTTACTACGTATGCGGTAACGCCAAATAAGAAATAGAACTGTGTACAAACTATATGTATCTTCTGTGATTAACACCCACTTGATGAACTTCGCTATTTAATAGCAGGGATGTTAGGGAGCTCCGTAACCGTAACCGAATCCGAAATAAAAATTTTGCTACAGTAAAAAGGAAACTAATATCCAATATCCGTAACCGAAATTATCCGAAACAAATGGGTAATCCGATATCATTTAATATCCATATCCGTATCCGAAATTTCAAATCCATTTCTTCCCGGTTTAATAGACATGGTAAGTTTACGGAAATTTAATTTAAGTAGTTTCAAACTAGGTAGCATCTTCCAAACAATATTTGTACACGTCAATTGATTTTGTTTATGCAGTGCAGGTGCACCGATACGCATACCGGATGTTGTTTATTTCAGGCACACCTAATAAGAATATAGTACGTCCAATAACAAGTTTCAGGTGTTGGTAACCAATGAATAACTGCCGCCCAGTAGTTACGATATCTACTCTATAGTACTATTACCTTTCTTACTTTCTTACTTCACGTTAATGTGAATCCTTTCTCAATTCTGAATTAATGAACACCCAACAAATAATACGAATGCCTAATTGTATTATCAAATACACATGAGAATTGCTTATCATATTATGATTTTGATCACTTTATTACAAACAGTACGATTTCACGAAATGAAATGTCGATAATGATCTTCTGCTGATCAAACTTTCAAGTGCTGCTGTATTACAGTGTGATCTACTTCGGTCAATGAAACAGTAATAATGATGAATATCTGTAAGACGTATGTCCTATGTACTAAGTACTTGTTTTTACTTTGCGTTAATAATTGCTTTTAAAGCAATTATTTTTTATAAAACCAGAACCAGAACCTTTGGTTATAAAACCAGAACCATTTAGAACTTTATAACGAAATAAGTAACGATCATGATACAACCAGTTCACATCATTGCGAAGCGAGTAGAGAAGTCCATAAGATGCACAATGCTTGTCTGCGCTGGTCGGACACCCAGCACGCTGGTCGGTCACCCAGCAGTCAGCACGATGGTCGGTCACCCAGCACAGCTCCTTCTACCCTTGGCGAGGCTATGCATCATCCGGTCGAACATCATCCCAGTGTATTGTCCATCTGCACATAAAACAAAACAGCAAAACAAAAGAACACTTTAGTGTAGGTACAATAATTTATTGTAAATGAAATTTTGCGATAATATAAGCAAGATATTTTATGGACACTTGAAACACAAATTAATAACTAGTGTATTGGTCTTTAAAAATTATTTGAGTAATAAAAAGTTGGCTACCACCTTCTACCAAAACCATAATCAAAGCCTGTCGTTAAAGCACCACTGCTGGTGTCGCCACCGTGTAGACGTCACGTCACTGTCATCATCACGTCACCGCTGTCAGTACTTCTACTCCTTCTTAATCATCGTGGCGGGATTATTGGTACACGGTATCCTTGCAGCACTCGGCTCACCGCTGTCCCGTCTTACCACAATTACGCCATGTACATAGCTTGCAAAGCAGCACGGGTTAGTACGTACTGCCCAACTCATGTGGATCGAGTTTGTATTGATTTGCAATGATTACTATTATCACTTTTTGCAGACCACACAAAAGATTACACTTTTTTTTTACTACCCGCACTTTTAAGAAAAACCTCTCTCTCTTGCACGATTTGATCCCACTTCTGATGTCGAAAGGGGCTCTCATGATTTAATAACATTCCTTCGGATACTGTGGGCTTTCGTGGGTAAATCGTGAAAAGAGAACAGAGTAACAATATCACTTGTTTATTCGTAATCACAATTTCTTTATAAATTCACTATTCACTACACTTTATGAATTTACTTTACTTTAAATTCACTTTACTTTACTTTACAAGTATTGACACTAACGAAACATAACACGTTTCAAGACATTTCAACTTGGCGACCAAATCACGAATGAATTCAGTCTCGTCAAGAAAGTCCCGAGTCATGTCAAAGCGCGCCATAGACAAGTTGCGCCATTTTGCCACTTGGGGCGCGCTTCCGTCTCGTTTTGTGTCCATATTCATATCCGGCTCCGACATATATTATGTTATTCCGTTTCGAGAAGCAAAATATGGTACAAAAAATGAGTACTACGACGCATTTAGTTTACTTCCTTTTTCTGTTTTCATTCTTTGAACATTGGTTTAATAAAATTCCACAAGTTACTAATCGAAATATTCTAAATATAAAAATTAGAATGGTGGAAGGTGATATCCCAAAAAAACGCGCTGTAAAGTTTTACTTCCTGCGTAAATAGAATTTCCTATCTCATTTAGTTGCACTGAAATCTTCAACACAAACATGTAGTATTAAAATATTAGTTAGATCCGTATTAAAAATAACACTATCTCGATCCAAACCTCTGGCCCCTGATTACGTAACTTCTGTGGCTTTTCCGACCGTCGACATCAACTGTCATTGTGACGTTTAAACTTTTTAAAACACGATTTAAAAAGTTAATATGTCATCATTTTGACGTTTTAACTTTTTAAATCGTGTTTTAAAAAGATTTAAGAGGAAACACCACGAAATATTTTCTATACAAAAATAGTGGTCTAGGGGATTCCTGTTTCCTCCCTGGATAATGCTGCTAGAGTAACAATTTTTTTTCTGAATATTTATGGATATTGTTTGTACGTCCCTATTTTTTACTTTTTTTAATAAATTAATTATTTAAATAGATATGGACGTTCAAAAACCTAAAAAAAATGGCCAGACTCTCCGCTATGTTTAAACATCTAAGAAACAGATTTGACTACATTAAACAACAAAATCAAAAAATAGGAACCTAGCTCATTTCTTTTATTAGCTAATAAAGAAAAAAATATTTAAATCGGTTAAGTTTTGGAGGAGGAAACAGGAATCCCCTAAACGTCGATTTCTGGTACTTTTAATAGGTAATTTCAGTCCAAGTTGCAGTTGTCTCTGTCGCGCTAGTGCTGGCTAGCTAAGGCACTGCGAGACAGCAATAGATTTTATAAATACCTATTTTGTATTTATTTCAACCGTGTTGTTTACGATTCCGGATTCCTCTTAACGTCACAATGACAGTTGACGTCGACGGTCGGGAAAGCCACAGAAGTTACGTAATCAGGGCCCTGATTGAGATCCTATTGACAGATAAAAAACGTATCGTTTCAATTCAAAAAATGAATAACTTTTTTAAAGGTAAAAATATGGATAATAAAAATATAAATTATACTTATTACAGATATTATAGAAATTAAAGTGCTATGTAACATTCATAATGTTGTTCACTTTTAAAAGTGAAACGAAACGTTTTTTTATTTATCAAATAGGATCTCAAGTAGAGGTTTCGATTGAGATGGTTTTATTTATACGGGGACTAATATTTGAATACTACATGTTTGTGTTGAAGGTTTCAATGCAACTAAATAAGATTTGTCACGTGGAACGATGGACAAAAGTTTTAAGTAAGTAAGATAGGAAATTCAATTCAATTTGGGACTTAACGTGAGCCTGTTCCAGGCTGGGCGGCGATGGGCGGCAATGCGTACTCTACAAACTATGCGAGGCGCAGCGGGCCGCGACACAGGGCACATTCCTGCAGGAGCTCCTCCGAGTTGTTTTTACGTGAGTAGTGTTGTGCGTTACATGGTAATATCGATATCAATAGAGTGTCATTATTCTAAACTTCCTGACCGATTTCTCGAACGCTATTCAAATGATCAACTAACATGGCATTCAAATGAACAACCCATATTGAACGCTGATTCCACCAATCAGCGTTCAATATTATAAGACAGAAAAGAAATGACAAATATTTTATAATTAAATCAAGCTCGCTCTTGCAATATTGATTAACATTTTTCAGACAAGGTTGATTCAAATCGTATGTCAACTAATCGGTGTCTTTGGTTAATTAATTTTATCAGGGGGCCTACTCAAGATGCCATCGCTAATTATCGCTTACAAAGTTCGATAACAAAATGTATGGGATTTGACATAAGGTACGCTAAATGACATAACAAATCGCGATCATTTAGCGTACCTTATGTCAAATCCCATACATTTTGTTATCGAACTTTGTAAGCGATAATTAGCGATGGCATCTTTAGTAGGCCCCCTGTTATCTATTTATAGAATCAGGCGTTACTGCGTGGAAATCCTTTCTGCTAAATTTAAATATGTTATATAGCTATTGCTAGAAATAATATACTTATATTTTTGTTAACTTAATATAAATTTGGATATAAATTGAAATTAATATCGACAAAGTTGTAAAAATGAGTTAAGAGACCGTACGTGCCTATGTCTTTTGCTTTGCAGTTGTCTTTACGGGATAAAAGTTGTTACTATGTTAATATAAATAAGCTCAAACGTTCGATAATATGCTTCCGATCGAGTTGGAGCTTACTCGAAAGTTACACATTTCCATCGTTATAACATTCAAAAGTCATTAAAAATATTTTATAACACAGATATAAAAAAATATATTATTTTATCGACACAATGTTAAAATGTAACATCACTATTTAGTATAAAATCTGTGAAATGTCTTCGCGGATACAAGTTCTTTAGATTTCAACCTTTTGTCTGTCTATTGTGCTCCATCTAAATCTTGGAATAACTTAGATGCCAAAGCGGAATTGACAATTTTTATTTCCCTCGGTAATAACTCTTAAGGCGGGTTTCCGAAAGATAAATTAAATCTATGATCATGTAACATGACACTTAAGTTAATTAACTATGAAAATGAAATAAATAAAAGTTTAAATAATATTATTATCGAATTATTTATTAATTAAATTAAAGAAAACACAAATCGTGAAATTTAACAAAGAAAGCCATTAATTAAATCTTTATACATTCACTACAAGGGAGAAAAAATAGAAGATGCTGAAGTTACAAAATTTTTAGTCATATAACTATATAGAGAAGGACCTAAAGTGGAAAACACATTCGGAATATGTTTGTAAAAAAATATCAATTTTCAAATGCATCTCACATCAAAAGTTGTAAATAAAAAAGAGTTGCTTATGGCTTACCACGGATTTGTGGAATCTATCATTCAGAAATTTAAAAGCGAATAACATAATTTTTCCTGTTCTGTTGATTTGACACATATGCATATTCCCTATAGTTGTACGTTCTTCCAGGTTACCAAAAGGGAAGGAGTTCGAATCCGAAGTGCATAGGGAGTACGACGAGACACACACACATACAGACGACTGCGCCGTGAGATATCCAGGCTGTGAGCACTTGGAGATCAGTTGAAATACCAACTTAAAATTATATAAAATATGTCTCGAGACCAACAGAAGTGATAACTGAAGCCAAAATGGCGCCGAAACACGTTACGTGATGAAACGGTCCTCCATTTTAAAAATATTTAATATAAAGTTAAGAAAATGGACCTCCCATTTTCGACCAACAATAATAATATAGTTACTTTAATTCTTAATTCCATGGTCCCTTGAAAATAGAGCATATAATATGACTTGACATACTGTTTTATTTCGATTAGTATAAAATCGCCAAAATCTTTATTCATTTAAATATGTGTATGTGACAAAACTCCTCATAAATGGCTGAACGGTTTTTTTTGTTTTGTGTTGAGAATAGTTTAGAATTTTAGCTGTCAGTGTCAGCAGAGCAAAAAATAAATAAACAAATCAGATAAAAAAATACACGGGTAAATGTACAATTAGAGAAAACATCTTGAGAATCACATCCTAAATGCTGATGGAGATAAATTTCATCAGCGTCTGTTAAAGTTGATCGTTGATTAAGGGCGTGTTACACTAAGCAATGTTAAAGTTAACGCCATGTTAAAATACCATGCCTTCTCATTCATTGACAGGAAATACGAGAGGGATAATGTGATATTTGACGAAGGATTAACTTTAACATTGCTTGGTGAAACCCTAAACATCATGTTATCATTAGTTCTTTGTGTTATTGAAAGATAAAGAGTTTGAGAACGAACTTTCTTCTTTTTTTCTTTCGTCTTTTAACGTTACGTTTTTTAAAATAACATACCGATATTTTTTTAAGTTAAAGGTTTCTGTTTTTATGACGTCATATCATAACAAGTAAATTTTAAACAAAGTTCAAAAGACAATATTCATTAAACAGAAGTCAGTTTAAATTAAATAGCTAATAATAATAAAAGTGAACCACAAAGTGTTATTTCAGTGGTTTAGGAGTTTACTTTCACCGTAAAAACGTTATCCAAGTAAATGTAATATTCAGTTAGGCTCAAACGACATTGTTCTAGAAAATCGAACTTTGAGCTAATGTAACAGAGTTGAAAATCGACCACACGACTGTCTTGTCAAATATGACACTGACATTTGACTCGACACTCGTGGATTAGCTATCGCTATTGCATTAACTCAGAGTTTTACTTTCAATGATCAGACGTTCCGCTGGACAAGGACTGTCCCATCCTTACTGTAAAACTTTTGTCCATCGTTCCACGTGACAAATCTGTCATCCTCTATCGTTTCGGGTGCTTAGTGTTTTAGGCCCGTATAAATAAAACAATCTCAAACCCAACCTCACCTTGAGAACCTATTTGACCGATAAAACAACGTTCCGTTTCACTTTCAAAAATGAAGAATTTTACTTATGTTACAAAATTTAATTTTTTTCTTTCTTAACCCTTAACCACCTGCCAGCGGTCATGGTGACCACAACGACTTTTTGTATTTGAATTTTGGCGAAATCCGTTATCGCGTGTTAGTGTGCGTCTGTGTACCTTTTCTCTTGGTGGTTTAGTGCCGCGTGTGCGTTTGGCAAAGATACACGTGCGCGCGTTTGGCCTGGGTGAGTAAAAATATTTCGTTAGCGGTCATGGTGACCGCGTGCAGGTAGTTATGTGATTATTGTGTATCACATTCATGTTTATAGTTTTAGCGTAAAATGGATGGAAACGACGAAAATATTGTGAGATGGTTAGAGCAGGAACTATCGGATGTGGAGGATAACCTTGATGAGAGTTGCAGTGACGTAGACCAGAGGATTTGGAAGTTCCTGTGTTTTAGAAGACTGTGAATATATTGACTGCCTGCAAGTGTCATCTTCTGATGAACAAAGTGCCGATGGACAGCCTGAGGGTGGTCTTTCTACGCAGCGTTTTACATTCAGATTCAAAAACATTCCATCTGTGTTTTACCTATAAAAAACCAATCTGTGTGGAATGCTCTAGCAAAAATTGTCAGCAAAAATTGTAAGACTTTACCCCCTGCAATTTTCTCGAAGTTTTGATTTTTTTTTATACTTTTATTTTTTTGTTTCATTACAATATTATTAGATTCTTTAAAGAAAGTCCAAATTTGATTTAACTTTTTGTTCCTATGTTGATAGATCTTAATATCCCCAGATAAGCATAATACTATTTTAGTTGAAATGTACCAGCAATTTAATTGTTCACATTTATGAGAAGAATGTGTTTTGTTATTATTTCTTTTTTCACTTAAATAAGTAGTTTAATATATATTAAAGAGTTTTAATAATTTATTCTCATATTAAAACCTTAATATCCTAAGAAAACTCATGTGTATCCGATGCGGTCACTGTGACCGCGCGCAGGTGGTTACGTTACTGAAATAGGGGTCAGGTTTTTAAGGGTTTAAAACGTAAAAATAAAGATTATAAAAATACACATTATACTTATTTTATTGTTTCCTGTAATCTATAACATGAATATAACGGTATAAAAAGAAACTAAATTAAAGTGCTATGTAACATTAATAAAGTAGTTCACTTTTAAAAGTGAAAAACGGAACGTTGTTTTATCTGTCAAATAGGTTCTCAAGGTAACGTTGGGTTTGAGATTGTTTTATTTATACGGGCCTAGTCTACTCATCTCAAATATGCTAGGGACAACAGAGGTGAACGCTGGTTCTCTGAGAGAAACTCTAGCCTGTATCCATTGGTAGGAATCATCACTTCAGCTATAACGCTACTGGACATTAGCTTCCAAATTACTTCATGAGCATATACTCGCCACAATTTGCAGGAGGTTGGCGAGCACAGTTTTTAGAGAATAATAATGTCTGCGGGAAAAAATATCTGTTTAATTCTGGATATATAATCCCCCTGTCGCCTTTTACGGAATCCACGGGAGAAATGGTTGATGGAAATTCTTTCACCGGCGTCCAATGGAGGAAAAAGTATGATGATTTTCAAAAGGTAAGGGTTAACGGGGGTTCCGTTAACCCTTACCTTTGCCATTAAGGTATAATTTGTGTGGCATACTGCGCCTCTAGTGGTAGAAAGAAAAGTGATAATGAATTCGATACCGTACAAATTCTATTTATCTTCATAATTCATAATTTTTATTTGCAATAAAAGTGGTACATAATATCGTGTTACAATTTATTCCAAAGATCTAACACATTTCACTATTTTTAGGATGCAAACTTATAGTATATAAATATACTATAAGTTTGCATCATAAAAATAGTCCTATTATTATTATCTATTACATTAAATATATCTAACAGTTATTAATTATTATGTTATTAAAATATTTTAAAAATATTACACCCAACATTTAACTAGTCAATAATATAGTTATATAATTCTTACAGGTGATTCTTACAAGCTAACAATTCAATTTTTTATTTTATATTTTAATAATTTACCCTAAATGTCAATTAATATTACAATTTATATTATGTTATGTCTTCGTCACGAGGTAGTAACAAAAACTCGCTAATAGCACATTGATTCATAATTCGCTCACCTTTTTGTGTTTTTCCTATGGTAAACATCCCATATAGGTATTGATTATTTCAATAGTTTTGTACAGATATGCAGTTTTGCAATAGATAGAAATCGGTATGCCAAGAAGGAATATTTGAAGGCTTCGTAAAGTAACGATATGATAGTAATTGTATAAAAAGCGGCAATACAATTGACATCCGATTACTTTACTTTACCTGTAACATTTATTTCCAATCTCTTAAAATATTATGTAATTATTTCTGTACTTTGGACATGACATACTATTATACACATCACGTACAGTAAATAAACTCGCCATACAATGAAACATAATACTTACATCTTTTAAGATCAGTGTCTTAAAAACGCTCGATGTTTGCATTTTCGTTTATTATATTTGTTAAGTTACCTATCTATAAGTTACAAATTGTATTTCTAGTCAATAATTACTGTAATCTTTTGATTAATAAAAAATGTTAAAACTTAAAACCTAACGTTCAAAATATGTCCCTGTTTGCTGACTAAAATGTTTGACCAACGTTTGCAAACCGCTGAAATAAAAATCAGCAATATTTAATTCAAGGTACATTTTGAATCATACTATATTGAAATCTAGTCCAGACGTTGAATTTAGCGACGCAATCCTAATCAGTTACTTAGAACAATCCCCGGTAACTGTACATTGTAAACGCAAGTTTGTATGAGAAACATTTCAGTGTAACCTGGCGGATCCACCGATATACATCAGTAAGTAAAACAGTTCAATTATGTATTCAGTTTATTGAGTTTGTTGCTTTTTACCCGACAGTATGATAGTTGTATAATATAGAATTGAAGGAATAAATCGATGAAGGTGATATTATTAAAAATAAATAAAAATAAAATAAAAAACGTTTTATTTCCAAATGAAACTTAACAAGCTATTTTCGGAAAGTCAACAAGAAAAACAAGCTACCACCGGTTCAACCCTAACCCGCCGAGAAGAATCGGCGTAAGAAACTCGCACGGGGCCATCTTTTAGCAAAAAGATGGAAAATTTATCTTTTTAATGAAACTTTACCCATAAAATTCAGTTTAAACACTTAAACATTTTAGCATATCTAGTAACGTATTATACATTGACTCTAGAGTCGGATCTGTAGATTAATGTACTTAATACTTTACGACGTATTCTAAAATGTTTAAGTAACAATTTGAACTCAATTTGCTCAAAATCATAATTTTGCTACATATCACCTTCATCAATTCATGTCTTTTATTGGTACTAATATTCTGAAGGTAAAATATATTATTATTGTGAAGAATAATTTGTTTGTTTGCATTGAATATACTCCGAAACGACTGGACCGATTTTAATCAAATTGGTCACATATATCGAGTGTAAAAAGAGCAGTCACTATAACTATGGGATATTATTATACTACCTTTTCTCATTCTAGAAATGTATTTTTTTTACAAAAATTTCAAAAAAATATTTTGTTTTGCTTTATTACTTTTGCGACAAAAAAAGAAACGGTGAAAAGTAAAAAAAAAATTTTTTAGTTTGACAAAAAAAAACTCATTTCACAAATGAGGAAAGGTAGTATAATCGTATGTCAAAGTTTTAGTGACTGCTCTTTTTACACCCTGTATAGATTGGACTGCGGGAAACGACATAGGCTTTTAAGGCTATATAGTCTACAGTTCCTGCGGTACTTTTGCGTCCAAAGAATCTCTGGAAAAATAGAGTTTAGTTTATAGCACACTAGTCACTACATATTTCCCGAGATTCTATATAATTAATTAAAAAACAAACTAATTCGGCATCTACTAAATCTAAATAACACAAAAGCAAAGATTTTCAATTGAATTACTTCACGCTTAACCCCTAGATTTTTAACATTTATCTAACCTAACGTGGTTATTAGAAAAACGGTTGAAAATATAGGGAGTTAAATGTTCGTGATTTTTTTATAAACTGTTATTATTTTCCAAGTTTCATAATTACACTTTAAAATACATTAAATAATAAATAAAAATAAAGGACAACATTTGTTAGTGTGTTTGTATATTTGTTACATCTTCATGCTCAAACTGTTGTACTAATTTTCATAAAGCTGGTACCCTGGATTAATACTTTTTATTCCAAAAAGTTCCCGTGGATCGTACGAATGGGAAGCCAGTATAAATAATACCATAAAATAAATAAATAAAAAATAAAATTCACAACATTAAGGCAACAAAATAATTCAACATTATTCACGTAGTAGAACAGTAGACAGTAAAAAATATAATTTGTGTTACACAGATTTTTCGTCACGATCAAGTTGTGTGTGATAGGTATTATTAATTTTGTTTGCGTTACACAGATTTTTCAGCGCGATGTCTAAGTTGTGTGTGATACTATTAATTTTATTTGTGTTACCCAGATTTTTCAGCGCGATGTACAAGTTGTGTGTGATACTATTAATTTTATTTGAGTTACATAGATTTTTCAGCGCGATGTACAAGTTGTGTGTGATACTATTAATTTTATTTGTGTAACACAGATTTTTCAGCGTGATCAAGTTGTTTGTTATACATAATTTTATTTGTGTTACACAGATTTTTCAGCGCGATGTACAAGTTGTGTGTGATACTATTAATTTTATTTGTGTAACACAGATTTTTCAGCGTGATCAAGTTGTTTTGTTATACATAATTTTATTTGTGTTACACAGATTTTTCAGCGCGATGTACAAGTTGTGCGTGATACTATTAATTTTGGTGAAGGAGTTTGCTTCGGCACTCGAAGATAGTTCCGCTTCGGTGAACAAATCAATAGAGGAAGGGTCCAGGGTCCTGTCGAGGCGGAAAAGATATTTAATATTTCCCGACGGAAGCTCATTTCAACTTGGTAAGATTTTTGATTTTTGGGTTATAACTTATGTATGGGGTATTGAATCTAATTTCAATCAGCAACATTATATTTAGGCACTTCACTAATTTTGAATACGCTAGTGCTAAGTTGGTTTGCAATTGAAGATTTATGGAATTTCATGAAGATAAAATTGGCTTTCAATGCAACTTGGAGCCACGTCGTATTCAGCATCAAACAACTGTCAAATTCAATTGAAATTAGATTCAGGGTCATTTTGGAAATGGCTATAAACATCTCTAAACTTCAGTAGCCCAAGCAGGAACAATTGACAACTGCGTTTTCGTAAAATATTCGAGTGGTACCTGGGCGATGTCTGAACTTTTATAAATAATGTTTTGAGTTATGCAAATACGTAGTTGTCACTTGATTCAGCTAACCCTCCTGACCTCTAAGGAGTGAATAGAACTTATGTTAGCTGACATTCGAAATTAAATATTTGACCTTTAAATATCTTACCTTCTTAAATCTTACTCAACCTTCTAAAAATATCTTAGTTTTCTTACATAAAATATTTGTTGAAATTGGCAAACGATTTTCTGCAAGTGTGCCTTAGGTAAGGCCTATCTGAATGCCAGAAAAACATTTCTTAATAAATTTTTCAACTATCAATTTTAATTTCTAAATGACTATTTGTTTTTGAACTTTAAAACTGACGCGAATAAAGTAATCTTATATCAAAACTTGAATGTAAATCGTATTGTAATAGTTATGATAATTTTTCTAAAGCATGTAGTATTTGGAGCACATTTCATAAATACATTCGATCCATGAAATAGAAAGGTTCTACAAATAATTTTACCCAAAATTTATTATGAATGTAGTTTTATGTTGAATCAATGGAATTCGAAATATAAAATAATAAATCCCGTTATTACCATGTATTAAATAATGTGTAATTTACCTAGTTTTTTAAATATACAGTGTGACTGGTAAGACATGAGCAATACTTGAGGACGTGATATTTGGCTATTATATGAGAAGAAAAAAATAATATTAAAAATTAAAATTAATTAATCACTGAGTAAATGTATCTTAAACTTGAATAATACTTGCCCAACACATGGACACCGCGCGTAGGAACGTGCCCGTACTACGTTGATGTCGCACGCCGCCGCTGGGGTGCCGCGCCGGCTACATGCCTAGGCCTACTTGCCTAGCCGCGTAATTTTCATAGTATCCATGATTCATTTATTTAAAGGAAAATTTGGAAAAATATTAAGTAACTAATTTTATTACATATTTATAATGGGAATCGAGTACCGAGTACTCTCCGTAAGTATTGCACATGTCTCACCAGTCAGGCTATATTTTTTACTTACATAATAACATAATATTTAGTTTGGTGGCATGGCTCCTTTCGGATGAAGAAATCCTCTAACTTTTCACCTTCCTTATGTTTTCGAGCCTTCGTCATCTACTCTTCGTCTATGTTTTTTTTTCAACACCCCATGTTTAGGTTTTCCTTTGCCTTTTTTCCAGCTCGTCCTTTTTATTTGGTAACTCTTTTAGTCTAGTCCACTCTGTCAAACGGGCAACGTGGTCTATCTCTAGTAGGGTTCAGAACCGGGAAATCCCGGTACCGAAAATCCCAGGATTTCCCGGTTCTTTGACTACTGTTATAGAACCGGTTCTCAACTCAAAAGAACCGGGATTTTCGGTATTTTCGGGATTTTTTTTACCTTAACAAAAAATAAACGCAACGGGCTTAGAAAAGTTTGTATTTAAATTACACATTGTGGCATGTCAAGTTAAAGGATAATATATTTATTGCTATACAATGATTAAAATATCGTTATACATTCACTTCCATTAAAGTTTTACATAGATATAAACAATTTTATAAACATGAGTAATATTATATATAATACTAGCTTTGGCCGCGGCTTCGGGCGTGTGGAATTATTGTATTCGTAGCAAAAAGTTTTTTCCAAATAATACTACAGCTGCAATGTGGTTTAGATATGTTATATCAATAAACATATTATGAGTATCACTATATTTTAACCAATGCATATAAAAACTTAATAAATTGTATACTTTTTACACCTTGGGTTACATTATTGGAGTTTTAGTAAGGTTCCCTTTTTTTTTAATATAAAAAAGCCTGTGTTCACCGTTGATGGTGTAAATTTCCGACGGCAAAAAACGCTTTCAAATTTTAACTTAAGTTACGATGTTATTTAAAATATTCTTAACAGATTTTACTATCTCAACATATTAAAATAAATCTAGGGGAAATGTCTGCTCATTAATATATTTATTCAAGTCAAAATCAAGATCTATAAAGGCCATAGAACCTAAAAATAATAATTATGAAAAAAGTACTGTCTGTCTGTCAGTCCGTATGTGAGTCCGTACTGAATGGAATAAAATTAAATTTAGCAGGCCGATAGCTTCGAACCTAAAGGGTAATGTAGGATATTATTATCCCAAAAACGAAAGGGCGCCCGTTGGATTTTCAAAAAACAGTAGCTACTTATTTGATGGTATTTCGGTGAAACTACTCGACGTATTTAAATGAAACTCGGGACAAAGGTAGATTGGACCATGAAATTAATAACAGGATTTTTTTTGTTGGGAAACAAAAGGGTCCCAAGGGATCATAATTATAAAAGCTGTATTTTTGAACTTGCTTATAAAACAAAAATAAATTATGATTTTTTGTATCATCGTATTTATCTGTATTCTGATTTCTTTTATAATATAATCTTTTTGCTACTACTTATAAATAAAAATCGCAAAAACCAATTTTATAAAATATCTTTGAACTATGAATTTTTGTTGAATCAATTTATCTGTTGGATAAAGTTGTTAAGATTTTTTGAAGATCCATCTTTTTAGCCAGTAAAACTCACTTCGATATTACATTCAAAGGGTAAAAACTTACTTTCACAATATCTGCGTTTAAAATTTTAATTTCTGTCCAAACGTTATACCGCATTTCGTGCGATTGGCTAAGCAGAAAAACAGTTTTAAAATGTTTTATCCATACTTAATATTATTTCAAACGTGAAACTAACTATGTCTGTTACTTTAAGACTCATGAACCGTTTTATCGATTTGGTTTAATTTTGGTACGGCGATAAGTTTATAATAAATAGGACTTATCCACGCCGAGGCAAAACTACCGAGCAAAGTAGGATTCAACGTCACGTATATAACGTTGATTCCTACTAACGAAATATAATTACTTATACTTATACTTATAAAACTCCTCAGTTTTGGTTGGGTTTTTTGTACTACACAGTATTTTACAATATTATAAGTTTTAATAGATTTACACCGGTAAAATAGTTTTTTGGCTCATGATAGATCGTAGATATAATATGCAATGTTTTATTTACCTATTCAAAAGTAATAACTTTGCAAGAGCGGGAGGGAATCTGCTAAGTGTGCCTTATAGGCTGGCAAATCGTTATACATAATATACGCCTCGGAAAAAAATATTGTAGTGCGTATGATCTGGCCAGAAACTGGATAGTAGATAGTCATAAGATTATTGGTATAACATTATCTTAATCATACTGCAGCCATAGAGTTATTTGATAAAGAACTTTTTGTTACGAATACTGTTCTACGCGCCCGAAGCCGCGGAAAACGCCCTAATATTAGAGACGTTAAATTAAATAAAACTTTATCAAAGGTTAATTTATAACGATATTTTAATCATTGTATAGCAAATTGATGTATCATACTTTAACTTGACATGCCAAAATGTGTGATTTATTTATAAAAAGTAGTTTTCGAAGCCATTGTATTTGTTTTAGTCAAGTAAGAAAAAAATCACGAAAATACCGAAAATCCCGGGAAATCCCGGGAATTCCCGGTTCTGACTAGTGCCGGTACCGAAAATCCCGGTTCCTAAAAATATACCGGTTCTCGATACCCTAATCTCTAGTGATGTTTTTGAAATATTATTTTGGTGCTAATCTATATAATATACAAAGTGTAAAATAAATTAGTGATGGGCTTTGTATTGCTTCCTATTGTAGAGTATACTGTGAAAGTACCAGCGTTGAAAGGCTTAATTTTCTTTCTTGTTTGTATACGATCCCATACAATTAGTAAAAAAGGTACCTATTTCAGGGCTGGTACTTTCACAGTAAACTCTAGGTACGGTAACCAAACACACTCTAAAGCATTATCACTAATTAATATTAAAATACAGCCAGTACAAAAATTAATTGTTGATCGTTAGTCTCGCTAAAACTCGAGAATGGCTGTTTTTAGTCTTGAAATATTCGTGGAAGTCCAGGGAAGGTTTAAACGAAAGAAAACACTGTTTGAATGCTCACACGCTGTATGCGTACGGGTCGGGTCAGCTAGTATAAATACCAAAACAATATTATAAACAAGTTTATCCAAAAAGCTTAATTTGTCATAAACATCCAATAAACAAGTCGCGAAGGTATTAAGCAGAAACGTGATCGGTTTTAAATTATTAATACCGAAATTAGAATTTATCAAACCATGAGTTCGAGAGCATTCCTCAAGCCTCAAGTCTCGAGACAGACTTTGAAAGTCAAATTTATTATAATAAGACAAAGAGGAGTAGGCAGGCTACAAATCAATAGACAAACAGACAAAACTTGAATATTTGAGATGTTTCAATTATAATGTTATTTGCACGAGTCAAGGGGTTGGCACTGCCCTTGGTACAAGGCCCTTAAGGACTTAATCCAATATTTACGCTTAGATAACAAATAAATTGTATAATCTGTCGTCGGCGTTACAGCTATGACGTGCTTGGCAAGCGGGTTGACGAGCACAGTGTTATAATAATAACATTTTTTTTTACACCTTGTATATCACAAGGTGTAAAATAAATGAGTGATAATACTTCAGGGTGTGTATGGGTCCCGTATATAGAGTTTACTGAGAAAGTAACCGTCAAAACTTGAATACCTATTTGAGATGTTTCAATTGTGCTATTTACACCACCATCGCCTTATTTCATCATCATCACCCTGTATCATCAACATCACCGTGCTTCATCACCATCACCTTGTTTCACCATCACCTTGGGCCTTACTCTCCAAACTCAATCATCATCATCTTGTTTTAACATCATCACCTTGTTTCATCATCATCTCCTTGTTCCATCACCATCCCCTTGTTCCATCAAAATCTATTTTTCCATCATCATCACCTTGTTTCATTATCATCACCTTGTTTCATCATCATCTCCTTGTTTCAGTATTCTGTACTCAGAACCACGGGTACCTACAAATAGGAGATATAGTCTGGTTCGGCAACACAGCAGCCCTGGCGTGGGAGCTACCAACAGACCCCAAGTTATTCCACTTCTTCAAAGACCACGCGAAGGATTTTGCACAGAATCGCAATGGCGTCTCGAAGCTGATTTACTTTTTGGACCAAAACGGAAAGGTGTTGTCCAAAGTGCCTTACACGAGGTAAATTGATCACAAATCAAGACCCGTAAAATTCAAGTACTATGTTAAAATTATAAAACTATAACTTTCTATTAGTAATTTTTAAATAAAAAAAATTAATATATTATTACACCCAGAAATATCCCGCAAAAAAATTATAAACACAACCTGCAAGCAAATGGGTGAGTGTACGCATAGGGGTGAGTTTAAAGCACCTCCCACACTGCTTAAGACCCGTATAATTCAAGTACTATGCTTTTAGTGTGAAAATTTTGAAACTATAACTTTCTATACCAACAGTTTAGTAATTGTTTTAAATTAAAAAATATATATATATATCCAGCAATATCCTGCGAAAAAATGATAACCACAACCTGCAAGCCAATGAGTGAGTGTCAGCAAAGGCATGCGTTTAAAGCACCTCTCTCCTTCCCACATTATATGCTTGCAGTTTGTGGCTTATAATTTTTTTTAATATATTGATATTTTATGCTATGGATTTTCGCAAAGTAACGCTTGATTCCATTACCGATTTTTTCAATGTTAAATGTTATACATTTAATTTACATTTAGTCTCGATTTCACCAACGCATGTTAGCGTTAACGGCTTATTAAAATACCATGCCTTCTCATCCATTGATAGGAATTACGAGAGCAACAACATGATATTTAACAAAGGATTAACTTTAAGATTGTTTGGTGAAACTCGCCGTTATTGTATAAAAAGCTAGCTGTTTGTAACCGTGGGAAATAGTAAAATAAAGCTACTGATTTTGAAACATTGTTTATGGGTAAACAGAACACCAAACTAAACAAAAAATAAGGTAATCCTTGACAACAGAACTAAAGCCTTACTTGACAAATCTATCCAGCACTGAAATAATGTTTCAAATCGGAACAGTAGTACCGGAGATAAGCCAACCAACTCTTCAGAGTTGTTCATTTCCAAATTACTTTTCTTTTTAAACTTTCCAGAAAACCAATCGTCAATCCAGCATTTGCGAAACGCAGCGTCGAAACCGGCAACACCAGGAAAATATTGCACGAAAACCACAAACGCACGCATTACGACCTCGACACAAGTTCGATAGAGTTCCATCGAACGGGACGTAAGAGCTTCTACTTGCAGTTGGAGAAGTTTATTAAAGCGTATGTAGCTAAGCTGAATCATAAAATATTGTAAAGGTGCTTACACATTACGCCCGCACCGCTGCGGCTGCGGTACAATGTGAACTTCATGTTAGTCGAGAATAGAGACGTATAAATAAAAATAATGAAATAAAATAAAAAGAATAAAGAGTATTGCGATAGTAGCTCCAATCAATATACGATATTAATAATTCCGATTCATAACAATTAGCATTTTCCCGCGGCTCCGCCCGCGTATATACAGGCTCCCACAGGAATTCTTTTGTCAATATAAAAATAGCCTTCTTAAATATTTATATAAGATATAATTAATGAAAAACCTAAAGTCTGTAGTTGGTTTATGGGATTAAATGCCAATTTCACCTACACAATGTTAAAGTAAATCGTATTTACTGTCAATGAGTGAGAAGGCAAGAACAAGCTGAGCCGTTAACAAGTGTTGGTAAAACCTGGGGGCCTATTACAAGCTCTTAATTCCAGCCAGTTTACGCCATACAACATGGCTGCCTGGAATTTTCGTATTACGATCACATAATAACTGCATGATGACAGCTAGTCAGCAGACACGTGACACTCGACTTGCTTCCTAATGTCACTTTCAGACAACTGAACTAGGGTGGATCCATTCAGAATAACATGTTGTTTAAATTTAAAAAAAAAACAAGGCAGTATATGACCGTATTATTAAATTGCCTGGAACCAGGGTGGTATTGTAAAATATCATAATACGGCCCCAGGACTTCAAAGCGTGTGCTTAATGCGTAATACATAACAAGCAATTGGTTTAAATATTTTATCGCTGCGACATTTTCACATTATTACCGCTTTTGTGTAAGCACCTTTACAATTTTTATTTATAATATCGAACTAAGATTATTATAGTTGACAAACTTTATCTACTTAATAGTGAATTGGATCATCATTTCTGTTTCAATTATCGAAGTTCGATATAACTTTTGCGCAAGAGGAAATCGTAAACAGTAAAACGATCCAATCTCATACATAAGGGTGCCCATGCTTATTTTTTTGTATGGCCGATACACATTTTTTTTTATTATTTTCGACCGATTTTTTGTATGACATGTGCATTGAACTATAATTGCCATCGGTATGTTCTTACGCCGACAAAAAGTCGTTCACCGATTATCACTCGTAGGTACCCTATAGGCAACGTAGCTTCGATGCATCAAACCATAGCAAAATTAATTGTTTAAATTGTAGGTGAAAAAGAAAATAATCGTTAATATAAATTATTTGGACCTTGCCGCAAAAGGGGGACACCCTTTTGATGAAGGTCCTCAATTGAACACATAAAAAATAAAAACTCTAGCATAAAATAAAATAAAGTAAAAAAAAAAACAAAAATGAAATGATTACAATAAAGTAGCAGTCGAGACAAAGGCGCGAAATAAATATTTCCACTGTAAAACATGGCGGCCTGTATTATCTTTTAATAAATTAAAACGATTTTAATAACCGAGATTCATTATCCGGCATTAATTATTATTGAAACTCGGTAAAATAATGAAGGAATCATTAAACTCTGAGAAATGCAATTTTAATTTCGGTTTCATGAATTATAAATGTCTTTTCAATTTTGTATACGTCTAGCTAACCCGACTGACTATGAGCTGTAATCGGTACCTACCTACATTTAAGGAACCAAAAAATGTTAAGAATTTAATGAACATCAGCTGATATAATTAAAATATTAAAATATTTTACTCTATGTACTGGATGTATTGGCAGAATCCCAGTTTGTCCCACGTTAAAACATATTGCTTGTTTGGGTTTCGAAGTCAAAGGGTACTTTATTACTATTATAACGAAACTCTATTGGTGTACTTAAAATTAAGGTAAGTGAAGTAAATGTATTAAAACTAAAATCCGCTATAATGCTTCTAGATCAAATTTGAGTTAGTAGCACCGTTGGAAACCTCGTAAAAATTACTTTAAAATGCTTGGCTAGTTTCGTACTACAACCTGCTAAAACATACAGAAATCTGCCCACCAAAAATATATTAAAAATCAAAAGCCCCTATAACAGTGCATACCAGTATCAAAATCCGATTAATCATATACGATTTTTGAAAAGTACGTTTTAGTGGGTTTTGATACCACTTAACTGTATGATGAGGTTTTATTATCTAGACTGAAGCCGGTACAAACCTATACTTAAGAAGCTATTTGACAGATAAAACGTTTCGTTTCACTTTTATAAATGAACAACTTTACTTTATGGTACATACTTTATTTTCTTTTTGTTAAAAAAATATAAATGTTATAACTATTTAAATATTTCCAATTATCTATATTATTATAAATATTACGTCAAAAAACAATGCGATATGCAATAAGTAAAGTTGTTTCGTTTTGTTCATCAATAAAAGTGAAAACTTTGTTTTATCTGTCAAATGATCTGTCTTCATGTGGATGTTGCGATCGCAATGCTTGTGACGGAGCTTGAGATTGTTTTCAAATACATGCCTTAGACCTCACTGTCTGTCGGTCTGTCTAGATGTTTTGTCGCTATCGCAACTATTTTATTAAACTTTTTGTTTTCTTCTAATCGTATCAAGTCCAACTGGTACTTTAACCTTGTCGGTTTTTGAATATTTTTTCAACATTTCATTATGTCACGAAATACCACGAAGTTAGCTGGAATAACTTCTTTGGTGCGTACATAAATATGTCATACATTTTTTTTAAACACTCAACAACAATTTTTTTGTGTCTCTAAGTCAATGTAAAATACAAACGAGTAACGAACGATACAACATATTTTAATTTCTACCTACTTTTTGTCGTCGAGAATCAATTATAAATGCGAAAGTGGAAAACTCCTAAATTAGCCGTACTGAAAATACATATAAATATTATGTTTATAAAATAAAAAGTACAAGGCCCAATTACGTAAAATTTTTATGGGACCAAATAGCATCTATTTTGCGTCGAATAACAAGAATCACGCAAATCGGATCATTAACCTCAAAGTATTTGGTGTACATACATTAAAAAACCAGCCGAATTAACAACCTCCGCTTTTAATTGGAAGTCGGTTAAAAATATGTAGATGACATAAGCTACCATCGACAACGAAACCGCCAAAAAAGTTGCGAAAATATATTTGGAAGTTGCGGAAAATATAAAGTTGTGAAAATATTTGCGACAGTTTAATATTTATATTCGCTACGCAGCTTTCCGTAACCGTGTTTAAGTCAGCCTTAATCCCCGAATAATTAAACTTTGTATCAACAGTTATTCGTGTTAAGTTTAAATGGAACATTTTGCATCTATTGTTTTCGTTTATGCAATTCTGGTACGGGCACTGTAACTACTTGGAGGTTTTCGGTGACTTTTGACATCAAAAATCTTTTGTCGCTAATAATTTTGACTAAGCCTTAGCTAGCCAAGAACAATAAAGAACAACATATTCAAAATTTATGAAATAAAAATTGTAAATAGATTGTAAGATTTACGCTGTTCTTATTGGTTCAAAGCCCACTGAGGTTTTAGTGTTGCTTTGAATCTAAAAACCGTCCAGAGAAGTTGGTTTAATTCCTACATTACTTTAGAAACAGGATTATAATATTTACTATTCTATAATCTATCCTGATATCAAGTCAGAATAAGGAGATAGAGCGCATCGAATATCTGGATGAAGCCACTGGCAAGTTTCATTGTGGAATTGTATTCGCATTACATTTTGCATTTGCTTTAGTGGGTTCACCCAAACGTTCGGTGTTATCTTTCTTCATATATCACTTTAAACATTATTATTAATTATTCCAATAATAATGTTATTTAACATTATTATTATATTTTAACATTATTATATTACTATTCATTATTCTAATAATAATGTTTAAAGTGTCTAAAAATTTGCCGTCCATTTTCTTAACTGCTGAAAAATCCCGAATGTATTTGCTTATTTTATAAGTATTTGCTTTTTTGTAGAGGACAGCTTCATATTTTGTGAAATAACATTCGTTCCTCTCTATTAACCTCTAAATGGAATCTCGGCGAACTAAAACAAAAACTAAATTCAATTTATATGTCATTTCGACTAATCTTCATTGGATATTTAACGGTTGTGCTGTCTGAGACTAGAATAATTTCTAGCACAACTCTGGCATATCAAATTAAATCGAATTGAATCGTATCAAATCGAATCGAATATAATATATTATCGTATCTTATTGAATCATATGAAATTAAATCACCGCTTGGTTTACATAGCCTCACTCTTATTTTATCTCTTACTTGGGCCACCACCAAACTAAAAAAGAAAAATCTTTTATTTCCAAATAGATTAGAAATTAACACTCTTAGAATTGTCCTACATGATGACCTACCACCGGTTCGGGGACTCTCCGTTCCATTTCATATCTCTTTCTTGGACATCTATGTCAATCAAATTTCCCACTTATTATATTGGACTGCTTCCTCACTCTATTTTCACATCTCTTTCTTTAACCGCTCTCTCACCCTAATTTTGAATTGTGACTTTTCGTCTTTAGTATACTATCTTGACTTATCTTCATCATTTCACTATGTTTTAAGTTGTGCCTTTTTCGCTTTGCACTTATACATAATTAAATTATTGGCGATCTTTATTACGAAATTACCATATTCTAATTTTAATTGTTAAAATTCTTGTCATGTTTTTGTAATTCTTTGTATAATGTGTAGTGTAATGTTGTTAATGAGTAAAATATATGTTTTTATTATTATTGTTACTATGTTTGTGTATAGCTTTCCTTGCTCACGGGCAATTAAATCCGGGACCTTTGGAAGGCATGCGTGGGGCCGAAGCCAACACGCAGAGGCCCAGTTAGACATTTTTAATTATTATTATTATTATTCACGTACAATAAACGGGCGTGTCCATAACTCACCCCTTTTTTGTCAGAATCGGCTGGAGCGGGCAAGACTGCGTGCTTCGGATGCTGTGCGAGTCCGGCAAGGGAGGAGAACAAGGCGGGTTCCTCCATGAGATCATGAGAGCTGTGTTCACGTAAGCAATATTTGTTTTTTTTTTAATTCGCGGTACAGCCAGTGTTGCCAGTATGATTAACCAAAAAAGTACGACTAGATTTCTAAAAAGGAAGGGCTTTAACTTAAAAGTATGGTTTCACCAAAACATTCAAAATGTCTACTCATAATAACCCTTTTTTTAAAGTTTGTATTAAAAAATAAATTACTAGTATAATTTATAAGACACGAAAAAAGTGACGTCCACACTGAGGTACGGCAGTGGTACGGTTGTGTGAAAACCGTACTCTTTGGTACGTTCTGACAACGCTGGGTACAGCATAACTGTCAACGTCAAGTGCAATAGGCGGGAAAAAAAAGGTTTTTTTAACCCCGTTTAATATAGTTCGTTGATTCAGTGGTATACTCTTCCTTCCTTTACTAAAACTTGCAAGGCAGTTTAAGAGATACTAAATAGCACGCTTTATATTACAAGCGAACTCCGTCAGTAGCAAAGAGGCTGCAAGTAGCATCTCATCAGTCTCGATGAATAAAAAGGGGGGATGAGTGTGGTAGGGAAAGGGGAAGTGGAAATAAATAAAAAACCACCCCACTTGCGCTCACGCATTATTATTTTGACTAGAGTTTCGACGAGGGATGTCATGGATATGAAATTTCAGATACGGATTGGTGCGGATGTAGGAATGAATATTATAGCGGATACGGATATGAAATTAAAATAATGTGCGCGGTCAGGTCAAGACAACTTGTCTCTATTAGGCTCCGCCCCTATCTCTGTATTATTTTGGAATTCGTTACGGATATTTTTTATATCAATATCCGATAGTTTCGTTCAGGGAGTTAGGGAGTATCGTAACCGAAACTATCGGATATCCGATATCAAAAAATATTCATAACCGTAACCGAATCCGAAATTAAAGTATTGCTAGTGTAAAAACGTAATATCCGTAGCCAAAATTATCCGAAACAAATGGATAATCCTAAATAATTTAATATCCATATACGTATCCGAAATTTCATATCCATTTTATCTCTGGTTTCGGTTACAGTTACGGAGCTCCCTAAAATTACTTCTTTTGACGCTTAAATTATATATTTTTTTATTGTTACAGGCCTCATAATGAAGTTGTTATAAATAAGCTTATTTTTGATTTCAATCTATATTTTAATGCTTTTTCCAGGCTACCAGCAGGGAGCTTCGACAGTAGTGATCAGTACGACATCGCTCACAACTCACGCGGAGCCTGCGACTTGTACCACTGCGAGATGTATAATCCAATAAATATTTGAACTTACTCTGCTTTTTACTTCATTTACTTATTACAGTGCCATCGGCGACCTTGAGTTATTTTCGTTTTTTTACAATGTTACGAAGCAGGGGTAAAGACCACGTGGTCTTATAGCGGTATTACTTTACTCTTAAATTTTGTGCAAAACAATATTATATTTTTGATAGTATAAATAGTGATAGTATATAAGACGTCGGTGGGTAATAATTTGGGCATTATACATAATATCCGATTATTATTAAAAATGCCCATAATGAGAGTTGTTATAAATAAGTTCGCATTTTGATAAGTTTCATTTAAAGTTTCAAATTGATTGGGGATTATATAATATATTGTCAATCAGCTTTAGGGTAAATGAAAAAAAAGTTTTCCGTTCCCAAAGTGTAAAACGGGACTCTATTACTAAGACTTCGTTATATGTATGTATTCAGATAATTATTGAAGACATGAATTTGAAAAATTACCCAGAAAATTGGGTTCAAACTATCACTTAAACATTTTGGGATATGTAGTAACGTATTAAGTACATTGATTCCAGAGACGGATCTTTAGATTAATGTTCCTAATACTTTACGACGTATTATAAAATGTTTAAGAGTCAGTTTGAACTCAATTTTCTCGAAATCTGAATTTTGATACGTATCACCTTCATCCAATGTCTTCAATTATTATTTTGTGATAGTGCCGTGTGCAAAATTAATGATGAAGTCAATTGAACTGAATCGCCTAAGTAATAATAATACAATATACTTCCACACCGATTGACGGTGGCCAGTTTCATTGAAACCAGGCAACGCAGGTGTTTTTATAGTGCCCAATTGTGTGCGCAACACACAGAAGCGCCCCTCTTCCTTCACTCTCGTATCCCAGTTGGACCCGACACGACTGGTGAGGGAGCAGGCACGCCTATCCGACGCATGGATCCATCTTTCTTATCAGACAGTCAGGCCTGTTAACCAAACATTTTTCGTTGTCCCAACGCGAGAATCGAACCCACGACTTCCAGGTCGAGAGCCAACCTCTGGTGCACGAGACTACAGGGGGCCTACTCAAGATGCCATCGCTAATTATCGCTTACAAAGTTCGATAACAAAATGTATGGGATTTGACATAAGGTACGCTAAATGATGGCGATTTGGTATGTCATTTAGCGTACCTTATGTCAAATCCCATACATTTTGTTATCGAACTTTGTAAGCGATAATTAGCGATGGCATCTTGAGTAGGTGTTTTACTCGTATTACCAGAGGATCAAATAATAGCGATAGAAATGTTAACCGTCGCTGCCCGGGCAAAACCAATAGTGTATGTTGGCACAAGTTATCACGGTTAGTGGATTCAACTTTGCTTTGTAATATTTATTTTTATCAAATAAAGTCTGCACTATACTCATATTCCGTTTGTAGGTTTGTACGTACTTATTTGGATACTATGGAAACCGGTTTATAACCGAATTAAAAAAAGGCGGATGAATGATGATGATTAAAATCTTAAATTTGTGTACAGTATAAAAGTATTAAATATATTTCCGTTGTCTGGTACCTGTAACACAAGTTCTTCGGATACTTCTATAGATATCAAATCAAATCAAATCAAATCAAATGAAATGAAATATTTTTATTCAGAGTAAATTTTACAAAAAAATGTTTTCTGAACGTCGTTTCTATATGATGCCTACCACCGGTTCGGGAACTAGCCCAGCAAGAAGAACCGGCGTAAGAAACTCGCATGGGGCCATCTTTTACCAAAAAGATGGAAAATTTATCTTTTTAAAAAAAGTATAAATTTACATATAAATATGTCAATACTAAAACTAAATAACATAGAATGTACTATATATAAGTAGCCTTGTAGGGGGCTACTTTATTCCCAAGGTGTGCTATCATTCATATAATCATTAACTTTATAGTAAGCTTTTGCACACAAACGTTCTTTGACTACTTTCTTAAACTTATTAGTTGAAAAATTTTGAACGTTTTCTGGGATCCTATTGTATAGGCGTATACATTGGCCTTTAAACGAATTCTTTACTTTGCTTAGTCTAGTCACTGGAACAACAAGTTTATTCTTATTCCGAGTATTATTATTTATTTTTATTCTATTATGATTATCACATTTTCTTATAAACAGGTTTACATTTTTCTTAACATATAATACATTAGAGAGGATATACTGAGAAGCTACAGTTAGTATTCCAGTTTCCTTAAACTTTTCTCTAAGAGAAGTGTTGGGGGCCAGCTTGTAGATTGCCCGAACAGCTCGCTTCTGCAGCACAAATATACTATTTATATCTGCAGCACTGCCCCATAGCAGAATGCCATAGGACATTATACTATGAAAGTAACTAAAGTACACTAGGCGTGCTGTACTTTCATCTGAATATTGTCTAATTTTACTAACTGCATATGCTGCTGAACTGAGTTTGTCGGCCAGTCTAGCAATATGGGGGCCCCACTGAAGTTTAGAGTCTAACGTTATACCTAAGAATACTGCAGTATCCACTAGTTCCATACGTTCATCATTTAATAGCACATTGGTTTCAGTTTGCCTCACATTAGGCAATGTGAATTTTACACAAGTAAAAGATTATTGACACTAAACCAATGTACTATCATTGAGAGAGCATTATTTACTTCGTCATGGCATATATTTTGCCGTTTCATATTAAAAATAAGAGACGTATCATCAGCAAATAATACTATCCCATGTTTTTCGTTTATGAGGTATGGTAGGTCGTTTATGTAAATTAAAAATAGAAAAGGTCCTAAAATAGACCCTTGTGGGACCCCCATCTCTATTCTAGAGCCTAAGGATCTTTTTCCATTTACCTCAACCCTCTGAGTTCTATTTGATAGGTATGATTTCAAGAGGGCAAGTGCTGGACCTTTTACCCCATAGTGGTCTAGTTTCCTGATTAATGTTGTATGCTGCACACAGTCAAATGCCTTGGAGAGATCGCAAAATATTCCAAGAGCATCCCGCGATTCCTCCCAAGCATTAAAAATATAATTTAACAAATCGACGCCTGCATCTGTTGTAGAGCGTCCCTTGGTAAAACCAAATTGTTTCTCATGTAAAATATTATTAATATTAAAGTGTGCTAGCATTTGATTAAGAATATTTTTTTCATATATTTTACTTAACGTTGGTAGAATAGATATAGGCCGGAAATTGGATGGATCCGACTTACTACCAGACTTAAAAAGAGGTATTATTTTACTATGTTTCATTAAATCAGGAAAAGAGCCACTTTTTATACAGTCATTAAAAATTGTTAATAGGAAAGGTGCAATAATATCGACTATCGATTTAATAACTTTCGTTGATAGTCCCCATAACGTATTCTTAATATTTAATAAATTGAAAGTTTTTACTATGTCTTGGGGTCCTATTTCTTTAAATCGAAAGTCAACTTCACACTTTTTTACATTTTTTGTAAGAAGCAATTCAGCATCAACAGAAGAGGCAATTAAATTTTTTGTTGTTGAAACTGGAATGTCAGCGAAGAATTTCTCAAAAACTGTAGCAACTTCATTGTCGGATTTAATTACTTTATTATCTACATTTAATTTAAAATCTGAGTGGCGAGTGTTGACTCTTCCAGTTTCAGTCGCAATTATTTGCCATGTTGTTTTTACTTTATTATTTGAATTTTTAATTTTATTTTTAATGTGAAGAAATTTAGCTGCAGAGCAAACTTGCTTAAATGTTTTAGAATATAATCTCACATAATTTTTAAAGTCTTCATTTTGATTAAATGTCCTTTCATTGTATAATTCATACAACTTGAATCTACTTTTCAAAATACCTGTTGATGCCCATTCGCTAAACTTACTTTTGTTGTTTTTTCTTACTGTCTTAGAGGTAAAAATGGTGTCAAAATGATATTTAATTAATTTAAATAATTTATCAAATGCCCTATCTGGGCTATTATGATATTCTAACTTTACAATGTTAGCCATTATTTTACCTCTAAACTTTTCAATACGTTTAACATTTATTGGTATACATGTACCTCTGTCTTTATTTATTTGTTTACAGTTATTGTTCATATTAAAAATTGCTTGCTGTCCACAGTGATCAGAGCTTAGCATGTTGATTATTTCTTTATTACTGATATTATTATTATATTATATTGATGTTCTCTATTCGAAGATTTTTTTATGTATATTTACCGATTACTTAAAGATGCCAGCCGGCTTAAGAAAATCGTTAGATCTTAACTTTTTATACTCCCAACCATATCAATCGACTGAGAATCAAAATAACCAAACGTCAATTTATTCGGGGGAAAGCGGTATCGAATCTGAATCAAAATCGGATCAGTTTGGAGGTCCCAGGGCCCTGATTCAAGATGCCATAGCTCTGTATCGCTTTCGAAGTTCGAAAACAAAATGTATGGGATTTGAAGCTTCGCTAGATGACGACCGAATTCGTATGTCATTTAGCGAAGCGTATGTCAAATTCCATAGATTTTATTTTCAAACCTCGTAATCGATAAATAGCGATGGCCTCTTGAATCGGGGACCTGGACCGATAGGGAAAATTATATTTTCGTTTGATGATGAATATTCATCATCAAACGAAACGAGTGGTCCCATAGTCATCAGGTAAGGATCTGATGAAGGCTGGTGGTATCCTTGAGAAATTGGGGAAATACCATTTTATAGGCAATTTAAAAATTAAAAAAAAAATGCAATTTTCTAGCCTATGGGCTTAGCCTGTGAGTTGTGATCAGTCAATCAGTTTTTCCTTTTGTATATACGATATATTACGCAGATTAACCAGACAACCAGTTTATTAGCGCGTTTTGTCGATGGGACTCGACATATTATTTATCGCTACGTCATGGCTATAGCAATTTTGCAGAAGAGATGCAGTAAGTTTGTATCCAGTACCTCCAGCTAAAGCAGCCAAACTGATAGTGGGACTGAGTGGGTTACCCGACACAAGCTTTTTACATGCCCATCTGATTCGACGCAATCATCTTTCTTATCGGACAATCAGGTGATCAGCCCTTACCAGACTTGAAAACATTTTTTTTTCTTGTTCCAACGCGGGAATAGAACCCTTGCTCAAGAGCCATCCTCTGAACCATGCATCACGCACTAGACCAGCAAGGCGTTCACAGTAATATAGCTAAACCACGACGGCCGTATTTCCATACAGAAATAGAGGTCTACCCCTGTTTCTACCCTGGATGATGCCTGGATAATCTACGTATGCTAATTACATCCAGAAATGGTAGTATAATATATTAGTTTATAATCTTATATATTAAAATTGCTGTTCGTTAGTCTCGCTAAAACTCGAGAACTGAATCGATTCAGCTATTTTTAGTCTTGAAATATTCGTGGAAGTCCAGGGAAGGTTTAAACGGTTTGCATTCTCAACGAAGTGGGCACGGCTCAACTAGTTTTATAATAAATTCCTCTTAAAGATCTTATAGGATACACATGTTATTGAATGTACTGTAGGTTCTTGATGGAAATACACAGTAATAATACACAATAAACTAAACATAAGATTTATTGAAATACACGACTGGTTTCGACTAAGTCATCATCATGTGTACAGTATTATTACTGTGTCTAAGATACATATAATATTTCGTCGTGTGATCCCAGTTTAAGGGACCTTTCACGATCCGAGTATCTGTCAATGTACGTCACATCTTCCTAGCCTACCCTAAATTGAAAAGATTGCTAAGAACATGCTTATTCAAACATTTTAGTTCCCCGAAATTCTTAAGCACACAGCCGACCCCGCGGGTCACAATAGTATCAATGTAAATATTCTCCACTAAGTCGAAACGTGACTTGCGTCACAATAAATAGAGCATTTGAGGCTTAAGTATTTTTAGGCTGTCACTAACAGAATTGGTCCGTGACGCGTTAGTCATAAATGAGGTTACTAGTAATTATTTTGTTCCCCTGTGTGACCGAGGGATTGGAGTGTCCGAATGTGAGGGCTAAAATTAGAGGGATCAGGAAACGGAGGCATCTGACTTTTCCGGATGGATCTACGCTTGTGGTAAATATGTTTTATTTACATTAAAAATTTAGTAGTTAATATATACAATTTATTTCCAATACTAGAAATAATTTACAAACACTTTAATTAAAACTAAAACTAAAACAAGCAAAAATAATAAAAAAACTATATCTACTATAAAATTACTTCTAAAACTACAAATAAAAAATAACCCCAAGATCGTCCCCCTCAGGCAGAGTACCCAGAAGGCTCAAAGAGTTTCCCCGCTGGATAGCGATGCTTACTCTTTGAGCCAGGTAGGTTCCTGCTCTGGGGTAAATTTAGTATATAAGTTATCTAAAAAGTTGACGCTCCACTCAACGTCAATTTTACACAATTACGTCGAAGCGAACGTAAGTAAGTGATTTTGGCAGCCTATGTCTGAATGTTTGTTGACAACAAATCGTTTTTAGGCAAATTTTTTAGGCGCTACGTTGGACCATAGCGTCTTAACAAACCAACTTTAATGAATAATTTAATGAAAAAGGTGTCAACAGATTATATAAGTTGTATTATCTACACTATAAAAATACTGGACCGATTTTAATAATCCTTTTTTCATTAGAATGTTACATTATCACTGAATAACATAGGCTATAAAAAATCAATTGCTGTTTGTTAGTCACGCTAAAACTCGAGATCAGCTGAACTGATTCGGCTATTTTTGGTCTTGAAATATTCGTGGAAGTCCCGGGAAGGTTTACACGGTTTCCATGCTCAACGAAAAGGGCACGGGTCAGCTAGTAAAAAATATATTTATACAACAAGATATTAAAATATCGCATCTCTGTTTAGTAAAAAAAATAGACCACCATAACAATGGCATTTTAAACTAACTCTGTTGCATAACCACATTGCTAATAAAAGCCTTTGGGGATTATCGTTTTTGTAGGAAAATAACAGACGATGTGTCTTATTACTTACGTCCTGAATTTGTGCAGTTTACTAAGTGTACCGATTTGTACTTTTTTATTCATAATATTCTGTATTCAAATTTTAAAACCGAATTTAGTGCAAGATTTATTAGATATGTTATTCACTTTTTACACTTAAAGGAAATTGATTTCGAAAATTAATTGTTAACTCGAAAGTAAGGCTGACTTAGGGCGTGTTTCACCAAGAAATGTTAATGTTAACACCATGTTAAAATTCCATGCCTTCTCATTTATTGACAGGATATACGAGAGGGACAACATAATATTTAACGAAGGATTAACTTTAACATTGCTTGGTGAAACACGCCCTTAATCTTTAAGATGTAATTAATGCCTTTAAATAAAGAATTAAAAAAAAAACAGACGAAAACATTAAACTGGTTTCATCATGCATGGATTTATCCATAGTAGTAGTAGTATGTACACAAGGAGTATTTCTTACTACACGCCGGTTTTCCGTGAGGCCGTGTTACGTTCCTATTCATGTTGAAGCATAATGATATTGAAATTAATCTACAGTATTTGTACAGCTCTTGCATATAATTCCAAGGTTCGGCTCACACCGAGACGCTATTTGCCGCGGCATTTTATAAAATGTGTGTCTCTATCATAATAACATACATCTAGACATAGGAAACATTTAGACACAGACCGTAAATCAGCACTCGAAAGACTGTAGGTTGGATTCCTAGGTCGTGGAATGTACAAATGAGAGCTTTTGAGATCTCAAGTACGGACAATACGGACGCTCTAACGGTGAAGGAAAACAAACATCGCCATCGTTTGATGCAATACCACATAAAACGAATTCCTTATGTACGTCGAAGTCATCTAGTTGAATCTGCTATTTGATTGAATGACTAGCGCGGTCATTGAATGTCGTTAAGCCGCTCTTAAGCAATGTGTTGACATATTTTTGATTAATTTACTTTAATGTGCGCTATTCTTCGAAAGTAGTACATTTTGAAATTTAAAAATGAAAACTATGATTCATTGAATTTGTTGGTAAAAATAGGTCAAGCGCTAGTCATTCAATCAAATAGGAGATTTAACCACATGCCTGCGACATGTATTTATTATTACAACACGCTCTAATAATTATTGTTAGTATACCCAACTAATTATTGCCTTGATAATGTGCAAAATTTACGCAAAGATGTTCTTCAGTCGCTTAAATAAGTCCCTGAAAAGTCTATATGCAATAAACTTAATACAATATATTTCTTCTTAATAATATATTCCACAAAGCTATTAAATCATATTATGTCCTAAATCGTAATATTTAATAAATTAATGTTTGTCCCCTTTTTTTTTTTTTTTTTTATCGCAGAGAAATGGTTTTAAGCATTCCGTGGGGGATTGGGGATTCCCTCCACAGATATGTAGGACTCGCTGCGTCTGAAAGATGGTAAATGGACGCAGCCCTACCCACTAAAACTCGGCGGTACTCCGACTCCACCGCCGTTGACGAAGCCACAGGGACAACAAAACTTCCGCGACTCCGTCGACGGGAGCCTGCATTGTGGGATTGCAGGCCCGACTTGTTGGGGGCGCTCAGGCGCCCCACAGGCCAAACAGAGGCCCCTTCAGGGCATGCATAGGCCTTCCCTTGCATTTGTCGCGATGCGCAGGAGTACGTTGCGCATCGCGACCCTCTCGGAGACTCGGTGCAATGGGCGACAACTTCCCCAGGTTATCACCCCGAGCTCCGTGGCGGGACGTTGTTACCACCATTTGTCGCTGGAAGTCTGCGCCTTGGTCCTCTCCTAGAGCCGAGCGCCTCCCTTTCCCTTATGCGCTCGGCGTCCTCTTTTGTGGCGATGACCTATTCAGCAAAAGTCACCGCTGCGTCCCATTTCTCCTTGCTCTCCAGCATTGCTCGTAGCAGTGACGGGAGCGTCACGTCTTGTCCGATGGCGGCCGTAAGCGCCGCATAATGTTTGTCCCCTGCTATTTTCACGACGAAACACTTCGTCTACAGATAGCCGAAATTGGATTTTATTAATGTACCTCCTTGTGGAGGGATTAAAGTTAAATTTTGTGTCGCTATCTATGTAGTATGGCGCGCCGCGTTGTGTCCCGGTGTGAACGAACATTGAGTATTCCCTGGCTTGTTCTATGCAAATCACCGAAATCTTGGTGTTTGTAATAGGGTTTAGTTATAAGTTACGTGCGCTGTGGTCTCAACACAATATGGCAACTATTCATCTTCTGTATAATGTAAGTAAAATATGTGCTATTCCGGAGATGGAGTTTGATTTGTCTAAGAAAAATATAATTATAATAATGCCGCCTACATCGATTTCGGAGCGGTGGCCGGTTTCATTGAAACCAGGCCAGCTACGCGGGAATTACTTTATAGTGCCTAAGTGTGTGCGCAATACAGAAAAACTTCATTCACTTTCGTAGCCCAATGAGACTGATAACCGACACGACCGGCGCGAGATCGGCACAGGGCCGACTTTTTACATGCCCATCCGACGGATGGATCATCTTTCTTGTCAGATAATCAGGTGATCAGCCTGCATTGTCCTAACCAAACTTGTAAACAACATTTTTTGTTGTTCCAACGCAAGAAACGAATGCACGACCTCTAAACCAGGCTTTAAACCACTAGACCACGGAGGCGTTAAGAAAAATATAAAATATGTATAGTAAATTATGAAAAAAGTAGGCTTAGTTCTTCGAGTTGTTATAGTTTTTAGCATTATTTTGAACTAATTTAGGAAAGCATGTGATCTCTGTGTTGCCAGACTATTTCGTCTTACAAGATCAACCCTTTTTTTCCTCATAGGTACTATTCAATAGTTTTCTAAAGTGCTAATTAAATGATTTATGTAACGATTTCGATACAAATAAAAGATATTTGACGTTGCTGTCTTTGTCTGATACATTGGAAAAATCACATAACATTTAAATACCAAAACATAGAACATTGTACCTACTATGCGGACCAAAACCTTATCACAAGTAAAAACTTTCGATGCAAATGATATGAAAATAGAACAAGTTACAAAAACGATTGGCAATGTAATAGACGGTGGACAAAGATTTTAATTTCAGCAAGGGAACATTCAATATTTTTATTTGGACCTATAACCTACCAGAGGCTCCCAATCTTTTTCAGCCTGCGGCGTATTTACATTTTGGTAGTTTGTTAAAACACTACCAATGTTTGCTATCGTAAGTCGCATAAAATAATATCAGTAGATAATATAACTATCTAGGTTAAGTCGTTGATAATGCAAACGCTGGCAAATTCTTCTGTGATTTTGGATAATAATAGAAGACCGATAACGTGGTGAACTAAACGAACAATTATTCTTTAAAATAACATAATACAGGTCTTTTCCTATGAAAAGACGTGTAAATGTCCTGAAGATGAATAATCATGTCTGGTTAAAATGCTGCAGTACGGCAGTTTGTTAGTACACAAAGTGTAAAATAAATAAGTGTGAATACTTAGTAGGGACACACCCTTCCTATGTAGAGTTTAATGTGAAAGTTTCACTTAAAAACGGTCTTTTGACTTTCATGTTATAAGAAATGCTTCAACATCATAAATTTGCCCATACAATAATTTAAAGAAATTACGTTTCAGCGCTGGTACTTTCACTGTAAACTCGACATACGGACCCATACACACCGTAATATATTATCACTAATTAATATTACAGTTTGTATAATTAAAAAAAATATATATAGGACCGACTAACACCTACTGGCGCACCAGGACCCTGCGCACACTTTGGAAGCCCCTGCCCTATACTCTAGGCTTCCTATACGAACATTGTCAAGGGATTTTAAAAAGGCGTCCTTCATGCACGTTATTGCGCGGCCATTCAAATTGAAAATGGCTACAGGGGGAACAATTTTTTTTATATTATTATAAAAAAAATTACTGTATTATATTATTATAAAAAAATATATATTATAATTATTGTTATATTGTGTCTGTGGGTCAAATAAATAGAGACCATTCCGTGAAAGAAGCCCAATGTCCAAAGATAAATATTCCTAATTCTATACGATTCCTGAAGAAAAAGTCCAGAAATCCAGAATTTACTGAGATCGGGTGTTTTAGGATTCCATACCTGAAAAGGAAAAAGCAAAATAGGTATTTGTAAATTCTTATTGCCGTCCCGCAACTGCCCGATCAAAACGATAGAGACAACTGCAACTTCAACTGAAAAATCATGAGAAAATAACGATTACTTAATTAGGTAAATTTTTTCATTTTATACTAAAAGAAGCTTGAGGTATGTTCCTATGTTTCGTTTTTATCATAACCCGTGACCACTTCGTTGAGCATGGAAACCGTATAAACCTTCCTGGGACTTCCACGAATATTTCAAGACCAATAATAGCCGAATCAGTTCAGCTGATCTCGAGTTTTAGCAAGACTTACGAACAGCAATTTATTTATATATAGCCTATGTTACTCAGTGATAATGTAGCTTTCTAATGAAAAAAGAATTATTAAGATCAGTCCAGTACTTTTTGAGTTAAGTCGTTACGTACAAAAATACAAATCTTTCCTCTTTATAATATTAGTGTAAATGTAATTCTTTTACTGGATGTTTAAACACAGCCGAAAATCTGGCCATATTTTTAGGTTTTTTAACCTCCATATCTCTTTTAGTAATTAATTTATGTAAAAAAAAAATAGGGACATACTAATACCATACATAAATACTCAGGAAAAATACTACGTTACTCTAGTGGCATTATTTAGGGAGAAATAGGGGTCGAGTAGACCCCTATTTTTGTATGGAAAAACGGCCGCTGTGTATGTTCTTAATTTTGAAAAGTATAGAAGTTACTTGAAGCATTTCCGACCTCCGTAGCGCAGTTGTTCAGTGCGTTAGTGCTCAACCGAGATTTCGGGTTCGAATCCCGCCCAGGCAACAAAAATTTTTCCATGTTCCTGAGTCATGGATGTGTATTAAATTTGTGTATTAATATAATAAAAATCTTAAATACGTGTATAGTATAAAAGTATTAAATATATATTTCCGTTGTCTGGTACCTGTAACACAAGTTCTTTGGATACTTAGCACAGGGCCTGATTGACGTGGTGTGTAGCGTCTATAATATTATTTATTATTTATTTCCGTTTCTTACACACACATAGTTTGTTTGCCAAAACATAATATTTTGGCATTTATATGTTCCATCCTACTGTTCCTACTATGGTGGGAGCAGTGTTAGTAGTGGCACACATATTATCTAGTCGGATTATGTGCGAATGGTATTTAATTTTAAAAGGAAACAGCACGGTTGAGAGAAATACAAAATAGGTATTTATAAAATCTATTGCTGTCTGGCAGTGCCTTAGTTACCCAGCACTAGCGCGCCAGAGACTGCAACTTGAACTGAAATTATCGAAAGTACCAGAAATCGACGTTTAGGGGATTCCCGTTTCCTCCTCCTTTCAATAAAAAATTGAGCTAGGTTACTATATTTTGATTTTGATGTATAATGTAGTCAAATCTGTTTCCTGGATGTTTAAACATAGCGGAGAGTCTGGCTATTTTTTTTTAGGTTTTTGAACGTCCATATCTTTATATAATTAATTTATTAAAAAAAGGAAAAAAAGGGACGTACAAATAATATACATAGATATTCAGGAAAAAACCCATATTTTTGGATGGAAAAAATTCCGTAGTGTTTCCTATTAATATAACTTAATAACTAAAGTTTCATCTACATCTCAGTACAACGCCCGATAATTGTATCTATTCTTAACTAAATCTCCAATAACATGGTTAATTACCGTTCGATTAGCATAAGTAAATGTTGTTATAGGCAGAAGGTGGGCTAAAGTTAATAAAGCTACCTTCACCGTTCAGGCGAGGTTTAGGTAACAATGAACATTAATGAATGACAATAAATTTGAACAAGGTCTAAAGTGACCCTTAGGGCTGACATCACCAAATCCTTTGGAGAGTAAAACTTTGTGTTCATGTCGATAGATCCCTTTCTTGTATTTAACTTAACTACAAATTTACGAACAATGAATTAATAATGAATTGTTTTCGTAGATCATATATTTTTTAATGATGATATTTTTAGGAATTATGATATACAGCGTGGTTAATGGTTCATATGTTAAGCTGAATATAAGTAGTAATGTAAGTTATTTATATAAGGTGCCGAAACAAAAAAAATATGCTCTACGCGTCATTCTCTTCACACTATATTCGGCTTGATATATGAACCGTGGGACACACTGTATAAGGATTTACAGGCTATAATAAAATGAGTGATAAAACTTTACGGTGTGAATGCATCTCGTATATAGAGAGGTTACTGTGAAAGTACCAGCGCTGAAAGAGTTACTATTTTAATTATTCTATGAGCAAATTTACGATGTTGGGCCATTTATCATAGAAACATGAAAGGCAAAAGTAAGTCTTTCAGTACTGGTATTTTCAAGGCTAAATCTACATAGGAGGCACATATTCTAATGTATTATCACTCATTTATTTTACACCTTGTATAGGAAGTAAATAAGAATGTATGTGAGAAATCACATGACTAAACCTGTGATGAGGACGAGCGTAGCTCTATTGGTTCTTGAAAAAAAATTAAACCAACTTCAAAAAAAAAATAACTAAAAAGCGATAAATAAACTAATGTATCTACTAAATGCATAATATATACCTACAATTATTTAACCTTCGGCGTACGACGTGGAGTTATTTTAACCCCAACATTTTAAAAATACATTTATTTTATATAAAAATGCAACAAAACGATTCGATTTTCTCAGTAGCTGGAGCTTAAGACCTCCCGCGTCAATTCACAGTGCTAGATTTGTACCCCGCGCATCATCTTCGTGTGTGCACGCACATCAAGCGGCTTCTATCTATCTTCTATGAATTGGTAACTCGAAAGTAAGACTGACTTAATCTTGAAGATAAAGAGAAAAAAAAGCAGCCTAATGCCCTGTTTTATTTCAGATGACAGTATCCACAGCGAAGACGTTTCTTACCCACATACCTTCAGGATGGAACCTCGTGATGGAGCTGGATCTCATATTCAACCTGCCAGGACCAAACTTCACCATAGCACATTCTAGAAGGAAGCTACATCATCGACAGAAACGACAATTTTGGGAGCAGCTGCAAAAATCTATTGATTTGTAAGATTTTTACTGAAATATTTATTTTGTAATGATAAAAGTCGTGTCGCTGATCCGTCCCACTAGGCTATTAGAGTATAGAAAGAGATGATATTTTTGTTACACAGTAATAATACACAAATTACTTGCACTGTATAAAGCTATCTGATGATGACTTAGTCGAAACCGGTCGTGTATTTCAATAAATTTAATGTTAAACAACCAATAAAGTGGAAAAGGTGTAAGTAATTTGTGTATCATTACTGTGTAACATGAATTTCCATCAAGAACCTACAGTACATTCAATGGAATATTATATTTTTGTATTTTGATCACGGCACACTTGGCCACAATATATCTAATGCGTACCAATGAAATATAAACAAAATCGGATTGATATGTGGATTTTTTTTAATCTTTTACTCAAAATTACTTAACAGTTTTTGATAATATTTGTCACAGTAGGTAGTAGTTTAGGCCCGTAGGCAGCTTTTTATCCCGAAAAGTACTTCCAATGGGAAAGTATTGGTCAACGTAATCGAAATGTATGAGCTATATCCGATTATAATTTATCCTTGTCATTAAAACTTTAATTACATTCATTTTATGAAATACTAAGTGTCCCGTGACCACTTCGTTGAGCATAGAAACCGTTTAAACCTTCCCCGGACTTCCACGAATATTTCAAGACTAAAAATAGCCGAATTGGTTCAGTTGTTCTCGAGTTTTAGCGAGACTATCAAACAGCGATCCATTTTTGTTTATAATACTAGCTGATCCGTGCCCACTTTGTTGAGCATCGAAACCGTTTAAACCTTCCCTGGACTTCCACGAACATTTCAAGACCAAAAAAAGCCGAATTGGTTCAGCCGTTCTCGAGTTTTAGCGAGACTAACGAACAGCAGTTCATTTTATATAAAATACTAGCTGATCCGTTTTTTAATTGTTAATTAAAAAAAGCCCACAATTTTTAATTAAATTTCATCACAAACTCTTTGTGATGAACAAAAACCAGGAACCCGCAAACCCGCAACCTGGAACCCGGAACCCGCAACGCGGAATCTGCGAAACCGGAACCCGCAATGCAAAATTTTATAATTTTCTTCTTATTTATTTTAACATTTTATTTAAAAAAAACCAAATCCTGACCATAACAAATACAACAAAAAAAGAATTGGCCAAATTAATCCAGTAGTTGTTGTGTTATGCGCTTACCAGCACATTTTGCGATCCGTTTTTATATTATAGAAGACTAGCTGTTCTAGCTAGCTAAGCCGTTTATGCAGCGCACGCAATGAAAGTCCCCAAATGTAATTAATTTTCCCCGTTTTTGCAACATTTCTCACTGACGCTTCGCTCCTATTGGTCGCAGCGTAATTTTATATAGCCTAAAGCCTTCCTCTATAAATAGACTATCCAACAAAAAAATACAAATTTAAAAAAAAAAATTACAAATCGGACCAGTAGTTACTGAGATTAGCGCGTTTAAACAAACAAACAAACTCTTCCGCTTTATAATATTAGTATAGATTAAGGAGTGAAACGTATTTACATTTGCACTTTCATGTATGTAACTAAAGATAACCCCGTTTTCAGCTACAACCTGAACGGTCGAGCGTGTGTATTGCGGAGCGTTTGCGAGGCTAAAAGCTATTTGGCTCCCCCTGGCAAGTCGCTGGTCCATGATATATTGAGATCAATATTCACGTAAGTAAAAAGGATGGGAGTTATTTGTGAACCCATTTAAAACGCTTGGTGAACGCTTTTTAGTCATATGAACGTTTACATACAATTTGTCGTAAGAGACTGCTATAGCATTTAGTTAAGGTTCATGCAAATTAAAAATAATACACTTATAAAGGTCACATTACATTTATTTAGCTTAAGTGCTTTGCGTATAAGATAAATCTTATATCTAGTACTTAGGTCCTAATCTTACATACTCTCTTGGACTACTTATTTTTTTTGTACAAAAATATATTTTTTTTACTTTTTCGTTTACAAAAAAATTACAACAAAAAAATTTATAAAATGAAGCACACAACGTATGAGTATTTCGTATACTACTTTTATATATCAATTTACAAATACTGTTAACTTTTAAATACCAAGTATGAACTACCTGATCCGTGCTTCGTTGAGCATAGAAACGGTTTGTGATGAACCGTTTAAGCCTTCCCGGGACTTCCACGAATATTTCAAGACTAAAAATAGCTGAATTGGTTTAGCCGTTCTTGAGTTATAGCAAGACTAACGAACAGCGATTAATTTTTATATATAAGAAAGAAAGAAGATAAAAAATTGGCAAAAAGGACCAAAACACACCGAGTTTATTGAAGACACATACCTATTATACCAAATGATAAAAATACTGATAAAGGTTGTGGGCATAAAATACAGATAACATCTGAAGCCTTACAAGAGCAACATCTGAAGCTTTATAATACTTATGAAAAGGCGGAAAATCGGCACATTTCATTTAGCAATTGAAAGGGAAAATAATTTATTCTTTGCGTGTAATATTAAACACGAAACAGACGTATTACCAGCCGCAAACAATCGGGGAAGATATAAATATGTATACGGAGTAAGGGGGTAATCACAGCGTACGGTGTCTTGAGAGTAAACATACGGGGTACGATTTTTGTATTCACCGCATATGGTTTTCCTGTTTGTATAGAAAAAAAAAAACATTTTTTCTGTTCATTGTACATACTTGCCCGAAATCGATACTTTTAGTATATAGAATCAGAATTCGTCAGTTGGTTTTTTAAATTGTGTTCTTGTGATTGTAGATACGTTTCTAAAATAAAATGTTGTATCATTTTTGTGTACTCTAGTTTTATTCATTAATATTATTGGATAGTAAGTGGTGTATGACACGCATAAACTGTTAGATCTACTTTCAACATGCAGGTTAACATATAGGCTACTTTTATCCTGAAAAATTACAATGTAAAAAACAGTATGTGATACAAATAAAAAAGATATAAAAAGACAAAACGTTATGCTGGCATATTATGGTAGTATATTATGAAGGTATAAAACAGTAAGTGATACGATACTATGCATTGTGTCATTTGTATAGTAGGATTAATTGTATAGTTCGCCCCTGATAAATTTAACCTAAAGGTAAACTAACCGTTAGTAAATTAGTAAAAAACTTTGAAATTTTCACTTATTTACTTATTATGCACTCATATCAACACCTTCACAGGTATTTTAAAGGATCATACTTCATTATCCAATACATTTTATAACAATTAAACAATAATTAACATATATAAACGTCTAATGAATAACCTTCACTGTAAAAATACGCTATTTTGACGCTGCCGACTGTAGAATATAGTCTATGGATTCATGTAGCCAACAATAATCAATGCGTTAATATTGACCAATTGGCATCACTGACTAATCTATGGTTGTGTCATAGACGTTTACGTTTGGGTTAAATTTATCTCGCACGTACTATAGGTTATGTTTGTCAGTGCTCATGACACGCGTTAAACCACAACTTGCGGTGCGTCAAGCGATCCGCGTGCAATTGCAGATCCGTGTATTCCAGTATTAATATCAAGTTAATTGCCTTATAATCCTCGTCCGTGGCGCTTATCTATACGCCACGGGCTTAATTTATAATATTCATTTCAATGGCGCACTCGGTGGCGGGTTTTTAATGAAATTTCGTCGATAAAAATTAAATCGAATATGACTGTAAAGCGGATTCCGTATCATTTTTATGTCAAGTGCGGCCAGATAATTATTTCAATATAATTTTAATGTCACAGCTGTGGAATATCATTAATTTGTGTTCAGAGCAGCATAGTGATATTGGTTATTTATAATAAGTAAGCGTATGTTCCGAAAGGAATTTCAATGGAAAGGAGTATTTTCGACTATTTAATTTATTTTTAATTATTGAAGCTTTTTTTTACAATAAATCGATAAAGGATATTTTAATACCCGGGAAATAGGTTGATACTTTTCAAAATCAAACGTAAAAGATATTTGGTACAATTATGCAAAAATATGGATAATAATATTACAAAGTGAAACAAACACATGTTACACGCACGAATTTCAAAGCTAAAATCCTTTTAGAAACACATCGCAGTATTTTCAACTAACTCAATATTAAATTTACCATATACATATTAGTAAGTGATAATACTTTAGGGTATGTAGTATGTAAGAGTATGAGCCCAGTATATAGAGTTTACTAAAAAAGTACCAGCGCTGAAAGAGGTAGGTACTTTATTTTAAATTGTTATATGGGAAAATTTATAATGTTGGGGCATTTCTCATACAAACATGAAAGTCAATAGTGTGCTGGTACTTTCACAGTATACTCTACATAGGAGGCACATACACACCCTAAAGTATTATCACTCATTAATATTATAGCCGGTATAGATATAAAACTAAAATATCAACATATTACCACTGAAATATTTTCAGGGCACCGATACATGAAGAAGGCTTCAGGGAAGAAATAAGAGATGTGTACGAAGACATTCTGGACCCCAGCTATTGTAAACAGATGAACGACTGTCCATTTTCACTGTTGAGTTTCATATTATTTATAAATAAACAGAAAAATTGACAACATCAAAGTGTTTAATGGTTTTGCAACATAGGGTAATATCACACTGAGACTACGCGCCGTATCTGCTGCAGTTGTAATATAATAACATTATTATGCACTAGCTGTGCCCGCGACTTCGTTCGCGTGGTTTTTGAGTGGCTAAAACCGTTTATGGAGCGCACGCAACGAAATTCCCCAAATGTGAATAATTTTACCCGTTTTTGCAACATTTCTCACTGACGCTTCGGTCCTATTGATTGGTCGCAGCGTAATGTTATATAGCCTAAAGCCTTCCTCTATAAATTGACTATCCAAAACGGGCTAATCTCAGGAAGTAATGGTCCGATTATTATTATTTTTTTTGTTGGATAGTCCATATAAACAGGAAGGCTTTAGGCTATATTATAACATTACGCTGCGACCAATAGGAGCGAAGCGTCAGTGAGAAATGTTGAAAAACAGGGAAAATTATTCACATTTCAAGACTTTCGTTGCGTGCACTGCATAAACGGTTACTAAGTTACTCAAAAATATGTATGAAAGAATGATTCCTTTTTTTATTATCGCAATAACAAAAAACAACGTGAGCAATCGAAATCGAAAGAACATCGCGATAGTGTTTCACAACAACCACGCGAACGAAGTCGCGGGCACAGCTACTAAATAGATAAAGTGAAAACATTGCAAAGTATTATTAAACGGCGTTAAATAACCTTCTCGGCTAAAACCTCAAATAAAAGGCACCTCGCCTTTTATCCGGTATACAAATAAGAGATCTTTGATGTTGATCGGCTTTTATCCTGCCCGGGGATAAAATAAAAAATATCCAAGAAAAGTTGAGGTGAAAAACGTCGAGTTTGTTTTAAGGTAAGTGGTACTCTATACGTCGAGAGCCGTGTAATGAAATTATAGCTTTTATTAATGTTTGCTCGTCCGGAATCATTTCACAATAGGTCTCGTTGTGTAAAAGTCTAAGAAGTATATTTTAATTTATTTTATAATCAAGGAAAATTCACATCAGACAGTGTAGTATGCCAAGAAACATTGAACTCTGTACGCACTGAATTTCAATTGCATTGGCACTGTGATTTTCATACTATTATCATTAGATAGTTTAGTTTTCAATGTTCCTGGGTCATGGATGTGTATTAAATTTGTGTATATAATATACAGCTGCGCATCAGTGGACGATATAAATAGCAGGCTGGTAGAAACTGTCCATACGGTGGGGTCCAAATTTTTCAAGACCCACCGTACAAATAGACCTCAGAAACTATCCGACCAAACCCGGGACCTCATGGCTAGTCGACGTTCAATGACGCTCCAAACTTCGAGTGACGCTGAGTCATATAGGCAGCTCAATAGACAGATTACGAAGTCCTTGCGACACGATATCCGTTCTTTTAATACCCAGCGTATTAAAGAGACAATAGAGCGAAACCAAGGCTCCAAAGTGTTTGCAAGAGACGTATCTATTGGGCAAAGCCAGTTGACAAAGCTGAAGACCGAAGATGGACGCGTAACGTCAAATAAGTCCGAGGTACTACGGGAGATAGAAAGGTTCTATGGACAGCTGTATACCTCGGTCTCAGCTGAACCTGCTAGTTTAGCTGCAGACCCAAGAGCCAGGCTAACACGACACTATACCGAAGACATCCCGGACATCAGCCTGTACGAGATTAGGGTAGCTCTCAAACAGCTTAAGAACAACAAGGCTCCGGGCGAGGATGGAATCACTACAGAGCTTCTGAAAGCGGGCGGCACGCCGGTACTTAAAGTCCTTCAGAAACTCTTCAATTCCTCCTTACTCGATGGGAAAACGCCAGAGGCATGGAACAGGGGTGTTGTGGTCCTGTTCTTCAAAAAAGGCGACAAAACCTTACTGAAGAACTATAGGCCCATAACACTGCTGAGCCATGTCTACAAGCTGTTTTCGAGAGTTATTACGATGCGTCTCGAACGCAGGCTGGATGACTTTCAGCCTACCGAACAAGCCGGTTTCCGAAAAGGCTATAGTACCATAGACCACATACATACGCTGCGGCAGATTATACAGAAGACCGAAGAGTATAATCGGCCATTATGCTTGGCGTTTGTGGACTATGAGAAAGCCTTTGATTCCGTCGAAATATGGGCGGTCCTTAGATCTCTCCAGCGTTGCCGTATTGACTCTCGGTATATCGAAGTGTTGAAGTGTTTGTATAATAACGCCACCATGTCAGTCCGAGTACAGGAGCACTGCACGAAGGATATCCCTTTAAAGAGAGGAGTAAGACAGGGGGATATCATATCCCCGAAACTGTTTACCGCTGCTCTGGAGGATTCCTTCAAGCTCCTGGAATGGCAAGGACTTGGCATCAACATCAATGGCGAATACATCACTCACCTTCGATTTGCCGACGACATAGTAGTCATGGCAGAATCGCTGGAAGATTTGGGGCGCATGCTCGGTGGCCTCGATAGAGTTTCTCAACAAGTGGGTCTTAAAATGAACAGTGACAAAACAAAGATCATGCACAATGTCCATGTTGCACCCACCGCACTAACTGTTGGGAGCTCTACTCTTGAAGTTGTTGACGAATATATATACCTAGGGCAGGCTGTCCGATTAGGTAGGTCCAACTTTAAGAGAGAGGTCAGTAGACGGATCCAGCTCGGCTGGGCAGCGTTCGGTAAATTACGCAACGTCTTCTCGTCCAAAATACCTCAGTGCCTTAAGACAAAGGTATACAACCAATGTGTGTTACCAGTGATGACTTACGGTTCTGAGACGTGGTGCTTCACGAAGGATCTTTTCAAAAGACTCAATGTCGCTCAGCGTGCTATGGAAAGGGCAATGCTCGGTATTTCTCTACGTGATCGAATCAGAAATGAGGAGATCCGTAGAAGTACTAAGGTTGCTGACATTGCCCGTAGGATCAGTCAGCTGAAGTGGCAATGGGCCGGCCACATAGCACGAAGATTGGACGGTCGATGGGGCAAAAAGATCCTAGAGTGGAGGCCACGTACTGGCAAGCGCAGTGTGGGACGGCCACCTACCAGATGGACCGACGACCTGGTGAAAACTGCCGGGTCACGTTGGATGCAGGTGGCAATGGACCGGTCGCACTGGAAATGTATTGGAGAGGCCTATGTCCAGCAGTGGACAGTTAAAGGCTGAAACGACGACGACGAACGACGATATAATATATAATAAAAATCTTAAATATGTGTATAGTATAAAAGTATTAAATATATATTTCCGTTGTCTGGTATCTGTAACACAAGTTCTTCGAATACTTAGCACAGGACCAGATTGACGTGGTGTGATGCGTCTATAAATATTAAAAAAATATTATATTATAAAGTACTTTTTTTTTATTCTAAAAAAAGGACTTTATCGATTAACGATAATGTCGTCCTTAACGTTACTTTTACGGAGCCATAAACTGTGCATAGTCTACTGCTTATAAAAAATTTCAACAACCTGTATAATGGTGGAAACTCCAAAGCGTTTTGATGTCAATAGTATTTCGCCAAAACTTTAAATTAGGCCAGACCACATTGAATCCTAGATATCATTCGTTCTATATCGTCAATAAGCTATTAACCCCCATGGGATCCCCATCAACTAACATTACATTCAAATAAACAACCCACATTTAACGCTGATTGGAGTAATATTATCAGACAGGTAGGAACGGACACATATTTTGAAATTACATCACGCTTGCACTTGCAAGATTGGTTAAAATCTCATAGATAAGGTTAATTCACAGAAGACACCGATTACCTAATTGACATACGATTTGAATCAACCACATCTGAGGAATTTCTTGCAAGCGAGATGTAATTATGAAATATCTGTCCGTTCCTTTCTGTCTGATTTGAATGCCATGTTAGTTGATCATTCATTTGAACAGCGCTCGGGAAACTGGGAGTGAATGTCAGTAACTTGACGGTGAATCGGAGATTGGCACCCAGGAAATGGATCAGCGTGTATGTTGCTGTAGAAGGATAAAGCGTACCCATGACACTGGTTACGCAGTGTGAAAACACCGTTGGGTTATGTTATTGAATGTAGGTTCTTGGTGGAAATTCATGTTATATACTAAAGGTCACAGGTCAGGACCTGATGATGACTATGTTGAAACCGGTCGTGGATTTTAAGTAGTAAGAACAAATAAAGTGGAAAAGAGTGCAAGTAGTTTGTGTTTTACTATATACCTTTGGGTTAGCTGGTGAAAGTCCGGAATCACTCGCTTTGTGCAATACGCATTGTGAGTATCCCCATAACGATTTTTCCGAGCGAGAAGAAAAAAAAAGACATATGTCAATCAGAGGACATTATATGCCTTTTTTTATTTATGCCTGATTAACATTGGCCAAAATACGACGATTTCTGAACACTCTGTATAGTGAGTTGGGGGCTCTAATTCTCAACCTTGGTGTGACACGAGAGGGCATTTATGACAATTACGGTTACCGTTACTCGCCACACTTTTCGGCTGAATTTGTTGACTTGTATCATTTGTTACCAGTCACTTGAAGTAGAGAAAACGCTAAGCTATTTCGATTCTTCAGCTTATTCTAACCGGTAAAGGAATAAAATCCCCCAAGATGTACTGGAGGTTTATTATGATTTCGTGTATATTGAGTTCGGTTTTGGGCGGGAAGGTTTTATCTAGGAAACGGCGGTACGTGGCTTTTCCGGAAGGATCGAGTTTTTCCGTGAGTGTTTTTCCTTATTTATGGTGGGGGTTTTTTCTTATACCTACTTGAATATTATAATATATTTTTTTGGATTAAAATCATAAATCATATTTGCAATTTAAGCGACAAAGGATATTATAGTTTAGTGACGTAGTTTTTACTTAAATAGCTTGAAGAACACAATGCCATTAGTAATAATCAAACAGTAAGAATATATGCTTATTCTTGTTTACAGAGTATAATCAATCCTATATGAAGTGATAAAGTCTAAATTTAAGAGCTCCGTACCCAATAAGTATTTTGCAGTTTTAGCTATATGCTAGATATTAATGCTATGCTAATGCTATTCCCATTAATCTATATATATAAAAGAAAGTCGTGTTTGTTACAACACTTATAACTCGAGAACGGCTGAACCAATTTTCGTGGTTTTTGATTCGTTGGATTTGTCTCCTCCGCGAATAGCAGAATACATATTAAAAATAGTGAAAACTTGATGTGTAATGAATAATTAATCATGTAAATAAATGCTCATATTTTGTTCATCAAATGTCAAACATTTGTTGTCAAATGATGTAACAACTATGCGTTCAGAACTCTATTAATGTATGTCAGTTTTAAACTTTCAATAAGCAACGTTTTTCTAAATGCATAATGTGACATTTTAAACGATATTTTCTTCTTTTTTTGGCATTGGCAACGATATCTAGGTACTGAAAACGAAAATGCAGATATTATTGATAACTCAAGAACGGCTTTATCGATATGGCTGAAAATTGGTGAGGAAGTAGCTTAGAGCAAGTAGACGGACATAGGATACTATTTATTCCATTTGACAACGTTCCCGTGAACGTTGCGGGTTCTGCGTTAGGGTTTCGCATTGTGGGTTCCGCGTTGCGGGTTCCGGATTCCACGTTGCGGGTTCCCGCGTTGCGGGTTTCGGGTTCCCATGCTGCGCGTTCCGCGTTGCGGGTTCCGGGTTCCCGCGTTGCGCGTTGCGGGTTCCGGGTTCCCGCGTTGCGGGTTCCGGGTTCCCGCGTTGCGGGTTCCGGGTTCCCGCGGTTCGGGTTCCGGGTTCCCGCGTTGCGGGTTCCGGGTTCCCGCGTTGCGGGTTCCGGGTTCCCGCGTTGCGGGTTCCGGGTTCCCGCGTTGCGGGTTCCGGGTGCCCGCGTTGCGGGTTCCGGGTGCCCGCGTTGCGGGTTCCGGGTTCCCGCGTTGCGGGTTCCGGGTTCCCGCGTTGCGGGTTCCGGGTTCCCGCGTTGCGGGTTCCGGGTTCCCGCGTTGCGGGTTCCGGGTTCCCGCGTTGCGGGTTCCGGGTTCCCGCGTCGCGGGTTCCGGGTTCCCGCGTTGCGGGTTCCGCGTTCCGGGTTCCGCGTTGCGGGTTCCGGGTTCCCGCGTTGCGGGTACCGGGTTCCCGCGTTGCGGGTTCCGGGTTCCCGCGTTGCGGGTTCCGGGTGCCCGCGTTGCGGGTTCCGGGTTCCCGCGTTGCGGGTTCCGGGTTCCCGCGTTGCGGGTTCCGGGTTCCCGCGTTGCGGGTTCCGGGTTCCCGCGTTGCGGGTTCCGGGTTCCCGCGTTGCGGGTACCGGGTTCCCGCGTTGCGGGTTCCGGGTTCCCGCGTTGCGGGTTCCGGGTTCCCGCGTTGCGGGTTCCGGGTTCCCACGTTGTTTTTTTTTAGTTGAATTTCATCATAAACTCTTTTTATGCTCAACGAAGTGGGCAAGGGTCAGCTAGTAGTTATATAGATATGGAACATTCTATGATATGGACATATCTTAATACTCAACATTTTGACAGTTGCGTGTCACACTCATTTCTCTTGACTATTCATTTTTAACCGACTTCTAAAAAGGAGGAGATTTCTCAATTCAACCGTATATATGTTTTTCATATTGTTATTACTGTAGGTGATCACAGACTTGTATACCGCACCACACAAAACGTAGTCACCGCATGTAAATCTTATATCCATAGTCCATCTTGTGGGTGGCCACGCTACGCTGCGTCTTCCAATTCGTGGTCGCTCGAGAACTTTCCTTCCTCATCTGGTGTCTGTTCATCGAGCGACGTGGCCTCGTAACCATACTATTTAGTATTGCGATGTCACAGACACATGTGTTAGGGTTTTATATGTACGTCCAGTAATAAACACTTCTAGTTAATCGTATTGGCTTTATTCATGATATTATATACAATATCTTATAGCTAGGTACATAGGTCTCACCTTTATGGCCTCTACCAGGGGACTAATTAATATAGACTAAGACAAGTGTCATTGTCAAATGTCATATTTAGTATCTATTCACTAATCAAAACCTTGATTACAGTGTGCTGGGTGTATGACAGTAGGTGTGATAGGCCAACCTGCCCCTGCATCTTCCCCTGGAACCTTCACCTTCGGCCTGAACTGGGGTATTGCCTACGAGCTCCCCAACAACACAGAAACTGCCGCCTTCTTCAGGAAGAAGACCAGGAAACCGGTAGCACAGCGCAGAAGTAGAAGAGACTTATACGAGAAGTTAGAGCTTATTATAGACAAGTAAGTTTTTTTTTAACCCCGGATGCAAAAACGACGGGGTATTATAAGTTTGACGTGTCTGTAAATGTGTATGTGTCTGTCAGTGGCATCGTAGCTCCCAAACGGATAATCCGATTTTAATGCGTTTTTTCTTGTTTCAAAGTTAGGTTACGTGATAAATCGGCCAAGACTGTTCTTAGCTATGTTTCGTGGAAATCGGTTCAGTTCTTCAGGATCATCAGGTAGTTTGTCAAGTGTGATAGGAATGTGACGCGCTAAGTAAGAGTTTTTTTAAAGTTTACTTAGGCTACTTTTGACATCACCTGATGGAAAGCTAATATCGTCGCCCATGGACAGCCGCAACACCGGAAGAGTCCCAAGTGCGTTACCATTTAAGTGGGAATCCTATAAAACCCTTCTTGAATATTTGCTAGTCGTAATGTCCCGAAAATACATACTATCCCATGAAATACTTTGTGGAAAGTAAGGTTTCAAGATTTGCTAAAATCCCCCAGATAAGGTTAACTCACCAAAGAAACCGATTAGTTGACATACGAGATGAATTAGCGATTTTCCTTTCTGTCTGATAATATTCCGCCAAGCAGCGTTCAATATGGGTTGTTGATTTGAATGCTATGTTAGTTGATCATTCATTTGAATATCGTTCGGGAAACTGGGGCCTTTAACTAAAGCTAAGATTTATTGTCTTACCTTGTACCAATAACATTATAGCCGATATACGCGTGTTAGAATAAATTTTTCCCCTGTGGTGATAGACATGGGTTAGAATGATGTTCTCCGTGGCCCTCTAAAAAGGTCTGTTGTATCGTCTAATCTGACAGTAAGGGTAGTTCTGGTTTACCTAATCTATACTAATATTATAAAGCGGAAGAGTTTGTTTGTTTAAACGCGCTAATCTCAGTAACTACTGGTCTGATTTCGAAAATTCATTTTTTGTTGGATAGTCCGTTTATAGAGGAAGGCTTTAGGCTATATAACATTATGCTGCGACCAATAGGTGCGAAGCTTCAGGGGAAAATTATTCATATTTGGCGACTTTCGGTTTAAGTCACTAAAAAAAACGTGGCGGGCACAGCTAGTGTTAAATATTAACCCACAAAATAACGTACTAGATTTGGGTAGGTATGCAAGAGCTGTGTAATGGAATGAGAGTAGCATACTAGTAAAATATAAAAATGCTGTATTCTTAATAAGAGGGAGAGACTATTCTATAAGTGTTGTGTGGAGACGACTTCGGAAAAATAACAAGCATCGCCATACAGCGAGGAAGCCTAGGTAGCAGGTATTCTACTTGATGGTCAGTTATTTTACTAACCGAATTCCAAAAAAGGAGGTTTCTCAATTCGACGGTATATATTATGTTTTTTCTTAATGTTTTTAGTGGTTTCAACTAAATTTGCGGTCAACTACAGTTTTGTAATTCTCAGTATATATAATTACCAGCAGTCTGTATATTTCGTTATTCTATACAATACCTGGACAATGTACAGTGTGTCCCACGGTTCATATAGCAAGCCGAATATAGTGTGAAGACAATGATGCGTAGAGCATTTTTTGTTTTGGCACCTCATATAAATAAAAAATATAGTGGTCTAAAATCTTCACAAGGAGTGAATCTTACTATGCTGGGGCTCGCGGGCTCCTTCTCTATACACGAACGTACTGCTCGTTGACCTAACACCTGACCAGGGCGGCGATTCTCAGGCCTCTAACTTAGTTTTTACTATCGGTCTGTCCCGTTCATGCAAATGAGATTTAGCGCGCGTGCGAGCGGGATATACTAATATTCGAACATTTTTCCACTGCCCGAGAATCGTGCTCCTGACCAGGGCGGCGATTCTCAGGCCTCGAACATAGTTCCGAATATTAGTATATCCCGCTCGCACGCGCGGTAAATCTCGTTTGCATGAGCGGGACAGACCGATAGTAAAAACTAAGTTCGAGGCTTGAGAATTAGGGCCCTGGGTTGAAACTTATCAGTTTTGTGACTTTCACGGAGATCTTTAATCGCGATTTGCCGCGTTATGGTGAATAATTTATTGCCTCCGTGGTCTAGCGGTTCAGAACTTCGCTCTCGACCGTGAGGTCGTAGGTTCGATTCCCGCGTTGGAACAACAGCAAATGTTGTTTTCAAGTTTGGTTAGGACAATGCAGGTCGAACACTTGATTATCTGACAAGAAAGATGATCCACGCGTCGTATGGGCATGTAAAAAGTCGTTCCTGCGCTTGATCTCCCGCCAGTCGTGTCGGTAATCTGTCCCACTGGGTTACGAGAGTGAAGCAAGAGAGAGAGAGTGCTTCTGTGTATTGCGCACACACTTGAGCTCTATAAAATTACTCCTGCGTAGCTAGCCTGGTTTCAATGAAACCGGCCACCGTCACCGAAATCAGTGTAAGAAATAAAAATTCCTGAATATTCTCCATCCTGAAGAAAAACATAATTTTGTGTCTGTAAAGTTTTAAGTGGGTCACACTCGTCCACTCCGTATTCGGTACCAGCTATCTCTCCCCCGGGACCTCATGAGACTGGCGTTTTAAATATACACATGGGTTATATAATATCACATTATTTAAAGTTAAAAATGTAATAAGAATTTAACGACCGTAGTAAGTGAGTTAAATTACGTTGTATTTGAAACAAAAGTTTTTTTTGCACGTCAAGCGTCAGTAAAAAAGCATTTGTTACCCACCTGTAATATTTTATGAATTAAAATAACATATTCTTGAAAATAAAGGATATAATTCTTTGGATAGCTAAACTACATCATCCTTTTTGTGACATAAGTAAAATATTAGTAACTATCTGACATGTGCTCACTTCGTTAAGCTTATAAATAGATTTACACAATCCTGAACCCGCAACGCGAATTATTTTTATTTTATTTATCGATTTGGAATACAAAATATTTATCTAAATAGTTTAAACTTATATAAATGCGGTATTTATAGCATTTCACAATTTTATTTTCCATTTGCAAACAATGTTGTCACCATGACAACCGTATCCTATAGATTGGTAACGACGGAAAAGATCGAGTCCAGGTTCAAACCCCGGTGACTATTACGTTTATTTTCCTTCTTTTTCTATTTTTTTTAATAAATATAGCCTATATTCAGCGCTGATAATGTAAGTGGAAACGCAGCCAAAAACTTAAAAAAATAACCCCAAGGTCGTTCCCATCAGGTAGAGTACCACCCAGAAGGGTCGATGATTGCAGGATAGCTTACTCTTTGAGCCTAGTTGGTCTCATCTTTGGGGTTTACATTGTATAATATGTTATTTAAGTTTACTCGTACTATACAATCAAATTGTAATTGAATTATTTCCAGCATGGGATACAACGGGCGAGAGTGCATATTGAAGACACTGTGTGAGACGACGCAGAGAATAGTGCCACATGGAGAAAATATGGTAGAAGAGATCTTCAGGACTTTGTTTACGTAAGTTACTTCAGTTATATACGGTGTAAAAAGAAGTCACTATAACTTGAGAGAGATCACCTTAACACTTTGAGATACGATTATACTATCTTTCCTCATTTTGGATTTTTTTTACTTTTTACCATTTTTTATTTTTTTGTCGCAAGAATAACAAAAAAGCAAAAAAAATAATTTTGTAAAAAATTTCTAGAATGAGACATGGTAGTATAATCCTATCCCAAAATTATAGTACCTGTTCTTTTTACACCCGTTATATTTGTGACCCAAACAGATAAATACTGAACCTCGAGTTTAACTAAGATGCTCTTAAAGCGCATTCAATTATTTTTGGTAGGTACAATTTTACGAGTCTTGTGCGAATGTATGAAATTTGGCCTATTTAAATTTTATGTAAATATAATATTTTGCAGAATAAAGCCAAGGGCTACCAAAAATTATTGAAATTAATAGCCATGTAGCTTACTCATTAACATCATTATATTGTGTTATTTTATACAACAAATGAAACAACTGTAGGTTTAAACACACTTGCCAATATTTTATATAATATTTTTTCCAATTTACATATTATTTCTATTGCGTATCTGCCACTTACACGAGAACCAAAAAAGCAATCTGAACCCTAAGAATTTCAAACTTACAATTTAAAATTATGAATTATATTCGAATTTCGAACACAGAATGACCTTTAGCTATGTTTAATACGTGGATTATACTTATCCAAGTACGTGACACCTAATCACATCACGTAACAGCCATCTTCCAAATTCCAGGTTACCGATGGCCAAAGTTCTCCCCACCGAGCCCTTGGCCCACACGATTTACGACTCGGCCCATCGCCTGGGGGCCCTGCTGAACTCCTGCGACACCTACAGGTGCCCTCTATCGCTGGTGGACCTGGCTAAGGGCTATTACAACGCCCCTGCACCTAAATCAAACACCGCAATCCGCCCCTGGGCCCTCTTCAGCAGTAGTTTCTGATTTTTATAGGTTACGGGTTAATGGAATCTGACAATTATGTGTGTTGAATGGAAAATAGATTTTATTATTAATCTCTTGATAGGATAATAATTTATTTATTTCATTCACTAAATTACTTGTGATTAAAAATGCCCTTTTCAGCAGTTTCTGATTTTTATAGGTTATGGATTGTCGTTTAATGGAATCTGACAATGATGTTGCTGGGTTGAAAATTGATATTTTTAATCGCTTGATAGGAATAGGAATAATTTATTTATTTTATTCTCTATATTACTTATGATTAGAAATTCCCTTTTCAGCGGTTTCTGATTTTTATAGGTTATGGATTATCGTTTAATGGAATCTGACAATGATATTGTAAATTATTTATTGGTGGGTTCATTAATGGGGATTGTCATTAATTTCTTGATAGAAAAAAGGGGCAATTAATATTCTTTTATTTTCGCGATTAAAAATTGTCGGGCCCTCTTCAGCAATAGTTTCTGATAGAGTTTTATAGTTTATGGGGTTCAATCGCTTAATGGAATCTGACAATGACACTGTGAGTTATTTGATGAGTTTTTAATAATTTCTTAATCGGAAAAGGGTACTTATTCATTGTAAATATTATTTTATTCACTGAATTACATAATTAAAAATATTGTAAAGAATTTTAATACGATTTAATGACATCCATCTCTTTAAGTGTCGTTGTAAATTATCTGATACGTTAATAATTTAAAACTTGTAAAATAAAATGCGCAGTAAAATGTTTCGCTGGTTTTATTAAATTTCGAGATCTTTTTGGAATAATTACATTATTTAAATAATATATTGAACACAAAATATAAAAATATTCTTTCAAAGCAAATTGTTAGGGGTTATAATTAAATGATTTGTTTTTACTTAGATATAAAAAATCATCTTTTAACTTTATAGAGCTCTAAAGCTTTATCTCGTTTAGAAACAGAATCCCAAGGGAACACGGTACTTTTTCGGTTTAAAAAACAGCCTGTACCATCTTCATAATAATGTTAGTGCAACAGCTACCTGCATTCAAATGTTATTTAAAAAAGTATCTTTTGCATTAGAAGATATAACAAACATACATAATTTCGACTCTTTATTACTACTCTGATAAAGTTAAACTAATCTCATTTATGTTGAATGGAAAAAGTGTTATTGACTTCCTGAAACATTATAAATTACAGATAATCACTATTTACATTTGAAATTCGCTTTTCTCTAATTTCACTGTCAAAAGAATTCCGGAGATTTTTATGCACACAAATAATTTAAATCACGAGGCCCTCACGTGGAACGGTTTTGTTGCATCGATTGGATGCCTTATACCAAGTGAATAGGGTTGAAAATCGAGTGCGGGAGGAAATTGAAGAAATTCCAAGGAGGTGTTAAATATGAGTAACGTAATGAGCAGAGGCGGCATGTTCTAATTCTTCGAACAAACAGACCGGGTCAGTGAACACGCGGCAGGAGACGAATGTGGATAAGACAGGGCTAGAAATATTTTTTATTAAATTAAAAACTACATCGTGACATGACATCCACTATTGGAAATTATAAGCCTCCTCCATTTTCTTTCCGAAAAAGGGGGATTATACTCGACATGCTTGTCAGGCTGGTTGGAGCAGTTTACAGATTTTACCCACCCAAAAATATGGCCAAATGAAATGGATTTAGAAGTACCTAACTAATATGCATGATTGTTATTCCTTAGAATACGTGTACAAAAGTCATTATCGATTGTGATGATTGGTCGAAAGAAATGTTAAAAAATTACGCTAAAATTTTAATATATCCGTGATTGGGCGTTTACATTGGTACTTGCCATAGTAAATCTTAATGAAACCTAACAAAATATTATAGTTGGATTAAAAATAAATCAGTACCTTTGGGATTTAAATATACTACCTTTTTCATACAAGCATGTATTATTTTTCTAAAAAACATTGATTCATTATTTTTATTGCTTTTTGGTTATTATTGTCGTCAACATACATAAATAGCAAAACGTAAAAACTTTTATTTTGGTTTTCAAAAAAAGTAGTACGTTAAAATTACAAGAATTAATACTCTCGTAAACATAAGGGATATCAATTATGAGAACCTTTCTAGTGTACTTAGCTTTATGTAAGTACGTAAGTAATCGCACGTGTCTTTGCGAACAATAGTGGCCGGTTGAACCTATACAGTTTATGACGCACTTCAAAAGATAAAAAAAAACATTAGTTGCGTGCAATGTAGACTAAAATTTCTTTACATAAAAAAAAGTTCGGTGATAGCGTAACAGAATATTCAATTAGCTTATTCTATTGGATCCCAAAAAAGGGTAAAACTACGTAGAGTAAATATGTACTTAGATCAGTTGTTATTATTAACGGATTATTCCTATGCATAAATACTGTCCCCCAATTTCCAATATATCTAGATGATATTTAGTTCTAGAATAAATGGTTCAATGATTATAAAATTTACTTACTTTTGGACTGCACAGAAAATCACAAAAATACAGGGTGTCTCATGGTTCATATATCAAACCGATTATAGTGTGAAGAGAACAGCATGTAGACCATTTTTAGTATTTTTTTTGTAACTTTTATTTTATCTAATCTTTTAACACCTACCTATACTCGTGATTTGTCGCGTCACGGTAAGTAATTTATATGAGGTGCCAAAACAAAAAATTCTCTACGCGTCCTTCTGTTCACACTTTATTCAGTTTGATATATTATGAACCATATTAAGACATTCTGTATAAGCAAAATCTAAAATCAACATTAGGATAAAATTTAATTTTAAATCTTTTAAGTTTTAAGCAATTACATAAAATTATCTATCTTTTTTGCAAAACGATATTTGTACGCACGTGTGAATGTATGACGTCACAATCGTATGTTCCCTTTTCGTCCTTATATATTTTAATAGTTTAATCTTAATTATTTTTAATGATACGTAAATAATTTTAGTTTTACACTGTTTACCTAGAGGGCTATAATCAATTAAAAAATATTCAAAATACTAATTGACACAGAATGAACTAAAAGATAAATAAATAAATAAAAAAGTTTATTCAAAATTAAAACATAAAGATATTTGATAGTCAATTTTGAAAATAAATTACAATACCACACGGTTCAAAAGAAAACGAAGTTTACTTCGATTTGTTCTACTAAACAGATTGTATATATGTAGCTTGTCAGTTGCAGTAAAGACTCAATATTAAGAAGCAATCCATCTAAAGCCAACGCTGAAACAAATCAAGTGAGTCCGCCATCTTATTCAAACACGAGACGAGCATTGAGCAAAACAAACGTCGTTATACGCCCGTCATGCAGCCCCTTCAGATATTAGTGATGTTAGTGTTCATACAAAGTCTAGAATCTCAGTGTCCTAACCGGAAAACTGATTTTTTGAACGTGAGGAAAAGAAGGTATCTGAATTTCCCGGACCAGACCACTATGGTGGTGAGTACTTTTCGTATTTTCCTTAGACTCCGAGTAATTTCTTGTTCCTATTTAGTTTCAAACAACGCGTGGTATATTTAGTATTTTTCTTAGAATTTCATTGAAATTAACAATATTTTTCTACTGGTGTATTCAAACACTGCTAAAGGGGAACTACTAAAGAAATTGTAATGAGTACTCACTAAATAGATCATAATGGACGATCTCAGTCATAGGTCAGTGGTTGAGTGCGTGGATTGACATTGCACAAGGCTGAGGCAGCAGGTTCGAATCCTCCCAAAGGAATTAATTATATTATATTATATTTTAATGAGTGATGATACTTTAGGGTATGTATGAGTCCCGTATATAGAGTTTACAATGAAAGTACCAGCGCTGAAAGAGGTACTTTTAAAAAAAAAAGGAATTATATGAAAATTTATGATGTTGGGGGATTTGTCATACAAACAAGAAAGTCAAAAATAAGTCTTTCAGCGCTGGAACTTTTACAGTATACTCTACCTAGAGGCACATACACTCCGTAAAGTATTATCAATAATTTATTTTAAACCTTGTATAGTTATATAAATACTCCAATGTAATGTAAGTTACAGGTACCAGACAACGGAAATATATTTAATACTTTAATACTATACACATATTTAAGATCTTTATCCTAATATACTCAAATTTAATACACATCCATAACCGAGGAACATTGAAAACTTTTTGTTCCCAGCGAGATTCAAACCCGCAACCACTAGGTCGAGCACCAACGTTTAACCACTGCGCTATGGAGGTCATTTACCATGTGTAATATTAATATCAAATTAATTAAATTCCGTTTGTTTTATACTTAAAGATTTTTATCTAGCCTCATTTTTCCTACTTTTCAGCTGACAATGTCTCTACTAAAAGCGTTCATGACGCACGCTCCGTCGGGCTGGAACCTCGCCCTGGAGGTAGACGTGATCTTCCCGATGCCTGATGCCAACTTCACAAACGCACACTTCCGGAGGAAGCTGCATCATCGACAGAGAAGAGAGTTTTGGGGGCAGCTACAAAACGCTATAGATTTGTAAGTATGTAGTAGTATCAAGACGTAGACTCGACAACGCTCGCAGAGTCTACATCCTGAGGATGCTCCGGGGTCGGAGCGAAACGCATCGAGTTTTGCAACCTGCAGGCTCACTTTCGACACAATCAAAATCAAATCTTATCGACTTTTCGTATTTTATTTGGTGGATTACTTTGAAACTAACCAGGATAAAGAAAATCGTTAAATCTTAACTTTTTGTACTCCCAAACAAATCAAGCGACTGAAAATGAAAATAAATAAACGTCAATTTATTCGGGTGTACGGGGCACGATCGAATCTGAACCAAAATCGAATCACTTTGGAGAGTAAGGCCCCTGTATGGTGGTGTGGGGCTTTGCACGAGTGTCAACATTATTGCTTGTGTGGTGGTGGTGTTTTCACGTTTTTGCTTGCGAGTGTACGCATAAGCAGTGTGGGAGGAGGGAGGTGCACCAAATGCATGCCAATGCGTACACTCACTTATCTGCTAGCAGGTTGTGGTTATAATTGTTTCGTGGGATATTGCTAGATATATCTAATATATTTAAATTTTATGCTATGGATTTCCGCTAAGTTACGCCTGATTCCATTAATCCTGAGCTCGAGCGGTAAGTCGCGCGTTCGAATCCCGCCGAAGAAACAAAAAGTTTGTTGAGTTCCTGGGTCATTAATGTGTATTTTGTGTGATAATAAAAATCTTAAATATATTTTTCTGGTACCCATAACACAAGTACTTCGGATTTTTAGAACAAGGTCAGATTAAATACATAGTATTTTTTTTAATTTTAATTTTTAAAGTCTTTCTGCAATCTGTTCCATTAATAACATTCAACAGAAGATCACTATCAGAATGTATAAACCATGTTAGGTAGCCCAACGGCTGCTTATTTTTACTATTTCTCTCATATACAGAGTGATTCATGTTTCATATATCATAGCCGAATCAAGCGTGAAGAGAATTTTTTGTTTTGGCACCTCATATAACTTACTTACCATAACTCGACAAATCACAATTAAGGATCTCCATAAAAGTCACAAAACAGATGAGTTTTCATCCTGGACAGGTCTAAGGTCAACGACCAGTGCGTTTGTGTGTATAGACGAGGCGAGCCCCAGCATAGTAAGATTCACTCCTTGTAGTCATTTTAGACCTTTGACTTTTTTTGAATATTAAGTAATTTAAATGAGGTGCCAAAAAAAATGCTCTACGCGTCATTCTCTTCACACTATAATCGGCTTAATATATGAACCATGAATAACCCTGTATAGTGTATATCTCTAGGGGTCTTCTGTTTAGTTTTTGAAATGTAATTTTCCGTCATTCATTAAGTAATGAACTTTCCATATCATCTTAATACAATTGATGATTTTTTTGTCTTCCAGACACAGCGTTAACGGCAAAGCCTGTATATTACGAAGCGTGTGCGAAGCGAAAAAATATTTGGCACCTCCAGGAAAATCCCTGGTGCATGATTTACTGCGCGCTCTGTTTATGTAAGTGAAGCATTACACACCTACGGTATGAAGCTTTCATTTGTCGGTCCAGAAAATTAATGTTTATACACTGTAGGCTTACTCCCGACACAATCGAGAATCGAATCAGTTCGATCTCAACGGCTTTTGGCATTTTATTAGGTGGATTACTTTGAAACTAACCAGGATAAAGAAAATCGTTAGATCGTAACTTTTTGTACTCCCGACTATATCAATCCACTGAGAATCAAAATGAGCAAACGTCAATTTATTCGGGAGTACGCGGCACGATTGAATCTGGATCAAAATCGAATCAGTTTGGAGAGTAATACCCCAGTTTTTAAATCTCGGTCAATAAAATGGCAAATATCATTCTGTATCTGCTAACTGACAATGGAAGAAAGAGAGGTAAGACAGAAATGTCATTTTATTGACTGATATTATAAATCAGTATACCTATATATAGCATATTTCGTCTTGCTAGATCGAGATTTAAGGCTCCGTGGTCTAGGGGTTCAGAGCTTTGCTCACGACTCGGAGGTCGTGGGTTAAATTCCCACTTTGGAACTACAAAAAAATGTCGTTTCCAATTTTGGTTTAACAATGCAGACTGATCACCTGATTGTCTGATAAGCAAGATGGACCACCATCCGGATGGGTATGTAAAAAGTCGGTCCTGCACCTGTTCTCTCGGAGAGACGGTTTTTGGGTTGAGGCTTTCTCTTCTGTTGCTGTGATGTGCGCGTCATCCTCGCTTGCAAGCTGCTCTAATCCGACTCTACTTTCCCTGTACCACTCCCGGCGGTACGTTTATATCTTCTCTTCTTGTTCTATTCATGTGGTTATCCTTGTCTTCTTGAACTTCCGCCATGCTCTTCTGGTCCTTTTTGATCTCTATTTGACATTGACTTTCCTTCCCTACCACTCTTTCCTTATTTTTTAATATACCAATTCATTAAGCATTGGAAGATTTCTGTTCTAAAGCCCAAAGCTGAAAGCGAAAATGTTTTTTTAAAACATCGATCCACACTCAGCTCAGGTCATTAAATCCCCGCGTTCCGGGCGCCATCAATCATTAAAACACAAGTCAGCGACAATAATTTTTCAAAAACAATGTAAGGATATACGTTACCAATGAAGTCATGCCATAGACTTAGGACGAGTAGACATGGCTGTTCTTTGAAAAATTAAAATACTTTCCAAAGGTAGCCCTTAATTAAACGTGAGCATGGAAAGCCATACACAAATATAACAATAATAATAACCTTTGCATAAGAGCGTGCATTCAATTTACGACGAAGTTTCAGTTTTTCGGTGTTTTTGACTGCCCCTCACACGCATAAAATAACTAAATTAAATAAAACAATTAGAAATATATGAAGATAAACTCTTTATTTTGGACATCATTTTATAAAATTAAAGTTTTAAGTAGTACATTTGAGTAAATTTAAAGATTTCGGAACGCCGAATCGCAAAAATGCCGATTTTAGCTCACTTTGATAAAGAAAATAACAATTAAATCGTGTTAATATAGTTTAATTTCTATTTTTATAAAAAAGATTATAAAGTCCTTCAATGAAATATTGATAAAAAATTAAAAATATATGTATTGTTAACTGCATAAAAAATCTTTTAAAAATGACATAATTTACGTTTTTCAGTGCTGTATTTCTACTGGAAAAACTAAATTTCTTCGATGATATTATTTTTATAATTGATAATCATACTATTGGTAAGTTGACACTATTTTTTATTTAATTAAAAAACGATGTTTATCCCATTATTCAATTTTTTAAAAATTACTTGTTTTCAACCAAGCGCACGCGTCGTGTAAATCGCGATCTATTTAGTACCCGCTGAGAATTCGTGAGGGGAGGTTGTGTCGCTCTGCCCTGGACTGTCAACGTATAAAGGTTCACCGACCTGGTCCGCTCATGGACTTATAGTGCGACTAAACAGAATTGACGCTTTGACGAGCATTAATATTTTTATGAGAAATGGGGGAAATTTACAGAGATTATATTATGTCGATTACAAAGTTCATAATATTTATATAGAAAAAAAAATATTAAGAGGTTACCACAAAAAAGGTGTGTAATTTGTTCAGAGTTTATTTATAAAATTTAAAATTTATATAATAATCATCATCAGCCCCTGTGTGTCTGTTTCTCATATCGTAGCTCCTAAATGCATCACAGATTTTGATGCGGTTTTCTTAAGCAGAAAGCTGGTGTGGTTTATATATTTAAAAATTATACTAATCATCATCAGCCCCTGTGTGTCAGTCTGTAATATCACAGCCCCTAAATTAATCAAAAGATTTTGATGTCAATTTCTTTTGTTGAGAGCTGATGTGATTTGTATATTTAAAAATTATACTAATCATCATCAGCCCCTGTATGTCTGTCTGTAATATCACAGCCCCTAAATTAATCAAAAAATTTTTATGTCAATTTCTTTAGTTGAAAGCTGATGTGGTTTATATATTGAAAAATAATACTAATCATCATCAGCCCCTGTATGTCTGTTTGTTATATCGCAGTTCCTAAATGATTGACAAATTTTGATGCGGTTTTTTTAGTTAAAAGATGGTGTGGTTCATATATTATTTAAAAATTATACTAATCATCATCAGCCCCTGAGTGTATGTCTGCTTTAATGTAACTGTCATCAATATAACCGAGTATCTGGGGGCACGGCAGTGCTTCTGTCAACTTGAGCACGGCCGTACCATCAATTTCTCGTAGCAGTTTAGGCCATTTTCAACTCCCTATAACTTTGTTGTGGATTAAAAGAAGCCTTCATTTTTAGTTACTAGGAAAGCATTGTACAAACACAGTATATTTCAAATGTAATTCAATTTGAAACAGAAGTTACATACAATACAATACAATACAAATATACTTTATTGTGCACACAACAAGTTACAAAAAAAAACAAAAAAAATATACATTACAAAAATCAGACATGCACACAAAGGCGGCCTTATTACTAGATAGCAATTTCTTCCAGACAACCTTATGGTGTTAGAGAAAACAATGCTAGAGAATGGGAGTTGCGCAAAAGTATATTTAATAAAATAAAAGTAAATAAAATAAAATAATACATAAACACAATAAATATATAATATATGTATACAATATAATATAATATATATATCTATATATATATATATATATATATATACAATAGATAAACCTACATGATATTTTAATTTATAATAATAAGTGTTAGTTACATAAGTTAAGGGTTGACACAATATGATTCCAGATAATGATTTTTTATAAGAGTTTTAAAGCGATGTATAGTTTCAGCCTGCCTTATATGGATAGGTAAAGAATTCCAAAGGGAAATGGATTTTACAATGAAAGAGCAATTAAAGTATTTAGTGCGGTGGATAGGAATGTCAAGAAGAAGATTAGATATAGATCGTAGTTCCAGTCTGTCAGAGGTACGGAAGTTAAAATTACTTTTTAAATAAGTGGGACAATGGGAGTCAAATAGGATGTTATAAAGGAAGGAGAGAATACGAGAGTCACGGCGGTAGCGGATTGGCAACCACTTTAACTTGAGGCGATACTCGGAGATATGGTCAAATTTACGTAAACCGAAAACAAACCTCAAAGCCAGGTTTTGAAGGCGCTCCAATTTGTTCAGTTGTTCCTCCGTCAAGTTAGTGAAAGAAGCGTCCGCATAATCTAAATGGGAAAGGAGTAGGGATTCAGCCAAAACTACCTTAGTGGGTATCGGAAGAACATATCGTAGACGTTTTAGGGAACGCCAGGTAGAAAAAACCTTTCTACTAATCTCTTGCAATTGATGCGTCCACGATAAATGTTCATCAAAGTACACTCCCAAGTTTTTAACCACTTTACTGAAAGGTATTGTTACACCATTTATAAGGACAGGAGGTAAAGAATCATGGTCAACTCTAGAAATTAGCCCGGGGCTACCAATTACAATTAATTGAGTTTTAATAGGATTAATAAGAAGTCCATGATTCTTGCTCCATTCACAAATATTCGACAAATCGTGATTCACTAGATCAAAAGCGGAATTCAGATTGTCCAAAGGAGACTGTGTGTATATTTGAAGATCGTCCGCATACAAGTGGTAGGATGATGAAATCGATATTGTTATAGGGTTTATAAAAATTGCAAACAGAAGAGGAGATAGCACACCACCCTGAGGCACGCCGGCATAGATATAACTCCAATCGGAGAAATAATCAGATGATTTAACTCTCTGCCGTCGTCCTACAAGGTAGCTACGAATTAAATTAATTATTGATGGTGAAAGATTTAAAGATGCAAGCCGGGCTAGCAGAATATCGTGGTCTATGGAATTGAAGGCATTACTAAAATCCAGAAGTGTGAGAATAGTAAGCATTTTATCATCCATACCTGACCGTATATCATCAGCTACCTTTACCAATGCGGTAGTCGTACTGTGACCAGTGCGAAAACCGGACTGGAACGGACTAAGTAAGCTGTTGTGGGTAACAAATTTCGTAAGCTGGTGATGAATGATTCGCTCTAAAACTTTTGATAAAAAGGGTAGGATGGAAATAGGACGGAAGTCAGACACAGTCTTAGGACAGGAGGATTTAGGTAAAGGAATTATGTAAGCTGCCTTCCAGGCATCAGGAAAGGTACAAGACTCTAAACATGAATTAAAAATGTGTGCAAGAACAGGAACAATTATATCTAATATTGGTGTGATCATTCTACGACTGATACCGTCATCTCCTACTGCGTTTGACGATATGGAAAGGATGTGCTTTTTAATCTCACACTCGGAAACTGGAACAGTAAGGAACGGATCAGAATTCAATATAGGTAGCGAAGAAATATAATTTAACGTTTGTGATTTAATTTTGGGGTCGAGATTAAAAGAGGAAGTAAAATGGTTATTAAGTGAATCTATATCTATATTATGAGAGTCTTGCGGTTCAGAGCATTTGCCCACGCCGAGGGATTTGAGAAATTTCCATGTTTTAGCCGGATCCCCGTTCTCAACGGAGGCGTGAATATGACGTCTTTGTGCGTCACGACACATCATATTACAGCGGTTCCGGATTTTAATATATTTGTTACGATATTCTTCTGTCTTTTTTATTTTAAATTTGGCTTTGGCTGCATGCTTAGCATTTATCAGAGATTTGATTTCGTCTGATAACCAGGGAGCGGGAAGATGTTTGATTTTAACGGGCCTAACAGGTGCATGAATATCATAAAGAGATTTAAGTTTAGCGTTAAATATATCAATTTTGTCATTAATGGAATCAGCTGAGAGTAAGTTTGACCAGTCTATGTTATGTGCGTCCTCCTCTAGGCTTTCAATATTCATCGAAGAGAAATTTCTTTGAAGAAGAGTTTTTACCTTAGCTTTGGGAGGGCGAACATTATAGGCAACATAGATAAGATCATGGTATGAAAACATATCAGCTGAGACTTGTCCATGCGTAGTAACACGATTAGGAGAGGAGACTATGATTAGGTCGAGCAGGGAAGGACGGGAACCTGGAAAGCAGTGGGTAGGATTCAGAGGTAGTAATTTCATATTATATGAATCTAAAATTGAACTAAGTTTAGTCGATCGACTATCACCCTTAAGTAGACAAGTATTGAAATCGCCCATTATAACACAATGATCGTAGTACGGTGTAAAAGCATCAAGCGTATTTTCAAAGGATGAGAAGTAATCATTGTGCATTGATGGGCAATAGTAGACCCCGAGTAATAATTTATTATAGTGCGATACCTGGACTTCTACCAGCAAAAACTCGAGAGCATCAGATGGAGGGGGTTGCGCTGACGAGCTAATAATAGTGTAGGACAAGTCTGAACGTAGATAAATCGCAACGCCACCTCCACCCCTCCCAATGCGGTCGTTGCGAATTAACTTAAAACCGGGTAAACTGTAGCATGTTGATGGTAAGCAAGGCTTAAGCCACGTTTCCGATATAAAGACAGCATCAACATTAGCCCGATCAAAAGACGCAAGCAAGTCGGGGTAATGAGCCGGAATGCTCTGTGCATTAATATGAACGGCCTTAAAACATTTGTTAACTGTGTTAAAATTTGAAGTTATGGTATCCCTAAGAGACATAAATGTGGCACTTTGAAAACTATCATCGCTGTTGTTAGAAGAAATGGATAAAAAATCATCTGAAGCAAATGAGTCAACACCTACATTCATGATAATAATACAAACTAAATATAAATAAAATATATAAAACACTATAAATATATTATCCTACAACAATTGAAATATAATTGGCCTGCAGCCCACTGTGTCATAAAAAAAAAAAACATAAGTATATAAATAAATTTGCTATAATAAAATTAGTAAATAAATAGAAAAAGAGTAGGTAGATAAATGGAAAGAATCCAAACATGCCTATTATTTTTTTAAACACCTAGCTAAATATGAGCAGTTATTCTAACAAAATATAATTAGATTTAAGATGAGATGCTAGCCCAACACAAATTGGCAATTAAAATTTTAATGGAGTTATACTGAGATATAATAATAAAGTTCTAAGTACAAGCACAGCTTATTAGTTACAAAAATTACATAACAAAGATGCAATTTATATACAAAATACTAGATTAAGAGAAATCAGTTAAGTACATAATGGCTCATGCTAAATTTCATGTCCACACACAAAAAACAAAAAAAAAAAAAAAAATTATAATGAAAGTGACATTAAGAAGACGAAGAAGAATAACTATCACTCACTCCTGTCAGACGTCACCGAAACACATCTGTCAAAAGCTTCGTGTTGAAGGAAATGAAACAATACATCAAATCAAATATTTTCAAAAAGTACAGATTACAAAATTAAATATGTTTCATTTTCGAAATACCGACAATTTGTGACAAAAGAAATTAGTGATGATGCATAGAAATAAGTAACTATGAGATCTAAGTATGGACAATAAAATTATAAGTGAATGATTAATGAGAAGCGAATATTGGCAAAGCAGAATTATAGATTTATATGTATATATGTGAAGATTGAGAAAGTTACCATGCTATTATTAGAGTATTTACTTTTTGGTTCGCCTTGGTCTTGTTCCAGTTTCATTTTTGGTTTTGGATGCCGGAACTTGAGATGTGACTTCTGCCATATCACCACAGAGATCAGAAATGGCATCCAACTCCGCTATGCTACAAACACTGCTTTTGGAGCCATCAGATCTAGCAACGAAAATAGAGCCATTATATGTCCAACACTTTGTAACACCGAAACGCTGCCTGGCCGCCAGGAACACTTCATGTCTCTTTTTAATTAAAAACTCTGATAGAGTGATGCCGGAATTTTTCAGGCTGGTCTTAGCCCTCCAAACCTCATTCCGATCAGTAAAATTCTGAAACTTAACCAAGATTGGTCTGGGTTTTGATTCCTTTAAGCGTCCCAAGCGGTGACAATATTTTACTGAAGAAATGTTTATGTCTTGGACTTTTAACTGGGAAGACAACAAAGATGCAATAGCTTCTTGTGCATCCTTTTTGGCTTCGGGAACTCCATGCACAAGCAAAATCTTTCTTCTGTGCCTCATCTCAGTTTGATCATAGGCATCCATCAATATTTCCAACTGAGCCTGCATCATCTTAAGTGCATTCAATATAAAATTTTTGAACTCACAAAAATCAGATGCCAGTGTTGTAGAGGTGTTTGTAGTCTGGACCGCACACAGCTCCTGCTGGAACTCCATCATCTTCGAGTTAAACATCTTATTCATTTGTGTTATTGATTCTTGCAAGGACTCCATTGTAAACAAGTGGAAGAGAAAAATAACAGCAAATTTTGACAAAAGTGCAAGTGATATAATTTGTTTAAGAAAAACAGTGTTTATATACTATATCTTATTATTGCAATTATAGGAGATTGTGACACTAGTAGATGCAGGTACAAATTTTTACATTATATTGATTTAAAATAATTAATTTATAATTTTAGTTAAGGAGCAGTTAAAAGTTCAACTTAACTTTTTGCACGCCTACCCCCGAAAAATTATAACTTGTCAAACTCCTTACTTTTGTCACTGACTCAATCACTCACTGACCGATCATCAAAAGTATTAGGCACTTCTAGCAGACATAGAAGCTTCACATTTGGAATACAAGTAGTGTTTAGTGTATAAATAAGGGAAAAACCTAAAAAAATATTTCTGTAGAATTATCTAGACTAACTGCATAATTAACTTTGTAATGTCATTTAAATGTATAGGATTACAAAGCTGTATTTGCCCTTTTGACAAAAACACGCGTTTAGTAAATCTTCTACAAAAAGAACTGAGATCCCATCAAAAACATATCTTGTAAAAATTGCCAAGTCTCGCTACTTAGTTCTTCTACAGTAAAAACTTGTGAGATACATGTTATGCCGGAAAAAATGTACATTACGGTCGGTCGTGTTGGCGGCTGCAAATTTTATGGCGAATAGAGCTATATGTAAGGAGTCACTAACCAAAATTAAAAGTTGCGGCAACTCCTAGTTTTTTAGTTTTTGAAAAAATAAAATTCGTATTTTTGTATGAATATTCGACTACTTTTGACGTAATTTTGACAGTTTTTTTTATATAGCGCCAAAAGCCATTTTTATTCTAGTTCAATCACCTATTTTTCTTAACTAGATAATCGGGCAGAATTACGTCAAAAGTAGTCGAATATTCATACAAAAATACGAATTTTATTTTTTCAATAACTAAAAAACTACGAGTTTCCGCAAGTTTAAATTTTGGTTAATGACTCCTTACATATAGCTCTATTCGCCATAAAAATTGCAGCCGCCAACTCAACCGACCATAATGTACATTTTATCCAAATAATCTTTAATTTTATTTCATTTTCATTCAATAATCAGACGGTTGCAAAATGCTAGTTAGTATAGTGACAACATTTTTGTCACTGAAAAAAGCATGTCCATCCCGACTACCCACTAAAAATTGGTATTTTAGTACATTTTAGTGGGTAGTCGGAAGTGGGTCAGTAAAATATTTAGGGACAAACATTTCTGGACATCAAAGATGAAAAATAAATAACTTGGTATATTTTTATTAAAATTAGGTTGTTGAATTTTTTATTCTCATTACTTACTTATCCTAAATTATAAATGTGAAAGTTTGTTTGTTTGTTCGTGTGTTTGTTTGTTACTTTCTTCACGTCTCATCTACTGACCAACCACCATGAAACTCTTTTCACACAATCATCGCGAAAGTTATTCCCGACGGTTAGACAGTAACGCGGACTGAGCCGCGGGCGATTACTAGCATGTCGAGTATGTATAATTTGTATTTTATAACTTAAATACCATTTAATTTTATAGAAGTATTGAAATGGTAGGTAATATTAAAATTCATTAGGATCAAACTACCAATATTACTCGCGCGCGCTACGTACGCTCGACCTAGCGTTAACCCACACATGCGTGTTGTTATGCGTCTGTGTGAGTCGATATCGTCTCTCGCGGCGATTTCGACTTGATGAAATTTGATTGCGCGCTCATAAGCCCATATAACATTGACGACCTCCGTAGCGCAGTGGTTCAGCGCGTTGGTGCTCAAGAGGTTGTGGGTTCGAATCCCGCCGAGGGAACAAAAAGTTTTTAATGTTCCTGGATCATGGATGTGTAATAAATTTGTGTATTAATATAATAAAAATCTTAAGTGTATAGTATAAAAGTATTAAATACATTTCCATTGTCTGGTACCTGTAACACAAGTTCTTCGGATATTTAGCACGGGGCAAGATTGACGTGGTGTGAAGCGTCTATAGATATATGATAATACTATATGATATTATAAATACTTAACAGACTAACATACATATATTATAAACTAATAAACTACACTTTTTCACGTGATCACTAAAATAATTCTGGGATTGCTGACCAGTGTCGAGTGGTCAAATTTGACACTGACATTTGACTCGACCTTTGTGGGTTAGATTTGAAATAAATACATACGGAGAGTAAATCGCTTAGTTACCGTTTATTATCTAATTTGTGGTTCAAATGATTTTGATATTATTTTTAGTAAAAAACAGGAAGGCAAATAAAACATAGAATAGCTTATCCATAGTGTAAATATTTTGTAATTACGTACTTAACGTACGTAACTTACAATTATTTTTATTGTTTAATTTTTGTAATTACGTACGTATAACTTACAAAGCTCGTAAATGAAACCAACGAAAAGTGTAGGATTAGTTGTTACTCGTACAATGTGTAAAAATAATCTAAAACAAACTTAAAAAAAATCAATATAGTGTACTGTGTTGTTTATCTGTTTGTTGCTAAAATTGTCGGATGTGCACCGGCCAGCAAAAATTCAGAGCGATTAAAGATTTGAAAATCGAACACGCGCGAGCCATTAAAAAACTCGCTAGACTTGTATTCGATTTTAAACTCTATATATTTAGTGCAGAGTTCTATTTTCAGCGCTCTGATTAGAAAATCGTCCCGCCCTAGAAGTATAGAGCAACAGAGCGTTTATATTACCGTATCTATCGTCCCTAGTCTATGGGTCGGCAGAATAAATGATGTTTCAACGAAGTACGTGACAATATCAGATATGTCACTAACACTTATGTGATTGATAGTTTTCTGCAGTATCCGCTCTTGTTTGTCGCTTTGGATGCTGAGCTCAGAAATTCTTGTAATGTTGATTTTATCTTGTTCATATCAAGTACTTACTATAAATTATCTTTGAATGCTTTCATACCGCGTCAATCTGATCCTTTTGCTAAGTTATCCAAGTACTTGTGCTATGAGTACCAGACCGTCCATTACCCAGGAACTCAGAAAACTATGTTTTTTGCCGGCGTTCGAATCTACTGAGCCACAGAGGTAATCAAGTAATTATTAAATAATAATGATTTATGTCTGTCTAATTAGTTTGCAGATTATTTGAATAGCGTACACGTGTAGTATTTATGGAAATAGGTCAATATCAATATTGAGTATAAATCTTAGGTATTTTCATCGGTAACTGAATGATTATGACATCAACCATGGCTTATGGAATTTACAGAAAAATCAAAACTCCCAATAGTCCTATTTACAAAGTCACCGGTTACCCCATTTGCAAAGTAACCGGTTACCCCATTTACAAAGTAACCATTTACCCCATTTACAAAGTAACCGGTTACCCCATTTGTAAAGTTTTTCAATTTATCGTATAAAACATCTTTGCATTCGTTTATTAATAATTGCATAATTACGCAAACCCACACAGGGATAAGAACTTTTAGTCGTGTCGAGGCAGAAATAGTTTTTTTTTAATTAAAATTTACGTTCATTAAATTATTATCAATTAATAATTGGGGCATGTAACGCCAAGTAAAACTATTTGTTTTCGATTTCAGTAATATTTAAATATGTCTATCCAAGGTGTAAAATAAATGAGTGATAATACTTTAGAGTGTGTATGTGTCTCCTAAGTACATTTTACTATGAAAGTACAAGTGCTGAAAGACTTACTATTTACTTTCATGTTTCTATGAGAAATACCTCAACATTATTTTGCCTATTTAATAAGCTAAAAAAAGTAACTCATTCAACGCTGGTACTTTCACAGTAAACTCTCATTATCACTCATTAATATTACAACCTGTATTGTGACGGATGGACATAACAAATCTATCAGGGTTCCGAGGTCCAGGCAATCATAGGATCTATTAATTAAATGTTACGCCAAACAAAAATTGACGCCAATTCATTTTTATAAATATTAAAACTTTAAACTGCTCTCCTGTTTAATTTGGTTTTTGGTGCTTATGCCTTCTTTCCTTTTAATCTTTTATCATCAACCAAAAATTGCTTAACTTTTGCTTTGCTTTTGCAAGTTATACGTAATGAGCCATTCTTATCTACATTAAGCCTCTCTGGTTTCACGAAGATTCTTTATTCAAATGCTTAACGACATTACATCTACATGATGCTTCCATTTTTGATATTTACTGTCCATATGACGTCACAAAGTCAAAGGCAATATGGTAATGCCTCGCCCTTGGGAAATTATTTAGAGGCGTAAGAGAAACAAGTACGAACTGTCGCGTGTCATATTTATTGCTGCACCGGGCTCGCAACTTGATCTATTGAGTGCTTTAAACTACATTTTGATGCTATTTTTATTGAGTATCCAGTATCTATGTTATCCATGTTATGTATGTTACTGGTTTTATGTTGCCACATCATACGTTAGGGTCCATTCACGTTCAATAATACACTCGGAATGCTAATATAATTACGTTTATTGTACTTAGTAATATAGGCAATATCTTATAGCTAGGTACATAGGTCCTACTCTTATAATCTAAGAGGACTAATATATAATATCTTAGGCTTCATCTGTCAAATGTCATATTTGACATTACATTGTTTTAAGCCTAATTAATAATGGCATAGCATTATGTAACACCGGCATGTTGGGTAAATCATCATTTATTGATCACGTGCTTCCAAGTATGTGTAACTAATAATAATAGCTCTTGAATCTGGATCAAAATTGTCTTCATTTCTGATGATGGAATCACTATATTTTATTCAAATCAAACACATACACTTTTTATTTCATTAAGTATTCACAGCGTCGTATTATATTAGGTATTTACGTGACCTGCCAGATTCAATGTGGACCTTTTCTGAAGGAAAAGTAGGCCAGCAAAGGGTACAGTGTTAGGGCCAAAGTTTATTTTATTAACTGAAGAATTTTATAGGACATTTTTTGATGAGTCATTTTGGGTGGATGGAAAGTTGATAATTTGGCTCATGTTCACCACGAACGTTTTCTTGTTGCTACATGATACACGTCTCAATATTATTGAAGAATGTTTTTAATGGACAGTCTCAACCACAATAACCATTGTTGAATGTACTGTAGGTTCTTGATGGAAATACATGTTACACAGTAATAATACACAAATTACTTGCACTTTTTTGATAAAGTGGAAAAGTGCAAGTAATTCGTGTCTCATTACTGTGTAACAATAACCATTATCAGAAAAGGCCAAGAGTTTTATTGCAAAAATGTTTCCGTCCGATTTCTTAATACGTTGAAAAAAATGGAATCTTACGTGCCAATGTCACCAACTCACGTAAAAGTAACCCTTCATTAAATATCATATTGTTATCCCTCTCGTAGTTCTTGTCAATGAATGAGAAGGCATATATTATCTTGTGTTAGGGGTTGTCCATTAATCACGTGATCTTTTTTTAGCATTTTTTAACCCCCCCCTCCCCATTGGTGATATGTAGTGAGGTTTAAGACCACCCCCCCTCCCCCTTCTCAACATCACGTGTATTTTTAGTATCTACAAAGAATCTTAAAATTTTCTGAATATTATCTTAATTTAAATACAGGTAGGTCTCTACACGCCGCGCCTTGCCGCTTAATATTTGTTTAAAAATCGCGCGTTTAACGAAAAAATAAATACACGAGATATCTTACTCCCCCCCCCCCCCCCCCTTTTGTTATTTTCGTGATTTTTATCAACCCCCCCCCCCCCCCCTTTCAAGCCTCACGTGATTAATGGACAACCCCTTAGTGAAACTGACACTAAGGCCGTGTTTAACCAAGCAATGTTAAAGTTAACGCCATGTTAAAATACCATGCCATCTCAGTCATTGACAGGAAATACGAGAGGGATAACATGAAATTTAACATGGTGTTAACTTTAACATTGCTTGGTGGAACACGCCCTAAATCTTACATGTCCACCACATATTCGATTGCCCTCGACCTTACCACGTAACAACAAGGTTTAAAAGTGTTTACCCGGATCTGTTAGCGACTGTACAATTCCGGTTATCCCCGGTTTGTTATTTTTAATTCCCCCGCGCTACCATAAATCTTCTTGTCCGGTCGTGATGTATAGTGCACCCCAGGTGATGTCTCGATACTTTATCCCATATTCCTATATTTCATGCTAGAGCATCCGTGGCTCAGTGGCTGATTACACAAGAGGATGTAAGTTCGATTCCCAGATTGTATCAAGTAACGAGAGAGCACCACATAATATATCCTATACTTTATATCCTATACGAGGGTATCCCTTAGTTGATCGTCACTAGTTAAATCTGCAGGCTTACTCCCAATCGAAAATCGAATCAGTTTGATCTCAACGGCTTTTGGTATTTTATTTGGTGGATTTCTTTGAAACTAGCCAAGTTAAATATATAGCTATGTTAAATATCATGTTATCCCTCTCGTATTACCTGTCAATGAATTGACGTGGTGTGAAACGTCCATAGAAAAAAAAATGAATGAGATGACATGCATTTTAACATGGCGTTAACTTTAACATTGCTTGATGAAACACGGCCTTAGTTTTGCAATGTATGTAATGTAAGTAAGATTTTGTTTAACAAAGTTCATACTACTGGTATAAAAGAATACAGGAAGGTTATGTAGCAAAATTCTGATTTCGAGAAAGTTGTGTTCAAACTGTCACTTAAACATTTCAAAATGTCAATCTATTAATTATTTAAAACAAAAAAGATTTTCTTATATATAGTCTCGTCTCTACTATACTAATACTTGTATTCAACGCTTCCGTGGTCTAGCTCTCGATGGTCGTGGGTTCAATTTAGCACAAAAAAAATGTTGTTTTCAAGTTTGGTTAGGACAATGCAGGCTGATCACCTGATTGTCCTACAAGAAAGATGATCCATGCGTCGGATGGGCATGTAAAAAGTCGGCCCTGCGCCTGATCTCCCGCCAGTCGTGTCGAATCCGTCCCAATCGACGGATTAAGGACTGGCGACTGGCTACGAGAGTGAGGGAAAAGCTTCTGTGTATTGCACTATAAAAATAACTCCTGTGTAGCTGGCCTGGTTTCAATGAAACCGGCCACCGTCACCGAAATCGGCGTGGGGGGCTTTATTTATTTAATACTCGTATAATTTATGTAGTCAGAATAAAGTTAGTAAAACTTTTGGTTATTTACGTCAAAATTTGAATTACATTTACCACATCATACAAACCACTGCAAAAGTGACGTTGAGCTGGTACACATCAGGCGCTTATTGACGCGCGTTTTGCCGATGCGCGTTTTTGAATAATGAAAAAGCGCGCGCTTGAGTATGTATAGAGTACACTGTCTGCACACTGCACAGAACTCCTGGTTCTCAGAACGCGCGTTGACAAAGCGCGCGTTTTAAGAGGAAACACCACGAATTTTTTTCCATACAAAAATAGAGGTATAGGGGATTTCTATTTTCTCCCTGGATAATACCTCTAGAGTAACTATTTTTTTCCTGAATATTTATGGATATTGTTTGTACGTGTCCCTATTTTTTCCTTTTTTTAATAAATTAATTATTTAAAGAGATATTTACGTTACGGACGTTTAAAAAAAAATGGCCAGACTGTCCGCTATGTTTAAATATCTAGGAAACACATTTGACTACAATAAACAAGAAAATCAAAAAATAGGAACCTAGCTCAATTCTTTTTTTAGCTAATACAGAAAAAAATATTTAAATCGGTTAAGTTTTGGAGGAGGAAACAGGAATCCCCTAAACGTCGATTTCTGGTAATTTTAATATGTAATTTCAGTCCAAGTTGCAGTTGTCTCTATCGCGCTAGTGCTGGCTAGCTAAGGCACTGGGAGACAGAAATATATTTTATAAATACCTATTTTGTATTTCTCTCAACCGTGGTGTTTCCGCTTAAGCGCCTCATGTGTACTCACATTGTATTTTGTTCCAGACCTCCACTGCACGATGGTGACTTCCACGAGGAGATCCGAGGAACGTACGATGAGGTGTTGGACCCTGAGTTATGTGCTGGTGCTTTTGAGTGTCCATTTTCCATTCTAAATGTTTTATTATCGTTTAATCGAGTAAAATATTAATAAGTGTAAATGTTTTTTTTCTGTCATTGACGCCTATAACTTTGTGTTTAGGTATTTTTGTGAAGATACTGTAAACTGCCACTTACATATAAATTTGAATAACTTTGCACTGACATTCTTTTTTTCCTGAAAAAGTAGTGTTCCTGTGGGATAGTGCTTTTACGAGGGTGGCGCCGCGGGCTAACTAGTGGCTCTATAAAATATTTTTAGTAAACTTATTTGATGTAGTTTATTTAACGATAGATATTGTTCTATAGAAATATAATAATATATCGTTACATAAACTACATCAAATAAGTTTACTAAAAATACTTTTCTAGGGCCCTTAAAAAAGCCTTTTCGAGTAAAAAGTGCCTCTTTTACATTCAATTCATTCCTTATTTACATTTCTCCTTCTCGCGAGTAACTAGATTGGAACGCTACACGCTTTACATGGCATTTTAAATATCCCTTGGGAGCTTTCCTTGGGGAGTTCCGAAATTGTACCATGTAACAGATTTTGATGTTGATGAAAAATCAGTCCCTCTTGATCTAAGTAACAACTTTACAATCTTTTTGTCATTTGTCCCCGTATGTGTGATGAAATATTTCACGTTAATTTTACTCATTTCAGTTCATAAAATTTTCTACTCAATCAGACTAGGGAGTCTAATTGAGAAGTTTTTCATTCATTTGTACGTTGCGTGACCAAAAAAATACGTCTCCTATATATAATACGTCATTGTGATACGTAACTAATTTGATGTTGGAGCTGAAAGCCCTAGTAACTCCGTAATAAAACGACATAATATTGAAATGGGGTTCTTTTGATTTATATTAACGAGTATTTTGTTTCTTTATTGTAAGGGTAAGATTATTTTAAATTATAAAGATTATTTTTTAAGTATCTTGTAAATCATTAACTGGCTTTAATAAAATAAGAAGAATTTTTTTTTTGTAATATCGTAGGTTCGATTTCAATATATAAAAAAGGTGGAGAGTGGGACAGAGAAAATGAAACAAGGATATTATTATTAACGCATAACATTTAATATTTATAGTTTATATTTATAGTACATTTCAATATTAGCAATAAGAAGTCATGGGTGTATTCATATAAGTACGGGTAGTGCTTGATTTCAAATTAATGTAACGTTACAAAAAGTTCCTTAACTACCTTACATTATATTACTCGCACTTACACTAACACTATATGTTATAAACTTATTTATATTCCACATATTCTCTTTAATTGAGCTAAATCTTAGTAGCATAGTGCATATCTTATAGTTAAAGTCAGTGGCAAGATTTTTGGAAAAATCTCAAACAAACATCTTGCTGTTACCTTAACATAGTGATTATTGAAGTATATGAGACCATTATTGTGTTATGTAATTACAGTACCTTATATTAAAATAAATTTAGGAGTCATTTCTTTCTTAATAATACTTTGTTATAATACTGGTGTTCGTTTGTTTCTGTCATTTTCACCGGTCGCCAGTTCACGAGAAATTTGAGACACAGTTGCAGATGAAATGCTATTTACAGATGTAAATTGCTATAAGAAGTTTTAGGAAAATAATCACATTTGTGTTGCTGTTATTTTATTTAACGTGCAATGTATGTTAGAGTGGTATGTAAGTGGTAGGGGGAATCTTGCTACTTTATTTTGAAGCAGAAATCTTCAAACGATTGAGCATTCGTTGAATGAAATAATTTTAATTCATAGACAATAAACTTTCTGTTTAGACTGATATCTTTAAGTTATGTCACATTTATTCATCATACGTAGTTGAAGCGTCATTATTTTCTCCTATATCACAATCATACATATTTTTAAACACGTTTTTAGTAACTGTAACTAAACATCATTTAAGAATCGTAGCGTAATGAAAATTGGCAGCTGTACCTATGTAGTTCTGCTGACAATACAATAATATGTCTAACTGATCTGATGGAGCCGTGATATTAACTGGAACTTCAAGATCGTATCATAGCTGCTTTGGATTTAAGAAATCCAAAATAAAAACCTTGTGCTCGATTAGGTTTAAAGGTCTGATGATGTAGCCAGATGATAGGCACTGACGTTCCATGATAGAATATCGTAACGTAGTTGCAGTGTTTGCACTTGTGAGAAAGGCCACGTAATACATAATTTTTTTAAGGTGGTATTCCATTATTTATTATGTCTTTGTATTATAAATATACAAACACATACAAACGAAGACGCGTTTACGTTCGTTATCACATTTCCATAATATTTTGTAGCTTAATAATAAAAAGATAGAGATGAATATTAATATATAGGTGTAAAACAAAGCTTAGAATCTGCGCGAAAGTTGAGCTTCAAATATGTTTTTGTACTTTTCTCGACATAGACAAAAATGTTTTCACGTTTTTTTATTCGCAATATTCGATATTTTCATCGCATCCAATATGCAACCGTATCTCAATTTTCACGCAACCGCGCCGTTACTCGTGACTAAAATGGTAAAACAAAATTCAAAACAACCAAAAATTTTACAACTAGCAAAGGACATTCGATATTAACATCCGAGAAATTACACACACATCCTTACACTACGAGATACGCTTCGATATTAATTAAAATCGCTATTTACAAAAGTGAGCTTGGCAGTTCTCACGACAACGTACCGGGGGTGGCAGTTTCAAATATTACACACTAACTGCCATTTGTAATGAAAACATGGTTCAAACTCGATTAACATACGACAAAAATGCGCCGTTGGCTTTTACATGCAATGAGATAATTTCTAACCGACTTCAGTAAAGCCAGAACGGAAAGGTTTTTGGGAATGTAGTAGGTATGTATGTTTGTTTAATCAATAGATATTATGGTAATAAAAAATCTAAGCTCTTTTTTTTTATTAAAAAGAAGACTTTTGAATTTGATACAGCCGTGCGTATGTCAAAGCCAAAATCTTTTTGCGCGAAAGACAATACATTTTGTTTGCTTATAAGTTTAAATCACATGATTTGTGTATAAAGAATTCAATGTATTTTTTTAAAATGCCATATTGACGTTACATACAAATACAATATGACGATTATTATAAACGTGAATGTCCGTTTGTTTGTAACTCTTTCACGCAAAAACTACTAAACCGATCATCATGAAACTTTGCACACATATTTTTGGAAGTATAAGAAGTAACACAGGTTTTTTTTTCTACGCGGACGAAGCCACGGGCAATAGCTGGTTATAATATAAAATCTGCCACCCGCGCGGTACTGTATTTGCCACATTTAACTTTGAGATCATTGCCTGTTGCTCGAGTCGTGCAATATTTTGGCAGTAGGTTGACTACGTAGCTAGGGCTTTCTCAAAGCCTTTTTATTCATCACTTACAACAACAACAGCTGCAACTAAACACCTATACATGATTTATAAAAGACTATACAACTAAAGTTTGGCGTTTCAATTACCCTTATTGGCACAATTCATTTTAAATTTTTACAATAATTGGAAATAAAATATTTGGCACACGTTAATGTGTACTTCGCAAAATCTTGTTTTAAGGCTTACAATTGTTGACGAGTTGGGCTAAGGAGTCACGTAGCGGTTTTCCCTCGCGCCCGCAGCGGTTGCGGGTCCGCAGCGTTTGTAGAATACAGATAGAAGAATACGTAGCCGCGCGCTCTGCGATCTGCGAGGGGGTGCTTTCTTAGATCAAAATAATAATAATAATATGTTGATTTTGAAGAGCAGTTTCTGTTTTTCTTAAAAGTTCTAAATATCTAGATACGGTCAATCGAAAATAATTTAAGATCTTTTCTTTATCCTTATTTAACTCATTAATTGGAGTAACAAATAAGCAATAACTATCTATGTGTCTATGGCGGTTTGGAATTCAACTGATCGTATAACGGCTCGTCTTGCAACCGCCCGACTTTTCGATAATCAACCGCTAAGTTTGCGAGCGATAACCGCCACCGCGACGGCTGCGTAACCGCACAAAACTCTGGTCTTGTGAGTTTTTAAAATAAATCTCCATTCCGCCACCGCGTCGGGCGCGGATGAAAACCGCTTCGTGCGTCCTAAGCCTTATAGTCACAAGTTACAACAATTGCATTTTGATAGATTTGATATTTTTATAGTCCCTATAAGACTAAAAAATTGTTTTTCTTATCGAGTGGTAATGTTTAGTAGATACTTTTGTATCAATATAAAAGTAAAAATTTGCTTGTTTATATGTAACAACTGTGTTCAATACCAAAGCGTACATCTATCATAAATGTCTAGAGTCCCATTCCGGATCTTGTTGAGAGCTAAAAGCCTCATTAGGTTGACCCATCAATTTAATATAGATGATGTTGAATTTCATACCATTCTCATATACCATCTATTTTTCTATCAAGATCCGGATAGGATAAGTATAAAGTAAAATACATATAAAAGCCTATATTATTTTCATAATATATGAATGAACAACATTATTATAGAAGTGGAGAAGGAATTAATTTCTGTATTTACATCTAATCGTGTTGGAAGCTCAACGCAAATTGTGATTTCTCATTAATTACAATTCTTATACTAAATATATAAGCACAAATAAAACAAAAACTAACTATTTAAAAATGTGGAAGCTAATACAATTGAAAATAAAAAATAAACTATACACGACTACTGTTTTAAAATAAACAGAATATCTTACGTCACTTTTGGAAGACGTTTGATTAAATATTCAAATACGCCTAACTTACATAGATATATAAGTGTAGATTATTATATTAAAAGGTCAAGAAACTAAGAAGAAAACGTGCGTGAAATGATAGTTGTATCCTTAGAAGAAATTTACTTTACGAAATTCTGGACTTCGATGAACCTAATTATAAAGCGATACGGATTACTCGTTATCCATTCCAACTAAGGCTTAAGATTACTTACAACAAGCAGTTCAAAGCAATAAACCTAAAAATGATCTTAAAATAATTATTCAGATTTATTGCTGAATGATATATTGCGAATAAAGCAAATTCGTTTATAATTCTACGTCGTATCACTACAGATCTAATTTAGCACTAAACGTACTGTGAAAGGAACGTAGAAAAATAACTTGTCAATATAATAATTATTTTAAATTTCTACGTTGACCAACTATATGTACATGTCAACATGTCGGTTAAGTAACTTCTTAAAATTACTGACAGCCATGTGATAGCTGACTATGAGGTCTTAGCTCTATCACCCGATGAAGACAAACTCGCTGTCGTAAAACCACTTTAAAGTAATTTAAATATTACAACTCAAACAAGTTTACAACGTTACCGTTTAAAATGTACTTTTAATTATAGTAAACATAACACACAAAATATTACAAACAGACAACACAAACATAGACAGTAGACAGAATAACAACAATTTGATGATTTTAAATCATAAAAACAACAAATTTATCTCACATCGCGCTCCCGAACTGACTCATTCGTCGACTAAATCTAATAAACATTGAGAAGCTAATCCTTTATACCACTTACATTTACCAATTTTAAATTACTTATTGACGGTGTGATTCTAGCGTCGAGTTACATTAATATTAAATTTATTATTCCCTATCTAATACCAGATACACGAACTACTGTACTTACCCGTTTATCACCCGAAACACAAGACGACAAAATATGTTACGTCGACCTTAAAACGAAAAACATTCGACAAACAACAATGAACGAAGGAAATAAATCTATAGACATGTCTTTGAGACGATAATAACAAGAATACAACCAAAGTTACGGATCACAGGAATATATTTTCAAATATAATATTTATGAGCTAAGTAGAATTTGGCAGTTGAAGAAAGTAATTTTAAATTATAATAAATTAAGGAGTAAATCTTATTGTATCAAATATCTACTAAATTTGTATGGTAACTAATCGTTGTATCGGCTTAGCTCATCAAATTTCAACAAACCTAGGGGCTTATACTACGTAATTTACATTCATGACAATGTAATACCGAGGATAGGGTTTATCCAAAATTCAAGATAAAATAATGGAACGTAATTATACCCAGCACTCCCCCCAATAGTCATTAATATATTATACTCCGAATACACTTAGACACTTGATGACGACCATCACTAGTCTAAACACATTACTATCCTATGGTGTTTTTTTTAGAAAATCTAACTATTATATTATTTGCAGTCATATAAAAATAACAACAGACCGTTTATATTCTAGCAAATATCTACAATAAAAGTTGGATAATTACAGAATAGTGAGGAAAGCCAGTGGACTTAACTAATATTCTTTAATTTATTGATTATACTAATTTGGTGTGTTTCGGTGCGTGCAATAGCACATTCCTACTTTCAATTAACCGATATAATTGTACGAGTATCTTATTAGAAAATTAGTTATAGTATCAGTGACTTTTGAACAATTCCTTGCAAAAATTCCATCGAAGATAACTTGTCTACTGTTCAAGTCACAGGTCTTATAGCAACTGTGCATGTACGAAGAATTGATATTGTGATCATAGACCAATAAGAGTAAAGTTAGCGATTAGATACTCTCCCTTCCTGTCACTATTTGCTACACACATCATAAACCTTCTTAAGCAAGATAGAGCTTCTTTATAATCGACGAAACTTCTATTAAGTGACAGTCCTAATATACGATTTTCAACCTTTAGCGAGCTTCCACGATGTTTCTTATTAATAACCATCAACGGTTTCTTAACTAATATAATTTACGTATCTCCTAATCTAAACTAGCCGATTGCACTTATTGATTCAAACAGCTATACACATTCAATAACACTTATATTAAGACGAATCACACAAACAGTTTCAATTATTTAATATAACCATCCCTGTTTTCCTATCTGCTCGCTGTTGACTTCATTAAAATATGAATAACCTCTGAGTTATCTAGGTAATCATTATCTAATTCATTATTACGAGTTACTTTGACATATCAAATACGCGGCTCGAAATTTTTTAAATTACGACGAAAAACTACAATACCCTACATAATGGGTTGAGACGACGAAATTTCGAATAATGTAAGGTTAAGTACCTTAAATAATAACAAACGTAACATCTACTAATAGGATCTAGATAACACGAGAAACCAAGGTACACAATCTAATTAAGGTACTAGTTCTAGAAACAATAGATTCAGGCTACCTAAATTTCATTATAGACTAAATTCAAATATATCAACAATGATTTTATTATTAGGACGTAGTGGTTAGTGCCAGTAATTTGAGTCTTTACAATAGGTGTGTAAAGTTGTGGTAATACAAACCAGAGGAAGAAATTCGTGTACTAATTTTACCCTGTACTCTAGGATCATTAGTGAAAATATGGTATATTAGATTATTGATATTATCTAGAACCACATGCGGCTTTCGGTTGTAACTCTCACTATTGTAAAAGCATCCACTAGGCGTCACAAACGGAGAACAAGCACAGTCGATGAATACATTCTCACAACTTATTACAAAAGTACACATACTTTACCGAAAACATTATGATATTGCTGGCAATATTTGGCACGCCATTAAAAATGTAATCAAACAAGTTATCAAACTATCTAAGATTATCGAATTTTATAAAAAATGTAATTTACAATTGGCAGTCAATTGCATCAGTAATCATCTAATTAAACAATATCACCGTTGCGACGTGTCTATTTATTACGACTACTATGGCATTAAAATTTGAATATTCATCGTACTTGATGTCTTTAGCATAAATTCTAGAAATATCTACATACATTACCATTATTATCATATACTAAGTGAGATTACCGTTCGTCATTTAATCGATATTGTCCTTATGATTTTTACGCGAGTACGTAGTTTATAAAATACTAAACATTTTATCCTAAAATATTCAATCGATACTAAATAGTGTCTAAGATGTCCAACACGAGTTGCGGACGATCGCATGTAACCGTGATATTACTTTGCGACTTAAAGAAGAGTACCTTTATACAATCTAACTTTATGAAATTGAGCGTGATCAGGAATTAAATACTATGATAAATAAATTTAATCGATAAGTATTAATTTTATGATTAGTAAAAAAACTAACTAAATCGTTAAAATTAAACTTAACCTTAAAGTTTAAACTGTACAAGTATTGTGCGTATATATTAAAGAAATAATTACATTCGCAAACGATATAAACAATATACACGAATTGAAAATAAAACTGTTTAGGTTACTCCTTACTTTGACTATCGATGGACACAGTCTTGACAAGTTTACATATAAAAAGACGGCTTTGGACACGCAAGCGGCGTAGAACGTCCCGCGGCGCACCGGGCGCTTGGCACACACTGAGCACTAGTAAGTTCTCGCCTAGCAGTTTCCCTCTGGGAGCTTTACATGGATCATCCATGCCACCACATGACGATCAGCTCCCAAAACGTCTTCGGCGGCGAGTGGCCGAAGACGTAAGACGAATTTCAGAGACCCGGGTCGTTTATAGACCCCATCTTTAGGAGCTCCAACTTCTTCTTGGCGATCTTCGAATACAAAATATCTATAGGCTTCGAATTGTCGTAGAAAGTAGGCGCTCTAAATATAATTAGCGCGGTCCCGACGACGCACGCTATCGTGAATGCGAATAGGAAAATCCTATCCAGTACCATAGCTACATACTTCCAGTCATCTTCCACCTGCAAGTGTAAAACAAAATTAAAACCCAATAAATTTTATTTACATAATTCATAACATAACGCAAAATACACTTACACTTTCGAATTTATCTTTATTTTTTACATGTTGTGCTATAAATCTCGAACCCTCTATAGTCTTCTCCATTTCTCTAACATAGGGTTTGTCTAGAGATGGAGTATCATCATCTAAGTCTAGGCGACAAGGTGAGCCTGGCGGAGGTGAAAATAATTCATCATCTCCTCCCGGCGGTGGGGGCGGCGAGGGTGGCATACCAGGTAGTTCATATTCCTCACAACCCCACTCCTTAAATTTCCCGTCCATATCATCACCACCAAAGACATCAGTGAGGACCTAAAAATGACAAATTTTATTTATCCGAACCATAAAAAACAAGTTTTGTGGCAAGGGTTTGAGTTATAATGTTATAGTTTTCGGTACGACAGTAACGCGCGGAAGGGTATCGGTTTCAGGCCCCGTTCGCCGCCTCACATATCATGATCCGTCTGCATTCACTAGGGGACCATAAATAACAGAGGCTGCGTGGTCTCGTTAAGCTTTGCGGCATTGAGTAATAAAGGAAAAACGAAATGGAATGAAATTGGGGCTGGGTACGATACTTTTTCGATACAAATAAAATACAATAGGTTTAGAATTGAGCCGAAGGAAGCGTTTCGTAAATAAGACGCGTCTGAGGACAATTAAAATTGTTATTGTTCAAGGCGGCTTCAAGTTGAGTAATAGCGTTCTGTTTGTATTGGATCCATCGCGATGGAAAACGTTTTGAATGAAGGAAACTCATTGAGATAAGACGTCTTGCTGTTTTTCCCGTTTCAAAAGAACTCCCTGCGAATAATTACATTTGCAACCGATTTGGTCCTGTGAATCGCATCAAGCGATTCAATCTCATTAATATTAAATGCCTTGCAGCTTAAAGTTTTAAATAGTTTGAGATAATAATAAATATTACGTAAATGTGTGATCGTCGCTTCACTTACCTCTGTAGGTTTATCATTGTCATCATCATCATCGGGTGGTTTATCAGGCCTTTGTATACATAATATTCGAGGTAAAAACTCTATAAAGACTTTACGCACCCATGGTGCCATGTGATGCGTAACGGGCGACCTAAAATTTACGTTAAGCACCACGATTGTGACTACTACTGATAATGTAACTAGCATCATTGTAAATAACAAATATTTCCCTAACAGAGGAACAGTAAGGGAGGTCGGCGGAATAATTTCTGCTAACAATAAGAAAAACACGGTCAGAGACAGCAGGATAGAGATGCAGAGAGAGATCTTCTCTCCTGAATCTGAAGGGAGGTAGAACACGAGGACTGACAGGAAAGAGATTCCAACGCAAGGTATAATAAGGTTGACCGTATAAAAGAGAGTTTTTCTTCTTAAAGTAAGATTGAAAATGATATCAGGATAAGGTTCTTCACAGCACGAGTAGAACTTTTCGTTTCGAGTCGCAGGCACCCGCATGATGTCCCATTCCACTGATATATAGTATTCCGACAAGTCTATACCCATCTTTATTTGATCAGAATCTGGCGTCTGTTTCAAATGCCTCAAATCCACCTGCAACAAATAGTTTTACTTAGTTCATCAAAGGAGTTACTGATATAATAGTATTAGTATTGCTATTCCTAGACAGTATTCACCGCTCCGAAATTGCTGCTGAGTATTCAGCAATTTACGATATACGAAACAGCTAGCAGTAGTAACAAACATTAAGGAAAGACCAAAAATTTTTTTGGCTTTTTCACTTATTGTAGGTACTCGTATATACTAAAAATATATCTTTTGAATTGTATGTAAAAGTAGAATGTATTTGTTTCAAAGTCATGATAGGTATTTTCAGTACTTCGACCTTTTTATCGCGTAAGTTTTATTACGACATATATCTTGTACATTTTGTCTTTTATTATCTTCAAATGGCTAAGTCATGAAGGAAGGAGATATTCTAAAAGCATAATATTACACTTCATTGTTACCTGTTCTTCATTTTATATTCTAACGATACAAACTAAACCATATTAATTCTGGACTACGTTATTAAAATATTTTCTCGGATAAATTACGAAAAAATTTCTTTCACCAATCTCAGTAGAATTAATTTATACATTTCTTGAAAAACCATCTGCTACAGATGAAGAAAACGAGAGCAACGATTCTATTTTGCCTTTTAATGGAGGATGGAAAAGGGTCCGTTCACCTTTAAAATATTACGTTCAATTTAATAACTCACTTCCTTATTATGAGCCTTTAATAATGAGTTAAGACATTATTAAACGTTTCTGGCAGTAATAAATTAATCATAGATTGTTAATGCGCCAAGGAGTACTCGTAAGAACTTAATTAAAACAATTTTGGCATTGTTCCAACAATATGAATTATACGAGTTATAACATAAAGCATTGTCTTCGAATAGTTTATTGGTATAAATATGTATGGCCTTACAACGTTCTCTCTATGTATCATCAACTTAGTGGTGTTTCTCTCTAAAGTATTTTAATGTTATTATAGTTCTTCTAAGTTATAATAATTATCAACATATAAGTGGAGACATTTGCATTCATTATTGATTTATGATTTATACAGTATTTTCAGAGCAAAGAAACATTTTAATGTAGTGCCTGGGACATTTGAAATGTTGCTTGGTTGTCCAGCACCAACATAGTCGGCCTAATCCAGAGGAATGACTGGTCAATACAGGCTGCTAACCATATGTGGGTTTTCACTTAATTTATGAGACTTTCAAATGTTCTGCCTATTGGTTTAAACGCAACCAGCCACTGAAACTTATCTTTAAACTACTCACCGTATAACCATCGTAACTCCAAGACCCGAACTTCATGAAGCAAGTTTGTTCGTCAAACGGAAAGTATTCGACGTCTATCTCACAGAAGGACTTGTAGATGGCGGGTGGTTTCCATATGACCTTGCCGTCGTGGTGCAGGATCGCCTTCGTCATGATCGTCACTTCATAGTTACCGTCCGCACTGGAACAAAACCGGTTCATTAGAAGGATAATCAGGGGTAAAAAACGATGACCAAAGGCTCTTTTTAAAATATCATAATAACTATAAAGTCATTTTGAGATCTGGACATTTTGCTATCCGGTCATTCTGAGACTTAGACATCAGTAGGCTTACTCCCGACACAATCGAGAAACGAATCAGTTCAATCACAGCGCTTGTTGGTATTTTATTTGGTGGATTGCGTTGAAACTAACCAGGATGATGAAAATCGTTAAATCGTAACTTTTTGTTCTGCCGACCATATCAATCGACTGAGAATCAAAATGAACAAGCGTCAATTTACTCAGAAGTACGCGACATGATCGAATCTAAATCAAAATGAAATCAGTTTGGAGAGTAAGGCCCCTGGACATTTTACGATTCGGACAAAACCTCCAGATCGAAAAGTTGTACCTAAACCAACAAGAAAGAATCACCAAAATCTTAAATGATTAAATGCTAAAATTAATTCCGTTGATATTACCAATACTATTACTAAATCATTTGGTGTCATAATATTCCCCGTGGCAAAAAAAACAAAATACAAAACGCATTTGCACAATAAAGATGTAACTTATAACCATATTTTATTATAAAACTCGATAAACTTTTAATTACATAATACGTTGCGCGCATATTTATCGAACAAGTGTTACTTGGCGTTATATCAAGCGATGTATGATGTGTAAGTCGCCGGCCGCAAATGGCCCGCTCAGCTGCTGAGTACAGGGGAGATATATTGCCGCTGTAATGTCTGAAAACAATTCTGGATGTGCTGCCATTTGTAACGCCGGATGAGTTCAGCTTGATTCTTGGAGATATTGCTGTGAATCTTGGGTATGTCAAAAGTGGAAAATATTTAAGTATATTACTTTAGATTAATTTGAGATAAATAATAGATGAAAATTAGGTGTATTATGAAAGTCAAATTATTACATTTTGATTTATTGATTTTGACTTATGGTTTCTTATTCTATAATAATTTTAATGTAAAATAGACGTGTTCGTATAGACGCAATGCGCATTTGTGGCCGAATGTAATGGCAAAACTAGTCACTTGATTAAGTATTATACGTACATATTACACCTAAACGTTACTAGCCAAGGAAATTCAAGCCAATATAATCACTGAGAAGAAAGCGTTATTTTTTTGACCTAGATACTAAAATGTTTAAAAGACAGCGATGAGAATTACAAATGATGAGAAAAGAACGAACATTCTCGAACATTGACCTTAAAAACGCTCGTGACAAATACAATTACGCCGCTTAGATAATAAGATCAAATCAGTCACTGCATCAACAAGAAAACACTTCGAACTTGAGTGACTTAACGAATTTTATCATCGTCTGAAAGCCTCTGGCGATGTCGAAAATTGTCGCGTAAATTCGCGCCACCTTCCATTACAAGGTCCCATTAAAAATAAACTTTACAGAATATTCTGAGAGCTCTCAGGTACACAGGTGTACTAAAGAATAAACCTTTAACAACAAAAATATTACACCGCATAATGGCACCTATTTACTTTGTGCGAGAGACTTAAACTTGTCGCATGTTAAAAATATGTTTTGCGAACACTCCGACACTCCGAGGGCGGATATTCAGCATTTTGCTTGAAAATTGCCGCTACATTTTGGCTGAAATGTACGTTATTTTTAATTTATTGTTTAACGACCGACCGTGGCCAACTAGTAAATCACTAGATAGCTTCCGAAGGCGCAACTTTCATGGTATGGGGAGAGAGGAGTTCATACAATAGTTGCTGAAATATCAAAGGAAACATAATTACATTCAGTAATTAAGTTACGATACAAGTAACAATATTTAAGAGGAAACCTCATGAGAGAAATACAAAATATAATTTATAAAATCTATTGCTGTCTCGCAGTGCCCTAGGTAACCAGCACTAGCGCAATAGAGACAACTACATTACGAACTGAAATTACCTAATAAGCACAAGAAATAAACGGAACCCTGTTTCCTCATCAAAAACTTAACCCATTTAGATATTTTTTCATTATAAACTGAAAAAAGGCTTGAGCTAGGTTTCTATTGCATTCTACTTTGTGCAGTCAAATTTGATAACTGATTGTTTAAAAACAGCGAAACATTTGGTAATTTTTTAGGATTTTTGATCGTCCAGATCTCCTCAAATAATTAATTTATTAAAAAAATAATAAATAGGGACATAATATAAATAATATACATATATTTAGGAAAAAAAGGTTACTCTAGCAGCATTATCCAGAGAGGAAATAGGGTTCACGCAAACCCCTATTTCTGTAGGGAAAAACAGGCGTTATTTTTCCTCTCAATGGTTTAGAATTGAGCTATAATTGAACATAAGAGTGTCGAATTGTCCAAAGTTATCCTTACACTGGACACACATAATATTGTATTCGCTTTTCAGCTGTATTGTAGTGTAGAGTTTTTTTTAAGTAAAACTTGTTGTTGATTTTTTCGTGGGTAAGTAAGGCTGGTCCGTCATGCTGTGCCGAGTTCACCCGATCGAGCGTTTCGTTCGATCGGGTGAACTCGGGACCGCCGAGTGTACCCGAGCATGAAAGACACAGTTAGCTAATCTTCACAGTCATAATATAATATCTGTATTTTTCACTTCTGCCGTGCCGTCTTTTAAAGCACAGTCTTTTTTTCAGTGCTTTGAATTTTCTCCAGTTTCATCACCAATAATATTAAATAGAGTGTGAAACTACACTGGAGCTACAAAACTTTTGTCCTTGTCTATCAAATAACTTTTCTAACGTAACTGACAAGAAGAAAATATACACCTCAAACAGTTTTAAATATTTTTATTAGTATTAGAACAGTCAATAAAACCACTATTGAACTTGGCATGTGTGTAATACTTCTGTAAAAAATGACTCACCATTTCCCCCACACAAAACATGTATAAATGTAAATCAAATATGATCAATCGCACGATTTGAAAATATTAGATCTTGGCGACGGAGCGACAAGGAAAAATTGATTTTATCCCATTTTCCCAGAATACGTATTGCCTATTGATATTTCACGATAAGTCGCGATTGCTGAGATGAAGGCTTTTGTTGGATACTGTATATTGTATGTTATCCTTTATTATACAATAGGTATGTATTGTATAATCTTAAAAGGTGACGTGAACAATGATTTAGTAAAGATAAAGAAAACCCAGCTGGTGTGTTCCGAAGCCCACAAAATACAAGTGAAATATTCCTAATATTTCACTGAATAAATTTACACAAGAGGCCGCCCTGTTATTGTTTTTGCCCATGATTATAATAATAATAATATCTATGGACGCTTTACGCCACGTCAATCTGGCCCCGTGCAAGTATCCGAAGTAATTGTGTTACAGATACCAGACAACGGAAATATATTTAATACTTTGATACTATACACACATTTAAGATCTTTATTTTATTATACACAAATTTAATACACATCCATGACTCAGATACATTGAAAGCTTTTTGTTCCAACAGCGGGATACGAACCCGTGACCTCGGGGTCAAGAGCCAAGCTCTGAACCACTAAACAACGGAGGCGTCAAAAATTTTATATTATAACTTTTCTAGAGTTCCTTTGCTCCTTATAGCATAATAATGTAAGTAGTGTGCGTTGATGCTATTTTTACAATTAGTATGCTTTAGAAACACATTAAAATAGCTTAATTAAGAAATACAAGAGTTAACATATTTTAAATACGTCTTGTAACATATTATAAATGCAAACTACGAGTGTGGAAAATCACATACTCATTAGTCTTCGATATCGTGAAAGCGTACAAAGTTTTTGCTTCGAGTAACATGTGAATTTGTGCCTTGACATTGTACATTTCTTTGAAACCAAGCGTGTATAAATGTTAGTGATTGTACAACAATCAGTCGTGTCGCTGACCCAGCACAAAGGGTAAACCCCTTTACACATGATTGCAAGTAAATCGTTCACCCACGTTCATACACCGGGAGTAATACGGTAAGCTTTGTTCCCCCGTTTTATACCCGGTATTTATTTATAATATTTAATATAATAATAAATATTATTTCCACGTCCTCGGGGTTGAAATTTATCAATTTATATAGCCTAACTGGTAAGACATGTGTAATACTTACGAAGAGTACTCGGTACTCGATTACTATTATAAATATTATGTAATAAAATTAGGTACTTAATTTTTTACCAAATTTTCCTTTAAATAAATGAATCATGGATACTATAAAAATCACGCGGCTAGGCAAGTAGGCATTAATTGGTATTATTTTTTTTATTCTTTTTTTTCATCTCATATATAGCATAATATATAGCTCATATATAGCATATTAAACAGGTTTTCTACCACTGACACAATTTTTTAGGACTAGAAGTTTCTACGATTAGCCCTTTAAAGTCCCAAATGGTAGAGCTGATTTTCGGTAAATTATTAATAATTCACGCATATTATAAAATTATCCATTGACATGTTTAACATTGATATCAGAATAATTGACAGATAGGTGTAGCAAATGTCTATTTGCAACAACGTAGCTTCCAAAGAGATAAATCAATTTTGATTTTGTTTTGGTTTTTGGATGCTGACGAGATCGAGTGTGTTCTTAGCTATTCCTCATCATCATTTCGCTCAGTGCTTTGCGATTCGGGGGTTACTAAAAATATATATTATTTTTCCTAGTTCAGAGAAGTAAACTCTCAGCCCTTTGCATTTATCATTACCACCGTACTTAATGCTACCTTGATGCTATTTAGATTAAAGCCAGCACTTATTATCCCTTCCGCCTGGCCAACTTCAGTTTCTGGCGATTAAAACTGAACTGTACAATGGGCTAGAGTTTAAATTGCCACGTCCGTATTACGTGGCGTTAATGCATAGAAATGCGGTGAGCTGCCACGGATAATGGCCGACTTCGTGGATATATGGATTTAAAAATGCATAAGTGTGGCGGTGTCAATCGGATATTCTTGAGCTCATGCCAAAATGCCATGTATTTTACCACTGTTGAACAGAAATTGTGGAGAAGTTTTTTTTTTACAGCACGGGAGATTTAAAATAGAAATGGGAGAAAACAGCAATAGAGATATAAAGGAGAGAGTTTTACTTAAATTAAAACTATGAAAGATAAAATATAAATTTTAAAATTTGATGCTGATGTGGTCAGTGTTCATCAAGGGGTTGAATAGTTTTTATTATTCTTAGGTACCTAGTTGATTTGTAATAAAGTCTATAATAATAGAATGGAAGTCTCAAATATATCGAATTAATTATATAATTATTCTGTAAACTTGTAACTATGTATGTAATAAATGTATGCCTTGTACCAGTATATGCAGTATATACAGTAAGTTGTTGTGTATTCGCTGGAAATTAAAAATGATGAATAAAATGGAAAATAGAAATATCAATACAGAATGAAATTTGATGAAGATAACAAGTCAAATACTCCGGAAGTAAACAACTTCTCGCTTACAAGGCAGCTATAAACCTTTTAATGGTCGAGGAAAAAAGGGAAAATTTTCCAAGCCTATAAAATCAGAGATAGCACTAGATAATCCTAATCATGAGCAGTTAAAAGAACTATAAAAAGGAGAACATAGCCGTTTACCTCCGGGATACGGCCATTAGTAGGCTTAGACTGGTGAAGGTAAATCTACAAATCCTGGTGAGACTTAACTTGAGTCCTGTTATGCCATTTCAAGATTTGAAGGTTATTTCAAGATAGAAGTTGAGATTTGAGTAAATTATAATTTTAAAGCATTGTATAAGTGGCGAGATAATCTACTGATGTTATTTCTAAAAATAAAATAACGATTTTTAATTTTTGTGTGTGTCCTTTAATTGAGTTACAAAATATCGATCGTAAAGACATTGTCTGTTCAATAGTTATTCGCAAATACGGGTAAAGGAAGCCTAGAAGATGGATTTATGTAGTTAATATTAAATAATTCCAATCATTAAACATAAACCATAATATTTAATGCAAATTTTACTACATGGTTCCAAATTTACTTCAGAACAAGCACTAAATATTCAAAAAGCAAAACAAAATTAGCTGAATCATTCTTCGTCGATGATATACAAGTTGCAACATAATCAGCGGTCAGAAAAATGGTCGGGGAGTATCACCATGAAATTACAAGAAAACTTGTCTCGCCGAAAGATATTTCTAAATTTCACGGGATAAACGCGAGGGTAGGGAAGTTTTTGTCGCGGTTAGCGATAAAATCGTCCACTCATCGTGATAATGCAAAATAATGTGTGTCCAAGAGAAAGGGAGATAAGGGTGAAATCACATTTTATAGACGAAGTTTGTGATCATTGAAAGAAACGGGACTGAAACTTGGCTTTTTCGGGGCGCAGGTTCTTTCGAAGTTTCCGACATTAATTCCGTTGCAAAGACCTTCGGGTTGGATGAAATAATTTATTGATCTTATGTTGTTTTTGTTTTTACAAGATTTTATTGGTCGAGTTCCATTTTCTAGTATGTTTGGGTCAATTGCATTAGAATTTTTACTACTATTATTTGCTTTGTTAGTTTCAGTGATGTACCTTATTAGAATTAGTGTCATTGGTATAATACTTACATTAATAATAATAAGGTTTAAATTATTTGAAATTACAATCGTCGTTATCATCGTTTCAGCTATGACGTCTACTGCTTGAAATAAATCTACCACTTAGTTTTTAACCCTAGATAACTAAACTATATTTACAGTTACATAGTAACTAAACATTCGTCGAGCGGACTACGCTGTAAAAAACGTGAATATTATCAAAAATGATTAATAAAACCAGGAAATTGTTACATGTCACTTAAGTTTGGTTTAATATAAACTAAAAATAAGAGTAATAATAATTATTTAATTCATCATACAGCTACATATGATAATATTGTGGGAGCCTCGAATAGCTCTTTGCATTTTATGCAGCGATGTTTTGTCATTCTACGAGCTTTTGATGGACATGACATGACATGCAGATTTTGCGCACGATTGAAATAGTAGGAAAAAGAACTTATATGTTGAAACAATCGCCAAAAAATTTCTTGTATTATGACTTTAATATCACTCCGCAAAGTCACCGTCTGAATGCGCTGCCGCAGCCAGTGCTCCATCAGTTGATCTCCCACATTCATTAAAAAATCGCGCCCTGACATTGGTTTTTTTATGTTTATTGTGTTATTTATGAATACGCATTAATAAATAAACAGATTTAGCATATAATACTATAAAAATGTATAGCTATCTCTAAGTTTTTCTGTTAGTACATGTATTGGGGTACATCTGATAAACTGAGACTAATGCGCCATTATTATCATGATAAAACTTGATTATTTCTGATTTAGAATCTATAATTTGATGTTATTTACTCTCGCTTGGTTGTATAACTCTGCGAACAATGTTCGTTAAGTCATTGACTTAACGAACATTGTTCGCAGAGTCAACATCCTGAGGATGCTCCGGGGTCGGAGCGAAACGCGCGTCGAGTTTTGCAACCTGCATGGTGGTGGGACTTTGCACGATCGTGTTAACATTATTGCTTGTGTGGTGGTGGTGTTTTCATGTTTTTTGCTTGCGAGTGTACGCATAAGCAGTGTGGGAGGAGGGAGGTGCATCAAACGCATGCCTATGCGTACACTCACTCATCTGCTTGCAGGTTGTGGTTATAATTGTTTCGCGGGATATTGCTAGATATATTATATATATAAATTGTATCTTTATATAATTATTTTTTATAAGTTTTTGGTAAAATATAGATAAACTATATTTATTATAAAAAATATTGTGTGTTTCTTATGTTATATAGAAAAAAATAATAAAAAAGTAATGTATACACCTTTGCAAAACATACTACGTAATTACTAAACTTTCGTCGACCGGACGACGATATGACCGTAATTCAATTTCTAATTATCGTATGATTGAAATTTCCTCACATGATGTACTAAATTGACTATTTAGGAAGGTAGAAAAAGATTCGTGAGCGGGGTGTACGAGGAACTAGGTGTACTCGACTATCGTGGGTAGTAGCGTAGTCGTGTAGACGAATGATTAGTTATCTAGGGTTAAAGGGGGGAGCGTTTGTGTTGTGAGCGCATTTTTAGGATAATAACTATATCTGCGGAAACGCTACTGCTCATTCTACAGGATGTTATATTAATGAGTGATAATATTTTAGGGTGTGTATGGTAATGTGTATAATATGTTCCGTATATAGATTTTACTGTGAAAGTACCAGCGATGAACAGTATAATTTTTTTAAATTATTGCATGGAAAATAGTCTCATAGTAACATGAAAGTCAAAAGTAAGTCTTTAAGCGCTGGTACTTTCGTAGTAAACTCTTCACAGTAAGCACACCCCCTAAAGTATTATCACACATTTATTTTACACCTTGTATATTCGCCCGGATATACAAAGTGTTAAAAGAACAGTCACTATAACTTTGAGATACGATTATACTACCTTTCTCATTTTGGTAATCATTTTTAAATATTTTTTCTGTCAAAAAAATAACTTTTTACCATTTCTTTTTTTTGTCGCAAGAATAACGAACAATTTTTTCTTTTATAAAAAATACATTTCTAGAATGAGAAATGGTAGTATAATCATATCCCAAAATTATAGTGACTGTTCTTTTTACACACTGTTTATTACTGTCTGTCGTCTTTTGCCCATCCATGGGAAAGACGGAGAGGGATTTTAACCCCGGCCACTGGCGCTAAACCAGACAAATTATAATCAGTTCTGTGAAACTTACTTGTTATAAAGCACTATGTCTGGCAGCCATATGTGTTCGGAAGGCACGTGTAAGGTTTCAACGCCGCCGTAGTCGTCGGGGTTCCACTTCAGCTTGTAATCATTCCATTCCTGAAACGAAAAAAGAAAATCAAGATTTTTGATGGGCATTGACCCCACATTCCCACCACTGCAACTCCTGTGAGCCTGGATCGACAGCGGTAACCAACCGCGACAAAACCTTTGATATGATCTGAGGGGTGCCCGAGGGACAAGCTAATCTGTCTTGGGACCCACAACGACATTAATCAGAAGAAAAAATGGAGTAGGAAGTATTCCAGTTTCCCTCCCCAAGCAAGTGGGAGACAAGGCAGAGAGAGATGATGGAGAATCTTGATTCTCCAAAAAAGTCAGCATCTTTTAATTTATTTGCTATACGCGAAATTCTGTAATTGGCTGTCTAATGCTATAACTTTGAACTAAATGTAAACTTTTAGATTTTCTTTAGCTTTTTTTTTAGAATTTCCTGTGATTAAATATATAAATAAATAAATGAATAAATAAGGTTTTGCCCTGGTTTTTGGAACGCTGTTCAAATGTTTGATCAACTAACATGGCACCGGGCAACCGGGGATAAATCTTAGTTATACTACCTATAAGTGACTAAGTGCCAATTTCACCAACTCATGTTAAAGTTAATCCTTCGTTAAAAATCATGTGAGAGGAACTCTCGTAATTCCTATCAATGAATGAGAAGGTATAGGTATTGTAACAAGCTGTTAACACTAACATGCGTTAGCGAAATTGATACTTAGTTTGAATGGCCTTTTTCTAACGATACTATTCTTTGTAAAATAAAATAAAAGTACAGGGCCCATATTAAAGTTGTCATCGCAGTTATCACTGACGAAGTTCGAAAACAAAAAGTGATACAAGAATTTGCTTGTCATTTAGCGAACCTTATGTCAAATCCATATATTTTTGTTTTCAAACTTTGACGCATTTTCCAACGAAAAAAAAGTTACATTTAGGGTGCCCCACGTCATTCTTTTTGAAGAACCAATAATCGGATAGATTTTATCTCCGTTTTAATTCTAATCTATAATTTTTCTCCTACAGAAAATCGTAATCGTAGGTGCTTTAAGATTAGTTGCTAACCGAAAATTCAAGCCAACATTGTGATAAACAAAATAGAATTACATAACACGAAACGCGAAAAAAGTTTCCACTATCCGAGAAATCTTTCTACGTATAAATAATGGGTCTATCTGACCGGAAGATCTTTCCATTGTACCCATTTAACCCTAACGCCGCACTCGTATTTAGAAGTGTCCTTAAAAGAGTGTTCTGGGGTCAAATAAATCCCGCGTGTTAGTATAGAGCTCGGGGAAGGAAATTGCGGACCTTATTAGATTCCGGCAAAGCAATGGCGGTTTAAGTGAAAATAAAATTGTACTTTTTACAAAATTGTAATTGTAAGTAACTTCGACCTGTAGCTCAAGGAGATTTGAAAGCTCCTAAAGTAATGGAATATCAATTGTATTGGCACTGTCAAGCTTTTCATACATTCGATAACGTTACTTTATGAAGCTATAAAATGTTCCCTATCTACAGGAGAGTCCTATAAAACAATATTAGTATTATTTATATTTATAAAGGCCTTTACGTCTATTATAAACGATTTATGACGTGTTACTTGCGTGAGTCGTGGCTTTTCTCGTGGCTATGCAAACTGTAAGCCATTGTATAATTATTACTAATAAATACTATTTCTCAACATTATTTGGACACTTATAGACATCCGGTGATACCAGATGTCTTTAATTTAATATTTGTTATTATAGACCCGGAAGTCTACAATGTTGAGGAATAATATTTTTAGACCGGAAGTCAGACATATTATGTTTTTCTTAGAAAGGATATAAAAATGTATGGCGAGATAGAGACGGATTCATTCGTTTTTGGACAGCCAAATTGTCTAGTTGTGCTGATACAAGTTACTATTGTTAATTTATTAATATAATAATATAATATTTTCTAACTGAGTGTAAAAATGAGTGAATATAAAGTGATATTGAGAAGTTTGGAATATTATTTCGGCCACTAAGGAACCCTTTTATAAAACCAATTCGAGAACGGCATACCCTACCGCAAAGACTACAAGAGAAACCAGAGGCGGATGATGCTAAACCTAGATGTCGTTTCAGTCTCTTTTCAGTAAGGGTTTGGAACCAGGCGTCATCACAAAACTTGCGACCTTCTATTACCCGCTTGCGCCAACCTGTTCTACTATATGCGAGCCCCTCCCAGCACCGGTGCTCAATCTTAAAAGCGGCCATGTCCCGCTTCGCACAGTCCTTAAAGCGAAGCATGGGCCTTCCTACGCATCTCTTTGCATTCGCTATCTCACTGAGCAAAACGCGTCGTGGTAAACGAGAGGGATTCATCCGGAGCACATGCCCCAGCCATCGTAGACGTCTCTGTTTCAATAGTCCAGTCAAGCTAGGTAGCTGCGCTGTTTTTAGAACCCTCTCGTATTAGTAATCGAAAACTAAAAAGACAGTTTGGTAGCAGTAATTCCTTCTGCACGCGCTAATTGCTTATTTTTATAAAAATATGGTAGTTTATAGGTTGTGGTATAATTACATACAGGCTACTTTACGATTTCTATGAATAGGAAAAACAAAATAATATATATTTTTTCTTCTTATCTTATATAATACAAAAATGAATTGCTGTTCGTTAGTCTCGCTAAAACTCGAGTAACAGCTGAACCGATTCGGCAATTTTTAGTATTGAAATATTCGTGGAAGTCCCGGGAAGGTTTAAACGGTTTCTATGCTCAACGAAGTGGGCACGGGTCAGCTAATATGATATATTATCTTCTCTTATATACAAAAATGAATTGCTTTTCGTTAGTCTCGCTGAAACTCGAGAACGGCTGAATTGATTCTGCTATTTTTAGTCTTGAATTATATTCGTGGAACTCCAGGGAAGGTTTAAACGGTTTCTATGTTTAACAAAGTGGGTCAGCAAGTTTTTTATTAAAAAAAAAATTACATAATCATACAGCCTATCACGCGGGCTATAATGTAACAAAATTATTGACGTAAATCGTGACAATAGTTTAGGAGATAACAAACACACCTACATAGTTTGTCAAACCATTATACTTCCTTTTGGAATTCATCGCAATCAACAGAATATGATTAAAATAACTTATGTAATTGTTATGCCAACATTAATTGCAAGTCTGGCAACACTTCCACACTTGATGTCAAATGTAAGGACAAATAGTGTCTAAAGTACGTTTAGCGACAAACAACTTAGACAGTGTTCGGGAAATTGTTGCACAGTGTTGTTGTGTTGAGGCTATTGGGCCACTCCGACTTCCGCACAAGGTCTTAGGGTTGCCAACGTTACATGTATCAAGTTGTGTAGTACCATTGATAGCCTACTATAGTGTAGACTATCAATGGTACAACACAACTTTTGGTTTTGACAAACTATGTAGGTGTGTTTGTTATCGGCTAAACTATTGTCACGATTTACGTCAATAATTTTGTTACAATAGCCCGCGTGATAGGCTGTATGATTATGTAATAGTTTTTTTTTTTATAAAAAACTTTCTGACCCACTTTGTTAAGCAGAGAAACCGTTTAAACCTTTCCGGGACTTCCACGAATATTTCAAGATTAAAAATAGCCGAATCGGTCAGCCGTTCTCGAATAGTCGTACGGGCGCATTAGGTTCGCAAAAATTACGAGATATATATTTTCTAAAAGAGCCGAACTCTATTCGAACACGCGTTAGTTTCGCCAAAATCACGAGATACGATTAAGTACATATTTTGTAAAAAAAACCGAATTAATTATTAAAATATTAGTAATTGTCTTTGAGATATAATTTATCTGTTTATTAAGAATTTTAATTTGTTAATATTCGCGCTAGTAAATGTACAGTAGGTACTTGAATTTTTTCAATTCTGGAAGTGTAATTCAGTTTGATGTCTTATTACCTTAATTCTTAATTTAAAAAATTAAGAATTAATGTAAATTCAAAATTAAAGTAAGGTAATATTCTAAATTTAACTTAGTTGTTTGTGTCACATCATTTCATGCTTATATATTGTAATGTAAAATCTAATTGTGAAAACTTTACTGGCTCATATGGGCTATTTTTTTGTATTTTTTATATAGTTTGTTTTCCTGAATAAATACAAAAAAAATTGGTAATTTAAAAATTGTAACTTTATGTGCACTTTGTACATATATAAATACTTACTAAAGCGATTTGTAGCTGATAGTGGCGTGAGACTGCTGATTATGACCGTAACGGTCCACCATTTCAACAACATCAAAAGTAATAAGGTATCATAAATTCTAATTCAGGGCGCCCCCGCCATCTTGAATATTCAAACAGTCGTATCAGTTTAAATAGGTGCTCTTTCATTATAAAACTTAATTATTATTTTTGCCAGCCCTAGCTATAGACAAAATTACTGTTGGGAAAACTCAATTTAAATTTGATGCTGTCTTAATTTCAAAGTGTCTTAGCAAATACGCAAAAGTCGTGTAAAGTTAAATTATTAATTAAATAGAGGCGATTCCTCCGCTTTGGCGCTAAAAGCTGTTTTGTTTACCGTGTTGGTTGAATCTTAATGAACACAAGATTTCAGTATTTTTTTATTAAGCTAGTAAATAAGTATTTGCCCTATGCAAAATTACTTTTTATATTCTTTTAATTGCTCCTAGACAATCCCTTACTACATTTTTCCCATACATTCAAACCCTTAAGTTGCGCTGTCAACGTGTAATGTCAAATTTTATATCAAAATTGGTGTTGCAAGTGTCAAATTCACGTTTATTTTTATTTGAAATTTTTTTAGAGTATTTTTAAATAAGATCGTAAGCACAATAATGATATCAACTACTAAATGTTTTATTATATTAAAGCGAAATATAATAAAAGATTAAAAGAGACGAAGAAGCAATAAAAGACGAACAACTGAAAGAATTATTCACGTTACTCGATTCGTTCGAGTGAAAAAACTCTATCAAGTAGCGCTCTCATTTTAATTGAGAAAATGCAAAAAAAAAAACAAAAGCTAGGCTACAGATATTTTTTTAATTAGCGAAGAAAAGGGTTTTTGTCAGGGACGGAATTCTCAAGCGTAAATAAAGTCCTTTATTTTTTTAAGAAAATGAAGAAACGAGCGGAGTGGTCGCCTGATGGTTTTATAGACACTCGCAAGACTAGAGCATTCACAAGTAGGTACGTTATCTTCTTAACCCCAACCCCATATGGCAATAACCTCATTTCTGTGAAAAAAAAAACACCGATTTTCTGTTAATAATATTAATATGAAAAGTAAAAGTAAGAGATCCAGTGAATCAGAGCTTGGCTCAGGACTCTAGAGATCATCGATCGATCCACGTATTGAACACAAATTATTCTATAATTTTCAAGTCTGTTTTGGATAGTGCAGGCTATTCTGATGTTTGACAAGAAATAATATTAAAAAGAGGTTTTAACACCTCACACGATATCGGTGTTGGTGGCTGGTTTCATTGAAAGTTCCGAGTGTGTGCGCAATACACTCTCTTCCATCACTCTCGTAGCCCATTGGGACGGATAACACACCACACCACACGTCTAGCGATCAGCCGCAGGACTGACTTTAACAAGCCTATCCGCATAAATCGTCTTTCTTGTCTTACAATCAGGTGATCAGCGGTCCTAACCAAACTTGAAAACAACATTTTTTGTTGTTGCAACGTAGGAATCGACGACCTCAGAGTCGAGGGTCAAGCTTCAAACTACTGCACCATGGGGGCGTAAATTTTTTGTTAATAAATACGATCTATACGATAGGCGCGTAAAATCCCTACGGGTATCTGATGTCCGTCCCACTGGATTTTTTTTTTATTTATTGACTCACCAATAGAACAACATTTGGGATAACAATTAATTGTTGGATAACAATTTTATTAATTCAAAACTAAATTGCGCTTAAAGATATAATGACTTCCAATGTTAGGTTAAAAATATGGGATATGTGATGACATGGATTATAATAAATGATGATAACAAAATAAACAATTTTTTTACAAACCAACCAAAATTATTACACAAACAAGTTATACTGTAGAATCATAGTATAATCGGTATGGACATCATTCCGATTTCGTACATAGCTATGATAATAAAATTGAAATTCCATTACACCAAACTCCAAATATCAGTGAAGCTAACAAAAAACATTGTTTGCGACTACAAGTATTTTCGTGTTTTTTTTTTAAATCGAAGGCTGGCCTTGACAGGCCCAGACGTCACTGCGACCCTTCTGGATCTATTGTGACTCCTTCGCTTAGAGTACCGTCCCCAGTCCTATGTTACTCATGAAGCAAACGATATGGTGGGGGTCTGCGGTGCGAATTTCCTCTGCTGTAGAGTATTCATGCAGCCCGAGGTACTTGCTAATGCTTATATGAAGAGCTGGACAATCGAGAGTTTTCGTGTGTGTGTGGCCACCCATGAGCGATTATCGGTGACCGACATTTTGTAGATGAAAAATATAACATACATATTATGCAATAGTGTAATACACACGTCATACATAAAGTCAGATATAATATGGAGGGATCCGCTCGATTATCGGTCCGACAAAAAGTGGCCGGGGGCACACTACATCCGAATTCAAATATCAGTGAAGCAAACAAATCACAACAAGAAAAATGTCGTTCCACATAATTTCGCTACGTATTTTCGTTCGCTGAGTGTCGGGCGAATATCGGTGACCGACTTTTGAAGGTAAAAGCTATAACTGATGCAATAGTGAAATACACACGTCATAAATAAAATCGGTAAGATATAATATGGAGGGATCCGATTATTGGTCCTACAAAAAGTGGGACCGGGGCACCCTACACTAAAATTCAAATTTCAGCGTAGCAAACAAACCACAACAACAAAAATGTCGTTTCACAGAATTTCGCTACGTATTTTCGTTCGTTGAGTGTCGGGCGACTATCGGTGACCGACTTTTGAATGTAAAAGTTATAACATACTGATGCAGTAGTGTAATACACACGTCATACATATAATCGGTCAGATATAATATGGAGGTATCGGCACCGAAGGGCACCCTGCACTAAAATTCAAATATCAGTCAAGCAAATGAACCAAAACAAAAATATTGTTTCATAGAATTTCGCTACGTATCTCTGTGCGTCCTACCTACAAGCTATTAATTGTCGGTGAACGGCTTTCTGTTGATGAAAAATAAATTATACTGATTGCAATAGTGGGGCCAGAAATGTCTGCCTGATTATTATCGTCCGACAAAAAGTAGGTCGTGGAACCCTGAAGCAAACAAAACACTAAACTGTTTCCAACAAAAATGTTGTTTCACAAGAATTTCGCTGTGTAAAGCTAAAATCACAGGATCGCTGTTATAAAATTAAAACATGCAAAGTTAAAAGTTAAACGGAACTATGAAATATTAAGTTGCGAGCGGCAGCCAACAAACTATTTACACGCTTCAATATTTTTACATGTTTGGAATAATTATATCGTTTAACATCCTTGTAATGAAAATATTCACAAAGTATTCAACGTGTAACAGAAATGAGTGACATTGCTGGCGTAGTTCTGTGTGTTTTATCCGAAAAGCATTACCTAGTAAACGCGAATGATTTTTGTTAAGGCGAGGAGTAACCGTAACTAGCGCCACTCTTTATAAAATAAATTTTACAATGACACAAAGATCTTATTAAAAAAAGTAATCGATTCAAACTTTAACTAAATAGTTAAACTAATTTATTGGCATTTAATTACAGCTCTAAATCCTATACTGTATTTAATCTCGTAAATGATAACTAAAACGGCCGTTTTAGTTATTACTTACGAGATAAAATATGTAATATTAGTTTAACTATTATATATTACTATAATAAATTAGTTTAACTATTTACTTAAAGTTTGAACCGATTACTTTTTTTAATAAGATCTTTGTGTCATTGTAAAATTTATTTTATAAAGAGTGGCGCTAGTTACGGTTACTCCTCGCCTTAAAATTACATCTAACATTTAAGTAAAGTCGTTCATTATTAAAAATGAAATGAAACGTTGTTGTATCTGTCAAATAGGTTCTCAAGTAGAGGTTGCAAATTTTACGATCGCAATTCTTGGGATCAAGTGTTGATATTGAAGCCTTAGATATGATTCATTTCGCGCAATTTCATATTATACACTCATGACCAAGGAATATAGAAAAAAACATTTGTTCTTCAGTAGGATTCGAAGCCCCTTCTTAACTTAGAACACTAAGTTTCGTCGAATCGACGACGCGAAAATATAATAAAAGGATATTTTATTTAATAAAACCTACTTTTTTTGAGAGCGTAGTATAAAAGACGAAGCTTAGTAATAAGCGTTGAAAAATAAGGTTAGTGTTTTAGGGTTAAGCACCAACGCTCAACCTCTACGCTACAGAGGTAGTCGAGTAATATGATGTATTGATGGAATGAGATGGAAGCTAAGTAACTTAGCTCGTCAAATCATTCACGCCTTAAAAATTCGTCGACCCGTGAATGATTTATGGCCCAGGCCTTCATTGTTGCTGCGATTGCAATGAACACAAGTTAGAAGAAAACTTGCCAAAAATGCTATGTAAAAGTCCCCCTCTTTCACCCGTCCTTTTAGCCTCACCTCCCCCAAATTCTTATGGGAATAATAGCACCTTCTCATGGGTGTCTTCTTCTTCTAACTTAAGAGCTCTTGTCGGTGGAGCTTTCTCCTTTCCTCTCTTTAATCCGCCCTTCTCAACCTCCTGATACACGACCATCACTTTCTCCTTCCCCTGACGTGTCGCAGTGCAACCTATACCCGCCACGTTTGGCAGGCAACTTGGAAAGCATGTTTAAATAATAAAAATGTCCGCGGTAACGCTGCTGCCCATTTCCGGATGTTTTTTTTTGGATGTTGATTTCCCTCTGTCGCATTTTACGAATACTACACGCATGATACGACACGACCTTCAGGTGAAGGAGAAAGTGATGATCGAAGAAGGTCAAGAGAAGGGCGGAGCGCAGAGAGGAAAGGAGAAAGCTTCACCGATAAGAGCGGAGCTCTTAAGTTAGAAGAAGAAGACACCTGTGGGAAATATAGTTGATGGGAAGATGCTATTCTCGCTCAAGCAACGACGGACAACAGCTAACCTCACTTCATTTAATTTGAAACCTTAAATATTATTAAAACTGCACGTATTGATTTTTTAACAATGACTAACTTTATTTCATAGACCATAGACCTTTTTACATCGCACAGATAAACCATAGATATAAGCACAGATTTAACATCATAACAGTATTTACAGCCTAGAAATATTAATCTACTAATAATGACATATTTTGATATTTACAATTAATATTAAATACTCATTTTAACTACACATTTTAAAGTTAATCCTGCATTAAATATCATGTTGTCCCACTCGTATTTTCTGTCAATGAATGGGAGAGCTGAATTAAAATGTTAACAAGCCGATAACTCTAACGAGCGTTAGTGAAATCGGTAATAAAGATTATTATTTCTTACAAACTCAAATAAAGTGGGCCTCGCGCGTACGTTTGGTTCTGAGCACAGGTTGGAATGGCTCGTGTATTTCCCCCGGTTCAGAATATTGCCATTAACTAAGACATTGCTGAAACTAATACGGTCTACTATTACTGTCACTGTTACTGGTTTGGAAACAAGGACACATACTTAAGTGTCACTTATTTTATACCGGGTGTAAAAAGACCAGTTATAATAACTTTGGTATATGATTATACTACGTTTTATCAGTCTAGAAACGATTTTTTTTCAAGAAAAGTTGATTTGCTTTCAGCCGATGTAGCGTTTTAAGGATTTCTGTAAAATGTATAGATAGTAGTATAATAATGAATGATTCCCAAGCGTAAACATCTCGCTTCGTCTAAGAACAAATTCGCACCAAATACACATAAAAGTAATGGATAAACAGAAACGTATATCAAAAAACACATCAGCATACCCGAGAAAAAATATTAACCACATAAAATACGAACTACCCTCCTCTTCGTATAAATCATAGGGCTTAGGTCGCGTTCTGTTGTCGGCTGTATATTGCGCTAAAGCCCGCAACACACGCGCACTGCATGACTTGTCACAAACAGGACGCATAGCCATTAACTAGCGTAGTAATGAGTTTTGTCTACACACGAATAAAATCTGATATGCATGGATAAAATTACAGATTTTATTAATCTGTAATTTTGTCTATTCTATCATATTTAATATCGTAGTTTAATTTTAACCTGAACGTAAACAAACCCGTCTATGACCCAAGCACAGTCTTGTTAGTGATGCAAATACAATACAATGATTAATTTTGTTTTGATTATCATCTCATCCGCATACTCTTGGCACGAACTAAGAGCCTCGCGGAGTCACTGTACCAAAAAACTGATTAGCTTGTCAAGCGTGGCGTTTAAATATAGAATTGAATGTTGTTTGTGACAAACTCCAGACGTGCGCTGGCTTTGTTGATAGCGGTTTTGGTAACGGCAAACCCTCCCACTTGTAACGGCACCCCCGCCGACCAGTAACACCATCCCCGCCCACTAGTAACTAAGGGTTTACGCGAACCAATTCAGCTCGTATTACCGGCCCTTTCCAGCGTTAGGTAATTACGCTTTATGTGGCTAAATATCGGGTGAGGTTCACACTATAAAATAAAAAGACTTTATTTTATATACCAATACTAATCAGTGTATAAAGTAGTATGTAGGTGTTTCTAAGTACAATTTAAATACAGAATGTAATTTTTCACATTTTCATTTTCAGATTACATTCTGTATAATAATTAGCTTTTAGCAATATTTTGTTATATTATAGTTTTTGCTTCATCAACGTAATATATTATTATACATTTGACGACCTCCGTAGCGCAGTGGTTGAGTGCGTTGGTGCCCAATCAAGAGGTCGCGGGTTCGAATCGCGCCGAGGGATTAAATAGTATTCAATATTCCTAGGTCATGGATGTGTATTAAATTTGAGTATAATATAATAAAAATCTTGAATTTCGTTGTCTGGTACATGTAACACAAGTTCTTCGGATACTTAGCACGGAGCCGGATTGACGTGGTGTGGAGTGTCTATAAATATTATATTATACTGCTGTGCTATGCCCTGTGACTTCGTTCGCGTGGTTTTTGAGTGACTTAAACCGTATATGCAGCGCACGCAACGAAAGTCCCCAAATGCTAATAATTTTCCCCGTTTTTGTAACACTTCTCACTGACGCTTCGCTCCTATTGGTCGCAGCGTAATATAGCTTAAAACCTTCCTCTGTAAATGGACTATCCAACAAAAAAATAATTTTTCAAATCGAACCAGTAGTTCCTGAGATTATCTCGTTTAAACAAACAAACAAACTCTTCCGCTTTTTATTATTAGTATAGATTACCCTCCGACAAAAACAGCGTAAGTTTTTTTTTGTTTTAAAGCTGACATGGTCAAAAATGTTCGTAGCTCATCATCATATTATTTTTTTCTAACTGCTTGACAATTTAGGAATTAACTTAAATTTTTAATTTTGACTAAAATTCAATAAAAGTATAGCTTATTCCAAAGTACAATTTCTTTCAGTGCGAGAACGTTATTACCTGCTTGTTTCGTTGTGTGACTTGTAACTTATTTCCTACAATAAAAGTCACTACAAAGAAAGACTTCACTCAATGTCCTAGGGCAAATCGATTTGTATCGTTAATAGTTCCTGTCGATACTATCACTTCTCGGGGGAAACAAGATTCTATTACGTTATTTACGCCTTTGATCTGACCGATAGATGCGATTTAAGAAAATACACGACCAAACCACAGTTATACCGCATATATTGTAAGTATCTTTGAAATAAATGCAAACAGGTGACAGTGAGTTTGAGTTCCTATCTAGTTTTGTGATTGTAAATAAATGATTTATGAACGTAACAGAATTTTGTGAATATTGTATTTTATGTAATGCAATACTTTGTAAATAAAAAGAAAGTGTTGAACAAAACTTCTTGTTGTCCTAAATTAAGATTTAATTAAAATCACATACCTTTTCTCATTCCAGAATTTTTTTTTTGCAAATTAAAAAAAATGCTTTTTTGAAATTTTTCTGACAAAAAATTTAATAAATGGTAAAATACAGTATTTTTGTTTTTGTAAAAAAATATAAAGAAAAAAACATAGTACATAATATAAGCTATTTACATTCTGTATAGCTCGCGATTTATCCGTTTACATGACGTTACAATACTGTATGATATAACTATCGTGACCAAACATTCACTGAAATCCATATATTGATTGCATTATAATACCCGTCCCTCTCTGTCGTATATCTCTCTCGCATTTCGCATAGATGTTGCCCTAATAATAATAAAATTGTTATGATCTCCGAAACCAAGTTTATTATTTATTTATTCGGTCCCTGTAAATTGTGAATCAGCAAAATATATTTGTTTGCAATAAAACATAATTATTGTAGTGCTTATTTGTTCTACGAGGACTTTATAAATAAATCACACTCGCGAATGGTAAACTTTATATTTACAAATATATATAACAAATAAATGAACACTAACAATAAAAAAAAATAAACGAATATAAAACATCACAAGTTTTATATTATTAAAAATTAATTATCAAATTGGGAAAACTTAAATAAAACGCGCGAAGCCCTCTAATCTCTAAAATTCTCTCTCTTTAAATATTAGCGGCAAAAACTTTCTACAATCTAAAATTCCTTCTTCCTCTTTTACAAAACATACTCATTGAATCGGCCTGGCATTGCGGCAGTACGCCGTTGCCGCGTTGAATTTTATTCATTATTATTGGCGATATACTCCCCCTCTAGTCTAGGAGATCGCCCTCGTTCCTGGACTAGTTCTAACGTTAATTACATTACATCTAAGACGAATACGGGGTCGCTTATGTTTAAACTTTATATTTTCCTTACCCTCCCCCTGGAGTGAAACCATTCTAACAGCATAAACACTTGCCTCTGGTTTCATAATAAAATGGTAATCAATATCTGCTTTAAATATTGGCGCTAAGGTAGGAAGCTCATAAAGGTCATAGAAATCTTTGCCAGATAGTTTTAATTCATCAATTTTGATGTTATTAAATAAGAGGTTGATAGAGCGTCGATAGTAATCGACGAAGGAGCGGGTGCGGGCCTTAATTGGAATTACATTATAGGGAGGCATAAACATATCAATATGGTGCTCAGCAAAAAGAGCAGGCTCACCCCCTGTTGGAAGATAAGCGCATGGACTACCAAGGTCTGCTACAAGCAGCTTTTGGTCAAGTAAATGTAACTTTCTACTTTCATTTTCCAAAAATAGAGTTTTTGAAGTGCCAGTAATAGCTGGCAATGAAAAAGGCTGAGAACACCTCGACTCTTTCGGGAGGAAAAGAAAAGAAGTCTTAATGACCTTCTCCCGCAGGCGTACGTCTAGGTCTGTCATAAAAATATTAGATTCTTTAACAACTTTATAGATACAATTATCAACAACTAATGCGGTTCCCCGCAAGCCTATGATTTCGATTTTTAACATCGGCTCTAAAATCATAAGGTATGAGTTGTCATTGCAAGAAGATTTATAAACAATGGGGCTGTTCCCCTCTTCATCAAAACCATCATTAGAAACAATATTATTTTCTAAATTTAATTCAGGGCAATGAGCTCTGAGGGTACACATGTAAGTATTATTTACATTAAAAGATACGTTAACAATAAACGAACCCGCATCATGACCTACAGAAATATTATTATTTATGGGTGGCATATTATTATGTGAAATACAATTATCATAATACATATGCCGCTGACTGTACATTTTGTAGTCACAAATTGTATGGCCTCTACTGTACATTAATTCATTAGGGCACACGCACACTAAGGACATTTTGCAATTATGTACAGAGTTCGACTTACATAGTTTACAATGTTTACAAATTTTACAATTCTTATTATTTACATTCAGAGAATCAAAAGTATTTACATTATTGTTTACACTATTATTAGTATTTAAACTATAAAATGTTTGTTCACTAATGTTGCATTTAATGCATTTGACTCTCGTCGTATTGACGGTACCACATTTGTAACACGAAACAGGTTGACTTGGAATGTCTGTGCACTCACCTTTGCTTATTAACTTACGGCACTGGTTACGTTGGTGTCCATAGTTTTTGCAATACACGCAATAAGGTCTATTCTGTTTCGGTCGTTGTGTGCGCTGCTCCTTAGACTTCGAGAAGGCGGGAACGACGGGACTTTGCGCGTGAACGGTTTGAAGAGGCCCCGGGGTGGCGCGGCCGCCGTCTCCATGACGACCGCGTGCGCCTGCACTTTGCTTACGTGGTACAATTTCTTCTACTGGCCCAGGAGTATTTTGGAATAATTCCTTCGGCGAAACCGCCGCACTCGGCTTTTGTGCCGGTGAATGAGCGGCCTGTACAGAATTATTAGGAGCAAATCTGTCCAACATGCGTTCAAATCTTTCCATTGACGATTTGTTAATCGATTGTAAAAGGCTGGCAAAATCATCGCGGGAAAAGGTGATATTAGGATCAACCTGTGAAGCGTCTAGCGATTGCCTTCCGCGTGCTTTCGGCATTTTGCTTGAAACACTTTTACACTTGAGTTTAAAACAGAGTTTATTTACTGAGACTGTGGCATTGGGAAATCGGGCCTACAGTTGGGACGCCATTTATTGTAGTGCTTATTTGTTCTACGAGGACTTTATAAATAAATCACACTCGCGAATGGTAAACTTTATATTTACAAATATATATAACAAATAAATGAACACTAACAATAAAAAAAAATAAACGAATATAAAACATCACAAGTTTTATATTATTAAAAATTAATTATCAAATTGGGAAAACTTAAATAAAACGCGCGAAGCCCTCTAATCTCTAAAATTCTCTCTCTTTAAATATTAGCGGCAAAAACTTTCTACAATCTAAAATTCCTTCTTCCTCTTTTACAAAACATACTCATTGAATCGGCCTGGCATTGCGGCAGTACGCCGTTGCCGCGTTGAATTTTATTCATTATTATTGGCGATATAATGTAATAAAAATGTAAGCAAAACAAATACCAAATTTCAATCTCTTTTATGGCTAAGATCATAGATTGAAATAAAAGATTGAGCTACTTTTGTCGTCATATTAATCTTTCATATTGTAGAGAAACACAGAATCCTTTACAATATTAGGTACATAAGTAGGTAGATGATTTTTAGACATAAAGGTAGTATTGCTATCTTAGCAATTACAGCCTTTGCGAACCCAAAATAGCAATAGCTTACATTGCTGAACTTCAAAAACTTTGTTGTGTTTGAAAGCACATTTGCTTAATTTTTGCTACGTCACTAACGCCAAAAACAATTTAGTGGCAATCATACGAACTAATAATTAAATTTAACGTTACACAAACATTGACGACAAATTAATTATTCTACATTTTGAATTAATTTTTGGGCGCTTATACTTTTTAACCGTCGATAAAATTCAAGAGCAAAAAATTTTGTGATTTCATTGCCTTAGCAAAAAATACGTAATAGGCCTGCCGTTTACCAAATTTACAATTTACTTAGAAGCGGGTAGCGGTCGCATAAATAATAATAAATTTCACACTACGTCAATCTGGTCCCGACCTAAGTTCTCGAAAAAATTGTGAAAAAAAACACAACGACAGAAATATAAAAACAAAGATTTTTAATATATAAACATATCCTGGATCAAAGAAATTTGAAGCTTTTTGCTTCGTCAGCGGGATTCAAACCTACGACTTCTGGCATTGAGCTACAATGGTCGTTAGATAACAGACTACCTTTAGACAATCGTTACCGTTGTTACTTTTATATATATCTGTAGAGCGACCCAAACAATTGAACATACATATTCCATACTCGCAATATATATATCTCTCCTTTAGACAAAGTCGGAAAAAACCTCTAAACTGAAAACAAGTTCATTCTTGTTCGTACACTGTTAACAAAATTACCCTTTTGCTTAAAATTATATTTAAATTTTTAGTAAGCATTAGGTGTCTAAATACTTAGGATGCCTAGTGCGTAAAAGCTTTTGTGTTAGAACTCCGTAAATAGTTCCAGACTTTCAGTAGGTAAAGTATTTTAAAGCAAAGTTACGACATGTTGTGCCTGTTAGCTGGAATTTCAGTTTTTAGAACATTAAGAATAATTTACACAAGCATTAACGGGTTTACATTTAAAATTTTATAAAGTGTAATCAAAAAAATGATTTTTTAAAATTATATTCATACAATTCTTATTTAATACATTGTTATTATTGTTTGTGCTAACTCCACCTGTAAACGACCTCCGTAGCGCAGTTGGTTGAGCGCGTTGGCGCTCGAACGAAAGGTCGCGGGTTCGAATCCCGCCGAGGGAACAAAAAGTTTTCAATGTTCCTGGGTCATGGATGTGTATTAAATTTGTGTATAATATAATAAAAATCTTAAATATGTGTATAGTATAAAAGTATTAAATATATTTCCGTTGTCTGGTACCTGTAACACAAGTTCTTCGGATACTTAGCACAGGGCCAGATTGACGTGGTGTGAAGCGTCCATAGATATTAAAAATTATTATTATTAAAAAAAAAACCCCAAACGTACCATTGTTAAAAAATTGTCACCTACTTATTCAGTTTTCCTTTATCTTTAAATGTTTGCAGCTACTTTTCGTATAAAACAACACAAGAATTACTCTTGTAATATTTTATAACAAATTTCTGCTATACATTAAATTATTAGCCTATGTTCCCGGAGCTATTATTGCTAATCTATTGACATATTATTTTAAAACGATTGCTACGTTTGTATCAACGCACGCGCAATTTTTGCTCTCGAACTTAATCAACGGTTAAAATCGCCAAAAACCAAATTAAACGGGAGAGCAGTTTATACTTTTAAAATTCAGAAAAAAAATTTTTGGCATCAATGTTTGTTTGAAGTATGATATAATAAATAGTTCCTATAATTGCCACGAAATTGTTTTGGCGCTAGTGTCGTAGAAAATATTAAGCAAACATAATATCAAGCGGATATCACTATTTTTTGACGTTCAGCAATCGATTGTGCGTCTGTCACGCAAATTTTGTTAATCGGTATTTCTACGTAATCAGCTGTCGGGGTAGTTTAAGCGCTACCAATAGTAGTATTAGTATTGATATAGCTATTAAATACATTAACATTTTATTATGTCGCGCAGACTGATAATACATTTAAAACGTTAATAAACCAGGCTAAACAGATTTTAGCAAGTATAACATTAGGTTAGTAAAGGCACACATCTGTAATGGCCGACAGATAGAATCGGGCAATAATCGAAGGCTTAGTCCGGGATATTTTATGCCAGCACGTGACCAGTTCCGAGGCCGCCATATTGCAAAATTATAAAAAGGTTGGCCAAATTAAATCAATGGCCAATTACAGAATCGTTATTATAGATCCTATTATTAGATAGGATGGCCCGGAATACTAATGGGTATTTGGGGGATATTAACATTTATTTTATGAAATGTAGCAGATTAGTTTTGGTCTAAGCGCACAGTGGCGGCTTGCGGTGGGATGCAGTCATCTAAAACAGTGTATTTATGTGTCGCGCTGTAGGTCCAAAACGGATGAACTGATTTTAATCCAGTTTTTTTTATCTTATAATACATACTTGGGTCCTATTTAATGACCATCATGATGAATTCTGCCCTGGATGTAAAAAGGTCTTAAGCCAGTTTCCTCGCCAGTCGTATCAGGTAGGTACGTCCTAACTAAAGGAAGAGACAGTGACTCTGCGTATTGCGCACATACTTGGGCACTATAAAATTACTCCTACGTAACTAGCCTAGTATCCAGGAAACCTCAATCGTGGGAGGCTGGTAGATGTTATATTAGTCCGGTATCCATCCCCCTGGGTAAAGAGAGTAAAGGAAGAGCGCCCTTCTGTATTGCGCGCAAACTGGAGCACTACACAGAATTTTTCATGGATTATATATCAAGCCGAATATAGTGTGGAGGAAAGGACGCGTAGAACATTTTTTTTGTTTTGGCACCTCCTTAACACGACAAATCACGATTAAAGATAAAATATATAAAAGTCACAAAACAGATGATTTTCAATCGTGGTCAGGTCTTAAGTCAACCACCAGTGCGTTAGTGTGCCCCAGCATAGTAAGATTTACTCCTTGTGGTCATTCACCTTTGAATTTTTTTTACAATTATTTTTTTTACATATTTCAGGTGTCAAACTTCTCTTCACACTAAAATTTTTTCGGCTTAATATCCATTATCCATGAAACCATGAATCAACCTGTAGAAATATTTTCAAGTCGTGTATGAACTAACTGACAAGCAAACACAATATAATAATATAATATCTATGGACTCTTCACACCACGTCAATCTGGCTTCATGCTAAGTTTCCAAAGAACTTGTGTTGCAGGTACAAGACAAAGAAAATATATTCAAATCTTTTATACTATGCACATATTTAAAATTTTTATTATATGATACACATTACGCATCCATAACCCAGGAACATTGAAAACTTTTTGTTCCCTCGGCGCGATTCGAACCCGCGGCCTCTCGCTCGAGCACCAACGCACCAACGACCTTTGTAGCGCAGTCAAAATCAAATTTTATTTTCAAATAATACTTAACAAGCTATTTTCGGAAAGTTAACAAAAATGCTACCACCGGTTCAACCCTAGCTGAAGAACCGACGTTATGGTTGGGCAACCACTGCGCTACGGAGGTCGTCTCGTCGTGGTGTTTGACATTTACATAATATTACTGACAAGCAAACACATTACATGCTACATATTCGTAAATAAATCAAGACAAACCGTAACACTTGCTATCTACAGCAAATCCTTTGAATAAGAAAGCCGCGAATCTCCTCAGATAAAGTGACAGAAGCCAAACATAATCTGACAAGCGAAATGCCTTCGAGATTCCTGCTTGAGCTTTATAGCACAGGAGCCGGCGCGAGATATCAAACACTTAATTTGTTATTGAACATGTTTTAGTTTCAGTCTGCTAAGGTTATTTAAAGTGACAGAAAATATTTGTATGAATAAGTTGTGTTTTTTTAAACAGTTGCAGTTGAAATTCCAGTTTATTCTGGAGTTGGAATTTTAATCTATTTAACTTAATATTAAAAAAAGTTTTTTACGTATCTAAAATTATATACGAAATATTATGATTATTGGCAAGTCAATACCTATAGGTACACATAATTATTATCTACACTAACATTATAAAGAGGAAAGATTTGTATTTTCGTATGTAACGACTTAACTCAAAAAGCACTGGACCGATTTTAATAATTCTTTTTTCATAAGAAAGCTAGCTACATTATCACTGCTACATATAGGCTATATAAAAATCAATTGCTGTTCGTAAGTCTCGCTATAATCTCGAGATCTCGAGATCAGCTGAACTGATTCGGCTATTTTTGGTCTTGAAATATTCGTGGAAGTCCCGGGAAAGTTTACACGGTTTCCATGCTCAACGATGTGGGCACGGGTCAGCTAGTAAATTATAAAAAAATACAAAACAAGGTCAAAATTAAAAGAGTAACAACATATTTATTTTGCAATCAAATGGTCATGTTCTAGGATTGATCTTTCTCACTACTAAGTTTTTAATTGATAAAAAAAATATTTGTTTGTGAAATAAGTGTCTTCTAAATATAAAATCTTACTTTCAAGGATATTTTGGTACCCGAAATTCCACATCATTCAATCGAGGTCGACGAAGAATATGCCAACATTATAAAGATTTCCCAAGAACAATGACAATAAAACGTGGGACGGACGTATATCGACTATTAGTCACTTTGTAACGTGACGTAGCAGTGAAAGAACCGCGTCCCCATCCGGTTTGTACACCATTTATCACCCGACGTGTTGACCCCGATCTCACAAAATGATCGTCAGAATTTGACAGTGAAATAGTTCTTTTTTCATACAAAAAATGCACATAAATCGTAAAGAAATCGCTTTCGCCCTTGCAATGATAGCGGTTCTCTAGTCTCTCAAAGTGATCGCCAGAATTTCCCACTGAAACCAGTACCTTTTTGGGTATATTGTGGGGGTTTGGCTCATAAATGCCATGATTTCCCGATTAATTAATTTTATTAACTTTCCCATATAATATGTTGTTGATTAATATAAAGGTACTGGGGAGCAGGCGCGGTGTCTGCTGTATACGAATGCTGTAATGCTGTGTACGCGTACTGAATGTATGAAGAAAAATACTAAGTAAAAATGCTACGGTATGAAACACCGCACATATTTTTTTTATTGAAAATATTTTGTTGTGCTACTAAGTGAACAGAATTAGATTAAGTCTAATGTAATTAGCAATAAGTTGTTGTATCTATTGAATATAAAAAACCTTAAAATAATAAGTATTGCTCCTTGTTAGCTTGTAGCCACCTCTTAAACTATTTACATTGAGTTTATGTTTTCGTATTAACACAAACTACAATTTCGTATGTTGTTACCAAAATTTTTTTTTACTTCATTAGAAGTAAAAAAAACATTAGTACCATCGACAAAGTTTCTGCTCGTCCATTTTAAATATAATACGAAGTAGGTGACCGCATAGACGATGTGTGTACGCATACTATGGCGCTGTTAAGCGATTTTCATCTTATGCCTGGTTGAGTGGCAACTTTGTCGATGGTACCCAAGTTTACTATAAAATAATAAATATTTAATAAAAATAAACTCACCTGTTCTACCCAAACGTTCGTTGTCATGATTTGATTCTTAAGATTCTGAAAAGAAAGAAAAGTATTTTAATTTACAAATACTTTTGAGGCACTATTGCAAAACACAATGACACACCATTATTGTTAATTATAATTGAAGACATGAATGGATGAAGGTGTTTAGTAGAAAAATTCTGATTTCGAGAAAATTGAGTTTATTCAGTCACATTACGACATAATGAATATCCGATCCGAAATAAAGATCCGTCTCTAAAATCAATGTACTTAATTCGTTACTACATATCCTAAAATATTTAAGTGACTGTTTAAACTCAATTATCTAACTCAAATTTTAAAAAAATACCTTTATTCATTCACGTCTTTAAATGTAGCCTAAAATTCTCCCAATGTAAAGATATAAACCTGTATAAAGACAGAGGTTTATCAACTAAATTGGCAACGATACGACTACAAGATAAGTCGAAGAGCAAAATATTCGCTGGAGTCCAGTTCAACATCATTAAGAGTTAAAAAATAATCGTAGTGGAAAATTCAATTTATCATACTAAAGTTTACTTAACTTTGAATCATAGTCAGCGGAGCTTGAGTTAAAGTTTGTAAGTCACTTTAATGAAATTTCTCTAACAATCGAATAAACTCGACTCGATTTAATATCTGCAATTGATTACACGCCTGCATTTAAATTGCATATTTTTTCCATCTTGGAAACTAGTATAAGTTTTCCATTATTTTCCAGGACATCGGTCCGTGGTCGCTTTGCATTTTATGACAAACAGATAGTAATTGACCGTATTAACTTATATATAGTGGCTTAGGTTATAGTTATTTAAGCTTGGTGGATTCAAATCCCGCTAATAGAAAAAAACTTTTCTATGGCCATGGCTGATCACCTGATTGTCTGACAAGAAAGATGATCCATGCGTCGGATGGGCATGTAAAATCTCCCGCCAGTCGTGTCGGTTATCCGTCCTACTGGGCTACGAGAGCGAATGAAGTGAGAGTGCTTCTGTGAATTGCGTACACACTTGGGCACTATAAAATAACTCCTGGGTAAATGGCCTGGTTTCAATGAAACCGTCCACCGTCACCGAAATCGGTATGGGTGGCATTATTATTATTATTCAGTATAATATTATTATTCAGTATAATATTATTATTATTATTCAGTATAATATTATGTGTTCCCGAAACTAAAGTGTTTGAGAACTTACCACAGGTCCAGATATATGCGGTGTTAAAACGTCTATATAATATCCACATAGCAAATTATTTCAGTTAAATAAATTATGGTACAATATAAATTGATCGAATTGATTGGAATCGAAGAAGAAAAGTGGTCTGATTCCACAAATTATATTATTATCAATTTCAAATTAATAACTCTTGTTTAGTTTGTACTGAATACGAGCCGATTTGGAATCGATTTTTTTTTTCACAATAATAAGAAAAAGTAAAATTATTGTAGATTAAGCATGCACGTGAATGTATCACGTACATCTAAAATAATTTTACTTTTAGAATAATTAATCTTATTAATCATTCCAGTAAATGTATTTCGTTCATGTTAAATCTACAATAGTTTTAGTTTTAGAGTTAATCTTATAGGTAATTGTTAAGTTAACTCAGTGTGCTGAGAATATATTTTTTTCTCAGCACACTGAGTTAACTTAACAACTTTCTTTCTTTAGTTACGTTACATGCATGTGATTAACTTGACTATGTTTGTTAAATTTTATAGCTTAACTAAATTTATTTTAGGAATAAACTAATAAAAACTAGATTTAAGGTATGCCCTCCAATTACACTAATGTCAAGGCGAAATTTTTGTACGCTACTGTTGCTTTTTCACGAGCAAAAGGCTGATAAAATTTGGTAAGCAGAAAGCAGGATGTCGACGTCGCACTGGAAAAATTTGGGGTAGGCTTAAAAGGAAACGCAACGCCTATTTTTCCATAATGAAACGACGAATGTCGAGGCCATTTTCCAATAAAAATACAGTGGGATACCATTTTACGCGTAGCCGCCAGTAAAATCCAGTTTTGAAACTGTAAATTATTTCTACCCTCAAAACTATTAAATTTAAATCTGGTGTTAATGGCGACGTAGGAAGTTTGTAATGGACGAGTCTGGCATTCCCGAATATTACGGCGATTTAACATTGAACTAATTTTAAACTTCTTGTGAAGTAATCAGAAGTAAACTGACGATGGCTGTAACGAAGTTCCGAGAAGATTATATTAAGCTTGAAAGAAGACCGGGACTTGGAGTAATTCAATAAGACGAAGGTCTGGAGACTTCCTAATCTGACAATGGAGTCACGACATCAGCTGGTAATTTTAAATGGGTCTGCTTCACGAGTGACAAATGGTGTCCCGTCCTTCTTTCATGAGTTTTATATACCTAATGCCTCCAGGTCCAGTGGCTTAGAGCTAAGCTCTCGAATTTGACTACGTATCACTATCAAAGTGGAAAAAATTGTGCCCCCCTGTAACTTCTTAAATAAGGGAATGATTAATTTAAAAATAATATATTATGATGTACATTATCATGCGAAATCGCACCGAAAATTGGTATAAACTATATTAATTAGTTTTTTTACGGTTTGTCACAGAACTCTTCGTGCATGAGTTAGACTGGGACTTGGCCGGTTTTATACATTTATGTTTTTAGTGGGATTTGAAATACCAATCACAATTGCACAGTGAACGTAAATCATGTGTAAAACTACATGATGATATCGCGTGAAATAAGAGTAATATAATTGTGAGTCGAATCTTGAACGAACTTATTCTGTTGCTCCATTGGAGCGAGATGGCAACGAGAGTCGCTGACGGTTCATTAAACTTTATAATTGCCTTTGTCGGGATACATTCCGATGATAAATTTCTAATTACATCCTAGTGTTAATTTCACGAACCTCATTAGTTAGCCTTTTTTAACCCCTGACAAAAAAAGGGGAGTGCTTTTGGTGCCTGCCTAGACAATCTGATCATCGAGCAAAAAAGCAGGAGGTTCTAAATTTGGCCTGTTTTTCTTAAATGTATGTACACCGATTACGTTAGGTTAAGAATCCGATTTGCTTGATTCTTATTTTAGACTGAGCTGCTATTTGGTCCTTTAAAAATTTACACACTTAGGCCCTGTAGTATTTATTATAAGAATATATTTCTCCAATTTCTAGAGGTGATACATAATAATATTTGACTGCACATTTTTTATATATATGATATATGTATGTATAATATGTAGTTTCAGTACGGATTTTTTTTTTAAATTTTGCATATATAATTGACTCTCGACACAAAAAGGAGATGGAAATGGATAATATGGTGTCTGTCAGTATGTCTGTAGCATCGTGGCTACCAAACGGATTTATTTTAAAGATATTTTCTCTTATATTTTTTACTTTTTATTTGCTTATGTGATCGAGAGTCTTCTTAGCACAAACTGACAAAATTAAGTTACTTGTAAAATTATTGTAGTTTATAAGTAGTTATTTCATAAGCTTTTACTTTTATTTTATAATTTTTGGTAATCGTTTTGATTTTCTGCGTATTGAGGACAAAAAGTAAATAAATTTAATATTCATTCAATAACCCAATTGTTAATCTAATAGCGCTGTAAGGTGATTGGCTTAACACAGCCGATTTCAAGATTTAGGCTTTTATGTGTTATATAATTTAATTCAAATCATTTTTAATGTGCAATGCAATTCATTTGAATTAAGCTTAAATACTACATATTACAATAAGTGAAACAGAAAAAGAAAGAAAGAACAAAACATACTAAAATAAAAACAATAACACTGATTACACAACATTCATTTTACTAGACAGAGCCAATACAAGACAATAATACAAATATACTTAATTATGACAAATTAGTTGTAGAATCTTTGGCTAAAACATTTTTAAAATACATTAGACTATCATTAAAAATATCTGAACGACCACAAATTTTATTATACATAATAATATTACATATTCTGTGTAAAAACTTATATTCGATGAAACAGACAAAGATAGCAGTAGGGAGATTCCAAGTCTATAGTCGGAATTTTAATTCGATTCCAGATTTGACATATTCAGTGTTGCAACGTTATGACAAGTACTAAATAGTGACGTGCGAAATTATTCGATACGGAAATGGAATATTTCCGGATCGATTCCTCTCGTTTATTTATAGTAGTAGTATATCTAAAGAGAAATAAAACAAATATATGTATTTTGGTAATATTTTATTTTATAAATTGTCGCCGTCATCGCTATCGCTGTCAATTTCTGTAACATGTTCTGTCTGTTATAAACTAGCTGAACCGTGCCCACTTCGTTGAGCATAAAAATAGTTTATGACTAAAACAAACTAACGTTCGCGTTCTTTAGCTATAGGTAAATAGTGTAGGTACCTAACACGACTTTCTTTTATATATATTATAGTCTAGCTGACCCGTGCCCACTTCGTTGAGCATGGAAACCGTGTAAACCTTCGCGGGACGAACGAATATTTCAAGACCAAAAATAGCCGAGTCAGCTGATCTCGAGTTTTAGCGAGACTAATGAACAGCAACATTGATTTTTATATAGCCTATGTTACTCAGTGATAATGTAGCTTTCTAATGAAAAAAGAATTTGATTAAAATCGGTCCAGTACTTTTTGAGTTAAGTCGTTACACACAAAAATACAAATCATTCCTCTTTATAATACTATTAATGTAGATGTATAGATTACACCTACTAACATAAGCTAAGCCGGTGAATGCTCCGGTCAAAAACAGTCGGTCCAGTCGATTCGGAGATCATTAGTTTGATGACGATGATGATGATGAAAAGTAGCCTATGTTAATCCTCATAACTTTAGCTATCTACCAGTGAAAGTCTCGTCAATATCCCTCCAGCCGTTTCAGAGATTAGCCGGAACAAACAGACATGCGGACAGACAGACAGACAATTTTTTTTTAATTGCATTGTCGTTTTCAGTATCCTTCATATGCATTTCGTAAAACATTGCTAATTGAAAGTTACAAACAGACACTTCAATATAATTAAGGGCCGATTTTTCACCTACTCATTTTTTCCTCTTCTTTGACAACATGGGATACGCATTTAGACCATTACAATAAAGCAGTGATTACCAATTAATAAATAATTATTATCAATAATAATGTATTTATTTAAATAAAAATCAATAATTTAATCTTTAATGAGGGGTTTTCGAAGTGTCACTTTTAGGTACAGAGACTACCGTAAGATGGCGCTTGCATAATGTAATATGTCAAAAAAATCTGTGTTCTTTGTTGGGTGGTTAATAGGGTTTCCAGATTATTATAGCTATTATCCATTTTCAGGTAGTGAAATTATTCATAAAGTGGTTAAGTCGCTGTAGGTATGCTGTTTCATACACAAAAATAATCCTTTCAAATTCCTTTCTTAGTGATCTCTAAGTTAGTGTTTATCTTAGTGATAGCTCGCTGGTTTCAATATCTTTGATTTTTCAAACAAATAATTAATCACACTTTTCTCCCGTTTCCGTAGGGATTTCGGAAAGTTCTTGTTTAGTACTCCCCTATACTTACATTCTAAGAAATATACATGCCAAATTTCAGCCTGTTGCCGAGTATTTTTGACTCGTAAGTGGTCGGTATATATATGTCGCAGTCATCTGATTGAATCCGCTATTTAATTGAATGACTAGCGCTTTCATTGAATCCTGTTTTTACCAACAAATTTTAGAATCCGAGACTAGGACAGCCATTTAATATTTTAGTTTTAAACTTCGAAATTTCCGAATGAGCTTACTAATAAAACGAACATTAAAGTAAATTAATCAAAAAATATATCAACACATTGCTATCTGTACGAGCTGTTTGACGCCATTTTAAAACCGCCTAGTGATTCAATTAAATAACCAGATTCAATAAGATGACTGCGACATATATACATATTGAGAATATGTAGCCTGAACTGCAGTTGGATTAAACATTGGTTCTGACTGCTGCTGGAGCTGGTTAGCTTGCTGACAAGCTTCATTCCATGGGAATATAGAAGGAACAGCTTTTCTCTTAAGTATTTTTAGGCGATGAGCTGCAAACTTAAAAGTTTGGTTTTTTAGGTATGAACTCCTAAGGTACCTACTGTTGTATGTTTCCATTAAGTTATGATACCCAAGATAGGTAACAAACATAAAGATATACCTACTTATATTTAGGTTAAGAAATTAAAAAAATGTAACTAATTTAAGTCTAATGTCAATAAACTTTATTATTATTTCTTATTGCACGAGATAAAAATATTTTATCTCTAGGGCTCTTGCCAAATGTGATGACGGAGAGATGAAATCTGCTGGCGTAAAGTGAGTTGAACATATGAAGGAATTTTTTCTTATAGTTAATCCTGTTTTTATAAGTTTGATAGCCTCTATCCATCTTGATCTCCGAGTTTCATCTTGGGGAAAGTGGTGGTTACCTATATTTTTACAAAATTGTACTACGCATGGACTAGCCATGTTTAGTTTAGTTCTCAGGGCACAATTAATAAATAATAAACTATTGCAAGTGAAAGAAAGAAAGTTGAAAGGTAAACAAACAAAAAACAAAGCGGAAATTGACATTTTACATAGGACTTGACATATTACTTAGGTTTAATGCCATCTATCAGCATTTTTCTTAAACTAGTAGAACTGTCAAAATAAAAACCGCTCATTGGCACACCATTATTATGATTATTAACATAAATCGCGATTGTTTATCGATTTTTGTGTTTATCACTACACTAATAAATGTGGTATCATTATTTTACAAAATGACATTAGCTAATGTCAAATGTGGAATCTAATTAAAATTCCGAGTATAGTTAATACTCGTACCAATACGTAAATATTTATAATCCATGAAGTGAATTTCAGTAAACGTTTACTGGGAAAATTCTCCCTCAAAAGATTTTCGTTCTATCTCGTTTAAATATTCAAAAACTAAAGAATACGATATGTATGAATGTATGAAGTCTCAACTTTACACTTTTTAAACACTGTTTTAGAGCATCTCTCATCAGAAGAGGAGAATTTATGCATTTTTGGGTTTTGAATGAAACAAAATTGCAGCTCTAGGGACCGAACTTTAAGATTCTGAAGCATATTTTAAAACCGTTTTGTTTAAAAATAATTTTAACCGCATTTAACAAGCATTTTAACCGACATCAAAAAAGGAGTTATAAATATCACAAATTTATTTTACCTCATAATTTTCGACTGGGTGAAGTTACTTAGGTAATTATTTTTATGTACTTCTCCCTTCTTTCACATTCCATAATTAATATTTATAAAATTTATGGAATCTGAAAGAAAAAAGGATGAAGGAAATATACAGGCAAAATAACCATAAAAAAAGCTTAAACTTTTAATTTAAAATTAAATAACCGTCCAATTTTGGCCCTAGGTCGACCTCTGATATATTTAATTATTGATTTTGCATCTCTGTTCAACCAATGACCACGTCTCTGCGAAGTTACACCGTTCAAACATGACACTAGCACTCGCAGCTTGACGAGTAATTAAACTTTATAATTGGCTCAACCGAGGCCAGATGTACTCCGAGTTCTAGATTTGTATATAACTGACTGTTAATTAAAACTGGAAGATTTAAGTAAGTCTAGACTTCCTCCTTTTACCGCTAACTTTAAATATAATTCTACTGAACGAATTAACGGAAGGTTTTTAAAAAGGAGTAAGTGCAATAATTAATATTCTATTATGATATGAAAATGGGACCGTTTAAACTATATGTATAAACTGCATAAATATAATATTAATATAACGCATATACCAAAGCACCGTGTGTAACAAATAGTTGAATCTCTTATTTATAGGAATAACCAAAAAATACAAAAACTCTACATTAATTTTACATATTTCTATTGTTGACTGGGCTGGCAATACCATTTACTTCATGGCAATAGCATTTGATAGCGACACGAATGCAAAATTCTCCGTCGATAACTCAATAAATGAAACACGATCCGGTCGAAACCGGATTAAAGCAGAGTTGGAACTGGCTCGGATATAACTGGTTATAACTGCAACTAATGGAAAGCTATTACTGTTTTCCATGGATATAATAGGAGAGTCTTTAGTGCGTTGCTGGCCTTTCAAATAAAATATGCCTTCTTGAAGGTTTAAAGGTCGCAGAGGTCCGGAAACTCCTCTGATGACAGTTTGTTCCGAAGTTTCAGAGACAATCGCTTATTTTCTGATCTATTTTTAGATTCATTGATCTAAAAATATGTAGATACCTATTCTAAATCTACGTAAAATATCGGACAATACAATAATATCCGGCGCAAGGAAATGAAGTTGCCAAAATATAATGTAATCAAACCTGGAGCATGTCTGACCATGTCTAGGGATTGATAATTAAGGGAACCTTCCCTTTTTATATTTTTTTTATAATATAGGATATTCGAAAAAAAAAAAATCATCCATAACTCCACCAGACTGAGGACACACTAAAGAAGAATGGGCATGGGCAGGCATTAACAATAACAAAACTACAATAAAAGAGGAAACGAACCGAAGAATTTCAACAACGCAACACCATCATTAGGTTACAATGTAGAAGATTTATAGAGTTCGGAAATAGTGAGCGCGTGATGTAGGTAAGGGATGTATTTATAATATAGGACATTCGAAAAAGATCTTCATCCATAACTCCACCAGGCTGAGAACAAACTAAAGGAGAACCAGCGTTCAACCCTGGTACAGGCATTAACAATTACAAAACTACAATAAAAGAGGAAACAAACCGAAGAATTTCAACAACGCAACACCATCATTAAGTTACAATGTGGAAGATTTATAGAGTTCGGAAATAGTGAGCGCTGATGTAGGTAAGGGATGTATTTATAATATAGGACATTCGAAAAAGATCTTCATCCATAACTCCACCAGGCTGAGGACATACTAAAGGAGAACCAGCGTTTAACACTGGTACAGGCATTAACAATAACAAAACCACAATAAAAGAGGAATTGAACGTAGGAATTTCAACAACGCAACACCATCATTAGGTTACTAGAAGATTTATAGAGTTCGGAAATAGTGAGTCCGTGATGTAAGTAAGGAGTGTATTTATATTATAGGATATTAAAAAAAAAAACTTCATCCATAACTCCACCAGGCTGAGAACAAACTAAAGGAGAACCAGCGTTCAACACTGGTACAGGCATTAACAATAACAAAACCACAATAAAAGAGGAAAGGAACCTAAGAATTTCAACAACACAACACCATCATTAGGTTACAATGTGGAAGATTTATAGAGTTCGGAAATAGTGAGCGCGTGATGTAGGTAAGGGGTTGACACCTTAAAAGCCTGCGAACTTTCGGTCACTCACAACTTTGTGCTTAATTAAATTGTATAGCAGTTTCGGGTTGCTTTTATTCTGTTTCCGCTTGCCTAATAGTGTTAGGATAATTATTGTTAATGGCCGACGTGCTAGTAAACTAGTGTTCTAAGGGTATTCTAGAAAGTGTCGTTTTTAGATTCCGATTCAATGTATTCTAAAGGTTAAGCAGATTAAATGCAACCAAATTAATGTGTCTAAGGGCCGATTTTTCAATCGTCAGATAACTTATGTCTAAGGAATAAATATGAGACTTTGACAGATTTTGTATGGAATAAAATATGTCAAAGTCACATGTTTATTCGATAGTAATCTGACGATTGAAAAATCGGCCCTTAGTACGTCTGTTTATAAAATATTGATTTCTCTAAATTGCAACGCTGAAAGAGTTAGTTTGTTTCAGGTCCATTTGCTATTAATCTCATTGGAGCAGAATAGTTAAATAAAAGTCCACGTGTAGAATCACCATACAATGCTGTAATTGAAATATTTTTCCAATACTTGAAATTCATCAATTTCCTATCTTATTAAAAAAAAAATGGCCCCGTGCGTGTTTCTTACGCCGCGCCGGTTCTTCTCTGTGGGTTGGGGTTGAACCGGTGGTAGCTTGTTTTTTTTGTTCACTTTCTGAAAATAGCTTGTTGAGTTTCATTTGTAAATGAAACGTATTTATCTATTTAATTTATTTATTCAATTTTCTCTAAAATCGTATGCATTACAATTATTAATGTTTGCAAGCACTGTTCTTATAAAACATCGCTCAAGAATTTTACCAGGAAATTCTATAGTTGATTTCTGTAACACCTTCTAAGTCTGCCTGGGATCAGTCCAGAAACAAAGAGCACCATGCCGCTATTTAGTAAGCGTGAATATAATAAAAATTGCTTAGTCGACTTTGTTTCTCGGACGAATAAAATTTGAAGGGATGACGCGTCGCCATTGTGGGCGCATTAATAATGAGGTCGCTGACAGCTGTTTATTAACAATAGCCTTAGAAAGACGAAAAGACACGGTTTCTTTGAAGTTAATTGCGTAAGCCTTAAAGCCGAAATTTGTACACAATAAACGCGCTAATTTTCAGAGAAATATAAAATAACTGGCTTTTGTTTGCAGCTTTACTGGCTAACACCTCAAAGACATAATATGACTTTCATGCATAATTCTTCTTTAGAACTATACTTTGAATGCACTCCTAAGTGGGTAAGATTTCTTAGCGGACCTACATCCTATCAGGAACCTACCTGCCACATTTTGAAGTTTCATCATCATCATCATCATCATCAGCCTGAAGACGTTACAGAACATAGGCCTCCCATTTTAAAGTTTATAGATGTTAATTTGGGGCGTGTTCCTTTAAGCGCTCTTTTTACACTGAACGCTCAGATCATTCATAACGCACACAGTCGTTTCTTTAGCACAATAATGAAATTTTCGATCTGAACGTTTCAACAAACTTTACTGCTAGTGGAACGACTGACAGATGCCAAAATTTAACATTTCCTTTTTATCTCATAAATTCTATTTATATTTAAATTAACAATAATAACTACATTATAAAAGAATCTAGAATAAATTTGCTCGATCCATAACTTAAAAATAACATCGAGATCAGTGAAATCTAAGTAAACGTCAAAAACAAGATGGGATCATTCTGAGCGTTTTGAACAGTTTTTGACAGCTGACACCTGCTTGTGGAACACGAGTAAGAACAGTTCAAAACGATCATAATGATTCTTTAAAGTGCTAAAGAAACGCGAATCTGAACGAAAAAAAACGTTATTTTCGTTTACTATCAGCTCCTGGAACACAGAGATAATATAACATTTTAAAATTATAGACGTTAATATACTTCTTAGATTTTGCGATTAATCGATTTTTTTATTTGATTAATCATTGCGAGTGGTAGGTATTATGATGATATTGATGATGATAATCATGTAGGATTCATCACCCGGGCATAATCTTAGGGCTCGGTAATCTCATCATTATCCGTTCAACAATACCGCTTAATGCGATCTGCATAAACAGTGGTATAAGTACGTAGAATACTAATTAGACACAAGTATTGAACAGGTTATGTTATTCCTTTGTCTTCGTCCGCTATACTAATAACTAATAAGGTTAGGTAAACGCCTCCGTGGTCTAGTGGTTTAGAGTCTAGCTCTCGACTCGAAGGTCGTAGGTTCAATTCACCCGAGGAACAACAAAAAATCTTCAAGTTTGGTTACGACAACGCAGGCTGATCACTTTAGTGTCTGACAAGAAATATGATCCATGCGTCGGATATTATACAAGTCGATCTCTCGCCAGTCGTGTCGTGTACCATCCCACTGGGATACGAGAGTGAAGGAAGTGAGAGGGCTTCTGTGTATTGCACACACTCTGGCACTATAGAAGTCACACTTGCGTAGCTTTTCCGATTTAAATAAAACTGGCCATTGACACCGAAATCGGTGTGGGAGCATAATATTATTATTATATCAGTAATGGTATCCTATTGAACCGTAAGTGCCAATTTTACTAATATATTATGTTAAAGTTACTCCCTCATTAAGTATCATGTTATCCCTCTCGTATTTCCTGTCAATGAATCAGAAGGTATGGTATTTTAACAGGCCGTTAACAAGCGTTAACTTAGCATGAGTTTATAATATTATTATTATATCAGTAATGGTATCCTATTGAACCTTAAGTGCCATTTTTCCTAACAAGTTATGTTAAAGTTACTACCTTATTAAGTATCATGTCCCTCTCGTATTTCCTGTTAATGAATGAGAAGGTATGGTATTTTAACAAGCCGTTAACAAGCGTTAACTTAGCATGAGTTTAGTTTGGAAGACATTTGGACATTTCTAATTTCCGAACTATCCAAAACTAAACTTTAATCTGGAAGGGGTGTTTACAGTTCAGATCAATATAACTTGAAGGGCTTTGATTTAGTTTCATCCCTTCACGCGCTTATTAAGGGCGCGGTTATGCCCCTAACACGGATCCCATTCACCCCGAGTTGAAATTATGTAAATTATAACTTCACTAAGTATAGCTGAAACGTGTCTGTGACCGAAATCCATTGTTTGGTCATAATTACTTTTACTTTCTTTTACCACGGATGAAAACAGAGGTATGTATAAGCATGGCCTACCATCCCATACAATATATCTGTAATACAAAAAATAGCAATAGATGTCACTACTACTAATAACGTTTTTAAACATAAAATGTAAATATGCCGAATTAAGTACAAATATTGACATTAAAATAAAGATAACATCACATTGAGCTTAATAAAATTCAATTCCTTAATTAAGAAGAAGACGCGAAACGAAATTAGTAATTAGTATTTTCCAATAGTGGCGCTAGATGGCGGTTTCCGGAATGTGTCTGGACTTCACGCTTTGCCAGTCGCATTGCTAGTATTAGGGTGATACCATTTTGTAGTGCTAGGTCGTGTCTCTGTTATATATCTTCTTTGTGGTATAAGTTATATCTTTCTGTCTCTGTAGCTCCCAAACGGATAAAATGATTTTGATAAAAACATTTTTAAAGCTGACTTAATCGAGAGTATTTTTATCTATGGTGCATCATAGATCACTGCTTGACATCACGAATGCTGTTTTGTTTGTGTTTCATAAAACACGATACTAAAGAAGTTTTAAATTACTCCATGCATACACATGACATATATCAATATTATGCATCCACAATGGCAAAACTTCCATCCTACAATCAAGACCTACAATAGCATGAAGTGTGCCAATTCCAGCAATTTCAGCTAACGAATGGTGTTGGAATCCAGCCAGTACAATTTTGGGCCAGTCTACAATTTTTAATACAAATTTTGTTACGTTCTTTTAATGGTAATTCTAGTGTCTCTTCCATTTTTATGTTCTCCTGGTACATTTTAAATTCTATCCTTTGTTTTAAAGTAGGTGAAGGTAGTTTCAGGTTTTTCACCCTCGCATTTAAAGAATGCAACTGGCGTTTTTAAATTTTGTTAGAATATTCTGTGTGAGAAAACAGGGTGTTGAAATTAGCACTCTTCAAAGACACGTGAAATCTTTGAACCCTAGAACTTAGAAGCCTCATGGAACTATTTAATACTAGCTTTTGCCCGTTATATACAATACAATACCACAAAAACAGTGTTTTATCAGAATAAAATGTAGCCTTTAAGGAAAATCTTCTTTAGTTAGATCGTAACTATTTGTTACGATCTAACTAAAGTACTCCCGGCCATATCAATCGACTGAGAATCAAAATATACATACGTCAATTTTTTCGGGAGTACGCGGCACGATCGAATCTGAATCAGAATCGATACATTTCGGAGACAGACACAATATAATATGTAAGACAGACATATAATATTCAAGTATCGCCAGGACCTGATACATTTGTGTATGACCTTATTATTATTATTATTAAATTATTGACAACAAAACCTTTCATGCACGAGTCTGATTCTCGCATGTTCGATTTTATATCGTTACGTTGTCGATACCTAGACATATACATTGTAAATACCTGGGTACCTCGGCAGTCCGCACTCAACAGGTGGGTGAGGAAATGACAGTTCGTTTGTCTCCCAAACGACGTTCTGGATCGCGCAAACATTGCGATTTGATATTGAATGAATTTGAACGATATTTTATGAAGACTTCGTGTTACAAATGTTTGACGTCAAAAGTGCGATTTAAGTACATTGCAGCAATATAATATTAAGCCGAATATAGTGTGAATGACGCGTACAACATGTTTTGTTTTGGCACTTCATATAAATTACTTACCATAACGTGACAAATCACGACTACAATCTTAATAAAAGTCACAAAACAAATGAGTTTCAATCCTGGTCAGGTCTTAGGTCATCGACCAGTGCGTTTGTGTGTATAGAAAAGCCCGCGAGCCCCAGCATAGTAAGATTCACTCCTGGTGGTCATTTTAGACCTTGAATCTTTTTTTGATCTATTAATAAAAATGAGGAGAAGGAAACTGGAATACTGCCTACTCTCCAACTTTGAACTACTTCTGATTAATTTCATTGCGGCTCTGAAGACAGATTAAGCTTGTCCCTCGGGTAACCCTGAGATTAAAAAGGGTTTTCGTGGTTAGATATCGGTCGATTCTGGTCATAAGAAGTGGTGGGAATGTAATGTGGGCCAATCATATAAAAAAAATACGTTACAATTGATATACCTACTATTATAGATTACTGAAAATGAAAAAAATACTGCCATATAGAACTTAACAAGTTATTCTCGGAATATCTGCACAAAAAGCTACCACCGGTATACAAACGCGTCGCGAAGAACCGGCGTAAGAAACTCGCACGGGCATGTATTTTTGCAAAAAGAAAAAAAAATATAAAATACATTATGCATTTTACATTTTACATTTTACAATATATTAAAACAATATTCAGAATACATTGTGTACGTTAAGTAAACTTTGCTGGCCATGTTATTCCCAAGGCAATCGTCAATAAAATCGATTAAACTACTTTACTTATTATAATACTAGATGTTTCCCATGTTGTTAAATGTTTAATCAAATCCCGTAAGAACCTTTTCTTTACCTTTCTTTTTAATCCAGCACGTAAACTACTATACCAAATTTCATCAAAATCCGTTCAATAGTTTTTACGTGAAAGAGTAACAAGCATCTATCCATCTACACTTATATATTTTCGGGTTTATAATTATACATATAGGTGACCCAAGCCCACTTCGTTGAGCATAGAAACAGTTTTTGACAACCGTTTAAAGTTTTTAACCTTCCCGGGACTTCCACGAATATTTCAAAACTAAAAATAGCCGAATCGGTTCAGCCGTTGTCGAGTTTTAGCGAGTCTAACGAACAGCAATTATTTTTTTATATATAAGAAGAAGAAGATAGATATAGAAGAAGAATAATACTAGAAGAGTAAGAGTGTAATAGTTTTGATAATTTTTGAGTTCATTAAACGACATTGATTGAACATTACAATTTACAACTGAACAAATATTACAATTGCACAAAATAATACCCGGGTTCGGTTATAAACCGGCCCGGGACGGCCGACCTACATTTGTGCCGCGGATTATTACCTGAGTGAGTAAACCTCATTTTTATATAAAAAGGTTTTGTAGGCTAGTTTCAACTTAAAATTATTTTAATGCTTTTTCACAATTAAGTTATGAAGTAAAAAAAATATTAATTAACTAAATTGTCATTATCATCACAAAGTAGATAGATAACAGAGACACGACCTAGTACTAGAAAATGGTGTCACCCTAATACTGGCAATTCGACTGGCTATTTTTGTTTTTTTCGATTTCCAATAGTAGATAAAGGGTGGAGTCCAGGCACATTCCGGAAACCGCCATCTAGCGCCACTATTGGAAAATACTAATTATTAATTTCCTTTCGTTTCTCCTTCTTATTTGAGGAGTTCAATTTAGCTGATTGTGATGTTATGCTTAAAAATTTTAATGTTAATATTTCTACTTAATTCGGCATATTTACATAATATTATAATTTACAAACGTTAATAGTCGTGAAATCTATTGCATTTTTTTTGTATTAAACATAGATTGTATGGGATGGTATTACATGATGGTATGGCCCATGCTATTACATAATATAATTAAGTTGTCACTTAAATATTTTGTAATTTTGAATTCATTCTAATGTATAATGTTAAATAAATACTGTTTAACTAAATTGTTAAAAAAAGTTTAAATATTTTGTAATTTTGAATTCATTCTTATGTATAATGTTAAATAAATACTGTTTAACTAAATTGTTAAAAAAAGTGTTGACGAAAGAGCAAAAAAAATTACTGATAATAATAATAACCCCGTGCTAAAGAACAACATCCTGAAGTAGCTTGTTGGTTTTTACAAACTCACACTTTGCTGACACCGACTTCAAAAAGAACTTTTTTATACTTTTAAGTCGTTGAAGTAGGTATTTTTAAACGTAGTTTTTTCTCAGATGTTGTATAATAATAATAGCTCCTACCGATTTCGATGTCGGTAGCTGATTTCACAAACCAGGCCAGATACGCAGGAATTATTTTATAGTGCCCAAGTGTGTGCGCAATATACAAAGACACTCCCTCTTCCTTTTACTCTCATAACCCAGTGGGACGGTAAGCCGTAACGACTGGCGAGAGAACAGACGCAGGACCGACTTTTTACATGCCCATCCGATGCATGGAGCATCTTTCTTGAGACAATCAAGTGATCGGCCTGCATTGTCCTAACCAAACTTGAAAAGACCATTTTTTGTTGTTGCAACGCGAGAATCAAACCCACGATATCCGGGTCGAGAGCGAAGCTCAGAACCACTAGACCACGGATGCGCTTTGTTGTATAATACACGTGTAAAATAAATGAGTGTCATTATTTAAGGATGCGATTATATCTCTTATATACTTACTGTGAAAGTAGCAACGCCGAAGGAGTTTTTTTTTTACCCATAAAGGAACATTGGAGTCAAAGATTTGCCATGACTTGAAAAAAAACTTCAATGGCGCGATTCAGGATTATGTCACTGATTGGTCCTACCCAAAAATTCAATGGACACAACTAGAAACAATACTCGATTCTAACACAAACACTTCTATAATCCTGGTATGATAGCGAATACGATCTGAAATGTAATAGCTAATTAGTTTGTACTGTCCATTCTATTAAGGTACATACTATGTTTGCGCTGATCTGCCAGTTTTTGTTTGCAGAGCTTGTACGGTCAGCGAATTTGTCGATGAAATGATAACTATAACGACACTCTTATTACATAGACTGCCATTATATAGGTAAATATCACATAGCTAGCCGAACTCCATAGCGCAGTGGTTGAGCGCGTTGGTGCTCAAGAGGTCGTGGCTTCGAATCCCGCTGTGGGAACAAAAAGTTTTCAATGTTTCTGGTATGCATGTGTATTAAATTTGTGTTTAAAATAATAAAATCTTAAATATGTGTATAGTATAAAATATAGAGGGAGGAGGAGCTATTATATTTCCGTTGTCTGGTACCTGTAACACAAGTTCTTCGGATACTTAACACGGGGCCAGGTGGCGTGAAGCGTTCGTAGATATTATTATTATTATTGAGGACTGCCATTATAAATATCACAGCTATTGAGGACTATCATTATAAATATATAATAATTATACGGCCTAAGTGTGCGCGCAATACATAGGGTAACTTTATGTTACTTTTACTCTAACAGACAGGATCGTCTGATCGGGTTCAAAGCCGTCCACTAATTAGTGTGGGCAGTTTTTTGACCTCATAGCTGGAATCAGTAGAATGATTCACTAGATCAAAACTATTAGCTGAGCTCGACCTCTTTACGAGTATATTTCCGATATAATATCCTTATAGCTGTATCGCTCTGAAACCGCGGCTGGGCACTAAACTACAAGAGCTCTATAAATCTCGTTTACGACAGTGTTATGAAGGAGCAAATCAACCGAACGGTTATTAAATACAGACTGACATCATATTTAGTGTTTCTGCTTACTATCTATACTAATATTATAAAGAGTTTGTTTGTTTGTTTAAATGCGCTAATCTCAGGAATTACTGGTCCGATTTGAAAAATTATTTTTTTGTTGGATAGTCCATTTATAGAGGAAGGCTATATAACATTACGCTGCGACCAATAGAAGCGAAGCGTCAGTGAGAAATGTTACAAAAACGGTGAGTATATTCACATTAGATGACTTTCGTTGCGTGCGCTGCGTAAACGGTTTAATTTACTTAAAAAAATATGTATGAAAGAATTATTTCTTTCTAATAATGATAATAACAAAAACCAACGTAAGCAATCAAAAGATAATCGCGATAGTGTATGTATGTAGTAGATAGCGAAGTCGCGGGCACAGCTAGTCTGTTATATTATATTCTGTATTTTATTTGTCGAACAGGACTTGTCAAATAAACAGTTTGCAAATGGCTGTTGTAATAATATCTTCGGAAGCAAAAGCTCTTCCTTATATTTATCACTATCTATGCATCATTTCTGTATATCTGTTATCAGCTATTTTATCTACCTTTTGTATTTATCTATGTAAAGTATATATAGTTAACTAAAGCCTTGGTCGACTAGGATGAAATTCTTGTTCAAACATCTTATTCTTTATTAAAATAACTATCAGATAATTTGAAACCTTAGAGTATAAGTTGATGAATATATTACGTTAATAATAATAAAAAGGCAAATCTTTATGAGTTTGTATATGTTTGTTAACACATAGGCTACTTTTTCACTTCGAAAAAGTAGTGTTACCATGTTATAAAGCGAATCCACCCACAAAAGCTAGTGTAAAATTTGTTTGCTTCGGATCCTATCAGTCCAATTTACTAACAAAAAATAACTCGAAAATTGCTCGCAACTTTTAAACAGAGGATCCATTTATCCAAACGTATTAAGCCAAATCGAGTGAAGCACTCGGATTTTTACAATAAGCTTAATAAGTCCATTAATTCCCCTAAACCCTGCTGGGCGGCTGGGCCACATTGAGAGCCAGGCCAGCCACACTGTTCCGATCCCTGGATAGAAAATAAGTCAATTGAATTGATGAGAAAAATACGCCTGCTTTTTCTAATTTAGCGTTGAGTTTTTACAAAATGGGATTCAACGTAAAATAATGGATAGTATTGGAGTAACGAGTGTACCGCTCAGAAATAACAGTATAGCCCTTAGAGTTATCTATAATTTATATTATAAAGCGGAAGAGTTTGTTTGTTTGTTTAAACCATCTAATCTCAGGAACTTCTTGTCCGATTTGAGAAATTCTTCTTTTGTTGAATAGTCCATTTATAGAGGAAGGTTTTAGGCTATAATATAACATTGCGTTGCGACTAATAGGAGCGTCAGTGAGTAAGTGAGTAAGAGTCAGTGAGAAATGTTGCAAAAACGGGGAAAATTATTCACGTTTGGGGACTTCCATTGCGTGCGCTGCATAAACAGTTTAAGCCACTCAAAAACCACGCGAACGTAGTGGCGGGCACATCTAGTCTAATGATATAGTTACAGTCTTCTAAGCTTTATTCACGTCGGGTCATTTCACAGGTTAATTTTGTTCTTGACTTGTACCCCCGGTTTCCCAAACGCTACTCAAATGAATGATCAACTAACATGGCATTCAAATCAACGACCCATATTGAACGCTGATTGGTGGAACATTGTCAGACAGAGAGGAACGGACAGATATTTTATAATTACATCACGCTCGCTCGCTGATTCAAATCGTATGTCAACTAATCGGTGTCTTTGGCGAATTAACCTTATCTGTGGAATTTGAACAAGTGCGAGCGTTGTGTAATTATAAAATATCTGTCCGTTCCTTTCTGTCTGATAATGTTCCTCCAATCAGCGTTCAATATGGGTCGTTGATTTGAATGCAATGTTAGTTGATAATAGCGTTCGGGAAATCGGGGGATAGTCTATAAGAGTAACATTAATCGTCATATTTGGAGCTATGACGTCCTCTGGACATTCCCCTAAGTATTTAATAGGGGGGAGTCAACTATATCCGCCACGCGTGGCATGCGGATTGGCGAACATATCATACAACTGACCACTGACACACAAATCACCGCTGCTGTCCATTTCCCAAGTGTCAATTTTACGACACGGGAAACACAAGCTGTCTAAAGACATGTGGATATCAATACAAGAATGTTTTTATGTACGCGAAAGAAGTTAAGAGGGACATAATATTATTATATCAAAAGTACGTACCTTTTAATTAAACCGATACGTAAACAAATCAAAGACACCAAAATTTGCACATAATATTCACTTATTGTGAACACATTGATCGGAATATTAAAATATCGTACTTCATTATCCAATACCACTTATAACAATTAAACAGCCAGTCTTTTGGGTACATTACCAGCGGCCGCCGATTTAGATATAGTTTTTTACATATAGCCTTTTTTATTACTTGTTTAGTTTATAGTTTAGATAATAATAATATACCTAAAATAGTTTTAATTTAATATGTTATTTTTAAGGAGTTTTTTGTGTTATTGATAATAAATATACCATTAAACAATAATTTAAACATTAAATGAGAAACTTTCACAGTAAAAGTACGCAATTTTGACACTGTCGACTGTAGAATGTAGTTTATAGATTCATAGTAACAAACCATAGTATTAGTGTATTGTATTGGCCAATTAGCACCAATGAATAGTCTATGGTTGTATCATAGAAAGGTTTGTTAACGAGTGTGCTGAGTCCTCTAAGAACTGTGTTACGGGTACTAGATAAGGGAAATATATAAAATTCTTTTATACTATTTATATATTAAGATTTATACACACCCATGACCCACGAACTAATAAACTTTTTGGTACATAGACGGTATTCGAACCCTTTGGATTTCAACGCTCAACCTACGCTCCATTTACGCAAGAATTTGATCATACTCAGAATATAATTAAGATAAATATGATTTAATCAAAATCTATTTAAATGTATCCTAAATGTTGTGATTTTTCAGAGAAGACCCATATCACTTTGGACAAGCTATCACAACATTGCCACAAAATTGTACTCGAATAATGTGAAATTTATTGAATTGAATAATATAACTTGAATAATTTATTTAGGTGTACCTTTTAGTGAATCACTTTAGTTTTACTTAATTATGACCGTGTATCGTGTTTTAATGTTGTCCTGGATGGCAATACTAGTAATTATGTACTTTTTTTATTTAAAATAGACCTGGGGCCTTACCACGAGGTCTGGGTCGAGGTTTTCAATCAAATAAAAACAAATTTTCCATTATACAGGCTGTAATATTAATGAGTGATAATACGTTAGGGTATAAATAATATAATAGTTACTTTTTTTAAATTATTCTATGGGAAAATTTATGACGTTCAGGCATTTCTCATAGGAACATGAAAGTCAAAAGTATATCTTTCAGCGCTGGTACTTTCACGGTAAACTCTACACAGTGGAACGGATCCGACTGGCGGGAGATCAGGCACAGGACCGAATTTTTACAAGCCCATCCGACGCATGTATCATATTTCTTGTCAGACAATCAGGCGATCAGCCTGCATTGTCCTAATCAAACTTGAAAACAATATTTTTTGTTTTTCCAACGCGGGTATCGAACACACGACCGCCCTCGTGGGCGGTCTCTGAACCACTAGACCATGGAGGCGATAAATCTATATTAATATTATAAAGCGGAAGAGTTTGTTCGTTTTTTTAAGCGCGCTAATCTCATGAACTACTGGTTCAATTTGAAAAAATATTTTTCGTTGGATAGTCCATTTATAGAGGAAGGCTTTAGGCTATTAAACATTACGCTGCGACCAATAGGAGCGAAGCGCCAGTGAGAAATGTTGAAAAACGGGGAAAATTATTCACATTTGAGTACTTTCGTTGCGTGCGCGGCATAAACAGCTTAAGTTACTAAAAAATATGTATGAAAGAATCATTCCTTTTAAATAATCATAATAACAAAAACCAACATAAGCAATCAAAAGAAAATCGCGATAGTGTTTCCGACAACCACGCGAACTAAGTCGCGGGCACAGCTATAATATGTAAGACCTAGTTTTAAAATACATATGTGAACACTGTTGTCCCTAATAAAGAAAACTAAAAATATTTAAACTTAAGCTATACTGGCAAGGATATCGCCGTGCTAATTTTCATACTGTCGTTGGGAAAATGAGATGTGCATCTCATATGACGCTCGCAGGTAATGCAAACAAAAGCATACGTGACCAAATAACTTAGCGACACCCGGGTGTTATGTAAAATATTTCCCGCAAATTTTCCTGCAGTTTACGTCATTCATTTTATAATGAACGCTGTCATATGTAGCGTTCGGTTTTAACGACCCAGGGGCCTTAGTCAAGACATCGCTATTATCACTTACGAAGTTCGAAAACAAAATTTTTGAAAACAAAATATTTGACATAAGGTTCACTAAGTGACATAAGAACTCCGTGGTCTAGTGGTTCAGAGCTTCGCTCTCGACCCGGAGGTCGTAGGTTCCCACGTTGCAACAAGAAAAAAATTTGTTTTCAAGTTTGGTTAGGACACTGCAGGCTGATCACCTGATTGTCTGACTAGACAGATGATCCATGCGTCAGATGGGCATGTAAAAAGTCGGTCCTTCACCTGTTCTCTCGCCAGTCGTGTCGGTTTACCGTCCCTCAGGGTTGTGAGAGTAAAAGGAAGAAAGAGTGGCTATGTGTATTGCGCACACACTTGGGCACTATAAAATAACTCCTGCGTAGCTGGCCTGGTTTCAATGAAATCGGCTACCAACACGGAAATCGGTGGTAAGGTTTAAGGTTTAATACGGCGATATAAAAATAGGTTATTACTATTTTTAAAATAAATAAATAAACATTTATTCCACAAAACGCACATTACACAATGAAAAGATAAACACAAAAAAATACAAGAGTAAAAAGAAAAACCGCAGACGTAAGAAATACATAATTAAACAACAACAACGTATAGACAAAAATAACAAATATAAGAAAGAGGAAGACAAATAAGTATAGACAATTCGAGGTCTGCAATTAGTTTGGTAGCCAGTGTAATGCCTAAGTTGTAGAAAAGGTTGCCCTCAGGTTGATGACTGTGGATGCTCCACAGCCCCTGATATCATGAGGACCCAAACTGTCAAGCGTTAGACAGACTAATCGAGGCAATTGTAAAATATCGATAGATAGACAAAATATATATTTAAAAAACTCTAGAGATTTTATGTTTTTTAAAGCTGTAGCTTTTGTATGTTACAATTTTACATTCGAAATTCTTTCGCAATTAAAAATTCTTTATACGTTTCAGGTTAGATATTAATTTCGTTGTAAGTAGATGTTAAAATTAAGGTTTCCAAGTATTCCATCATTTTCAATTCCGCAGCGCTCTTCGAAGTTTCGGCTAAAGTGAAAATTTGAGTGCTCTCGCTGTTTTTATGATTTTTGTGGTGAAATGAAAACAAAATCATCAAAGTTTGAGACTTTAAATTAATATTATAGTATTTTTGCTTAAACTTTAACTATGTGAAGTACCTAACTCTAGTGTAAATTTGATGCCAATTTGCTTGGAGGTTTTTCTGACCACACATGATCGATGACAAAAAGGAAGGAAGTTTACGAACGTAATTGCATTTCTAGTCCAGAGGATTCACTATTACATTTACTTTTCAAATAAATATGTAATTGTCAGGATTTTATTATATAGTACATTGTTTTCACTTGATTAGTATCAAGCAAATTTTTCGTGAGAATTTCTTAGACGGAACTTTTTTTTGTGGTAGCTAACAGAGATAGCAAGAATAAAGTTTGTGGATTTGGTGATTCCAAAATAATTTTTTTTTTGATAAATCTCAAGATCTAAATTATCCGAAAAAATATTTGTCCTACTAAACCTATGGTTTGATCAAAGAGTCTCTTGCCAACTTGTATCTATAACGAGGTCATCTTACATTATTAGTAACCAGCTGATTTTCATTTTATTACTTAGTCAATATTAATGTAATTTAAGAGACATAATTGTACTACAAATTGCGTGGTACGTTATCTAGGGTGGGTCAAAAATTTTTTTTTTCAGTTTTTGTACAGGCTCAGCATCAAAAAGGTGCTAAATGGCGTAGATAATTGATACGTGAAGTTGTGATAAATTATTTTAAATTTTTCTGCCTCCGGATTGAGATAGAAAATATTAAAAATTGAAATTTTTGAAACATAAGTCACATTTTTTTTTTCACTTCATTTAAGTCTTTATTAGGGTGTATTTCATTTTAAAATTAATACAGAGTATATAACTTTCATAAAAAACCTAATCTGAAGTTTAAATGTATTATTTCATTTGCTTCTGGAACTGAAAAATGTATGGAAATTGAAATATTTCACTTGTTTCTTATTCCAAAACATCAAATGAACATTTAATTGTAATTGAACCCGATAGCTCGAATGTGAATGTTGGTAAATACGGTGGAATAATAGAGAAGTTAAAAAAGAACTAAATAAACCCTGACAGTGGACTATTGTGTCTATTGCTTATGAACGAACTGCCATTTAGACATATTCTGATTCAACATGTTGATGGCAGTACATCTAGGCCTCAAACATTTTCAGAAGCGACTGATAAGCAGATTCAAAACAGTGAGAAGAGATCTAATTCAGTTTACTCCTATTCCTACAAACTTATCGGAGCTTTCTGCTTAAAAAAATACTATAGACTTGATCTATTTGTATCCTTGTACGGAATAGTCGAAGCAGTTTTAACAGTGACGTTTACTAGTGATTCGGCGAACAAATTACCAGGCAAACTGTCTCTTATCCGATGGTTAACTCGTGCCAATAGAATTTCGCGTCTATATGCTTCAGAAGAGACTACTTTGGAAATAGAACTAGAACTGAGAATACTCTTGCAACATAATATTATGCTGTCAAAGTTTACGCACCAATTTGGTTTTTCATAAAAACTCATTTAAGCTGTAAAGATGGATCGAGGCACATCTTTGATCTTATTGAATTACCGCGTTTTTACCACTAGGTCTATATGGAGTGCCAGAGAAAGAATATCACCTCTATATCAACCATATTTCCTGTGGGTGTCGTAATAGGCGACAGAAGGAATAATTATAATAATATAATAGCAGCATTTCCGCGGATCTTAAAACATCGCCCGCCAACCCGCCTGCAAAGCGTGGCGAGTAACTAAAATACATCAGGGGAGGCTGATGTTTAGTGGTGAACATCATATACATAGCTGAAACGACAAACGACGTTATTTACCAACAATATTATAATCTATTATTGACCCAGTACAAAGATCCAGTAAGAAACAGCTACTTTGTATACTCAGAAAATCTATCTCTTGCAATATTAACAGATCCCAGCGATATATTCGTAAATTAGCTGCACGTCAAATTCTAGCTAGATCAGCCATTGCGTCTACTTCAGTTTTTATCTTTGATGCAACATAAAATTACGAGTTAAATTGGCAGAAAAGTATAACTTAACCACCAATACTAAAATGTGTAAGAAAAGATAAAATCCCATGGTTTATAAGTTGAAAGGAGAAGGAGAACTGGATTTACAACGCCTATGTTGTCACAATCAAGCAATAGAAAGAGTAGTTAAAGCTGTGCCCTAAGCTTTAACTGATTTATATGCAATAAAACATCAAGAGAGGAATTCTTGAGAGTCCAGATAGATTTGAAAAAAGCGATGCTAAAATTCGACCGCAAGAAGGATTTTTAAACCACTCAGTTAAATAATGATTTAGTTAATTAGAATTGTAGTTCCTTCATTTTAGTATTCTTCTATTAATAAACAAAAGATTCTTTATGATTTTGGTCTTTTTCTTAAAAACAAAAAATTTCTGCAGGTAAATATGCTAGGGCCATATTTTACTATATTTCCTTAGTTTTCGAATGAATCCGGAGGCAGAAGATCAATCCCGAATGCTATCAAACTTTGCACTCTATTTACAGTCACCATTTAGCACCGTTTAATCACTGTGCTCCTATAAAAATAAAACTTTTTTTTTTCTTCATACATAAGTGACCCACCCTAACGTTATCCCGGTCCTACGCTCGAAAGTTGAGTTTTTTTTTATCCTTGTTAACTCTGTTAGCTACCACAATCGAGAGTTCCGTCCGTGAAATTATTGGACTCAAGAAAAATTTGCTTAATACTAATCAAGTGATAACAATGTATGGGGAACCCTGACTATAAACATAAATAATAACATACAATTGTTTACACTTTTCCACTTTTTATTACATTTTAATAAATTGTTAGAAAAACACGACCGTTTTCAAAAATCATCATCAGATGTTATTATTGTGAACACGAATTTCCATTAAGAACCAACAGTACATTCAATCAGTTATGTAAACATAAATTTTTTAAACATAATTATTCAATCTTTTTGGTTACATTTTATAAACGTTATACGTTGTCTGGTAGCTACAAGTTCTTCGGTTACTTAAGAGGAAACATCACGCCTGTTTTTTCAATACAAAAATATGTATCTACGTGACCCCTCTTTTCCCCTCGGGATAATACCGCTAGAGTAACAATTTTTTTCCTGAATATAGTGTATATTATTTGTACGTCCCTATTTTGTCCTTTTTTTATAAATGAATTATTTAAGGAGATATTATGGTGGTATGGTTCAAAAATAAAAAAAAATTAACCAGACTTTTTGCTGTGTTTAAACATCCAGGAGACAAATTTGACCGCATTATACAGTAAAATTAAAAACATAGGAACCTAGCTCAAGACTTTTTTAGTATATATTGAAAAAAATCTAAATCTGTTAAGTTTTGGATGAGGCAACAGGGTCAAATGTCTATTTCTAGTACTTTAAACAGGTAATTTCAGATCGTGCTGCAGTTGTCTCTATCGCGCCAGTGGTGACTAGCTTAGGCACTGCGAGCCATATACACAAAATAGATTTTATAAATACCTATTTTGTATTAATCTTAACCGTGAGGTTTCCTCTTAACACGAGGCCAGATTGACGTGATAAGAAACGTCCATAGATATTATTACTGTGATGACGAGAGTTAAGAGGTTAATGATGATTCTAAAAATAATAGCCCAGCTTAATGTAATATATGTATTATATGGATTGAACATCTTTTGTACCACTTTTATAGAAAATAAATAATTGATTGATTGATTGAATATTTAATAGGAAATTGTGAATAGCCCCCAAGGTTACTGTGGTGATGATAGTTAAGAGTTCGAAGATGATGCATAAAATTATATTTTCATAGAGACACAGAGCACAATGTATACAGCAAGTAATATCTCCAGATACTTGTCGCTTGAATTTTCTTATTGTCATAAAGAGCACGCAATATTAAAGAATGGCGTTTAAAAGAAAACCAATTTATTTTTAAGTCCGCAAAGAAATATTAAGATTCCCGCCGGTTGGAAAGTATATAATCCACAGAAGTGTTCATAACGGATCCACGATTTCTCATTAGCTCTAACTAGAATAAACTTTTTCCAACCGCCATTATGGTCGTAATTTAATAAACGTTACTGCAATGACTCTAGAGTCACAGTGCCCAGAAATGGTTTAATTGTCTTTTTAGAGTAGTGCTTGAGTTAGAAATTTGTAACTTTCTACTTTTATAGAGATATAAAAACCGTGCGTTTTTACTAATCACAATCACCGTCATTGAAACCAGGCCAGGAGTTATTTTATAGAGCCCAAATATGTGCGCAATACACAGAAGCACTCTCTCTTTCTTTTACTCTCATATCCCAGTGCAACGGTAAACCGACACGACTGGCGAGAGAACAGGCGCAGGACCGACTTTACATGCCCATCCGACGCATATATCATCTTTTATTGTCAGACAATCAGCTGATCGAGCTTGCATTATCCTAACCAAACTTGAAAATAACATTTTTTGTTTTTCCAACGCGGGAATCGAGCCCACGACCTCCGGGTCGAGAGCGAAGCTCTGAACCACTAGACCGCGGAGGCGTTTTTACAATAACCAGTGGTCGCCTGTGGTCAAAATTCGCCTATAACGAAAAAAGAGATAGTGGCACTTAAATAGAAGAAAATCTAAGTACCATTTAGACAATAGGTAAGTACGAAAACGTGAAACTGTATCAAACCGTGCGTTGTTGTTTTAGTTTAGTATTCTGCAAAATATCTTTCTTTACATAACTTATAAATAGGCAAAATTTCACACTTCCCCATTGACTAAATTCTTGTAAAACTGTACCCAAAGTTTTCCTTCACGTATATAATAATTTTGGGTAATAGTAGTATTACGAAGAAAAGCTTATTCACTTTATATTTTTTCTACAAGCGTATTACAATATTATTTAATTATGTTATAAAATTTTTAGTACCGTCTACGCGGCCTGGTGAAATAATAAATTTTTTCGACGCTTTTTATTCTCACAGTAAATCTTTAGGCATACATTCCCTGAAATTAAATACTTGTGCTTGAAGGATATTCTTGGATTAAGGTTTATTTGAATTTTCATGAGCCTGCAAGTTTTTTAACCGTTGCTTAAAAAAGGGATGACAAAATATGAAAATTTTGTAGTGCCCAAGTGTGTGCGCAATACACAGAAGCACTCTCTCTTCCTTCACTCTCATGGTCCCGTGGGATAGATATTAGATAACCGACACGACTGGCGAGAGAACAGGCGCAGGACCGACTTTAGATTGTTTTCAATATCCAAACAATATGTTTAACGTTTCTATGTGTGTCTGTGGCATTGTAACTCCTCGAAAGATAAATTAATTTTGAGTATAATTCATCATCATCATCAACTTTTTCACTGATTGAAAATTGAGGTTAGTTATTACTTTCTTTTCGTTTAAATTATTAATTGCACAAATACTTGCACATTTTTTCTTTTAGGTAGTCAGAAATAAATTAATTTAAAAATTAAAATTAGTTTTATCATCATTTCAGCTATAACGTCCTCTACTGGTCATAAGCCCAAAGTACTTCATGGGGGAGTCGTATATACTCGCCACGTTTGGCACGCGGGTTGGCGAGCGCATTTTTCAGAAAATGTCCACGTAAGGTGCGGTTTCCGTATATAACCGGTGTAAAAAGAAAACAGTCACTATAACTTTAGGATATGATTATACTACCTTTTCTCATTCTAGAAATGTATTTTTTTACAACTTTTTTCGTCCTTTTTAGTTATTCTTGCTACAAAAAAATAAGAAATATTATATTATATTATACTAAACATTCATAAAAATTTTTAGCTTTTGACAAAAAAAAATATTTCCAAAGTGAGAAAAGGTAGTATAATCGTATCGCAAAGTTATATTGACTGTCGTTTTTACACCCCCTATATATTCCCCCTGACGCCTTCCGACACTCCATGAATGAATAAGATAGCACCAAACTCGATTAGACATCGAACCAAAAAGAAAACGCGAAGCAAAATATCACGTTCAAACAAAAATACTTTGCAAAGTAGACGACTGGCTCCAAATTTCCTTCGTATAAAGTATGGTTTACTTTATAGGAAATTGGTTACCTACGCTTCGCGAACTGTTTTCCGATGCAGTCTCAACGTGAGCCAAAGGAATACTGGACCGAGATCACAGCGACGCCAGACATCCCCTACACTCCTATTTTTATTTTATTTTACAATTTATGTACACACAATTAAGTTACAAACAAAAATTGCTAAAAAAATATATTTTGTACAAAGGTACATCTTATTTAAAAATGGAATGTCTTCCAGAAGACCTAAGAAAACAGGAAATTGCAGTACTTAAAAAGAGCAAAAAAATTATCTTACTTACTTCTAAATTTTATTTTGTATTCTTTTGTTGCTGTTTCATTTTTACTTTTCAATGTTATCTCATATTTATGTTTACCATCCTAATATATTTTGTCTGGTATAGTACAATACTCGAATAAATGTATTATTATTATTATTGTTGTATATTATTACTGATAAATTATATACCACCATGGACCAATTATACATGTCTATGGTACCACGTTGTAGTATTAGTGTACAAAGTATGCTTACCCGCTTTTACTTGCCGTGCCGTACTAAAATTTTGAAAACAAAAATTTTACTATTTGACTTCGATTTTTTTTTCATATTTCATGTTGGAATAGTGACAGTTAATTTATGTTGTAGTTCATAAAAGTAAAAATTGTAACATCATCCATCTGGAACTTAAAGTCATTAGATTTCTAACCTTATCTAACCTCAGTAGTTCATACTAAATTTAGACAAAAATGGCTGTAAGAAGTTTTGTTTTTTTTAATTCTTAAACCAAATAATATTTGTAGGTACTTCATTAGCATATAAGTAAAGTGAGTATGATTTTCCGCGACTTTAGCACCTCATAGCTAAAAATTGACACACAGTAACTAGTGATATATAAAGGTTCATTGTACACACTAGTACTATAAAATGATATACAATTTATCAGTAAGAATATAAGGGGTGTCTGACGGGTCTAGGATCTCGGTCTATACGGACGGTGTTTGGTACGATAAGACTTAAATCTTGTTACAACAGAATTGCAAGTAAATCTCTAGATCTCTGCATTGATTGTTACAGAATTTATGTTATTCAATTCTATTGTGAATATATTATTACACAAAATAGATGCTAGCTTCATGTACATTACCGTAATAAAGGTTAAAAATAAAAATGCAAGTAATTACTTGAAACAACAGATTTTGGAGTTTGGATTAAATACAAATGTTAATTGCATATCCATGATACAGGAACATAGCATTTTTTTATTTCAAGCTAATGTCATATATCAAAACATTTTTTGTACATTATAATAATACTTAAGGTACCATGTCAGTTGATAAGTTACATAGCTTATATTTATAAGTTCAATTAACCTATATAAATCGGACTAAACTATTGTTCTGTCCTTATCAAACAAACGTATATATAGATATACTTCAATCTTTATATTCTTCAATAAAAGATCAAAATGTAAATAAAAAATAAAATTCGACCAAATTTAAATGTCATTGTTTTTATTTATTGCGCACTGAATCATCATCATTGTCATCGTCAAAGTCGTTCATGACTTTGTTTACATGTATATCACATTGAATCGAAACAGAGTATCGCTTAGGCCATGGCCTACCATCCCATACAATCTATCTTTAATACAAAAAAAATGCAATAGATGTCACTACTATTAACGTTTGTAAATTATACAATGTAAATATGAACTACAAATATTGACATTAAAATAAAGATAAGCATTTTTTTAAGCATAAAATCACATTAAACTAAATTCAACTCCATATGTAAGAAGAAGATACGAAACGAAATTAGTAATTACTATTTTCCAATAGTGGCGCTAGATGGCGGTTTCCGGAATGTGCCTGGACTTCACCCTTTGCCATTCGTATTGCCAGTATTAGGGTGATACCATTTTCTAGTACTAGGTCGTGTCTCTGTTATATATCTACTTTGTGCTTAGGCCAAATTGAGTGAACGAGCGCCAGTTTCCCTCGTAAAGTCTAGATGTGCTCCTTCATTACATCCCAAGGATCTTCAATTGGACCGTCATTTGTCTTCTTTATTGATATATAAACCTCCTGCCCGTCATATTGTACCTTCCATATGGTTTCAATAAAAAAAATCGCGATCAATGATATTTTAGTAATATAATAAAGTAGAACACAAACTACTTGCACTTTTTTGTCCACTTTATTTGTTACTAGCTGACCCGTGCCCACTACGTTGAGCATGGAGACCGTGTAAAACTTCCCGGGACTTCCACGAATATTTCAAGACCAAAAATAGCCGAATCAGTTCAGCTGATCTCGAGTTTTAGCGAGACTAACGAATAGCAATTGATTTTATATAGCCTGTTGTGTTATTTATGTTACTCAGTGATTATGTAGCTTTCTAATTAAAAAAAGAATTATTAAAATCGGTCCAGTACTTTTTGAGTTAAGTCGTTACATACAAAAATACAAATCTTTCCTCTTTATAATATTATATTAGTGTAGATTTTACATTAATTATTACTTATAATACACGTCCGGTTTCGACATAGTCATCGTCAAGTTTTAGTAATAACTCATCTTTATGTAAATAGTGCTGAGTGGAATAAGTAAAAACTTTTAAATATTTGAACTCAATAATGTATGTTTAACACTAATAATACACAAATTACTTCCACTTGACAAGATTTATTGAAATACTAGACTAAGTACTGGTTATACTGGTTTCGACTAAGTCATCATAAGATATACGTATATTATGTGGTAACCTACCAATAGACCAACCAGGAAAATTCGAAAGGTCCGTAAAGTAAAGTAATCGATTGTCAATTGTATTGGTGATTCATGCGATTATATTTCATTAACGTTGAATGTTTCTGCTTGGAATTGTCAAATTAATATATATATATATATATTAATTTTAATATATATAAAATAATAATAACCTATTGAGGTTAGGACGTCGCTGAAGACGAAAATCAAAGATTCCAATCCCGCAAAACGAAAAAAAAATAAGTTGGTTTGTGAGAAATGAGTGTGTGATACACACTCATTTCTCAGATAGTGTGTTTATTATAGTAAAATATATTTCCCGCTATCACACAAGTTCTTCAGATACAGTTGAGCATGGATCCAGATCGACATGAAGTGAATATTAGAATATTACAAATATTCCGTCAAACATATTAACGTAAAAATTAATATCACATGTTGCAACAAATGTTATTCCCTAGGTTTGACTTTGGGATAATGCTCATAGGAATTGTTTCCAGACTAAATTCCGTAGGCGTCCAAAGCTAATATTACTCTAGTCTCCCTACCTAATAGTGTTCAGCGTCACGTAAGCCAAATGGAATAAAAGAAGTGTCGAACCAAATGTGATTATCACTGCCCTTTCGAACGTCCAAAATGTTGTCTTTCGAACATTTTTGGTGAAACGTGAAAATGTTTGATGTGTCTACTAGATTTTTGTTGGCAGAGAAGACTCTATTTTTTTTCAATCTAAATTGAAGTTGGCTGAAAGTAGAAAATAATCTATGTCAAATAATAGTTTGTAGCCAGACAAAAGAACGAACGGTCAGCAGCGTCTTACTACAAGAGGTTTAATTTTTACGCTTAAGAGAAAATATTAATTATTAATATTTATTAATAATAAGAGTCTAGAGAAATGTAAACTGGGAATTTGTAAATTCTATTGCTATCCCTCAACTGCCCAATCAAACCGGTAGAGACAAAGTGCAGCTTTATATAAATTACCTATTGATAGCACGCGAAATCGACACTTAGGAGACCCCTGTTTACTTCTCTAAAATTTAATCGATTTAGATATTTTTTTTCATTATAATCAGTTTTATGTTTAGGCTTGAGCTATGTTCCTATGTTTTGTTTTTATCATATCATGGACTCCAATTAGTTTCCTGGATGCTTAAACACAGCAGAAAATCTGGCCATATTTTTTAAGGTTTTCGAACCTCCATCGCTTCTATGAATTTAATGAAAAAAAGAAAGAAAATGGGAACGTACCAATAGCATACATAAATACTCAGGAAAATTATTGTTACTATAGTGGCATTATCCAGGGAGGAAACAGGGGTCGCGTAAACCCCTGTTTTTGTTTTTTTTTTTTTAAACGGCCGTTGTGTTTCCTCTTAATTTATTTATTTATTGTGAAAACCAACAGGTTAATATAACGGGTGTAAAAAGAGCAGTCACTATAACTTTGGGATATGATTATACTACCTTTTCTCACTCTAGAAATGTTTTTTTTTCTTTTTTTTTGGCAAAAATTTAAAAAAATTTTTTTTTGCTTTATTGTTATTTTTTTTTTTTTTTTTTTTTTTATTAGCCTATGCTATCCCACTGCTGGGCAAAGGCCTCCCCCAAGGTCTTCCACGTATCTCTTTCCTGTGCCAACACTGGCCATTGTTATTTTTGCGCAAAAAAAATGGTGCAAAGTAAAAAAAATATTTTTTTCGTTTTTGACAAAAAAAATACATTTCCAAAATGAGGAAAGGTAGTATAATCATATCTCAAAGTTATAGTGACTGCTCTTTTTACAACCTGTATACGATTTTACAAGTTAGTATTTTACAAATAATATAGCCAATAACAGGTTTCCCATTAGTAAAAATACAGTTACAATACAAATAAATTACAATACAGTAACTTTGTACAAAACAATACAATAGTAACAATACAATTAAGGATAGGACCCCGTAATAATGACAAAAAAAACTAACAATTGCAAAAATACATAGTACAATATGATCCGTCAACATGGTACCCAGGCACAATCGATTCAGAATTTGATGAAGAGAATCACAACACAGACACAATGACATGTTCGACATGGAGGTCAAACTGCCAAACATGTCCCCGGCGATAACACTAACGACCTGTCTCCAACGTTCTCAGATCATCAATACCAAATTGCGCTTGCAAAGCATGTAAGCAATTCATTAAATTGCAATAGCCTTTGAGTTCAGTAACGTTCTTGCAAGATTGGATCCGCACAATTGGATTCGGGAAGGGATCCGTAATTACAACGCTCGTGAGGTCCTCAAAATGTCAACTTGCAAGTTGTTTGGAAAAATCGCTTCAGCTGTATAAATTACACGTGATCAAAATAGAGAAAGGAGAATCGAAACAAAACGAACACAACATATAGCATTTTTACAATAAAACATATATACCACGCATACTTGGATTATTACTACCTAATAAATGCGATTATAACAAGATACTGGTTTTATTGAAATCGTGCCAGCTATGTAAGATTAATTTCATAATGCCCAAGTGTGTTAAATTCAAAATACCGCTTTCTTTACTTCTTACTTTCGTAATCTGTGGAACAGATGACCGCCACAACTGTTGCTTTCAACAACTGATTTTCCAACTCAAACTCCATAAGCAGGGCCCTAATTAAAGATTCCATCGCTATTATTTGACATAAGCTAAGTGTCATACGAATTCTCTTGTTACTTAGCAAACCTTATGTAAAATTCCCTACATTTTGTTTTCAAACTTCGTAAGTAATAATTTCGATGGGATCTTGAATTAGAGCCAGGGATTGTATCCACGACTTCCGAACAACAGCCAAGCTCCAAACTACTGGACTGCGAAGGCATTAGAAGTGAGTTAGTAACCTAGAATTTTAAACAAGAGGGTAAAAGTTAGTTCAAATAATATGAAGACTAGTTTAGCGTACAGCTAATGCAGGAGAATGTCGCCACATCAAAGGCACGTATGAAATATGTGTATAAATTAATACAATAAAGTAGCTGAGAACAGTACATTTTGCTAAAAGCAAAGTTAGACCTACATAACTTGTTCAATGTTGAAAATAACTGTAGTTGTAAACTTTAAAGAGCTCCACTAATAATTAGAGGTACCCTGTTATAAAATTCATACACACTTACTGTTTTGTGTGAAATGGAACCATTTGGGAATATGATATAACCTTTCTACAGCTTCACAATTTTATAATTATTAGAATTTTGAATGTTCTTTTTTGTATTTTTAGGCTTTTTGGCTCATAAAGAATACTTATTAAAAAAATGATTTAATAACAAAGACATTAAACTGTTGAATCTAATGTACGTAACAGAAGGTATAACTGATTGAATGTACTGTTGGTTCTTGATGGAAATTCATGTCCACAATAATATCACACAACTTTTTTACACTTTTCCACTTTTTATTACGTTTTAATAAGGTTTTACAACAAAGGTCGTGTTGTTGTAAAACCGTAATAAAAAGTCTAAAAGTGTAAAAATGTTGTGTGTTATTATTTTAACAGAAGGAATCAGCCGATTTTTACGTCACCATATCAACCCTTCATAGATATTTTACTCATATTTTTTATTTTCTGCATAATGTCCAAAAAGAAAAAATTAATATTCATTTAACAACCCAATTAGAATTTTGCGTTCAATTCCGAACACATCTCAAGCAATTTCGAGAGGAGAGAAAACACAGACGTGACGTTATTTCATCAATGACTTACGAGAGTGAGGCGTGCACTTCCTACAAGGTGTTCCGAACAAGAGTACATCAATTAATGCTAAGAAACTTCAAGACCACGACTCCCATATGGCAAACTTGCCTTAACAAATTCCATCTGAACAATCCCAAAGCGCTAACTTCGAGATCGATTTACCTGTTAACATATTTGAAACTTCACACAACATAGCATTACTGCAAGCGAATTTAGACGGTAAATAGTTTGTGGAGAGTCGAAACTTGTTTGCAGAATTTAATACTGGGTCCGTCCTATCCGTATTCATTTTAAACATGCATGCATGTTTCTATTCTATGCTATAGAGCAGCTGCATTTTCTAAGCAGCAATGTAAATAACAAGCCAGCGTGAATTCGTGACATCCACTTAAATGCATGTGCTACCACTAAATGTAATTGTTCTCTGTTGTTCGCTGTTCTCCTGCGTGGCGCGTTGTAATTATACTTTCATCCTAATTAACCCAATGAGGCTTAGCAGCTAATTTGGCGATTATGTCATTAGTTTTATAATTTAAACTTACTGAATTCAATTATTTCGATTCTTTTTTATTATAACTACTCAAATTAGTATGGTGAAGTTACTATTAACTTATAGCTAGACTGTGGTTAGTACCTTTATTTTTTTATTTTGTATTATTATAGAGAGAGATACCTGTGTATTGGTAGACTGTTTAGTGGGTAATCAGTATGACATTATCTGTTTCATTTGTTAGGTCTATTAATGAAAAATAACAGTAATATTACTAAGTCGTAAGTTGATTGCTATGACTGTTAGATTACTTCTTCATACGCAAATAGCTTGATCAATTTTTATAAAATCTGCTCGCAGGAATCTGACACCCTAATTAACACCTACTACTATTACTATCCCAAAAATGTGAGAAAAAAGCGGTCTGAGCCACAGGTAAAAGGTAGTGTTAATTAAAATGCAAAATTACTTTATTCAAAAATTAACTAGCCATGTTTTTGAAACTTCACCTTTTATAATATTTATACGACGCTACGTACAACAAGGTTACATAGTGGTAGCATTTTATATTCAGCGCTTTCCACATTTTAGGTGTTAAATCTTCAGTTCTCAGACGATGAAGCTCACCCGCATAAGTAGCTCACCTCTTTGGTGATAATTTTGCATTCGTGGAATAAACGTTTAAGCGGAATCAGCGAGTAGTACTATTGGATCCAGTTTAAGTTCTAATGCTAGTAAAATCAAGAGACGTTTAAAATCTAATTTAATACCGATGAAATTTAAATTTATGAGTAAGATTATGGTAAAATCGTTTTTGATTTAAATTCAAAAAATGAATCTTTATTCAAAGTTATGATTTTATTATAAGAATTTATATAACCTATCATTTTTATAAAATACTTAAACTCAACTATGTAAATAATATCACTCGAGCGCTGATTCAAGATTGTCATATTTGGTATTATCACTTTTGAACATCGAAAACAAAATGTATGGAAATTGACATAAGCTTCGCCAGGTGACATACGAATTCGCTTGTCATTTACCGAACGGTTTGTCAAATTCCATATATTTTTATCGGTACAGTCTGATCGGTAGTTTAGGAACAAACATAATAATTATGAAATTAAAATATATTATATCTAGCAATATCCCGCGAAACAATTATAACGCGCGGGATATTGCTAGATATAATATATTTTAATTTTATGCTATGGATTTCAGCTAAGTAACGCCTGATTCCATTAACTATAATAATTTTATTATGTACATAGTGTATACATAAAATAAGTACATAATTTTTTAACGACCTCCGTAGCGCAGTGGTTGTGCACGTTGGCTTGAACGAGAGGTCGCGGGTTCGAATCCCGCCGAGAGAACAAAAAGTTTTCAATGTTCCTGGATCATGGATGTGTGTTAAATTTGTGTATAATATAATAAAAATCTTAAATATGTCTATAATATAAAATAATTAAATATATTTCCGTTGTCTGGTACCTGTAACACAAGTTCTTCGGATACTTAGCACAGGGCCAGATTGACGTGGTGTGAAGCGTCCATAGATATTATTATATTATTAATATGCTGCCAAAACATCACGATTTCTTTTTTGCCGAAGACAGGTAAAAATATCAGATATGGGTCTCTCTGGCAATACCTGTAGGTATTCTTATTATGTAGCGTAAGTATGAAACGTGTTTCTAAAACCTACAAAATAGAAGGCCAAGCTTGAATACAAAATGTAAGCACTCAATAATTATTATAAAATATCCAAGGTGATGGTATCGTTAAAGTTTTAGAGCATTTTCGCGATGCAGGAAGAATTCCTCACTTAATAATGCAACAATGTGCCCGCTGCATCAGCTCAAAAATTCCACGGGAAGGCTCCAAATTGTTGCATCTACAATGTAAGTTGAGTAGCATTGAAACACTAACGGCGAAATATAGAAAACATACATTTCAACACGTATAAACCCAAATAATTTCCGTTACAATACATGAATTTTAATTCTTGACGTGTTATTTATATCATTATTACAATAATTATAAAATGTATTATTATCTATAAATAATACCTGCACGCGTTTTCCATTGGGAAATTTAATTCTTCAGAAGAATAGACAGATTAACAGACCCGGCGGAATAGGTTTTTAGGTTTTAAAAATTCTAAAGTTTTTTAATTTTTGGCATATAGTTTGGGGATTATTTGTTAAGCCTAAAATATGATTTTGTGTCATTTTATACCATTGCGTTAGTAGATTTAGGTATTTCACTTTTTGGTCGGTGTTGGGCGAAAAGAAAATTAAAGTTGAAAATTTACACAAATTTTTATGATTTTATTGGGGTATATTGTGATATTGATAATGGAAATCTGTAATATTATCTATTCTTTTATATACAAAATGCATTTTTGAGATGGTCATGAGGCTCGTGCAGATTTTGATGTTTGTCTGTATAAGACATAAAATTTAAAATAATTTAAAGACTTTATATTTTGAAGCCAAAATTTATACTTTCGCGCAAATCTGAGTAAATACGCCAGACTTAATCCCATAGGGCATTCAACGGCGACCGTTACAAAAGTAAAATATTATAAAAATAAATTGTAGAAGTCAATATCAGTGATATACATAAAAATTGCGGACCCGTGCCCACTTCGTTGAGCATAGAAACCGTTTAAACCTTCCCTGGACTTCCACGAATATTACAAGACCAAAAATAGCCAAATCGGTTCAGCTGTTCTCGACTTTTAGCGAGACAAACGAACAGCAATTCATTTTTATATATAAGGTTTAAGACGTTTATTCTCATAAGAATTTACATAAATTCACTTACATAAGAAATACATGAAAGTAATAAGCGCTATTAACAATGTGTAAAATCGAGCGTGTTGCTAAATTACTTTAATAAACATTAGAGCTATATTAAAATTAAGAAATTAACATTTCAATACAGGATTACATTCAAACACAACAATAAATAAAAATGTATTAAGCGAGGGTAAGTTGTCATTACGACACGATCGGACATCGAGACTGGGTGAAAAATATATAAGATTAGGACAATCAATAATCTTAATGAAAAATAAATATTGCAATGAAGTTATATCTTAATTCAAAGATTCAGGATTAGCTCAAGACCTCCATTCAATGGGAAGTAACTATAATTGTCTCCAATAATAGAGTCAATTAACAATTTAAACGGTAACACGGACGCTAATCTGGTAATTAAATCGCCGATCGATTCAGCTTGTTTACTGACACCTTCAATTGTAATAAACGGCAGTTAATTTTGTAGATAAACATAACAATAGTGGCAATTTCGGCCTTAAAATTTGTTTTGTTACATTATGCGTATATAAGCAGATATATTACTTCAATAACACAACCCTTTTTGCTATTATAAAGACTTGTGTATAATTATATTTAAATTTTTCGCGGTCTAGTGTTTAAAGCCTAGCTGTCAACTCGGAATTTGTGGGTTCGATTGCCGTATTGGAACAACAAAAAATGTTGTTTTCAAGTTTGATTAGCACAATGCAGGCTGATCACCTGATTGTCTGACAAGAAAGATGATCCATGCGTCGGATGGACATGTAAAAAGTCAGTCCTGCGCCTGATCTCCCGTCAGTCGCAACGGTTATCCTTCCCACTGGTATACGAAAATGAAGTGTGTTGTGTATTGCGCACACACATGGGCACTATAAAAAATAACTCCGGCGTAGTTGGCCTGGGATCAATGAAACCGGCCACCGTCACCGAATTCGGGTGGGATTATAATTTTTTTTATCTTATAACATTATGTCAAGACAAGACTCCTTAGTCTTTTCAGTACTTTAAGATACCTTAATATCTCCAAAAAACACGTAATAACTGCAAAATTATACAAGCTAGTCTGAAAGGGTCTCAAGTCAAGGCCCCATTACATTGCCTCAACAATCTACGCACGTATTTTCTACTAACGCACTTGTTACTAGACTGTAATATCATTGCGTAGAAGATACAATCACGTAAGTTGATTTACCTTCTTGACAATGTCTTAGATTTTTAAGATTCCTTTAACATCACGTTCGAAACCTATTTTAACTATTGGACATTAAACAGTTCCGCTACCTCTAACGAGTAAATCAAATAGATTTATCTAGAATGTTCTTGCAAGTTGAAAGTCTGCGGGGTTTAAGTGACCCTAAATTTGAGTTACGTTCCTTTGGAACTGTCGACGACAGAATTCGAAATTTCCACTCTTTGCTGATGCCCGGGGCAGCCGGTACCTTGTAAATTCTAAATGAAACTTTTATTTTTCCGTTATTCTTGCTAAAATGAAAATGTTTTTCTTGGATATTATTGTTGGGTATTGCCGACTAGTAACTTGCAGACATATTTTAATCTTTGTTATAATATTTATTTTTAATTAATATCAAGGTCCTATAAGAGCTGATACTCGAAGATACATGAACGAGATAACTTCATTCTTGTCTCACCAATCATCGTTTGTCGGTTTCATTTCATTAATAAAAATAAACCCTTCATTATCTAATTTAAAAGTTATTGTTCTATTTTACTCACATTTTCTTTTCAAATTAACTTGACCTATCAGCACGAAAAGGTTACTTAGAAATATCAGGAGTAAGGCATTTTTAAACTATAATCTGTAGAAATAAGTCCCTAAATTAGTTTTCATAATATTGCCCAACAAATTGGTGAACCAATTTTTAGAGACCTTTACTTGAAATTGATTTATATTGTAATCAAAATAAAAAAGGTCAAACTATTTTATTATTATTATTTTCCAACAATCTCGTTATGCGCTTACTATACCTATCAAAGTGGTTTAAATTGTAACCAGAATAAGAAAAGTATATTTATCTGTTATTGTTATTTTCGTCAAAAATCAACGATCTCGTTATAGAAGTCTACTCCACAAGCATATTTTATAATTCTTTCTTTTTACTCCTTGCCTTGGCGTTTTGCCAATTCCTACCGTCTAGGAATATTATCTACATAACTTACAAAACCTGCATCTTCATAATTCGTTAAGCCAGAAATCCCATTAAATAATAAAACAACTTTTGTCTACGGATATTTGTAGTAAAACATTTGGTATTAGTTCGGTAAGCGGCAATTTATTTTTGCTTTTCCAACATGCTAATAAAATTACTCCTGATCCGTAAGTTGTAGGTACATACCTACAGCTTCTATACTTTTATTATACTAGCTGACCCGTGCCCAGTTCGTTGATCATATAAACAGTTTAAACCTTCCATGGACTTCCACGAATATTTCAAGAATAAAAATAGCCGAATCAGTTCATTCGTTTTCGAGTTTTGGCGAAACTAACGAACAGCAATTAATTTTTATATATAAGGGTAGATGTAATAGTAATAATAGTGTTTTGTACAAAAAATGTTATTGGCTACTTTTATGGCAACGTATATGACTGCGACATATACGTTGCCATAAAAGCGCCACGTTCGAATAAAATTAATAAGACAAGAAATCCAATTTATATCATTCATAAGTTTGAAAAGTGGCGCACCGTGTCGGCCTCAAGGAAATGGTTGCAATAAATTTAAAATCCTAATATCAGTTACTTTATCTTACGATATTCAAATTGATGAATCGGGTTTATCGGCTGTGGCCGATATCGAATTGTTCGAATCGGATAACTTTTATGACGGACAAACAGACAGCGAAGTCTCGTTTTAATTATTCTCTTAGATTGTACAAAATATTCATTGTATAAAGTTATTAGAATAATAACATTTTATAAATTACTAGCTGACCCGTGCCCACTTCCAGGGACTTCCACGAATATTTCAAGACTAAAAATAGCCGAATCGGTTCAGCCGTTCTCGAGTTTTAGCGAGACTAACGACCAGCAATTTATTTTCATTTACAAGAAGATTGTAATAGTAATAACAGTGTTTTGTACAAAAAATATTATTGGTTACATAAAAGAGCTGGCGACATTTTCTTTGTTATATTTTTATGAAAGAAATAAAAAATACATATTTTGTGTATATTATTCACAATATGTCGTCATCGTATCATTGAAATACTGGACTTATTACTTATTACCTGTTAAGAACTCTGTGATAATAGGTGAATAACTGATTTTGGCCTCACACATTGTTCTAGTTATAACCAGATTAAGATTTGTGCCTGTTGCTATTCCAAATAAAATTTAAATAATAATTAACCAATTATAATTGCATTAAGGGGCTCATTTAAGAAGCTAGTGCCAATATTATACTAATTTGGCGTTGGCATCGTGTTATTTTATTAAATTAAATTCCAATCATAAACCCAAGACTTAATCAAATGTAAAACTGTACGAACATTGTTGAAACGTCCAAGAAAACGAAAAATGGTAATATATTTGACATTAAATTGTTTGTATGAAATTTATAATACGTTCCACATCCTGAACCCTTCTTGGACATAAATGTGCAATTCCAGGAAATTTGTTGTTAGCGCAACACGTTTCCTAAATCTAATGGTGCAGACATTTGTGACAGTCTAGCAGCAGGTTGGAAGCGAGACGTATGTTCCATTACTTCTCGAGCGCCGAAAAATGAAACAGCAAATTGTAAAGAGCTTAAAACACAACATAAAATACAAATGTCGTTGGCGAAAATGTTAACAGAAATACGAAAATGAAAGAAAGTATATTTAAATTTCGATTGCATTATGTTACATCATGTACATGTTCGGTTACGTTATACATTACCTGTAACAAATGCAATGTCTATGAACCTTGGTAATTATGTCTTTTTGGAATCATCGTAATTTTTTGTGATTTTTTTGTTATTTATTTATTTAAAGTCGCTTTTTAACAACGATGGTTTTTAGCGACTACCATTGTGACATTTATATATATATAAATATATATATTACATTTAAATTTTTTACAAAGTTAATGGTCTGTATGTATCCTCGATTAGTTAAATTTTATTTGCTTTTGATTTTGTATTTTAGCGACTTCACCGAGATACTGAGTAAATAAAATATTTTATTTCCAAATGAAACTTAACAAGATTTTTTTGGAAAGTCATCAAATAAAGGCTACCACCGGCTCGGCTCAACTCTAGCCCGTCGAGAAGAACCGGCATAAGAAACTGGCACCGGTTCATCTTTAGCAAAAATGTGGAAATTAATTATAATATAATATTATATTGTAATTTAAATATGTTAATATTATAAATGAGGATACATATATAGTAAGTTAAGTTTAGCCACGTTATTCCCAGGGTGTGCATTTATTAACGAAATATGTGTTCTATGTGCATGCTATTTACAATCTGAGGATACAAGTATAACAGTATCGGATACCCACTAAATGTCGTTAACCCAAAAGCAATTATTGTGCCCGAGCAGCAAAGAGATTAGAACAAGCGCAGAACTATTATTATTTATAAATCCATAAACAAAACCAGTTGGATTTCAATTTCAGTTCCATCCCCAGTGGTTTAGTTAAATGAGTTTTGCAGTCGCACCGATAGTTGAGAGTTAGATGGATTTTCTACACGAATTCAATTGCTGCGCGATTATTATTTTATGTTCCTGGGTGTTTCATGTTCTCGTGATTAATTAATGTCCACAGTTACATTGGTTAGTAACGACGACAAAAAATGCACAGCTGGATCTCTGTTTTATACTAGTATTATACTTAATGTACATTATACGCAATGTATTATACTAGATCACTCGAATCGTCCGGCCGCTAATGTACCCTATTTGAAGATGTAAGTGGCCGTATAAATACGTTAATGTTTGCGAGCGATTCAGTTAAGACGGTCTAGTATTAATATATGTATATATTATGTGTTCTATCATCGAACTATGAGTTTTGTAGTCTGTAGTAGGCATTTGATTGTTTAGTATGTAAACAATAACTAATATTGTTTTATGCCAGCACAATGATAACTTCTCGTAACTACTTTATTACAAAGTAGATACTTGTGCATAAACCAAATCAAAATTCCTTGTAAAAATATAAATATTTGTTATATGAACAGCAAAGTATGTCCTTAACTCGATTACAAAATATTCAAAAGAACAAAGAAACTATTGCAATTCCATTTTATATCTCCAACGTTTTGTAAACAAAACAAGTTGCAAATGCGTTTTACTCCAGTACAATATCTGAAAACAGTTAAATAGTTTCTTAAGCGGCGCGGTTGAAACGATTACAAAACACTTCGAATATACTGCATGCGGTAGGATTTCCTATAACCATTCAAATGTAATAGCAGTGGAGCTCAACTAGTACGATAAAAACGATCTCTCTAAGTCCATTGTACTTGAGATAGGACGGGGAATTTCTATTTCAACGCTTAAAAGGCAAATTTTGCAGACAAGCATTGGACCAAAGAATGTATTTTATTGTAATCACTTCTACGTAACAGCTATGTGGACCGTTACTGATATCGTTTTAAATATAATAGGAAACGCAGATTGGGTTAAATTCGATTGATAAATTTAATTTATAATGTGTGTCAATTCATTTTCGCTTTTTGTATAATCTAGCTACAAGTGCCAAATATAATTAGCACTACTTTTGTCCTTAATATTATCATGACCCAAATTGCACAAGTGAAAGAATCTGACCATTGTTAATCACAATTCGATGGTCATACTTGAAATACAGATGAAGAAATAAAATAATGTCACTGTGTAGACAAATCACAAGTTCATACCCAATGCTGTTAAAATAGTGGATAATAAAGATAGTACTCATAACGTCGATGAGTTGACTGCGTAGACAAATCACAATTCGATGGTCATACTTGAAATACAGATGAAGAAATAGAATAATGTCACTATGTAGACCAATCACAAGGTCATACCCAATGCTTGTAAAATAGTGAATAATAAAGATAGTACTCACAACGTCGATGAGTTGACTTAACCGCAGGCCCATTTTGACGGTGAGCCGGTCCGAGTTGTTGCCCACTGGCCGGATGAGTCTGTTGTAGTTGGACAGGAGGTCGTCGTACAGCCGCTTCGCTTCAGGGTTGGCGACGCTCAAGCGGCCCCACACGCACAGGACTCCGACCACAAACGCCAACACCATCTTAGGCTAACACCACCCCTGGAAAGAAAGAGATGAATTAGAATTGATAGCTCCAATTGCGGTAGCGGTGGTTGGTTTCGTCGAAATCGGGCTAGGAGTCATTCTATAGTGTTGTAACGTCCAACGTCTTGACTGAACGTCATTTAGTCATTTAGCGTAATCCACGAATTACCTACTTATGTAATATCTAGTTAGGTGACATTTTTTTCTAATTTGCGCTCATACTACCGATATTTTATCGATAAATGTAACTTTGAAAATTCTAGTATAAATAATATAACAACACAGTGCTATCAGTGGCAGCTGTTTGACGCCATATTTGTTTTCGTGACTACTAGCGCCACAGTGAGAAAAAAATTCAATAACTTGACTGACAATACAACATTATAATCCGCTAACTAATTGGACGTTCACTGACGATTGTTCAATTAATGTTCGGCCTAGTCTTTCAATTTAAAGTCGTCATTCTTTAAAAACGCTAGTCACTCAATGAAATGGCGATTTCAATTAGATGACTGTTACATATTATGCATAATATCGATTTTTCAAGAAGCTGTTTTGATGTACTAAAATGAAGTTAGACAGTCTAAGTTAGATCTTCTCTTGCTCTTTTTTATATTTTATTAATTAATGTTTTAGGCTGACATTCGACTGAACTATGCAATACTATTCTCAAAGAATTGGTACAATAAACACAGCGAGAGTGCTACAACTACGTCATTTATCTGTAAAACTATCACCGACTCCTTGAGATTTATTCACGTCATCTATAGATAAAATATGATCATCATTTTCACGAAGTCCATTAATAAGACTCTAATGGAGTTACTTCACGTCCATCACTGCACTCAAAGGCTTAAAAAGTATCCAGATAATTCAATGACTTGAATTGCTTTTACTAAAATGAGACTTTACAAATTGTTAAGAGGCATTACGGTAGGTGTTCGCGGAATGTAATTCACAGTCTTTCATCATAAATTAAGTTACGCCAAGGTAAAATACGGGCTCGGGTAAGACGCGAATTCCGTAATTTAAATACAAGAGATTTTCAGCGTTCCATGACCGTAAAATTGCAAGAAAACCATAAGAATAGTAGTACCGAAGAAGTAGATGACTTAGAATATACATTTTAAATAGAAGTAAAAGGGTTTGAATAGTAAACCTAACGGGTGAATACACGTGCTGTCATTTCGCCAAGCAGTGACTGTGAAAGCCTCAAAAAATTTACCTAAAAAAATTACAACGGCAACTATACAATGACTGTTTTCGATCTGTAAGAAAATTAACTTACCAGAAAAATCAGTGCATGTATCAGGATAAAGTACCATAATATTATACTCAGACAAAAATTTCATCATACAATCACATAGTTTTGTTTCGTAAAAAGTTTCTCAGAGTATTGGTAACGTCCTTCTTTTTGGAAGTCGGTTCAAATCCGCGAGACACATTTTTCGCACAGAAAGTTTTGGGTTACTTAAAAAAAATTTCTAGAAAACGAGGGTAGTCTGATAATAGAGTGATCCTTCGAAAGTAGGTTATTACATACAGATGAAATATAACAAAAAGAGTGGTATAAAAAGGCATTTTGTTAGAAGGTTTAATGATGCTTGTTACGCTTGAATAAAAATGGAATAAAAGAAATCCATGAGAGTAAACTAATATTATGTTTTAACTGAAAAATGCGGAAATATCCCCGTATCCATCATTTAGGTACAGTATGGAGTTAATTAAATGTACGCAAATTTCGACTCTATCACCCATAAAATAGGTCCTCGTTTGCCGTCATTAAGTTCCTAGGAAATTAAATTGATGTTGTGCCGATCGCGAATAAGTTTCGACTTTAATACGGTGTGGCACGGTTGGATTTTGCAAACGGTGTGGAAACAGAGATTATTTGGGATCCTGATTTTAAAGTCTTTTGATTTGTTTTTTACGAGAAAATAAAAACTAATAGTGAAGTCTATTTGGGTTTGCGGATTTCACATACTTTGCTGTATGTTTCATTTTTTGCCTCCATTTGCATTTAAAAGCTCCAAGCAGGTCCTTGTTGTAGGAATTCTAATTAAAATGTATTTAAGTCTGGACCATAAGGTTTTGTGTTCATTCTGTTACAATCATTAAAAGGTTTTCTTGATGTATTGTTTACTTGACTGGGTCAAAATTAAGCTATAATAATTCATACAGTTTATAAGTTGATGATTAAAAGGTTTCTTATTTTGCGTAGAAAAAATATTGTGGCAGCTTGAAAAACGGCAACGCGTAAAAAACCTTTGAACAAAATAAAAAAAAAGTAGCCCCCGAATTTTCAAGCATTGAGTATATATATGCGTCAAGAAAGCTAAAAACTCTTATTCCGGCTCCACACTACTCGCCAAGTTGAACGAAGTTAGACGAATGGGATAGTGTAGAGATGCACTTCAGCTTACCTCGTCAAACTTTACTAGTACTTCGCCGTACTTCGCCGAGGAACTTCGCGAGCAGTGTGGAGCCGGGGTTACGATCTTGTCAAAATCAGTTAATTCGTTTGAGAGCTACGATGCCAAAGATACACACACTCAAAGAAACGACAAACTTTTAACACCCCTGTGTTTTCTTCAGGGGTTAAATATGGGTTATAGGGGTGAAAAACGAGAAGACGTCATAACAAAACCGATTCAAAAGCAGTAGTCATTATTGTATTAGTTTTATCTAATTGATTGTATTATACATATTATTATTGTAAATATATATTTTTAAAAAGAACAATTTTGGCTACCCTTTTTGTTAAAAGGTGGCACTCGTGCGAGTTTCTTACGCCGGTTCTTCTCGCCGGGTTAGGGTTCCGAACCGGTGGTAACTGGTAACTGTAATTGTAATTTATTTTCAAAATTGACCTTCAAAAAACAAACTTTATGTTTTAATTTTGAATAAAAGCATTTTTTTTTATTGTAGGTAGAGTATTATTATTTCATTAATTTTAGTTTTTTTTGTATTATACTACGAACGCTAGACACCACGTCTACCTGGCCCTGTGATAAGTATCCGAAGAAGTTGTGTCACAGCATAATATATTTAATACTTTCATACTATACACATAATATTATGTAAGATTTTTATTATATTCTACACAAATTCTATACATGTCTATGACCCAGAAGCACAGAATTGATTACTTTATCAAGATCCGAACCCGCGATCTAACGCACTGTCACACGTCAAAATTGATATAATCAGCACGTCTTCATTTACAAACTTTAACTCTGTGATAATACTATAGGATGTGTAGGTATGTGCCTCCTATGTAGAGTATACTGTGAAAGTACTAGCGCTTAAAGACTTACTTTTGACTTTATTATTCTTATGAGAAATGCCCCAACATCATAAAATTAACCATACCATAGTAAAAAAAGTACCTCTTTCTGCGTTGGTACTTTCTCAGCAAACTCTATATACGGGATCCATACATACCCTAAAGTATTCTTACTCATTAATATTATAGGCAGCAGGCTTAGTCCCGACAGAATCGAGAATCGAATCAGTTTCATATCAACTGCTTTTGGTATTTTATTTGGTGGATTACTTTGAAACTAACCAGGATAATGGAAATCGTTAGATCGTAACTTTTTATACTCCCGACCATACGTCAATTTACAAACGTCAATTTACGCGTACGCGTCACGGTCGAATCTGAATCAAAATCGTATCAGTTTGGAGAGTAAGGCCCCTGTATACGCACAATTCTCACAAAACTGAACCTAAAGTTTCACGTATTTAATGATTTGAAATTGTTCTTCTCGCTAGCAGACTCATTAACTATAATTAACCTAAGATTTACGACGGAAAGGAACGGGACTTTTTCTGACTTGAAATATGACTTCTTTTGTTATTCCGGGCAAGATTAAGTGTAGTTACCATAATGACCGTTAGTCAATGAATTATACAGCGGGTCTCATGGTTCAAATATCAAGCGGAACATAGTGTGAAATATAGTGTACAGTAATTAATTATAAAAACATAAATTAGTAGTAATTAAATAAAGAAAGAAATCATCCTTATTTACGATAGGGGGATCAAGTTGGGCCTACAATTTACATGGGTCCATATATATAAAAAAAAAGAATAATAATGTACCTATAGTGTGAAGAGAAGGACGCGTAGAGCATTATTTCTTTTCACACACATCTATCTTTACAGGATACCTAATACAATAGATAATTGAACAGAGTATAATTAAACAATATAAATTACTTACCATAGTGCGAAAAAAAGGAGTGAATCTTACTATGCTGGGGCTTGCGACCTTTTCTACGAGTACACACACGAACGCACTGTTCGTTGACCTAACACCCGACCAGGCTAAAACTCATATGTTTCGTGACTTTCATGGTAATCTTAATAGCGATTTTTCGCGGTATGGTAAGTAATTTGTATGAGGTGTCAAAACTAAAAACGCTCTACACTATACTCGGCTTAATATACTTGGCTGGATGAACGCCAGTTAAATTAAATCCGCTATGAACGACACGGTGTATTTTAATGTTTTATGCCATACAACAAACTAAACAATAAAATAAAAAAATAACTTTCGAATTATTGTAAAGCAGTAAGCGAATTGATGATGTATTTGTGGTCCAAATTACGTTAGAGACATAGACGATAGGAACAAACACGATTTATAAATATTAGCAAGAGGCAACAATGTTAGTACTTAACCATACCCCCTAGTCTAACCACATTATATAGTGCCAATTTCACCAATACATGTTAAAGTTAATGCTTCATTAAATATCATGTTATCCCTTTCGTTTTTCCTGTCAATGAATGAGAAGGCATATTTTAACAAAGCGGTTAACACTAACATGCGTTGGTGAAATCGGGTTTATATTTCCGTGACAAAATAAAATCTTTCTTAGATTAGTACCATTTTATAAAATTGTTCCGTGTATAATTTTTTATAACTGTATGATAGGTACGATATTATTAGTAAAGAGATGAACATTACAATGTTACAATATTATAAATTTAATGTATTAATTATTATTTTAAAGAAAATAGTTAGTAACTTATATCATGATCTATTACAAAATGACTTCCCAACGTTTGATAATAATTAAAACTTATCTTAATTATTTTATTAGATTCTGCTCATTTTTGATTTTCTGCATAATGAGTCGAAAAAGAAATTAAAATAAATAATATTTTATTTTCAAACAGGTTAGAAACTAACACTTTTAGAATTGTCCCACATTATGCCCTACCATCGTGCACTAGTTTGGGTCTAGCCCGGTGAGAAAAACCGGCGAAAGATACTTTTGCCGGTTTTTCTCACCGGGAATAGTATTACTTAAAATTTATTTTAAGTAATACATTGTAATAATTACAATGTATTACTTAAAATAAATTTAATATGCATTCAATAACCCAATCGGGTTTCTGATTAGTTTTAAAAGTGACTAGCTGACCGGTGCCAACTTGAGCATTTAAAAAATAAATAAAAACCGTTTCAACATTCCCTGGACTTCCACGAATATATCAAGATCAAAAATAGCCAAATCCTCCGTTCCGAGTTTTAGCGAGACTGACGAACAGCATATTTTCATTTTTATATACATATAAGATATAAGTTTGAGCGCAATTCCTTGATCTAAGTTACTGTCGCTCGTAACTTGTACCACGTTCACAAGGTGGTTATTAGAAGTTAGGAGGGCCTCAACCCTCGTTTGAATTAAAATATCCGATGGGGACGGTATCGGTTGCGGCGCTTATGAAATTACGCTGTTCAGGTATTAGATGCTGTTTACATTGATACATTTATTAGACTAGAGATAAAAGCCATATAAGCTCTATATTTAAGGGTGTGTTATTTAAATGGTAAATAGACATGTTTTCTCTGCTGATCAATCATAAAATCTTGCTGACCAAGTAGTTATTTTGCGGACCGAATGTTTACTATGCAAACTCATGGTATTGGTATGTTGCCTATTATCGATTTAATTTTTACCATTATCAAAATTATTTGCGGCACAATTTTTATTATTGCAGACAAAATCTTTGTATGCTGACTTACATTTAAATGCTGTTTTGGGTTGGCTCACCAAATTTTATTATTGCGTATCATTTAATTACTTCTCTTTATTTAATACTATCATTTTATTTGTTTGATAACACGGTATAGAAGCTAATATAAGGTACTAAACTATAATAGTTTCATTCTATTTTGATAAAAATAACTTATGAGGGTACACTTGCTAGAAACAAATTGTTAACACTAAAGTCAAGACGTTTATTGCTGCAGGTCATGATGCTCCATGGATTAATACATAACAAAATTGATTGTCCCGAATTAGTTAGCAATATATTCTATGTTGTACCTAGAACTATAATAAGACGACAGGCGCGCGCTTACCCGCTGTTTGCAACGGCTACATGTCGTACGAATGCTGGTGAACGGTCGCCCCTAAATAGACTAGTTAAAATATATAATGACAACTTTATTAACATAGATATATTCGCTATGGAAAAATATGTATTTAAAAAACAAATTACAGATGTTTTAATGTCTCACCAAAAAATGTAAAGCATAATTACTGTATTGTTAAACATTGTGTACTTTAGGTAATATGTGAAAACGTAGTGGAGTGTACAAAAACTTAACTTTAAAATAATATGTAATTTTTATATGTAATTTATCTGTATGCTTGTTTGTTTTCCAAATAAAATAAAATAAAATAGTCGATTTTTTATTACTTTATTATATCCTACACCACATATTTTACTTTTAATTTTATTCAAAAAGCCTCTTTTACTAAAATCAGACCAGTAGCTTAGGCGCTACGGTGGAACAAAGATATATACATATTATACTGTTCATAAATCATACCTTATCAAAAAAAAGTATGGAAAATATGAAAAGGCCTATATTTAATATCAAAAGAAAATGTTAAAATGTAATAAAATATGCCTTAAATATAATTGTGAGCCAAAATCTTTTAAATCATATTCAGCTTTGACTCGTGTCCTCAAAAGCCTTTGATATAGAGGTCATAAGCGTCCAATCTAAGGGACCCATCAGACGAGATGCGGGCAGCGTTTGAATAATCGTGAAAAAGGTATGAATTATGATTATGGCGGTAGGTAACTTGGTCCATGTAATCTACATTGTAAAGTTAGGAATAAAGAGTTTAGGGGTTCGATTTCAAAACCTTTTCTTTTAGTTTTTGAATTAGTGACGAATTTTCTTACAGTTTGCTATTTAGGTGTAATTAATTGTACGCTTATAAGTTTAGAAAAAAATATATTGCCTTTATCGCCAAGGGGACAAAACCAACAATATTAATGTATCGACTGATTGTAATATAATAAACGCCTGTGGTTAAATTTGGGCCAAATAATTAATAATACTTTAAATTTCTAGTTCCACTTTTTTCGGTTTGTTTGCCTCTTAGATTCACACTAAAATATGTAAATGTCTAGGAAATCTGAAATAAATATTGAAAAAGTATTCAGTAATAATATTATTATTAATATAAATTTATTATGTGACTATTGTGTTACCCAAAAAGACTTTTGCATTAGATACCTATTTCTCGTGTAATATTGTTGATTGTGATTGTTTTGCAATGTTTATGCAGCTAAAACCTCATAAATAAATAAATATACATATACAAACACATAGTAGCGTAAGCGAAGTAATGTTACTTTCATTACCTTTATGTATTACCATTATGCACTCCTCCTTATATAAACTATAAGTGTTTGAAATTTCATACTCCTATATCCGTATATTTTTTGTAAAAATTGTTAAAAAATTTTTGCTTCGCGCATTTTCACACATTATTATACATTATACATGATGTTATGTTTGATCGTCACCCATGTGATGTCACATGACCTTTGTCATTTCCCGCCTAAGCACTGTTTCACACCAATTTCCTGTTGGGTCTGTCAATCTGACGTATTCGTTTATATGGTCTTAAATAAAATTCCACTAAAAGTTATCTGAAATCTTTGTTTCTAATAATAAATTTTGTCCACTTAAAAATGTTGTAATATGTTAGAAAATGTACGTATGTTAGAAACTAACTCAAATTCAAAGAAGAAAAATTAACACTATTTCGAAGAGGAACTTTTGTATGTTTGTAACGAATTAAAAAATTACTAGACGAATTGCTTTATTTCTTTCACTATTAGAATGCAACGTTATCACTGATTAAGCTAGAATAAAGCTCTCTTCTCTACTTAGTATTTATGACAACGCTTTTAAATAATGATTAAAATAATTATCAATATTAGCTGAATTAAAATCCTGTACTCGAAATAAGTATATCACGCAAGTTACGCCTTATATTTTTTTATATTATGAACTAAAAGTTATTGTCTATAAACGACCTTTTCTATAAAAGTTGTGACTCAAGTCTATATGGCCCGAACTTTGAGTAACAAAAACGCACCAGTTGCTCGTCACGCTTTTTGTGTGAAGATCACGAAGATAGCGGCTTTGACTCCCTGATTTATTACTTACATTCGATGGACCGTTCAGACTACAACAACCCTGTTAGACCTTTGATGTTCAACAGTTTCCGATCTCTCTATTCCAAATGTAGTTTTAATAGGGTTTACTTTATAGTTTTATTGCGATTTATATATATATTATATTATTTCGTAAAGCATAGATATGCATTAATTTCTTTTTTATAATTACAATTTCAAACACGTCTCATGGTTTGTTAGTCTCGCTAAAACTCGAGAACGGCTGAACCGATTCGGCTATTTTTAGTCTTGAAATATTCGTGGAAGTCCAGGAGTGAAGGTTTAAACGGCTTGTATGCTCAACGAAGTTGGCACGAGTCAGCGTATAATATTAATTGTGCCAATAACTAATATTAGTTCCTAAAATCACGATAAGATTTTAATTCATAAAAGTAACAACAACCTACACTACCAGCTACATTTTAATTGTTGTTATATGTTGAAACTAAAAATTGAAGATGATATGAATTATGGTTGAATTTAATATTTATTCCGACCTGTAGTTATATTAAATTACACTCACTTTAACAAAGAAGAACACGTTTATAAAAGAGAAGTACACGTTTGATAACAAAATGGAAGCCTTGAAACATTAAAATAATGAAAGTAATATATTCCACAGCATTGAAAACACAGTCTCTAAACAAAAATTATACAGTATTAAAGATCACCAAAAACAGCTCAGTACAGTACCGAACTAGGGAGTCGAGAACGGAAATCAAATAACGTCTTCGCCTTTACCGGAAGTGTGCAGATGATGTTCTGTAGCTTCCGAGATCTGTATGCGAAAATGTTTTTGAAATTCGAAAGTCGAGCTACGTCGATTTATGGTACTATCTACGTTATGGAGGGTAAATTTTAAATCGGTCTGGAATCTTATATATACTAACGATAGTTTAAACTTAAGATATAATATTATTATTATTGTATATCCTACTTATATTATAAACGCGAAAGTAAGAATTTATGAGTTGGTATGAAACTTTATCAACCGCGCACTTGAACTGTTTATCTTATATAAGTACAAAAATTAATTGCTGTTCGTTAGTCTCGTAAAACTCGAGAACTGCTGAACCGATTCAGCAATTTTTAGTCTTAAAATATTCGTGGGTGTCCAGGGAAGGTTTAAATGCTCAACGAAGTGGGCACTGGTCAGCTAATTTTCTATATTTTACATTTTAATTCATTATATTTAGGGTGAAGTTTGTATTTTATAAATTAGGTAAAAAAAATAAATTAACCTTACTTAAATTAACCTTATATATAAAAATAAATTGCTGTTCGTTAGTCTCGCTGAAACTCGAGAACAGCTGAACCAATTTGGCTATTTATAGTCCTGAACCATTCATTCATCATTATTTTAGATTTTTCGAGTCAGCCTTAAAAATCATACAAAGTATCTACAGAAATAGGGATACAAACGCTTTCAAAACCCATTACCATAACAAAATACCGGGTTTGGGCAAGACAGGGGCCGAAGAGGGACAGGAGGGAAGGAACACTAAATCAAACGCGATTCACATCACGGAAGTCTGCAGATGATGTCCTGGAGATGGGATGTCGTATACGATCGCCCTTTATCGTCCAAATAGATATGAGAATAATAGAGCACAGTTAACCTTCAACTATAGAGTAATAACTCCGTGGTCTAGCGGTTCAGAGCTTCTCTCTCGACCTCTCTTCTCCTCCTCTCGTGGGTTCGATTCCCGCGTTGGAACAACAAATAATGTTATTTTCAAGTTTGGTTAGGACAATGCAGGCTGATCACCTGATTGTCTGACAAGAAAGATGATCCATGCGTCGGATGGGCATGTAAAAAGTCGGTCCTGCGCCTGTTCTCTCGCCAGTCGTGTCGGTTTACCGTCCCACTGGGTTATGAGAGTAAAAGGAAGAGAGAGTGTCCTTGTGTAATACGCACACACTTGGGCACTATAAAATAACTCCTGCGTAGCTGGCTTGGTTTCATGAAATCGGCTACCGACGCTTCACACCACGTCAATCTAGACCCGTGCTAAGTATCCGGAAAAGTTTGTTTTACCAGACAACGGAAATATATTATTGAATACTTTTTAGTTATATTCAATACGTATAGTTATATAATCTACTTTGTGGTATAACGTATTGAGTTGTATTTCATACGAATAGCACTATTCGTATGAAATACAACTCAATACGTTACATACATAACGTACATTTTTATCACTCTTTTCGGTTACGTTGTATAACATCGCGACAAACACGTTTATAAATGCAAAATGCGACAGCAATACTGGCATTAGTAAATATTTTTATCGGGTGTACACGGGTTTAAAACGTGCCGTCAACGGGATTAAAAATTCAAATCGCCTGTTCGACCCGCCCGCCCGGTTGTTGTAACTTACGGTGTGAGAATAAATTAGTTCCAACTTTTTGGCGTTGTGGAATTTCACTTTTATGTATATAAAAGTACATAAAGTTTAAAAAGAATAGTCACTATAACTTTGAGATACGATTATACCATCTTTCCTCATTTTGGTAATGTATTTTTTTATTTTTTAATGTCAATAACTTAAAAAAAATTTTTTTTTACTGTTTAGTTTTTTTTTCGCAATTTTCCAATTACTATAAATAATATATATTTCCAGAATGAAAAAAGGTAGTTAAATCTTATCTCAAAGTTATAGTGACTGTAATTTTTACACCTGTTATGTCTACCTACTGTGTTGGTAGAAACAGTTTTACTTTTGATCAACTACAGCTCACACATACACCTGTACATCGACCAAAACATAGAACCTACACCTACAGCCTGTGGGCATTCTAAATCTACACCTAATATCTGGGGGCACTTTGCCCCCGCCAAGACTAGCCAAGCACACAAACACGAGTTAGTCAAAATGTGATACTTGGCCGTTTTTCTACCGTTACGAAGATTTCATAGGCATTCATCGTGTGTGAAATAAAACTGCCAAGCATTACGTCTGCAAGAAATGTATAGTATGTGAAGTTACGCCTGGTAATTTAAGGGTGCATAGATCAAGAATATTGTCTTTACATGAGATCTAACAAATGTTTTATTGTTTTTACTAAAGTGTAGTGTAGAACAGCTGATCTGATAACTGTTTCATAGGGTAAGCTATGGAGACTCGTCTTGGCAACATTTTTACCTGAAAATGTTTTGGGTGGGATGTATATTTAAGTATATATCTACATCCTTATCTGTACATTAGGGTGTAGATTTTGATATCTACTACCTACATCTATGTGTCAATTATTGAAAATATAAACTGTATTGTTTCAAAAACTATAAATGATGGTACTCGTAGCATACATTCTGCGTCCATCACAATTTGGATGGATATTTATGGAATGAATGATTTCCCGGCTGACTAAACCGGATAATACGAATATTTAGGATGACTATGAAACGACAAATGACAATTCGTATTGTTGGCATTCCAGATTCCGCGCTAGAATTCCGTAAACAAAACAAACGCGTGGTATTTGAATTCATAATATGCAATTTCTAGATCATCTAAACTCCATCAAATTCTGTTGCGTGAACTTTAATGTATGTGATTGTGTGAGCTGTCAAAAGTTTACACGCCGAGATGACAGGTCCACACAAATTTCTTACAACTTGGTAATTAAAACTTCAAGCATGTGGGTGGGCTTAGAAAGTTTGTGTCCGCGCTGAGATCGTAACCAGATGTGGTTTTTTACCCGACTACAGAAGAGGTTACCCCCTTGTTGATCGAGAGTGTGTATGTATGTATATTGTTTTAACACCTCCGTGGTCTAGTGGTTTAGAGCTTCGCTCTCGACCGGAGGTCGTGGGTTCGTTTAGTAATAATACACTAAATACTTGCACTTTTTTCCCACTTTATTAGTTTTTTCACAAGTTATTTATTAAAATACACGTTCGGTTTCGACATAGTCATCATCAGGTGACTAGTTTTTAGTGTATTATTACTAAATAAAATGTATTTCCATCAAGAACCTACGGTACAATCAATAACATATGTCGTGGGTTCGATTCCCGCGTTAGAATAACAAATATATTGTTTTCAAGTTCGGTAAGGACAATGCAGGCTGATCACCTAATTCTAACAACAAGTTTAACAAGAAAGATGATCCATGCATCGAATGGGCCTGTAAAAAGTCGGTCCTGCGCCTGATCTCCCGCCAGTCGTGTCGGTTATCCGTCCCACTCGGCTACGACAGTGGAAAAAGATAGAGTATTCTGTGTATTGCATACACACTTGAGCACTATAAAATAGCTTATAAAATAAAATCTTGTGTAGTTGGACTGGTTCCAATAAAACCAGCCACCGTCCCCGAAATCAGTGTGGGAGGCATTAGAATTGCTTGGAAGGTTCTGCAGCCTGAATAGTTGGATGAATTTTAGCTGGAGAGGTGTCATAAGATTCGTGATTACGTGAGAGTGACACTGGACATATTATGAGAATAAAAAGTCGGGTTTTAAATTTTTTAAATAACCTCTTCTTAGCTTCTTCTTAGCTGTTGCAAATTTAACTTTATTCAATACGTATGGGATACTGAAACAATTCCTAATACATTGTTCTGATTAATTTCGTTGAGGTCCCAAGACATATCTTACATATCCCTCGGGCACCCTTGAGATCAAAGAGGTTTTGAGGTGCTCTGTCGACCCTAGCTACACAGGACTTGTATTAACGAAGATGAGCCGACGCCTTCTATCATATTCCGATACGAATTTGTACCTTAATAATGTAACAATAGAGATGAATATTGCGCTGTAGGAAAAAATGTGACGCTTGGACTCTGGGTGAAATTTATAGTTTAAGTCCCGATTTCACCTTGTTAGTGTTAACGACTTGTTAAAATGCCATGCCTTCTCATTAATGACATGAAATACGAGAGGGATAACACGATATTTAACGAAGGTTTAACTTTAACAAGTGTTAGTGAAATTGACACGTACACTCTGCTCACACTAGGTAAGACGCCACACGACGCGGTAAAAGTAAATTGTTTGATGATTAATTGTTTGTTGTATGAAAGAAAAATGAAGTTTGAATGCATTTGCAACCACATATTCCCACCACTGTAAAGACTTAGGTCTTTGAGTTGATTTGCTTGAAGTATACTGTTGTTATTACAATCGCTGTAGATGTAAGTCTCGTGGAATAAATACAATAATGAAAAGCTTCATGTGCTGTCGACTTTACCTACAATTCATACCTACATTTCTCATTGAACACATAAATTCGCTCGTCATTTAGCGTAGCCTATGGTCAATTCACATACATTTTTTTTAAATTTTGTAAGCGATAAAAAGCGATAGCATCTTGAATCAGGGCATGTCGACAACCACAAAAAACCCTTTGATATGTACTCTACGAAAAGACAAGAAATCATATATTCATTCAATGAATAAAACTGACAATAACTTTAATGGAATAACATGAAATATGATCTGAAACAATGGAAACAAAGCGAGGACACTCAGGATTCACTATCATTATTATTTCAAAGCGACTTAGTGTTCCAGCGCCGAAGTGAGGTAGCCGTTTGCATAAACTTCTCCCACTTCTAAAGTAGATTTACCGTGTCTACTTACTTGTTATGTTATAATTAAAATGTATTTGTATTCCCGATACAACGATAAAACAGCACAGTTTGGTCTTTTTTCTATTCATTGTGATTTATCTGATGCTTTTAAAGTGCAGCGCCAATGATTATTTATTTTACATAATATATACAGGCTATAATATTAATGAGAGATAATACCTTAGGGTGCCTACGGGATCCGTATATATACCCATAGGCACTCATAGTTTACTGTGTGTTTACCAGCGCTGAAACAGTTATTTGTTTTTAATTATTGTATGGGCAAATTTATAATATTGGGGTATTTCTCATAGAAATGAAAGTCTTTCAGTGATAGTACTTTCACAGTATACTCTACATAGAAGACACACCTTAAAGTATTATCACTCATTTATTGTATATCGACGAGCTGAACCTTCGGCTTATTCCAAAAACCTATTTCTCTGGTTTTCGTCATCTAAGATAAACATGATGTTTTCTTTTTTTATTTTTTGATCGGGACGTAACCTACAGTTTCTTACTCATAACTCTTTCTACCAAAAGGTTGACATTCTGTAATGTGCACTGTTTGATCACAACACGTAAAACCATCATCGTCATAATTTTTTCAGCTATGTCACCAGCTATCGCCTCCGTGAACTACTGGTTCTTAGTGATTATTTTTTTATTAGACACAGAATAGCTGCCATATTATGATCCCATAAAAAAATTACATAGTTTGGCCTTGACCTTTTTATTTCATGACCATATTCCACCAATTTTCAGAGGTGATACACACTTGACGATACATTTTTTTTATGATTGAATGATGATTTATGTAGTTTCATAAATGTAGTACGGCTAATTCAGGAGCTTTTCATTTTTGCATTTATCGACTCTCAACACAAAAAGGAGGTGGAAACTATAAAATATATGGTGTCGGTCAGTCTGTCTGTAGCATCGTAGCCACCAAACGTATTTATCTTTTACACTAAGTCAGTGTAACTAAAAATAAACTACTTTTAAAAAAGCCGACTTCAACAACTAAAAAGCATAAAATAATACTTTTATAATGTAGTTACAATTAATGTTCTTTTTTGGTCGGTGTCAGGTAACAACATCCTAAAGTTGCTGACTTGAAACTCACCATTGCTAACATCGACTTCAAAAAGAACATTAATTGTAACTGCATTATAACGGGTGTAAAAAGAGCAGTCACTATAACTTTGGGATATGATTAAGTATAATCAAAAAAACATTTCTAGAATGAGACAAGGTAGTATACCTTGTCTCATTCTAGAAATGTTTTTTTTTCTTCATTTTTTTTCTAAGAAATAAAAAAAAATTTTGGTTTATTGTTATTTTTGCGACAAATTAATAAGAAATGGTAAAAAGTAAAAAATTATTTTAGTTTTTGAGAAAAAAAAATATAAAAAATACATTTCCAAAATGAGTTAAGGTAGTATAATCGTATCTCAAAGTTATAGTGACTGCTCTTTTTACACCATGTATAAGTATTGTTTTATGCTTTTTAGTTGTTGATGTCGGTTTTTTTAAACGTACATTCTTTTTTATAACTTGCTACCAGTTAGCAATATAGACTAATGGAATAGAAGCGGTATACTCCACAAATATTACGCGTTTCATATTAGCATGCGCATTTCAGTGATAGCTTAAAAGGTTAGCAATCCACTTTGAGTGAAGCCTAGTGTGTCTAATGTCAATCATATTATAATCCCAGTTCTAAACTCTGGGGATTGTTTTAAAGTTTTTATGACGATCTCTATAGTTCAGTGTCGGTGCTCAAAGGAGGTCGCGGGTTCAAAAAAAAATTATATTGTCGATTAATTTAGGCCCTAAGCTCACGGCTTTATAAAACTAATAATAACACTTTATTTCATGCGCATCCTTCGGGAAACGTACATTTTGTCACGATAGCCTCATGGAAATTTTCGCCAAATTTACTTATATCCATTAGTTTTAGAACCTATTAATACTTACTAGTACTTGCCTCTTTATACATTAGTGGCCACTAACCTAACTTAAAAATATAAATATAAAGGAATACGAAAATTTCAAAATTGAAAATGCACATACTCATTGGAATTCGTAAAAACAGTACCAAAAATTCTTCCCTCCAATATGTGACAAGCGGCGTCCTGTGTGTGACGCGGACGTGGAGAACTATTTATTACCTTCAGCTTTCCAGCTTTAATTAAAATCCATCGTCATCATCATCAGCCGCTCTCCCAATGAGAAACAGTCCCACCACATTCACATGTCGCCGAGATAACCCTCAGCGGGTTTCACGGTGCTACTAGTACAATAATATTATGTAAGAAAACAAATAATAATAATAACATCTATGGACGCTTCACACCACGTCAATCTGATCCCGTGCTAAATATCCGAAGAACTTGTGTTACAGGTACCAGACAACAGATACACACAGATTTAAGATTTTTTACATTATGCACAAATTTAATACACATCCATGACCCAGGAACATTGAAAACTTTTTGTTCCCTCGGCGGGATTCGAACCCGCGACCTCTCGCTCGAGCACCAACGCGCTCAACCACTGCGCTACGGAGGTCGCCAAACAAATGTAAGAAAAGTAATTAAAAAAAATGTAAATCAAGTAATAAAAAAAAAAATCTAATTATCATATATCAAGATTCGGAATGAAAGATGAAAAATTTATCACGTGTGAACAATCCGAAATGAAGAAATTGGAAAAAATACAAAAAACACATTTCAGAAAATATAAAGATAACTAACTACCCGTACCCACTTCGTTGAGCATACAAACCGTATAAACCTTCCCTGGACTTCCACGAATATTTCAAGACTAAAAATACCCGAATCGGTTCAGCCGCTCTCAAGTTTTCGCGAGACTAACGAACAGCAATTCATTTTTATATACAAGATAATAAATAGGGACTAATTGGTTTGTTTATTCGTTAAGTTATTGTCACCTGTCTACGAACCTAAAAGGAAGGGTAATGTTTTTGGCAGTTTTATCTTATCTTTAGTCTATCTATCTCGGCCATCTAGTGAGGAAACTCTTTGAGCCTTCTAGGTAGGTACTCTGGCTGATGGGGATAAGGAATAATATAGTTACTGGATGTAAAAATACCAGTTTTAATAACTTGGGGATAATATTATGATTATTACATCTATTATCATTCTAGAAATGTACCTGGTCTATTCTTTTTTAATTAATTTTCGTCAAATATTTTTTGTCCCGATAATAACAAAAAAAAAAAAACAGAAAAAATATTGTAATTAAATATATATTTTGTTGAATGAGGCTGTGTTTCCACTGACGCGGAACGGAGCGGGTTTCCACGGAAACAGCACGGGCATTGTTAAAGGTCAATTTGGGCACCGCTAAGCTCTTCTCCGCTCCACTCCGCGTCAGTGGAAACGCAGCCTGAGAATACATGGTACGTGTATAACCATATCCCCAATATCTTTCCCGCAAAACGATATGAGTACGCAGGTTGGTGTAGTGTTTTTAAAAGTCGTTTTTACGTGCCGTCACAATAGGAGCACGATTCTCGGGCCGTGGAAAGAAGTTCGAATATTAGTATATCCCGCTCGCAATCTCATTTGCATGAGCGGAACAGACCGATAGTAAAAACTAAGTTCGAGGCCTGAGAATTAGGGCCCTGTTCACAGTTGTTCCCTTCTTGTTCGCATATTACAATTAATAGTTTAATATCTTCATTATTTTTAATGGTAGATACTTAAATCATTTTAGTTTTAAGTACATTATTTGTTTACCAGGGGGCAATAATAATATAAATTAAAAAAAAACATTCAAAACACTAATTGTTATCTTAAGATTCTATACCTTCTATTTTTTTTAAACTAATGATATTGTGAACTAAAACTTGACCGCATACATACAGCTTTGTTGTGACATACGATTGTAAGTTACGTAGGTAAATAAAAAAGCCAATCGACTGCGTCGTGGCTATCAGCCATCAATCAATCTAGTGCATTCGGCCACGTAATGGATAGACCCTTTGTGTTTCGCGTTTACACCTTCACAGTGCTCAATTGGCATAGAATATTTGACATGAATATAAGAGGTGAGCGCGCTATAAAGGTCAAAATCCTTTAAAACTTTTTTCTAGAAATCATTCTTCGGTCTTATTGAAAAATCTAATAAATGATGATTCATAATATATCAAGCCAAATATTGTATGAAGAGAAAGACTCGTAGAGCATTTTGGTTTTGGCACCTCATATAAATTACTTACCATAACGCGACAAACCGCGATTAAAGATCTCCATAAAAGTCACAAAACATATGAGTTTAAATCCTGGCTATGTCTTAAGTTAACATGTGTCTAGGAGCCCGCGAGTCCCAGCATATTATATTCACTCTTTGTGGTCATTTTAGACTGATTTTTTTAATGATTTTTTTTTAGTTATATTAACTACTAGCAGTTCCCGCGACTTCGTTCGCGTGGTTTTTGAGTAACTTAAGCCGTTTATGCAGCGCACGCAACGAAAGCCCCCAAATGTAAATAATTTTCCCCATTTTTGTAACATTTCTCACTGACACTTCTCTCCTATTGGTCCTAGCGTAATGATATATAGCCTAAAGCCTTCCTCTATAAATGGACTAACCAACAAAAAAAGTTTTTTTCAAATCGGACCAGTAGTTCCAGAGATTAGCGCGTTTAAACAAACAAACAAACTTTATAATATTAGTATAGATTAGTATAGATTTTATATGTGTCAAAACAAAAAATGATCTACGTGTTATTCTTTTCACACTATAATCGGCTTGATATATGAAACATGAATAATGTTTATTAATCTACATTTTATAAGGAGATGTTTTTTTTATAATTCTTTGTTTTTATTTAAATATTTATCGGTCTTATTTTACTTTTACTTTTTTATTGATTACTGAGATGTTGCTGTCCGTTTGTCTGTTACCAGGCTGTATTTGTGTAACCATTATAGTTTGACAGAGAATTTCAGTTAATGGTCTCTGTACAAAAAGAGACATATTATGTCATGTTTTTTGGTGTTTTTTAAGAAACTCTTTGTGTTGACTCGTACATCACCAATATATACTAATGTTATAAAGCGGAAGAGTTTGTTTGTTTAAACGCGCTAATCTTAGGAACTACTGGTCCGATTTGAAAAATTATATTTTTGTTGGATAGTCAATTTATAGAGGAAGGCTGTAGGTTATATAACATTACGCTGCAACCAATAGGAGCGAAGCGTCAATGGGAAATGTTGCAAAAACGGGGAAAATTATTCACATTTGGGGACTTTCGTTGCGTGCGCTGCTTAAACTGCAAACGAAGTCCCGGGTACAGCTAGTTATTTTCTAAGAGACAAATAAACCTTTTAAAATTCGAACATAAAATGTATAATTATTATTATCTAAAAACGACAGCACAAAATGTTGAAAAGCTTAAGATTTTAAATAAAGAATCATTTTAAAATTAGAATGCAGCGTTTCGTCATTAAAAGTCGATTATGGCGCGAATATCTCCCAATAGCTTTTCAATTAAGACGATATCTTGAGTCAGTCTCCAGCGAGCTGTAACTACATAAATTATCTAGGTTACTGACCGTCTAACGCCTAGACTGCAGGCTAGAAACCGAGAGATATGCCAGACACAAAATAAAAAGTTTTAATATTCGTTAAAATTCGTGGTAATTTAACGTTCGGAATATCTTTTCGAATCATATTTTTTTATTTTTAAATGCAGGTGATTTTTGAATTGTCAGTATCCTGTTAAACCGCCAAAAGCTGGCGTTAAATTTAACTTGATGTTTTTCAGTTTAACAATTTACATTGAAAAACCATCATTTATTTCATCAGAAATCACAAACATTTAAAATGTATCAGTGACACTAAGAGGAATATCATATAGCCAGTGATAGGTGAACGGGGGAGAAAATGGGGGTGAATAGGGGTGAATCGGGGTGAATGGGGTGAATTGATCGAACCCTCCGCCGTCGGCCTTCAATTATTCAGAAGGAATGTTTGACAGCTTTTTATTAATTCACATATCACCCCCCGAATGAAACTTTTTCAATTAAGTAGAGCGTCGCAAAAAAAAAATCAGCGAAACTTATTATCATCATCAGCCCTTATTTAAATTAAATCTATACATATAATAAATCTGTAGAGGAGTCGTGTCTGTACATTGAAGATATTTGAAAAAAAATATTATAGGGGACCTTTATTTACGCAATAGTACCCAAAACTATGATTTTTGAAATTTTTGTCTGTTTGTCTGTTTGTCTGTTTGTCTGTTTGTCTGTTTGTCTGTGGGTTTGTGCACGCTAATCTCAGAAACGGCTTATCCGATTAAGATGTACTTTTCACTAATATATTGCGGCAAGCTTCACTTAACATTTAGTGTTTGTTTTATGTAAATCGGTTCATAAATAAAAAAGTTATGACAATTTTAAAAGATCATGTCGTTTTTGCTGGACGTTTGTAGGAAGCGCGCGCCGGGTCCGAGAGCCGCGCGCCGCGCCGCCCGCGCCGCGCCGCTTCAAATTGTATTCGCAGCAAACGCACCGGGGCCGCGGGGGTGACTTTTATTTGTTAGTTTTAGGCTTGCTAGGTAGGGACAATCTAAGATTTTTTTTCTTGAGTTTATTACGAAAGTTATTTGTATAAAATCAGTTAGTACTTTTACTGTAAAGTCCTTTGTGATAAGTAGGTACTGTATACATATTTGTTAGCGTAGGTTAGTAATAAGTAAATAAATAAAAACCGGCCAAGTGCGAGTTGGACTTGCGCACCGATAGCTCCATACAAACCTGATTGACATAGAATTTTGATTTGGTTACAGCTTGAATATATTAGAGACCTAAGTATTTGATAAAAGTTTCAATTATACACATTCATGACAAACGGTACTAAGTTTTTACTATCTATATAATGTTACTAAAAACGTATGGTTTTAGACGTTGCTTGGTTTCAAATTTTATGATTTTGAGTTCACGAGAATCCTTTAGGTTTTGATTCCCTTACGAGTGTCGAAAATGACGAAATTTAGCGACATACCTAAGCGACTGCTTTTGGTTGCATTGGCTAAGACGTCTGATTTTTTCACTGCTTCAAGGAACAGTAGGTATCCTGAGTATTTTATATAATTTTCATCTTGATACCTACACGCGTTTCTGAGTAAAAGGGTGACAGACAGACGGACATGGAAATGATCTTATAATATGTGTTTAGTTTTTTCCTTTTGAGGTACGGAATTTTAAAAACAGTTTTAAGATTTTCATAAATATATTGCTCTTTTTTTTTTGTTTTTTCTATTTTATAATATATACGTTAAAAAACATCTTGATAGTTATTAAACTGTGCTACAGGGTAAAACTGTTGATACAACTCGATTCCAATCGAGATACCTTTTGAAATTCTAGCCTTTTGCGGCCTGTCCTGGATATGTGTTAACAGATTATTATGGGTTTTTTTGCCAAATATCATAATAGAGTATTCTCATATACAAATCTATCTTACAAGCGATAGCGCGATGCAGAGCAGACCATAATAGCGACATCTATACGCCAAATGCCGTACTTTTAATACAATTATAGCAAAGTTGAGTAGGTACCTACATTTATACAATACGTTATCCGAGAGTTATACTCAGCGTGCATCATTAGCAATGTATAATATTATTTTGCATTGTATATTATAGTTCTCATTCCGTCCGTTAAAATTCATACTACAGCCTACTATTACTGTTTATAGTCTTCTTTGTCCAAATTATGTATTCGATAACTGCATAATATATAGAATTTTGATTAACATAAGTATTGTGTTTACAGTTAATCTAAAAAAGTTATGTCAATATAAGTTAGATTTATGTTTTTCTTGATATTTTTATTTCTTAGTTTTTATTATGGACCGAATGGTTTTTATGTTAGGTACAACTTAGGTTTGTTTTCTTTCTTTTGGGACTTTCTAATTTTCTATATTTTGCTACTTTTCTGTATAAAATCAGTACTTTAACAGTGAAGTGATTTATAATCAGTACCTACATGTTTGGTTATTAATAAATAAAAAACCGTCGGACCGAGTCGGACTTACGCACCTAAAGGCTAAAAGACCGCAAAATTTTGCGGCGCGCTGTCTTAATATTATCATTGTCGCCACACCAGCAGCGTCGGCGTGGAAACGATCATCGTCTGCAGTCGCTGCGGCGCTACTAGATGTTTGTCGTGTATGTGAGCGTAATATCAAGTAGCCCCGTTTGCATTATAGTAATTGTACACGGTCGTTTGTCAAGCTGGTAGTAGGAATTGTCAACATAAAGTAGTTTTTTAAATACCTCGACGACAGTTTTTATAACTAAAAATATTTTTAAAACAGATTTATATATATTATTATTATAACACTGCCCTAAATTACTTTTCCACGCGTACGGAGTCGCGGGCACAGCTAGTGTTTAAATATAATTTTACTTGTAACAAACATTTTAAAAAATTTTAAGCGTTTTTTAGATTTTATTTGTTGGTAAATTGTTAACTGTGACTTTTTCTAAGTAAATTAAAATAAAATATCATATATATAAACAAATCCTATACTAATATTAAATGCAAAACCTTGTGAGTAATGAAATATGGAGATTGGTGACTCCTTCACTCAAAAACTACTAAACATTTTTACGAAATTTTGTACTTCAGACTGTTTTTGGCTTGGAAGAATAAATTTTTTTATTTTGTTATTATTATAATAATTATTATTATCAAACGCGTATTGTACTTCACCTATTATTGGGACTCATTTTATCTTTAAGGATTTTTTGTTTTTATTTTTTATTAATGTACCAAACGTTTTTCTGTTATTGAGTCAATAAATATCATATAAATACATAAATAGGTAATGGGCCGGCCACATAGCTCGAAGATTGGACGGTCGATGGGGCAAAAAGATCCTAGAGTGGAGGCCACGTACTGGCAAGCGCAGTGTGGGACGGCCACCTACCAGATGGACCTACGACCTGGTGAAAACTGCCGGGTCACGTTGGATGCAGGTGGCAATGGACCGGTCGCACTGGAAATGTATTGGAGAGGCCTATGTCCAGTATGTCCAGCAGTGGACAATAAAAGGCTGAAACGACGAATCGGGATTAAAATAGTTTCAATTTTTCATGACTCCTTGACATCCCTTGTAGGTTTACCTTTTTATAATCTGAGCGCATATAAACCCACCATAAAAGTTCAAAAGTGAACAGCAAAAGTCCATAACTGTATGTTTCCTTTCCAGTTTTGAATATAAAAAACCTTTCATTTCCAATTATGTTAGAAACTAACCACCGGTTTCTGAAAGGAAAATCAATGGTCACATCAACTAATTGTTACATAATGCTATGTCATTATGTATTAGGTTTAAAACAATGAGATGTCAAAGATGACATTGACAGTGATGCCTAACATAGTTTTAATATTAGTCCTCTAGGGAAGCCCTTGTAAGAAAGATCTGTGTACCTAGTTATATATATTATATCTACGTGTGAATAAAGCCAAATACGATTAACTAGAAGTGTTTATTATTGGACGTGTAATTGGATCCTAATAACAATAACATATGCTGTGGCACTAAACACTAATCAGTGTTCAAATATCAGTTTTTAAATTCAGAATGACGCTACTCAAAAGACACCATTACATAAAAGAGTTACCCCCGTTTTTTGTGAAGGTTAATCTGTAACAAAAAAGGGTGTAACACAGCGAGAAGAACTGGCGTAACCCTAACGCTTTTCTTAACAAAATTATACGATACTCAGTTTCTCTTAAGCCAGTTTCCTTCTGCATCGATACAGGGAAATAAGTGTTTCCCGGCTTCGGATGAGGCTCAGGCCGTAATATGATTGCCGCTGGTTTGCATCCAATCTGGAAGTCTTCAATATTCCTCTTGACGATTTATGCGAGCGGTATTTATTTGCGCTATCTTGGATGGTTACAATAATTGGCTCCTCATTAGCAAGCGAACAAAAAACAAACCATGTTATTTATTTATTTATTTAAACCAATCGAATAAAGATAACTACACTTTAACTCCTGTAGAAATATATTATATTGTTCGTAGGGTGCCGACGAAAGAAGTGCACATATCAAACAATATTTTTTTAAATCGGAGTAGTTCCTGAGATTAGCGTGTTTAAACAAACAAACAAATAAACTCTTTCGCTCTATAATATTAGTATAGGTTACATAAATATGGGTTAATACGCAATACCACTCTTCCTTAACTGGTTAAGTTAAGTTAAGTGACTAATGAGCTAATCGAATGTATACAGTATCCCTCGGAAACACTGAACTTTTTCACTATAAAAAGTAGCCTACGTGTCAATCAGTCAAAATTGGCCGCTAGAAGAACAAAATAAAGAAACACATTCATTCACAAACTTTAGCCTTTATAATATAATAATAGCTCCCCTCACAGATTTTGGTGTCGGTAGCCGATTTCATTGACACCAGGCCAGGTACGCAGGAGTTATTTTATAGTCCCCAAGTGTCTGCGCAATACACTGAAGCAATCTGTCTTCCTTCACTCTCGTAGCCCAATGGTACGGATAACCGGCACGACTGGCGGGAGATCAGGCGCAGGACCGACTTTTTACATGCCCATCCGACGCATGGATCATCTTTCTTGTCAGACAATTAGGAGATCAGCCTGCATTGTCCTAAACGAACTTGAAAACAACATATTTGTTGTTCCAACGCGGGAATCGAACCTACGACCTCCGGGTCGAGAGCGAAGCTCTGAACCACTAGACCACGGAGGCGTTAGGTTAGGCGTTTGAGTCGTTTATAATATGAGTTTAATTGTATTTTATTTTATACTATAAAATTTGTAAAAAAGTTTACCAAATGTTATTTCGAAGTTCTAAATCTAATTTATAGGCTTACTTTCATTAAAGTTATTTATGATGTATATAATATTATAAAAGAAATGAAACTCATTTAACCGCAGTAAAAATTTTAGTATATCTTCACTGTATTCTTTTATTGTTTGTGGTCTAGATATAATCTGAGTTAAAGCTTTGTTTGTTTCAGTCTAGACAAGATTAAAAGCTTTTCAATAGACTTTTTAATTTTGTTTTCACTTCAATCTCTATCGATTGGGGAATAGGTTTACATTTTTAGGACAACACAATTGATGGATTTACAATAAAAAGTGTAATAATATGAAATATTCTGCAAGTAGGTAAATAAATGTGTTTGTAATTGATAAGACTTACATAGACTAATAATAATAAGACTATTAATAATTTACATATAGTAATTGATTAACACTTTAAATATATACGCTCAACTACAAAAAAAAAACAGGTCTGTTGGCATTCTTATATATTTTTATCAAATCGACACAGTAATAATGCCTTAAATTTTTATTTTAAATGCCAACTGACCTATGTCTTTTTTGTTGAGCGTATAAAGAGTCTACTTAAAGTGTTATATGTATAGGGTGCAACCCGCAACTCGCAACGCACAACCGCTTGGAACACGCGGTTGCTGGTGCGCAGTGTGCGTTACAACACGCGGTTGCTGGCGCGCGGTGTGCGTTACAACACGCGGTTGCTGGTGCGCGGTGTGCGTTACAACACGGGGTTGCTGGTGCGCGGTGTGCGTTACAACTTACAACACGCAAGCAACCCGCGGTGTGCGTTATAACTCGCAAGCAACCCGCAACGCACAGTTACATTTTTCTTTTCTTACAGAAAATCAGCCTGCATTGTCGGAACCAGAATTAAAAATATCATTTTTTGTTGATTCAACATATATACGCCAACCACCCCCGGAGCCAAGAGGAAAGGTCCAAACCTCTGAGCCACAAAGGCTTATTAAGTATTAAGGCACTGCAGGCCCGCTACTAGCGCCTCTCATTATTTACTATCATAAAAAAGTTGCTAAATCGTAAAATATGAGAGTCAATACAGTATAGGATTTAGAGCTGTAATGAAATGCCAATAAATTTGTTTATTTATTTACCTAGTCCTTTAACTGATTACTTTTTAGAATAAGATCTTTGTGTTGTAGTAAAATTAATGTTAAAAAGAGTGGCGCTAGTAGCGGGCCTGCAGCGCCTTAAGAGGAAACACCACGAATTTTTTTCCATACAAAAATAGAGGTCTAGGGGATTTCTATTTCCTTCCTGGATAATTCTCCTCTAGAGTAATTATTTTTTTCCTGAATATTTATGGATATTGTTTGTACGTCCCTATTTTTCCTTTTTTTAATAAATTAATTACTTAAAGAGATATGGACGTTTAAAAACCTAAAAAAATGGCCAGACTGTCCGCTATGTTTAAATATCTAGGAAACAGATTTGGCTACAATAAACAACAAAATCAAAAAATAGGAACCTAGCTCAATTCTTTTTTAGCTAATACAGAAAAAAAAATTTAAATCGGTTAAGTTTTGGGGGAGGAAACAGGAATCCCCTAAACGTAGATTTCTGGTACTTTTAATAGGTAATTTCAGCCCAAGTTGCAGTTGTCTCTATCGCGCTAGTGCTGGCTAGTAGGGCACTGCGAGACAGCAATAGATTTTATAAATACCAATTTTGTATTTCTCTCAACCGTGGTGTTTCCTCTTAACGCCTCCGTAGTCTAGTTGTTTTTTTTTTCTTATTCCCCTAACATTGTCAGGGCTTGTTCATTACCTTTTATTTTTTGTTATTATTTAGTTCTTTTCTTTTATTTCTTTTTTTGTTTCGTTTTCAATTTTTATCCATGTAAATTTTATAGTTTAAGTACATATTTTTAGTCTATTGGTTTAGCGCGTGGCACTCGACTCTACGGGTCGTGGGTTCGATACCCGCGTTGAAACAAACAAGGTATTGTTTTTTAGTTTGGTTAGGACTGCAGATCACCTATTCTCAGACAAGAAAGATGATCCATGCGTCAGTTAGGCACGCGAAAAATTAAACCTGCACCTGATCTCCCGCCAGTCGTACCGGTTATGAAGAGTGAGAAAGTATTTCTGTGTATTGCGCACACACTTGGGGCACCATTATAATAACTACTAATTTGTCGTTCAATAAAACCAGCTACTGTTACCGAAATCGGTGTGGGAGGCATTATTATTATTATACGTTAATAATCATAATAATCATGGCTAGTGTTAGTACGCCAATTAGATTGACGTCTCGTTGAAGATGGGGTGCCAAATTTTTATTTCACCTCGGCTTTAGTTCGAGGGTTGTGGTGCGGTAGCCCTGGTAGTCTGTTAATTAGTCCCACCTCACACCTTACTACACCGAACAATCAAGGGCTCATGTACGTGCGCCTTAATTGAATCTTAATCAATACTATTGGTGTAGTGAATTTAGATTTCAGTATCGTCACAAATTAATTAGATCTTGATGTCATCACGATCTTCATGTTGCCAACCCTGGGGCCTTACTCTCCAAACTGATTCGATTTTGATTCAGATTCAATCGTGCCGAATCCCGAATAAATTGACGTTAGTTTATTATGATTCTCAGCCGATTGATATGGTCGGAAGTAGAAAAAGTTCACTCTAATAATATAAATGTTGGTTTATTTGTTACGTTTTCGAAAACTACATAACTGATCACCATGATACTTTGTACACATATCTTTGGAGGCATTAGAAATGATATAGGTCACATTTAGCCTTTTATTCCACGCAGACGTACCTAGTAAATAAAATCTTATATATAAAAATCAATTGCTGTTCGTTAGTCCCGCTAAACCGATTCGGCTATTTTTGGTCTTAAAATGTTCGTGGAAGTTTTAAACGATTTCTATGCTCAACGAAGTGGGCACGGGTGAGCTAGTCTTATAAAAATGAATTGCTGTTCGTTAGTCTCGCCTAAACTCGAGAACGGCTGAACCGATTTGGCTATTTTATTATAACGGTTTCTATGCTCAATGAAGTGGGCACGTGTCAGCTAGTATATTTATAAACGTATGAAAAACGACGCAGCGTCAACGCAGTGAAACGCACTAATGGAGCCTCATGCGTTGTTACTTTGCAACAATTAATTTCGTAACAAAAATTATAAAGCAGATTATATTATATTCAACAGGCCGAGCTCAGATGACTTTGGCCTACTTCTACAGGTGGTACTCAGCCCCACCCATTAGCCGTCCCACGGCGGCTAAAACAACAGTCTGAACTAACTGGCGTGTCCTATATTTTTAATAACGCTTCACGAAATTCTACGATTCATCATTATCACAGTCATGTTAATGATGAAGTTTCTTTTTTTTTTATTATTATAATTTATGCACAAAATTTGTACAAATAAAAATATTATTTGGGACGTGCAAGCACGGATACTAAGGCCCGTATATATATAACAATCTCAACCTCAACATCAAGACAGCATTTGCACGTTCGAACTAATCGATATTACTTGACCACCTAACTCAAAGAAGGTGTCTCAGATGATACGAGCGTTGTCAACAGCTGTCAAACTGCTACTTCCACCACTACACAAATACTTTATTAGGATAGCTTATAGTACCCGGACTATTATTAGGAATCTAAAAAGCAGTTCAAAGTAGACTCTACTTTGTACTGCTTCTCTACATGCTGCTCTACATGGTGGTAAAAAAACATACATAATGTTATATTTAAAGTGTATAGGTCAGTATGTTAGTGTGTCAGTTCATACGTATAGCCGCGAGTGCATCTTAGCTAAGTATTTTGTAACCACGAGTATATAGATAAATTAATCCACCAAAGGCGAAAACGAACAGCAATTTATTTTGTATATAGCAAATGTTACTCAGTGACAATGTAGCTTTCTAATGAGAAAGGAATTATTAAAATCGGTCCAGTACTTTTTGAGTTAAGTCGTTACATACAAAAATACAAATCTTTCATATAAAATTTTGTAGAAAATGAATTAGTGTTCGTTAGTCTCGCTAAAACTCATAAACGGCTCAACCGATTCTGCTATATTTAGTCTATAAATATTCGTGGTCCAGGTCCAGGGAAGGTTTAAACGGTGAGAAAAAACTGTTTGTAAGCTCAAGGAAGTGGGCACGGGTACAGTATATTATGCTAAAATCATTACCTTTATTGGCTTCGCCGCAATCGCACTAAAGTGATTTCCTTAGGATGACCAGACTAACATACTTTATTTATTAGACGAAGCTAAAACGGGTGCATTCCAATTTAACGAAAAAATTTATAACTATACTTAGCCAATAGGGTCCGAGATTAGTTCGTGAAAATTTAATTCGGCCCCAAGAGCGGAACATAATATCACTGTTTTATAGTATTGTTTCATTTAATCCCGGCCCGCTCCATATTTCTATTTAATCCGGGTCTCACCCAAGCCTTTATGATTTTTAAAACAGGACGCGTATAAAATATCCCCTTTCCCAGAACTTCGAGATAAATAATTCGTGTTCGGAATTGACGAAGTTCTATTGAATTAAGTGGGGACTGATTGGGAATACGGTTTGGAAAGTAGCTTTTTTACTTTACATCAGTAAATGATCGGCAGGATCAGTATGGATGGAATTTTACTGTCCGACAGTCTTTTTTTTTATCCTGTGACAGTAACATGGGGAACTCTCCCCAAACTAAGTTGATGTGACTTGTCTGTCCAAGGGTATAAAGATTTTTATCTTGTTTTTTTTGTTTTTTTTTTTTGTTTGAAAGATGACGTGATCGCCAGTGCTATTAGCTATACTTTATCAATATCAGTACACTCACCGCTCAACATTTTTAATTTTGTTTATTCTTTTGTAATTATAATAAAATAATTATTTTGTTATTTTATACAGAGCTATTGAGCCTTCTTTGACTGTAGAATAAATATAACGGATAAAATGTTAAAGCCCGGATCAAACATCAATATTAAAATAATAATATTATTCAACATTCAATAAATATTCATAGAAATAATCAAGCAATAATTATGTTACTGTTATAGCTAAAACCGTCCTTTGATGAAGATTACGCTATTTCAAAGTTTATCTATATTTAACTCAATTGTCAACGATCATCTTTATCTCTCCCTATCTTACCTTAAACTGTGTAGTTTAATCGGATAATTTGCATAGCCTTCGAGAAATTATATCCCTGACTTCTAAAACAAAGTGTTATTTTCGTATTTTTAAACGACTTCATCTTGGGCTATATGTACGTACGTAATATATTGTTCTATCTAAAGCGTTCTAGTTGCAAGGAAATAATTGTAATTAAAAGTTTGAAAGCGCGTACCCCTTGATGCAATTTTAAGTACCCCTGGGGGTTCACGTACCACTAATTGGGAAACACTGGCCTAGAGATGACTCTTGAAATGTTGTTCGTGGGTTCGATTTGGAAAAACAATAATGTTGTTTTCAATAAAATAAAATAAATGTTGTTTGTGCCTGCAGCACAGGCTCATGATAGTATCGTTATTATCAATAATCTGACCGGGTATTTCTATAAAATAATATGTGTACCTTTTCAGTTGGTAAATTAAACAAAACTGAACAGACTTACATAAAAGATACACAAAATGTTACAACAACGGACTTGGCTGACACACTGCCGTAGGACGTAAACACTAATACTACATACTACACACATACTACATGAATAGAAGTGGCGACTTGTGCTCGATTAGACGACCTCTTTACGTACACAAAACATTTCTGTAAAGTCTTCTAAAAACCTACTTTGGAACAAATGCTGGATGGAGAATCAATATCGTGTTTTAGACGTAATGTTTACTCCGCGAGTTGTTTAACTAAACCCAAAGATATTTTACAAAGTAATTTTTTATTTATTTTAGTTTCATCTTTATTTTGTAATCTTATAGTAACTTTGTAAGCTTAAATTTGCAAATTCAAATATAGAATGCTCAAATTTTATGGGAGATGTTAATCTATAATGACATAACGGATTTGCTGCAAAGTAAGCTATGACTTAATTAACTATTTACATAGATGTTGCCCGTGACATTGCTAACGTAGAAAATATGTTATTATCACGGTCATGTGTTTTTATATAAATCTGTTCAGTAGCAGGAACATTTGTAAGTTCCTTTAAGTGCGTTACTTTAGGGAACTTTGAAATAATCCTGCTAGGGCTATAGTTTTTTTATTTACCAACTGAAAATTAAAACATGTTATTTTATAGAAATAGCCAAATTGGCGGTAAGATTTTTTGCAACAATGATTCTGGTAGTCAAGGGATGGTCTTCTAGGCCAGTGTTTTCCAATTAGTGGTACCTACTACCTACGTGTACCCCCAGGGGTACGTAAAGTTGTATCAACCAACAGTTGTTGTTGCAACCATCAGTAAAAACAACAATTTACCAAATATTATTCTATAACGATATAGGTATAATATTAAAGTTGAAAAATTGTTTTATTAAGAGGTACGCAGGTTTGAGGTCTTTTCTGAAGTGGTACGCAGCAAAAACTAATTGGGAACCACTGCTCTAGGCCACAGGGTTTGGATACTTTCAGTTCCAACTGAAAGTAAACGAAATGGGCCATAATGAACGTGTTAAAGTAGTTTGGTGAAGTTAGGACTTAGGGTCAGCTCACGATCAGACGCGATGCTGCATGGTGTTTTAAGATAGTGATTAAAAACTGAACTTTCAATACTATTACAAAATATACAAATTCCATTGCAAGAACCACAATGTGCAGATGCAGCATGAAATTCAAACTCTTGCCTCTTGATGTGAACTGATGTAGAAACGAATTAAAAAAAATATTTTAATGTTATCAACAAGTGTACTATTTCAAACGTATTATAAATAAGATAAAAAATTCTGATAGTTTCGAGCATTCTAAGCAAATATTACTAATACTATAATTAATGCTAAAGCTTGTACATATGGATCTATGTTTGTTGTTCTTTCACGCAATAAATAAGTATGGTAGTAGTTGATATGCTGGATTTACTATTTTTATTACTGTTAGCAGCAAAATGTGCACACATTATTTCATTTTACGTACACAGTACCGGGAAGTATGTATTACCAAATACTGTATAATATTACGAAACAAAACCTCTTGCCTTTTTCGCGTGTAAAAAATATCTAATTTGAAATTCAGGATGGCTCCTCCGGCAGAAACTGGGAACATTCGGAATTGAAATTCTAGACCGGACACGCGAGTGTCTGGCATATATCTACTCCTACGTGAGTGTTGGTTTTTCTAAGCATTTTCATCATGATGCATTGCACTACACATATACTCACTTTTTGTTTATTTTTTATTATAAAAACCAACAGCATAATACAAATAATTTTACAAACATGGTATCTTACAAAAGTAAAGCCAATAACAGGTTTCCCATAAATAACCCACAATGGTTATTTATGGGAGATTATCAAACGTGATATTTATCAAACGTGAGATAGAAATGAGAGCTTGATAGTAAAATACTTTTTGTGGCCGACTTTCAGTAGGTCTCACCTACTGAAAGTCGGTGAAAGTCGATAGAGCACACAATGTGTGTATATGTCATATTTATAATGCCATCGCTATTAGGACAAACGAATTCACTTATCATTTAGCGAACCTCATGTCAAATCCCCTACATTTTATTTTCGAAATTCCTATGTGATAATAGCGATGACATCTTGAATCAGCGCCTTGATTTCGATAGTGCGACGCACTCGGCCTACAAAATGTAGATCGCAAAACGGTCATATTTCATGGAGGAACAATCAGCAGTAAAATCAGTCGAAAAATCATGGGTAGCCTAGACAAAACTAAACACAAGCATTAGGTAAAACACGGTGTAAAATAATTGAGTGGTATTACTTTAGGGTATGTACTCGTATATGCCTACTATGTAGAGTATACTGTGAAAGTACCAACAACATAGATTTGCCCATAAGTAACTGTTTCAGCGCTGGTACTTTCACAGTTAACTCTTTAACGGGTGTAAATGGAGCAGTCACTATAACTTTGGGATATGATCATACTACCTTTTCTCATTCTAGAAATGTTTTTTTTTTTTTACAATAATTTCAAACAAATTTTTTTTTTGCTTTATTGTTATTTTTGCGACAAAAAAAAGTAAGAAAAAATTTTTGGTTTTTGACAAAAAGATACATTTCCAAAATGAGGAAAGGTAGTATAATTGTATATCAAAGTTATAGTGACTGCTCTTTTTACACCATGTATACGGGACCCATACACACTCTAAAGTATTATCACTCATTTATTTTACACCACGAGGTGTAAAATAAACCACGAGGTGGTTTAATTTTGTTTACGAAAACAAAATTAAAAAAAAGTAATATCCGATGATGATGAATTATAGCTAACAACACCATTTACAAGACCCTTCTAAAAAAGCAAAAGCAAGTACTCGAATATTCTATTCGCATCACAACCCATAGATACTATACAGTAGGTATACAACGTGACTGGTGAGACATGAGCAATACTTGAGGACGTGGTATTTGGCTATTATATAAGATGAAAAAAAATTATGTAAAAAATAATATCAAATAATCACTGAGTAAATGTAGGTTAAATTTTGAATAATTATTTACCAAACGCATGGACACCGCGCGTAGGAACGCGCCCGTACTACCTACGTTGATGTCGCACGCCGCCGCGCCGTGCCCGCGCCGCCTGCATTGGTATGCAACTACTTGCCTAGCCGCGTAATTTTCATAGTATCCATGATTCATTTATTTAAAGCAAAATTTGGTGAAAATTAAGTACCTTATTTTATTACATATATTATTTATAATGGGAATCGAGTACCGAGTACTCTCCGTAAGTATTGCAAATGTCTCACCAGTCAGGCTATATAGTGACCTACATTTACTGATATATTACACTGCACAACAGTGTTTCTGATGATTGGGTTATGTTACATGATATTAGTCCAATTTTTGATAACGATTTCAAATCTGTGACTGTAATTTCTGTATCAGCTCTAGTTAAAAAAATATAACACATTGTTCTTTTTGTAAAAAAACACCTTAAATTTAGAAATAAACCTAATTTATTTAGTTTTATGTTGAAAAAAACTTTCTTTTATTTGATTTTCTTGCTGAAGTTGAAGGCAGAGAGCTATTCTGAATGCTCCAACAATAGTCAGCCATCATATGTGCGTTCCAGTAGCCTTGGTAGAGTTCTTCCATTGTACGAAGGTCCTGGTGGAATCGCTCGCCCATTTCTTCACTTAGATCGCCTAGATTGGCAGGAAAATAGTCCAAGTTGTTGTGAAGAAAGTGTAACTTGATGCTCATGTTACATTTGAGCCTTTGAAAGTGACTCATCACTCATCAGGGCTTCGACACGTGAAGAAAACTCCAAACTCTTCTTATTTGCCAAAAACGTGATAAGGACCAGCTTGAGGTTCAGGTGATATTTTAGGACTCAAAGCACGTCTATGTGCTGATCGTATGGAAGGATATACCCATTTGGCTCGAGTTTTTCGATTAATGCCAGTTATGTTCACCAAGCAAAAATAACAGTTATCGTGGTGATCCACGGGTTCGTTCCAGATCATAGCGGTTACGTACCTAAATATATTTCTTTTCTTATTTGTCCACAATTGCAGAAACTCAACACATGTTTTGCATAACTTTTGCGGAATCCAAGGCTTGTATTTAATTTCCAGTGGGTGACGAAAGTCATTTTTGTAAGCCTCGGTTACGAACGTAGTCACATTCAAACGGTATTTTTTAAACATATACTCTCCGCAAATGAAACAAATATGATTCGGATCATTCACACAAACTCTTCTTGACGATGCCATATCAAATTATACTAAGAAAACGTAGTAATTTATAAATTATCAGCAAACTAACACCGTAATACGTCGATATTTATTTGAAAGCTATAACTAGTAAACAAGAGCTGATACAAAAAAAAAATGAGGGAATATTGAGTATCAGCGACGTCAAATTAGTAAACATCAAATATTAAGAGTCATTCATCAGACAAAAGTTGCAATTTTGTTGTGCAGTGTTATCAATCCAAACATTATTGCAATGATTAATTGAGATTTACAATAATTCTAACTCCCCAGTCAACGGATACAAATATACAAATGTAATTCACAATCATACGCAATCTTATCTTCCAACATTTACAAATTCCCGCCCATATATTTGCGAGATTAAGGTAACACAGAGCCCTAAAGGATATTTATCTTTGTTCCCGCGACGAAGAAATTCAATAACACAGACGGGACTGAAACCGCAAACGATCTGGGTTTTACAAACTGGTTAAGATTTTAAATATGCGAAATTTATGTATTAATACGTGAAAATCTTTGGGTACATTTTTGCGACAATTGTGGTAATCAATGCTTTGAATGTCAAATATATCCTATCAAAAACATAACTTGTAAAAAGTGCCAAGTCGCTACTTAGTTTTTCTACCGTAAAAAGTTGTGAGATACATGTAATGCCAATTAGGGGTGAGCGATCATCAAAAGTATTAGACTATTTTGATGATCGGTCAGTGACAAAATTAAGAAGTTTGACAAGTTATAATTCTTAAACTTCTGTTGCAAATTGAATGAAATTTGAAATATACCGTGTTTGTACAATGCTTACTTAGTAACTAAAAATGCAGGATTCTAATTTAATCCACAACAAAGTTACGGGGGGTTGAAAATGGCCTGAACTGCTTCGAGAAAAGGATGGTACGGCCGTGCTCAACTTGGCGAGGGGACTGCCATGCCCCCAGATTTTGTAAATAATGCTAATAAATGTGTAAAATAATAAAAATAGCATACGTCACGCACATTATTAACCATTAGCTGTATAACAGCATTTTACATTAGTGTGTATTGTCTTGTGTAAAATACAATTGGCAATGTTTCTTTTAGATTCTATAGTTGTCTATGTTATATTATATATAGGTATATATAACACCAAATTGTGTTTGTGATTGTTTAAGGTGCGCCCAAATTGCAAAGAAATAACGTTGAGAGTTCCAATCACATTATGTTTTTATGTATGAACTTAGGCTGAAAAATGCAATGAAACGTCAAGGTGTAAAATAAATGGGTGATAATACTTTAGGGTGTGTATATTCCTCCTTTGTAGAGTATACTGTGAAAGTACCAGCGCTGAAATACTTACTTTTGACCTTCATGTTTGTATGACAAATCATAAATTTACATACATTTTTTTTTGAAGGTACTAGAAGAAAAATCTTTCAGCGCTGGTACTTTGACAGTAAACTATTTATACTATCACTCATTTATATTATATCCTGTACTTATAAGAGGAAAAGGAATCTAAAAAAGTTAAAATTTAAAATATGAACTATAGAGAAAATTTGACCCCTAGTAAAAAATAATGTATGAAAATATATTGACATACAAATATTTTTTTACAAAATAGAATATTTGACGTTTGGGTTAGTATGAGTTGAACTTTACACAATAAATATTATATAATAAAATCCCTTTTAGACACACTCTTTTATTGACGTCTTGTTTGAAATTGTGTCGAGAAAGTAAACACAATTTTATAACGGCCTTCAACGTTTAAGGGTAAATTTCATTAGACAGTCTGTTTCTTTGTCCTCAAAAACTAATAAATGGCCAACATAATAGGCCCTTCTGTCTTAAAATGTTAGTACTATTGTTATTATACTACTGCTAATAAGAATATTATTGACTGATATCTAACTTCAATCAATGTTAAATGAAAAATCGGTTCATAACCGACGAAGTTATCAGCGAACAAACATAAAAAAACGTATATATACGGTCGAATTGAGAAACCTCCTCCTTTTTAGGAAGTCGGTTAAAAATGATGTCGTCGTTTCAGCTATGACTTCTGCTGCTGGAGATAAGCCATACTCGGCAACCGGAATGACAAGCGTAGTTTTCAGAATGAGTATTACTTTCAAGAGGTTCTACAAATACCCTTTCGCACTACAACTATTGTTCAAAGTCGAAATATTACAATGTGCATACAATTTATTTACAGACAAGCCAAAATTCCTTTCTAAAGCTGGGGATGCGAGGAAATTCGGGACAGAAACTGGTATTAAAGTTACTGCCATGTACGAGTGCTGGCACATCGCGGATATATTTGCAAGGTTTTTTTTTTATAAAAATAAAAAACATATTTTATTGCCTACTAAACTGCATATTGGGCCCTTACATTGCCAGGAGCTGTCGCATCTGTTCACAGGTGTCAGTTTGGACTCCCCCCGTCCCTTAACTGGTATGCAATTAAATCAAATGTTGTGTTAGCTACTTGTATACTAGTTACAGCCAGTTAGCGTATACATGATAGTAACTGACACGTGCAAGGAGTAATGTATGCTAGTCTGCAAGTATGTGTAACATCAGCTTTAACTCCTCCGTGGTCTAGTGGTTTAGAGCTTCGTTCTCAACCCGGAGGTCGTGGGTGCGATTCTCGCATTGGAACAACAAAAAATGTTGTTTTCAAATTTGGTTATCACCTGATTGTCTGACAAGAAAGATGATCCATGCGTCGGATGGGTATGTAAAAAGTCGTTACTGCGCCTGATCTCCCGTCAATCCTGTTGGTTATCAGTCCCTTTGGGCTACTAGAAGGAAGAGAGAGAGTGCTTCTGTGTATTGCGCACACATTTAGGCACTATGAAAACAACTCCTGGTTTCAAATAAATCGGCCACCGTCACCAAAATCGGTGTGAGAGGCATTATCCTCAGCTCCCATTTCCGAAATATTGGTTTTAAAGTCAGTAATGACTTTAAAACCAATATTTCGGAAATGGGGACGTCCAAACTCAAGTATAAAATAAGATTAGGACCTCCGGGGAAATAACTAAATATCTAAATAGTTCACTGTTTAATTTCCAGCGGACAGAAATTCACGGTCCAGTAATTTCGGGTATCATTCCGTTTTGATAGAAGGCCTGTCGAGGGTCAATGCCCCGGGGACATGACGTCATTAATATTAAAAACGTACGACCTTTTTGTTGTTAATTATGAAATATAAACAAAAGTGTAGCGAACACTGCTACATGTGGGTAGGCAGATAATTTTTAATAGAATGTTACACAAGTAAAATAAATTAGTGATAATACTTTGGGGTGTGTATGTGCCTCCTTTACTGTGAAAGTACTAGGCGCTGAAAGACTTACTTTTGACTTTCATGATTCTATGAGAAATGCCCCATCATCATAAATTTACCCATACAATAAATAAAAAAAGTAATTATTTCAGCGTTGGTACTCTATATCCCATACACACCCTAAAGTATTATCAATAATTAATATTACAGTATGTATATTAAATATACATACACCGATTTTGGTGCTAGCCGGTTTCATGAAGAGCTAGTCTGGCTACAGTGGAGTTATTTTTATACAGTGAAGTTATATTTTAAGACAGTTACTTACATTGTTTTTGTGTTATTTACTTTAATATATAATATAATATAATATAATATAATATAATATAATATAATATAATATAATATAATATAATATAATATAATATAATATAATATAATATAATATAATATAATATAATATAATATAATATAATAAACAATGATTTTTACGTAAATATTTAAAAAAACCCTTAGTTTTTACAATAGTTTCTCTGTGGTATTTTTAACCCGGTAGCGACCGTCCGTCTCTGAATAGTGGGTGCGCCTCCCGCCGAGTTAAAATTATATTATAGTACCCAAGTGTGTGCGGAGTTAAAGGCACTATTTTTCTAGTAGTTTCGCACTCTAGTGGGACGTTTACCCATTACGACTGTCAAGAGTTGTGACTTTTACAGGCCCAATGCCCATCCAACGCATGGATTATCTTGCTTGTCTGACAATCAGGTCATCATCATCAGGGTCATGTTAATCAACATGCGATTCGACCAATAGGTCGAATTATAATAATCGGTTTCTGACATCAAGAAGATTAATTGAAAGTACCTTAAAACGAAACATAACCGAATAAGAAATTGTTAAATTAAGTAGCGCTTAAGTCCCATGCTATCCTTGTCATTCTGTTAAGCAGTGGCAGTGGCATCCTGAGAATAGGAACTCTTCTAACTTTAAACAGCGTTCCAGTTACTATACTTGGGTAACAAACCCGAATCTCCAATTTAACTCATGGACGCGTGTGTTACTGTATTAGTACGTAAGTTAAATTCGAGATTTGGGTTAAAAGTTATATTTAAAACTGATCATGGTTTTGATGTCTTAACAAACGAATTTTACGCGTGTGTTACTGTATTATTCGTTCGCAAATTGAATTCGAGATTTGTGATAAAAGTTCTATTTAAAACTGTTGATGATTTTGGTGTTTTCAAACGGATCTTACGAAAATCTCACTGCGAAACATTCGGTGACATAAATATCTATAATTCCAGGAACACCCCGGCTGTAAAGGGCTGAAGTTTGGGACAATTTGCATCTCATTGTCGGTTATAACTGTTACTTACTGGAGCCCTTTTGCAGCTCAAACACGATAATATAGACTTTATCTGGTAAAGCAATAAACATATCAATTCAATAAAGCATAATCATCAGTAATCATCAGTATCAATCGCGGACAACTTACAAGTATTCGTAAATAACGACTGCGTGGTATTCCTCTGTTTATTGCGCACACACTTGGGCACTATAAAATGACTCCTGTGTCGGGTTTCTAAATCAGGCACCGATACTGACATCGGCGTGGGGAGCTATTACTTAGTTAGAGCTCAGTAGTTCCTACCTAAGGAATTTATGATGTTGTAGGTTCGGTTCCTGCGTTGGAATAACTTAGATTTAGTATTGAAGCCTGATTAGTACAAGGCTAATTGTCTGACTGTCTGAAAAACGATCCATGATGAACTCCTGCGTTGGCCCTTCAAATAAAGCCCTTTTCACTGCTGAAGGAACTATTATAATATTGTGAATAGGTAAGTTACAGAAAGAAAACTTCACAAAAAGTTTGTCTGAAGTGCTGGTTGTAATGTACATATTTAGACCATTGAAACTTTTATATCAGGACGCTCAAACCGACTAAGACGGATGGCTTTAAAACAGTATTAAATTCTCTGCGCTGGGGCAGAATTTAAATTAGCTTTTAGAATTATTTATTGCATAGCTGCTGACAGTATCTAGGAATAAATTGTTGTTTTGCATTGTATTGTTTGTTATACTTTATTAGAAAGTAAATTGTACATACTATTTCAATGCTTAAAAAGTTAGGAGACCTATTAACAGGCTATCACTGCTATGTGGGATGTCAAGGATATCGGACCATGAAAGCCCAGACTCCGGCACTTCTGTTCAATATCCATTAGTTTACCTTTAAGTTTAGTAAACTAACATAATTTATATTAATTTATAGATTTTTTTAAAGGTCTCGAGGAAATTTGTTGATGGGAAAATTAAATATTTACACCCTTTTTTGTTAAAGGGTGAACTTTGAAATATGTTTTCAAGTCTAAAGATAGTTTTGGCTTTTTAGTTAATACAGAAACGTGCAACGTTTTAAGTTATACTTACTAATATAGTAAATATATTAGTTAGTGGGTTATACAATATGAATATAGTCCTATCAGCAAGAGTATTAGGTATATAACCTGGAGTCTTCGTCCAGTAGGTATTAATTATAAGGCGTCCATTCTGCTTGTATAGTCTGTGTGAAATTTGGCGACACGTAATTGAGTTGTAGTTAGTAACAAGGGTGCGCTTGTTAGCCGGGCGTGGGTAATCCTGTTATCCAATTACCCATCCTTAACGCACGTACATGGCTGCCATTTTTTGCTAATGTAAAACTCCCAGAGCTGACCTACATGTAGATATTAAAGTGTCGCAGGACACACTCTATGTAACATTACTCGTACTCATTAATAAACTATTCACTAACTTGTAAATGTGTCTAAATGTATTAATGAATAAATGGTTTTAATATTATTATTATGTAAGTAACAGGTATATTATTCCATTATGTGTGTAATTTTTTTTATTCTTATGGTTTAACATATGTCCAATGCCGATCATAGGCTGCCCCAATGGTATACTTGCCTGTTTGACAGGATGGCGAGAGCGGAGCGCAGTGCCCAAATGTGTGCGCAATACACAGAAGCACTCTCTCTTCCTTCACTCTCGTAGCTCAGTGGGGCGGATAACCGACACGACTGGCAGGACATCAAGTGCAGGACCGACTTTTTTCATGCCCATTCGACGCATGGATCATCTTTCTTGTCAGACAATCCGGTGATCAGCCTGCATTGTCCTAACCAAACTTGAAAACAACATTTTTTGTTGTTTCAGCGCGAGAATCGAACCCACGACCTCCGAGTCGAGAGCTAGGCTCTAATCGAGACGTGGATATAATATACTAGCTGTGCCCGCGACTTCGTTCATGTTTTTTTTTTGAGTGACTAAAGCCGTTTATGCAGCGCACACAACGAAAGTCCCCAAATATGAATAATTTTCCCCGTTTTTGCAACATTTCTAACTGACGCTTCGCTTTTCTTGGTCGCAGTGTAATGTTATATAAACCAAAACCTTCGTCTGTAAATGTAGGTCCAACAATATTTTTTCAAATCGGACCAGTAGTTCCTGAGATTAGCGCCCCCTATCGCCGTGGGGGGGGGGGGGGGGGGGGGTTGCTATTCTGACTTCGACACGACAGACAGAAAACTCCATTCATCTGATCAAACTGAAGGTTTTCAATACATAAATATAAAAACTTTTATTGGATTTTTGTACATGCATTTAAAACGCAACCGAAACATATCGCAATATTATGAACAGCGTGATCACGGGAACTTTGAACTCTATTTCCATAGTAATAAGGTCGGTATAGTTTGTGGGCTGAACAGTCGACCACATACGAGATCGGACATAGAAGATTGAATTTAATTGAATACATTTCGATTCGCGGTTTTATTTTAATGTGGTTTTTGTGATATTAATGTTTATTGGTTCAAAATAACACGTTTCATGCTCTTAATAATGAGTCATTTTAAAATGCCTGTGGTTAACCTGTACTTTGATCAGTCGTTGGTGACGTGAATTTGACTTACGTATTTAGTGAACCCGATCTCACGCACCGGGTTAGGGCAAGAGTTTCAACTTCTTGTTCACCTTCCCCACTACACTAACTTAATCTGTAACAAATTTCGTACTCCTCCATACGCGAAATTCTCGTAAAACTGTGTTAAAAGTTAGGTTATATTAGGTCTTTACATATGAAATCGGTGTTTTGTCGTACTGGCCACTTTGATCTTAAATATATCCTCTTTGGTTAGGAATTCCAAATTCAAATTTAAACAGCTATTTACTCATGCATTTGTGTTTTGAAAACCGTAATTCATTTGTTTTTTTCTCTTTTGCTTTTTTTTCTGCGTCACTCATTTCACAAAATGGAAAACTTAAAATATCGCATTATTTACGAGTACAAGTTCCACTGTGGCACCAGTGCTGCAGAAACGGCTCGAAGGATTAATGATGTGTATGGGGGTGGTGTCGCAAAAGAAAACACGGTGCGTTTTTGGTTTCAACGCTTTTGTTCTCGAAATTTCGACCTGCAGAACAAGCCACGTGGACGACCGGAGACCAAGGTCGATAATGATGAATTGAAGGCTATTGTGGCAGCAGATCCATCGCAAACCACATCAGAGTTAGCTACAGGCTGCGGTGCTAGTGACAAAACCGTTTTAATCCACTTGAAGCAAATTGGGAAGGTCAAAAAGCTTGAAAGGTGGGAACCTCATGAATTGAGTGAAGCAAACCGACAAACGCGCGTCGACTGCTGCGTTACATTGCTCAACCGGCACAATAATGAAGGAATTTTAAATCGGATCATTACATGTGATGAAAAATGGATCATGTACGATAATCGTAAACGCTCATCGCAATGGCTGAACCCTGGTGAACCAGCAAAGTCTTGCCCCAAGCGAAAATTGACTCAAAAAAGTTACTTGTAAGCGTTTGGTGGACTAGTGCCGGTGTCGTACACTATTGTTTTCTTTTATCTGGTCAGACGATTACGGCTGATGTCTATTGTCAGCAACTGCAAACCATGATGGAAAAGCTCGCCGAAAACAACCGAGACTTGTCAATCGCTCTACGCCACTGCTGCTTCAAGACAACGCTAGACCACACACGGCCCAACAGACGGCTACCAAATTAGAGGAGCTTCAATTGGAATGTCTAAGACATCCACCGTACTCTCCGGACCTTGCAACAGTTTTTTCGAAATTTGGATAACTTCTTGCAAGGAAAAAAATTCAATTCCGATGAGGCAGTCCAAACCGCTTTCAAAGATTTCATTGATTCCCGTCCGAATGGTTTTTTTAGTAAAGGGATCAATGAACTACCTATAAGATGGCAAAAATGTATAGATAGCAATGGTACATACTTTGATTAATAAAATATATTTTAATATGAAAAAATCGCCTTTTCTTTCCTCCCATACAAAACGCCAATTTCATATGTAAGGACCTAATATAATAATACATTTCTATAGAATAATGGCGATATAAAATATGTGATTGAACGTTATGAGTGAGATGTATATACATTATACATATTACAAAAATACAAGTTAATAAACTTTATCGGCTATATTGACTCGCATTGTGACTTAACGTCATTTATGCATATCACATACACAAAAAAAGGTAATATAACGGCATTTTTATTAATGTTATTTCTGAAACTATTCAATTTATCAAAAAACCGCGTATATAGGTCGATAGAGATTTTTTTTTCTTATTTCTCAAAAAAACAGACTGAATTAAGAACCTTCTACTTTTTATTTAGTAATAATACACTAAATACTTGCACTTTTTTCCCACTTTATTAGTTTTTTCACAAGTTATTTATTAAAATACACGACCGGTTTCGACATAGTCATCATCAGGTCTTTCTGTTCTACTTTTTGGACTTTTTTTAAAACCCAGCCAAGTGTGAGACTCGCGCACTGAGAGTTACGTACAAAACGCAAAAAACATTTGTTTCTGTTTATTTTATTTTTAATATTTATAGTTATAGCGTCAATAATGTTTTTGAGAATTTTAACTATTTGCGGTATACTACGGTATACTTGAGTATCAAGTAAAATATCTTAGCAATAGGGTTCCATTTTTACCAAAGGGTAAAAAATACAGGGTGTTATAGTAACTTTGGGAAATGTCCTTACTACCTTTTCTCGTTCTGGAAATGTTTTTAAAACTAAAAAATAGTTTTAAGTTGTTATACCTAACTTTTTACAATTTTTTTTTAGACGCAAGCATAAGAAAATAAAATTGCAAAAAAAAATTCTAAGATGAAAAAAGTAGTAAATCAAATCCCCAAGTTATAGTGGCGTTTCTTTTTACACTCTACAACAAGAGCATATTAAAGCAATATAATAATTATCTAATTTAATATTTTGTTAACCCCCGTTAACAAGGCTAACACAATGTAGGCGGCGCTTTACGTGCCGCCGAGCCCAAATACAATGAATTTTAAATTAGTCAGTAAATAATCTTGTTTAAACGAAAAAGGTCGCGAGTACATTATATTCAGAGCTTACACTAATAAACTACACGTCATTACGAAACTAATAAGCCTATCTCAAGCCGTGTTGCCTTGGTGTATCGTTTCGTAAGGTTTTGTTTAACGCCAATGACGATTTTTGACGACCTCCGTAACGCAGTGGCTGAGCGCGTTGGTGCTCGAGCGAGAGGTCGCGGGTTCGAATCCCGCCGATGGAACAAAACGTTTTCAATGTTCCGAAGTCATGGATGTGTATTAAATTTGTGTATAATATAATAAAAATCTTAAATATATTGTGTATATAGTATATTTTTTTTAACCCGTGACCTTCAGCACCAACACGCTCTACTGCACTACAGGATCGTATTAGCACATTTGGCACAATCAAGCATCGTGGAGAAGAAACCAAGATTCTCTTCTAGCTTATTGAAGTTATCCCGTTGCAATTATAAAGTTTTGTATAAGTTTTGTTCTTACTAAGAGTCCGGAGATGTTGATTGCGTATGACTTACCTGAAACAAAATAAATTTTCATGTTATTATTTTATAATATATTGTTATACATATTTTGCATTTTTATCAACATAAACATAATTGTGGCATGATAAATAAATGAAAAATATTTTGTTGGATGATAATTTTTTAAAAATTAAATAAAATGTTGGTACTAAATAATTTGTAAATGTGTTTATTTTTTCGTTACTTTGCAATATATAATATAGATAATATTATAATATAACAATAATACAATCAGCGGTGTAAGGTCATTGTCCTTCACAGCTTAAGAGCAGGTGCATTTTATATAAGAAATTAGTAGATCATAATATCTTAGTATTATTACCTTATACGATTTAAATAACTCAAAATTCAATTCACCTTACTACCTTTGTAACCTATCACATTAAACTATACCTATATTCAAAGATAAATCTCTGAAAACAAGCTGATCTGTGAAAGGTAAATTTCCATGACGTCACTATTCAATATGGCGCTGTCGGGGACTATTTATTATGGTCTTCGTCAGCGTGACTTGGGATAATGGCGAATATAGATTTTTTATGTGGACCCAGAGATCTAGTGAAGATAGATATGCCAGTTTAAAGTGTATAATGATTTCAGACGGGCGAATTTTAAGATCGTAGTAAATATGGTAGTTTCATGGTGAATTATCTATTTACTAATAATATTTTATAACAAAATTTTAATAAAAATTCTTAACTTATAAGTATTATTATAATTCTGCAGGCCAATACCTACGTCATATTAAAAAGTATGATTTGAAGGAATTAACATAGTAAAAAATCTTTAACTTTATATGAGTATTCGTGCAAAAATTCTACCAGATTTTGAGAAAAATAATAAATTTACCAATAAAAAAATCCACTTGTCTGGCATACAACGAAAGTTTTTATTGTAAATTCATAATTTTAAAAATACCAAAAAAATAAGAGTTTTTTAAATAACTAGTGTCACTCTCACAGTAACACTCCTCTCAAGCTAATCTGCATCCAGCCAAACAAACAAACATACCTACTCTCTAAAAAGATAACCCTCATTCTAGCGCAGTCGACAAACAAAATTTTTTACACAGCGGGTTTTAACTTGACACATCTATACTACTCGTATTATTAAAGATATTGTAAAACGGAAGAGTTTGTATTTTTAAACGCGCTAATCTCAGGAAATACTGGTCTGATATGAAAAAAATTTTTTTGTTGGATAGTCCATTTATAGAGGAAGGCTTTAGGCTATAATATAACATTACGCTGCATCCAATAGGAGCGAAGCGTCAATGAGAAAATGAAAAAAATGTTGCAAAAACGGGGAAAATTATTCACATTTGGGGACTTACGTTGCGTGCGCTGCATAAACGGTCATTCAAAAACCATGCGAAACAAGTCGCGGGCACAGCCAGTCATTACATAAATTAACTGAGGTTAGTTGTCCCTGCCTATATTTTACTACCGCGATATTTTACGGACCTTGTTCTTGTTGACAAAATAATATAATTGGCACTATTCCTGGGTCGTGTTTACTGGGTCCTTACCAATTAGTGTGTGTCAGAGGCGCGGGGATTAACTTTAGTGGTGTACTTCGTAATCTATTTTAACCGACTGCACGACGCAAAGGAGTGTCTATGTATACCGGGTGTAAAAAGAACAGTGACTATAACTTTGGGATATGATTATACTACCTTTTCTCATTCTAGAAATGTATTTTTTTCGCTTTATCGTTATTATTGCGACCAAAAATAAGAAATGGTAAAAAGTAAAAAAGTTTTTTTTAAGTTTTTTACACACATATAAATAAAAAATACATATCTAAAATGAGGAAAGGTAGTTTAATCGTATCTCAAAATTATAGTGACTGTTCTTTTTACACCCTGTACCCCTAAAGCCTAGACTATCCATCGTTTGATTTGTAATTGATTTGTCATGTCACGATTATAAGTATATTTCATGTTTATTTTTTGAAACATCGAAATAATTCGTTCTTTAGGCGAATCTTTGAACTGTGAAATGTCATCACTAGATGTGTCTTGCAACTTTGCGCATACATCCTGCAGGAACCATACATATTGCCGCAATAAAAAGAGTTGATGTCGACGCGGTCTCTATATCTGCGCCAAATTTTATCAATATCGAAGCCTTTTCAATGAATAAAAATCAAATCTTTTCTTTTTCGTAATACCTTTGCCCACCTCTACTATTTATTAGCGCTTTCTGGGTATTATAATCTTTCCTTATTTACTTTATTTAAATATTAATTTACATTATTTGAATAGCCATCACTGTACACTAGATATCTGTTAACGATGTTTATATACAGAATAATATTTCAACCGACAATCTCTACAGAAATAAATCCTTTCCTCGTATAATCCCAAAGTCGATCCATCTTGTAGATTTAGGGTGAGTGCTGGTCGAATAATAAATCAAACATGTATGCTCTTGTAATTACGTCCTAGGTACATGTAGAGGCTAATTAGGCTACCTAATATATTGTTAAATAATACCATAGTAATTATTTACAGATGTCAAGGCCCCGATCCTCGTTCCCGAGAACTTCGTTTGAAACTGAAAATTCCGGGAATGATTTTCCGCGATAAAAGTCATATTGTGGCTTACATATTTTTTGACGACCTCCGTACTGCCCTGGTAATTAATAGAGCAGTAAGTTAGGAAACCTCACGGTTGAAGGAATTAAAAAATAAGTATTTATAAAATCTATTGCTGTCTCGCTGTCCCTTAGCTAGTCAGCACTAGCGCGATAGAGACAACTGCAGCTCGAACTGAAATTACCTGTTTAAAGTATAAGAAACCGAAGTTTGGGGGATTCCTGTTTCCTCCTCCAAAACTTAACCGATATAGATTTTTTTTTCATTATAAACTAAAAAAGGCTTTAGCTAGGTCCCTATTTTTTGATTTTATTGTATAATGCAGTCAAATTTGTTTCCTGGATGTTTAAACACAGCGAAATGTCTGGTATTTTTTTTGAACATCCATATCTCCTCAAATTATTAATATATTAAAAAATGGAAGAAATTGGGACGTTCAAATAATATACATAGATATTTAGGAAAAAAAAGTTACTCTAGCGGCGTTATCCAGGGAGAAACAGGGATCGCGTAGACCCCTATTTTTGTAAGGAAAACAATTCGTGTGTTTCCTCTTAATGATAAAGCCGTTTTCTCAAAACCACCTTTCCTGACTCACTGCTCTTGATTATATATCTATTGATTATCAGGGCAGCGTAGCGCAGTGGTTAAGAGCGTTGGTGCTCAAGAGTTCGCGGGATCGAATCCCGCCGAAGGAACAAAAAGTTTACCGTGTTCCTGGGTAATAGATGTGTATTAAATTTGTGTATCAATATAATAGAAATCTTAAAAATATTATGTATAATATAAAAGTATCAAATATATTATCGTTTTCTGGCACCGGTTACACAAGTTATTCGGATACTTAGCACGGTGCCAGTTTGACGTGGTGTGAAGCGTCCATAGATATTATATATTTTTTTCTATTACAGAACGGTCTTATCTTTTATCCGTTTTTTGTATGATATTGTAGACATTGTACATTTTTCACCGGCCTAATCCAGTTTATAAAACACATATCCATCAGCGAAAGTGGATTAACTCCTGATAGGCATTGTCCATGGTGCTTTGTCGCTCGTTCGATTGACGTTGAAGAGGGTTTTAGCATAATTAGAAATATGCTCCGTGAATTTGAATTCAATAATCCATGTGTAATCAATTTTAGTAGCACAATATTAGGCATGTTGCTTAAAAACGTGGGCAAACCACAAAGCATAGTTTAGATAAGTGTCTGAAAGCTTATGAGGTGTAGTGAAATTAAGCAACAATTTGTTTGTATTTTTATTAAATTTATGTTATTATAGGCCGCCGGTAAACAAATAATGTAAAACAAATTATTCAAGTACCATTAAAAATAATGAAGATATTAAAATGTGCGAACGAGAAGGGAACAATAAATTGTGACGTCTTTTTTTTAATTTATGGGCAAATCATCACTAAAGTAGATTCTGAGAGTAATCAATTTAAATATATATAGATCTAACTATAATGACAAAAGACTAAAGTATAATGTTTAGAATCTATGGAAATCCTTTGAATGCATTTTTTATCACATACCAAAGCAAAAAAGATGAAGATACTAAGGTTCGTATAAATAAAATAATCTTAATCGAAATCTCTATTTGAGAACCTATTTGACAGATAAATAACATTTTCAATTCACTTTAAAAATGATGAAATTTACTATGTTTACATACAATTTTTTTCTTTTTTAAAACGTAAAAATTAAGATTATAAAAATATAGATTATACTTATTTTAATGTTTTCCTGTAATCTATAATATGAATATTAATTAGGTTCAAAAAGAAAAAGGTTCAAAGAGAAATTTTAAAAGTGAAACGGAACGCTGTTTTATCTGTCAAATAGGTTCTCAAGTAGAGGTTGCGATTGAGACCACGCAACGCGACATTTTATAATTTTTTGCTCATTTACTTTAAAAAAAAATTTATTAAAACCTATCCCTAACCATAACAAATATAACAAAAAGAAAGAATTGGCCAAATTGATCCAGGAGTTGTTGAGTTATGCGCTTACCAACACATTCTGCGATCCATTTTTATATTATAGAAGATTTATATACATTATACAGCATTCATACTGAATACTCGTACACATAATCAATACTCAAAGAAATTTAGTCAGAACAAATTTTACGAAACTGTTCGTCGTGTCTATATGATGTCTACCGGTTCGGGGTACACATACCTACATACACATACACACACGAAACATCCGATGCCGATGTATGATAGCATACTGAGTCGACTTTGCCATTGCATCCAATCAGTAGTTTCAAAGCGAATACTCCATGAGCCCTAAATTTTTTCATCCCGCTGAGTGCTCGATATAATATGGATGAATCGCTTCGAATTAAAATCGAAATTAATTGCGATCTCAAGTGAATGCGACATTATGTAGATTCATTATGTTTTTATTAACGCCTCCGTGGTCCAGTGGTTTAGAATTTAGCTCACGACTCGGAGGGCGTAGGTTCATTTCCCGCGTTAGAACAAGAAAAAATGTTGTTTTCAAGTTTGGTTAGGACAATACAGGATGATGATTGTCTGACAAGAAAGATGATCCATGCGTCGAATGGGAGTGTAAAAAGTGGGTCCTGAGCCGGATCTCCCGCTAGTCGTGTCGGTTATCCGTCCCACTGGGCCATAAGAGAGTGAAGGAAGAGAGAATGCTTCTGTGTATTGCGCACAATACTTGGGCACTATAAAATAACTCCTGAGTACCTGGCCTGGTTTCAATGAAACCGGCCACCGTCACCGAAATCGGTGTGGGAGGCATTATTATTATGTTTTTCATGCAAATCATTATTCGACTACGTTGATCTTTTGTGATATCTTGAACCCCTAAGTACTCGGAGAAAAATTCGCGATCTTACCATACTTTTGTATACCATACAAAATCATCAATGGCAATATGTCATGCTGTGAGCTCTTGGAACTCTTCTCTCTGTCCGTCCCTTATAACCGACCACGTCACTCAATAACTAAGATTTTGCGTGGACCACCTTGGAAAACTAACGTGGAGAAACATGCGCCGACCCAGCGTATGTGCGATTTATATAGCTATATATGCGTAATGGACAAAAGTGTCGACATTTTTCATGATGAATTCAATGCATTTAAAAAGAAACTTTATAGTATCTTTAACTTTAAAGATCCCATCACTAGTCAGTAAGTGTTATCATAAGTTATATGTTATTTTGCTTTTATAATGTATAGTTTGAAATTCTAAAATTAATTTATTTATTAAAATGTAATTATGTATATTTGTAGTAAGTATATTATTAGTTTTTTTTATTTATAATTTGTTGTTTAAAATTTAATATGTAATTGTTGTGTTGCCTACAAAGGCGTATGCATCAGATACTTATTCTTGTGCAATATTGTTGATTGTGAATGTTTTCATGTATATGCTGCTGGTAACCTTAATAAATAAATAAATAAATAAATGACTGACTCATATTAATTAGTTTTTAAGTTTATTTGTTATTTTATGATTAGAAATATTATCTAAGTTAGAGTTAAAACAGTATCAGCCTTTTATTCAACATAAAAGGCTGATACTGGTTTTACGAAAAAAGCTTCGTTTATCTTATTTTATTTGGAAAACTTACAGGTTACAAAATAATGACACTAGCGATTAAACTTAATAGTAAATAATCCAGATACAATAACAGCTTGTTAAGTTTCATGTGATTTTTTTTAATTTTTGATTATTTTTTAGGCCAAAATCCTAATGTCACTGTATTTTAATACGGGGGACAATAATTACAATAAATAATATTTGCATAAACATAAGAAGTTCAATATTGTATATTACTGGTTATCACTGGTTATCACCTGGATATCACTGGTGAAACTATTATCATGAAGTTTTATCACGAAATTTCAACATATGAATGAATGTGAATCACTCCAAGCCAATTACAGCACAAACCTGATGTATTAGGGTTACTAACGGCATACATTTTGTAGGATTAAAAATGGGAAAAGTCCCCCGTTTTATTTCATACTGTTTTTGTGTGACATGTGCGTTGCAATATTGCAAGTTTTTTTAATTATTTATTCGTCTAAGATTACACTTATACACTATAACGATACTATCTCGCCAAACACATGTTTAACGGCGATTCTATTTTTCACCTACATAATATCGGTTACCGATTATTGTCGCTCGGAGTAGGACACCATTAACAAATGTATACATGTAATTGAAAACAGAGTCTCCAAAGATGGCGTGAAACGATAGTGATTATATTGTAATTCGTATTGTTGCATTTTAATATTACGAATTTGTTCGTGTGACAGTATTAATACGGTTGATCGGATAAAATATTCAATACGCCATTTTTTGAGAAGCCCGAAAATAATTATATTTTTTGTGTATCTGTGTGTGTGTGGCAACGGAGATCTTAATTTGAAAAACTATATTTTTAATTTTTGTCTTTAATAGCGTAGTGTTAGAAGAATATTCAAAGCAATTTCGTTCTGGAATCTATACTGGATTCACGTGATGATCTATGTAATTCTTACAAATTTGGAGATTGTTATGATAATATATAATACTACTAAAGGTATAGATCGGGATTATAATACTACTAAAGTATAGATCGGGATGTTGGTGGCGACCTCTATAGTTATTGTATTGGGACCAGATTGACAGCTGTCAATTTGGCCCGAAATTATATTAAAGATCATGTTTTTAAATAGTTACTATACTTATTACGGGTAATTTGCCTTAATAAATGAGATTTTTATTAATGAATTTCTTTAGATGTATGTTAAAAATTGTTCTTAGTAAATAATTATATTAAGCTCATCAGCTAGCTAGGCCAAGTCACATAAAATTATTATTAGAAAAATCCTGCGAACAAAAGTAATCACGTTTGAGATGTTTACATTCAAACTTTTCCTCATAAACGAAAACGAAATGCTACTATTTTAAGAGGGCCACAAAGACAAAAGAATTTATTAATCTGACTTGGTGAATTTTAAATTGGACGCCTTTTAAGGTTTGACTCGTCTGCGTCGTTTAATTGAAAAAGTTTAAGGACACGATCGGGGGGTTGGGGGAGGAATGAGGGATGTATTCGGAGAATCACAATTTGTTTGTGACTTTTGGAAGAGCGAAGAAGAATTTAGATAGTATACGGTGTAAAGAAGCAGTTAGATATAATAAATTTGGTATGATATGATTACTGTATTGTTATTTATTCTTTCTAGCAATTTATTTATTTTTTGGTTTTTTGGTATTCTTGTGACTGAAAAAAAAAAAAAATGTTTTGACAAAAAAATACTTTACCAGATTAGGAGAAAGTATTACAATTGGTCTTTTTACAACCTGTATGTAGCATTATTAAGCCATTATTACACTCAAATACCTAGTTATAAAAACCCCTGAATTGTTAAGCAGAGAGCAAATTGATTACGAATAGTTGAATAAAACTCGGAGGGAGAGACAACATGACTCGTATTTTTATAGGTGGTTAAAGAACGTCCTAGACGCTTAATGTGAGTACAGGATTAAAAAAATATGAAAAGCAATAATTAGGAAACGCGATCACATTAAAAAAATAGGAATAAGAATAAGAATTAAATTATTTATTTAATCATTACACGACACAATATATAGGACAAAAAAGATTAAATAAGATGAAACAATGAACAAAACTAAAGCTAATATTAATTATATGTTGTACGATGCCAAACATATAATATAATAAATTAGCTACTAAGAATATTAATTTTTACCTTTATCAACAAATGTATTATTATTAGATAACAAACGTAGTTATATTATACAACTGTAAATATTTTACTGTTTGTTTGCATTAAATACGCACCAAAATTTATTAACTAATATCGAAGTAGCCATAAATACAATATTTCCCGCTACTTCGTACGCGCAAATTGAAATCCCATCGAACACGTACATTTACGCTTAGATTAAAGTAGTTTATGTGTTAATCTAGAATGTAAACTACTGTTATACTTAATTTTATCCAAATTATATATGAAATATCCGTTCTGTAGTTTTTGTGTCAATAACAAATATGAAAATTCACTTTCGCCTTTATAATGTGAAGTGTTATGTGATTTCGACGAATATTGCCACATACACAGTTGTCTGTGTCTTGTGACCATAAACAAATTACGCCACAAAATATACGATACAGTGGAACTGTGGAATTTTTCGCGGCACTATTGGATATTTCACATTCATGAATTTTAGTTGAAATATTCCATCGGCACGGATCTGACATGGGATGGATCAGTTGAACTTATTTGACACGGAGTTTGAGTTGCGGAAGTTTTACGATATTGTTTTGCGAGTAAGATATCGATTTTATTAAAACTTGTTCGCTCAAATCTTTTACATCCTATAATTCTTTTTGATGCCACGGGCACTTAAAAGATTCCGTCATTCGCCTGTAGGTGACATTTTATAAAACGTGTAAAATATAGTGCCCGTAGTACACCTGACAAATGCAACACGAGTGGGCGTGAAATGTAGTGTCCGTTGTACACCTGACAGATGCAACACGAGTGGGCGTGTAAAATGTAGTGTCCTTGGTACACCCGGCAGGTGAACCACGGGTGTGCGTGTAAAATGTAGTGTCCGTGGTACACCCGGCAGGTGAACCAAGGGTGGGCGTGTAAAATATAGTGTCCGTGGAACACCCGGCAGGTGAAACACGGGTGGGCGTGTAAAATGTAGTGTCCCTGGTACACCCGGCAGGTGAACCATGGGTGTGCGTGTAAAATATAGTGTCCGTGGTACACCTGACAGATGAACCACGTGTGTGTGTGTGTAAAATATAGTGTCCGTGGTACACCCGGCATGTGAACCACGGGTGGTCGTGTAGAATGTAGTGTCCGTGGTACACCCGCCAGGTGAACCACGGGTGTGCGTGTAAAATGTAGTGTCCGTGGTACACCCGGCAGGTGAACCAAGGGTGGGCGTGTAAAATATAGTGTCCGTGGAACACCCGGCAGGTGAAACATTAATGGGCGTAAAAATTGAAATACATACGGGTGAGCGTATTAAATGTAGTGTCTTTGAAACTTTAATATAGGATTTACTGACACATCATTCTCACCACTATTCTGGTGCAATATGAACTTCAATTTTCACAATTTAAAAAGATGAAATGTCGTAATTTAAAACTTTCAACTTTTTAAAATTATGTTGTTAGTTGAAGTTCATAATTGGGCAGCTGTATGTGACGAGAGCCATAGCCTACTGTCAGTTAGCTACTCGATTAAAAAAAACTGCTTTAACAAAACATTTAATAAATAATTCCATCTATTTTGTTATTCGCGATTCATGTTACTGCTACACGTTATGTACCTGTGTTTATTCTTTAACCTTTATTCCGGCCTGTTTGTTCCAAGGGCTCTGACAAGGGACCGGAAGAAATATCCCTTCATATAATTCGGAAATATTTTATTAGCTCTTTTCTTTTAGAACAAATATTTAATCAAACATCGAGAACACGGTGAAATTTTCATTTCAGCTGACTTTGACGAATAAGGATTATGATTTTGGTTGTCTATACAGGGTGTAAAAAGAGCAGTCACTATAACTTTGAGATAGGATAAAATTACCTTTCCTCATTTTGGAAATGTATTTTTTTTTGTCAAAAACTAAAAAAAAAAAATATTTTACTTTTCACCATTTTTTATTTTTTTGTCGAAAAAATAACAATAAAGAAAAATACATTTTAGAATGAGAAAAGGTAGTATAATCATATCCCAAAGTTACAGTGACTGCTCTTTTTATGTAGATGTTTGTTTGTTCCAATGTGGCACCTAAACTACTGATCTGATTTTGATGATAAATGTCTAATAATAACGTTGATATCTTGAACCAGGGCCCTGGTAACACAAGTTATATAATTTACGTAGTCGCATAAAATTTTTCTATAAAACTTTAACACAATATCGAAAGAGAGTCTTTAACATGACAAGTAAATATGCCTTTTAGAAAATACCAATATTTCTATAAATAAACTTCTTAGGAAACCCAACGTACATTTCAAAGGCGTATTTGAAAATATACTTAAATAGTGATAAGAACTTTACACGTGCGGGAGTCCCCCGTAACTATTATACATCGCCGAGGCAAATCTAATTCCAAGGAAAAATTTGAATTCACGTGGCGGTGATAAATATGTGCAATTTCAGCGGGTGCTTAAAAATATATTGTTCACGTTTGCACATTAATATTAGTATAAAGCAAACGTCACGTATATAGCTCCCCTCACCGACTTCGATGTCGGTAGCCGATTTGATTGCAACCAGGCCAGCTACGCAGGAATTATTGTATAGTGCCCAAGTGTGTGCGCAATACACGAAGACACTCTCTCTTCCTTTTACTCTCATAACCCAGTGGGACGGTAAATCGACACGACTGGCGAGAGAACAGGCGCAGGACCGACTTTTAACGTGCCCATCTGACACATGGATTATCTTTCTTGTCAGACAATCAGGTGATCAGCCTGCATTGTCCTAGCCAAACTTGAAAACAACATTTTTTTTGTTGTTCCAACGCGGGAATTGAACCTACAACCTCCGGGTCGAGAGCGAAGCTCTGAACCACTAGACCACGAAGGCACTAATAATATTAGTAAAAAGCACACGTCACGTAAAGGTCTACAGCATGGGTGAAGGTTTCCAGAGTTATAGAAGTTAAATGGTCAATTCACTATTGGCGTCGTAATATTAAAGATGTCAAAATGGTATTTTGAATACAAATGCAAAATTTTCCCAAAATATTCACATTTTGGGGAAATTGAGTCTTTAAAGTTGCTTTCATAGATTGTAATAAAAAAATCGGGGGATACAATATCTATCATCTTTATCATATTATCTATATCATATCTATAGCTAAATAATCAATAACTTAATACATTTCGTAAGGACGCATAACACAAGAGAACTTTTTGGCCACCCCTGGGGGGTAAAAACAGGACCCTGATACCAAAACATCGCTGTCAGTCTGTAGCTCCGTAACATGAATAGCTCGACAGAAAAAAATGTTCGCAGATCACTGTCACTATTACGAAATATACTAAAAAGAATAAAATAAATATACAAGGTCACAAAAGTAATTTTCCGTTTTGGACGAAAAACTGAGTCCGATTCGCGCTTGGCCTGTTTATATTTGTAATTCAATAATCGTCGAAATAGCTTCCCGTTTCGAAGTAATACAACAACAAAATACAAAATATTATATTTCTTCTGACATGCATACATCACGTGCCAATATTCTAATATATTTCCCCCACGCGCCCGCCCGATATCCGTCTGATGGAACTAATTTCAAACGATACTTCCGGGGTCGACATACGATCTCGCCGTCGAATTAATTACGTATGAGCTTGTCGATACGGATACGTAGCTAGTGGTCTCTAATATCATTTACCCATACTATACTTGTACAACTGTCTAATACTATATTAAGTTTACCGCTACTTCAGACATGCTAATGAAATTTGGAAACTGTACATTTTGATTCGGTTAAAAGTAGCCTATGTGTTGATTCAACTAGGTAAGCATAGCGATAGACATAAAGTTATCGGTAGGATTTCGTAGCATTAGTATATACCGCTACAAAAACGTAACACTCGTAGCACTGCTACCAAAGTATACACTTGGTGGAGCACTACAGAAACGTAGCATTCGTAGCACTGCTACCAAAGTGCACACTTGGTGATCACTACAAAAATGTAGCACTCCTAGCACTGCTACCAAAGTATACACTTGGTGAAGCACTACAGAAACGTAGCATTCGTAGCACTTCTACCAAAGTGCACACTTGGTGGATCACTACAAAAATGTAGCACTCGTAGCACTGCTACCAAAGTATACACTTGGTGGAGCACTACAGAAACGTAGCATTCGTAGCACTGCTACCAAAGTGCACACTTGGTGGATCACTACAAAAATGTAGCACTCCTAGCACTGCTACCAAAGTATACACTTGGTGAAGCACTACAGAAACGTAGCATTCGTAGCACTTCTACCAAAGTGCACACTTGGTGGATCACTACAAAAATGTAGCACTCGTAGCACTGCTACCAAAGTATACACTTGGTGGAGCACTGCTACCAAAGTGCACACTTGGTGGATCACTATAAAAATGTAGCACTCGTAGCACTGCAACCAAAGTATAATACACTTCGGGGGGGAGAACAGAAACGTAGCATTCGTAGCACTGCTACAAAAGTGCAACCTTGGCTGATCACTACAAAAATGTAGCACTCGTAGCACTGCAACCAAAGTATACACTTGGGGGGGCAGTACAGAAAAGTTACTCTCGTAGCACTGCTACAAAAATGCAGACTTGGAGGATCACCACGAAAACGTAGCACTCGTAGGCTCGTTATCAAAAGTGCTAGCTAGTAGGATGGCTACGAATACGCAGCATTTGTATCGTATAGTCAAAAATAATAAAAAATTTCTAGCATTAACTTGTCATATTTATACAAAAAAATATGCGTGCGCGTACTTTACAAAATATGATAAAATGGAAAAAAGTGCGTAAATGACTTATGTTATTTTTCTACTGCGTATATTATAATCTGTTGGTTCTTCAACGGATTCATCGATACCAAAACTCCATTAACGCGGTATTTACACAGCACTCGGTACGTGAGCCGTCAAACGGTTCACAGATAATTGCACCCATGGAAGAAGACCAAAAATCCACGAATTTCGACGCCGCTCCAGATAATTAAAATGTTTTGTGTGAATCGGATTACTCCTGCTAAAGCAAATCATTTATGAATATTTTGCTGATATAAAAAAGACAGTTATTAATAATATTATTAACCTTACAGCTTTCGACATGGTAAACTGTTTTTAATGATTCTTACTGGCCGGATAATGAAATAGAAAAAGTAAATAAATATACAATCATCAACCTACGTCCTAAACCTACACTTACAACCTACACATAAAATTGAAGACATGCATGGATGAAGGTGATATGTCGCAAAAAAAACCCAAAAATTGGGTTTATACTGTCACATAAACGTTTTAGGATAATTATGTATTAACGTATTAATTACGACGTATTCTAAAATGTTACAGTGACAGTTTCAACTCAATTATCTCAAATCACCGTCATCCATCATGTCTTCATTTAATTCGGGTTGGCTTTTTGAACATTACAGGCATGTGCATGTAAAATATAATCAATTAATATAAGAAAAAATATTAATGTCGTCGTTTAATATTTTGGTTAATCTTAAACATTAAAATCTTTTTATCTACGCAGTTTTAATGAAATTTCGCTAAACGAATTCCGTACGTCGCGCGTCGGATGCTTATTCCAATTTTGAGGAAAGTTCCTAAATAAACATTTCCCTTCTTTTTTATTACACGAAATAGGGGTCTAGATTCAATTATTGATAACGTCTTGTAAAACACATAATAACTCCGTTAATTATGCTAGTAATTCATGTTTTAATACATACTATAAAAGAGTTACTATGAGTTGACTATAGCATTTTAATGTTCTTTTGAGTTTAAATCCGTACCTTTTTAGCCAGTAGTACTTTTTTGGGAAATCATACTGGCAACTCTGCCTACCGGTTTATCCCACAAGGTGAGAAAAAACGGCGTAAAAAACTCGCAGTGGACCATACGCAACGCACTTAGCCACAGAGGTCGTCAACTTTTACGTAATGTTTTGATAATGATTGCCAATGGTTGACGATCACTCGAACTCGAGGTCAACAAAAATAGACTATTTGTTGAGCCCTAGCTCGCTGAAGAAAACCGGCGTAAGAAATTCGCATATTTGCAACCCACTACACTACACAAATCCACAGAGGTCGCCAGACCTTTACGTAATGTTTTGATAACGATCGTCAATGACTGACGATTACTGGAACTCGAGCGTAAAGGGCTTAATCGCTCGTAGTTGTCGATCATCGCCTGTCATCGCCAGTAATCGGTTAATTGTTCGTTTTGAGCACGAACTATTGGTAATCCCGGCTAAATGCGACGATATGCGCTCGTGTTGTTGTTTTCAAGTTTGCTTAGGATTGCATGATCGCCTGATTTTCAAGAAGGATCCACGCGTCGGATGTGCGTGTAATATTCGGCACTGTGTCTGATCTTCCGCCAGTCGTATTGGTTATACGTCGTACCGGGCTACGAGTACAAAGCAAGAGAGAGTGGTTCCGTGTTGCGCACACACTTGGGCATTACAAAAATAAATTCTGCGTTAGCTACGCAGAAGCTATAGTTTCATTCACATTATCTTCAATCGGTGTATTGAAGATAATACGTGTAAAAATGACTACATTTTACCCCTTGCGATTAAAAAAACATAAACAGTAAAGAGTATTTTTTTTTTACTTATTGACAAAAATACATTATATTTCTAGAATGAGAAAAGTTGGTATAATCATATCCTAAAGTTATTATAGCTGATCCTTTTATACCCTGCATACAGGACGTGACAATCGCAGTCACTATGATTATAGTACTTTTTCTCATTTATATATTTTTATTTTCATTTTCACGAAATATTTAATAGATTTTTATAAATATAAAAAAGGTGAAGTTTTAATTTTGAAATACATTTTTTAGTTTTGACAAAAAAAACATTTCCATTATGAGAAAATGTAGTATAATCATATTCCAAAGTTAATAACTGGTCTTTTTTCACTCAGTATACCGTCGATCCATAAAACTAAACTAAAACAAAAGATAAATTGATTACATTAACGTGTTAAAACACACATAAATTACATGAAAGTTTAACTATTTCGATCCTGAAACTAATTAATGTACGATCAACTTACTAAAATAGTTTTAGTTTACTTCAGCACGCTCATCACTTTCAAAGTGTAAAATTAGGCATAGTTGTACGTTTACTAATACCATTAATTATTCAATCAACACACTAGATGTGTCCCATACAAAAACAAGCCTAAAATAATAATATCTATATACGCTTCACACCACGTCAATCTGGTCCTGTGCTAAGTATCCGAAGAACTTGTGTTACAGGTACCAGACTACGGAAATATATATTTAATACTTTTATACTATTTAAGATTTTTATTATATTAATACACAAATATAATACACATGACCCAGGAACATTGAAAACTTTTTGTTCCCTCGGCGGGATTCGAACCCGCGACCTCTCGGTCGAGCACCAAAGCGCTGAACTGCTGCGCTACGGAGGTCGTCGTATCTGTCCACGTGGTATAATATATGTCGCAATCATCTGGTTGAATCTGAATGAATGAATGATGTACAGACAGCAATGTGTAAATATATTTTTAAATTAATTTACATTAATGTGCAATATAAGTTCACAATCTGAAATTTTGAAATTTATAAATAAAATATTAAATCCTAGTCTCGGATTCATTATAATTTGGCAAAAATAGAATTCAATGAACGCGCTAGTCAATCAATCAAATGGCAGCCAGATGACTGCAACATATATACATATGCCAATAACTAGATTTGTTTTATAACGAACTGAGACAAAAGTTTTAAAAAATTTCAAAGTTGAATAAATTTAAATAATATAAAAAAATATATATATTATTTAATTTTTTTAGGATTTTTAAAAATTGTAAGTCACATAGCGATTTCAAATTGAGCATAATGACAGTGTTCCAAGCAAACTAAATGAAATAGTTAACAACTCACTTTTCAAGTTTGCTGATATTTACTGGGTCGGGTGTATATGATTTTTACATAATGTAATGCCCAAATGTGTCTGAATATGCATAATAATGTTTTCATTATTAAAATTGATCATGAATGGATGAAGGTGATATGTTGCAAAAAAATGTAACCCAGAAAACGAGTGTAAACGGTCACTTAAACATTTTACGATAATATGTAGTAACGTATTACGAGTAATTACATTTATTCTAGAGACGGATCTTAAGATTAATGTGCTTAATTCGTTACGAAATCAATTTCCTCCAAATCTGAATTTTGCTACATATCACCTTCATCGATTCATGTCTTCTATTATTAGACACTGTATTGTATTGTATTATTGTAAATTTGTTATATTAAGGTACGTAAATAACATTGATTGTACCAAATGATTCCGTTTAGTACAGAAGTAAATACGATCCAAATTTCGTTTAGTACGATGAGCACTGATATCACGGGCCATTTACCCGGTACAAACGGGGCCAAACCATTCTTGACCCGACCACAGAGCATGGCTTAGACAAGCCTGTGTAAGCTGCGGTGCAGGGAAATTCAAACGACAATTCCCAACTCAATGTGATGCTTGTGATTATAATATACAATTTGACAACGTCTGCACAGTTGAAATAAAATATTGTAAAATTTAATTATATTAGGTATATCTAGCAATATCCTGCGAAACAATTATAACCACAACCAGCAAGCAGATGAGTGAGTGTACGCATAGGCATGCGTTTGATGCACCTCCCTCCTCCCGCACTGCTTATGCGTACAGCAGAAAATATGAAAACACCACCACCACACAAGCAATAATGTTAACACGATCGTGCAAAGCTCCACACCACCATGCAGGTTGCAAAACTCGACGCGCGTTTCGCTCCGACCCCGGAGCATCCTCAGGATGTAGACTCTGCGAACAATGTTCATGTTCGTGTTTTTTGCTTGCGAGTGTACGCATAAGCAGTGTGGGAGGAGGGAGGTGCATCAAACGCATGCCTATGCGTACACTCACTCATCTGCTTGCAGGTTGTGGTTATAATTGTTTCGCGGGATATTGCTAGATATAATATTATATTTAAATTTTATGCTATGGATTTCCGCAAAGTAACGCCTGATTCCATGATTCCATTAACTATAATATATAAAATATTGTGCCGTCATCATCGCTCCCCCATTTCATTGGGAGGGGGGGGGGGGGGTTGCGTATCCAAAGAACGTGTTACGGGGACCAGGTAACGGAAACTTATCTTATTCATTAATGCTATACACATATTTAAGATTTTTTTTTAATGAGGTCATCAAACTTTACCCTTGAACTCATGGGTGAGATCTAGTTTTACAATACACTGTATTTCTAGTTTTACAATACATTGTATCTCAGTGAATAACCTGCCTTACAATACAGTCAGTGAAGTTACAAGCGAAAAACTCGACAGTGAATAATTGTTCCGCGCGGCAGTTAATTGTATTTTACCAATTATTTGTATTTTAACGGCGGTTTCGCTTTTTAATTTTAACATTCTTGCAAATGATGATTATCAGTTATTAGCCCCGAATGAAAACAAAGGAATTTTACGTATTTGGGGCCGTACTCTCGAAACTGATTCGGTTTTGATTCAGACACGATCGTGCCGCGTACTCCCGAATAAATTGTCGTTTTTTTATTTTGATTTTCAGTCGATTGATATGGTCTGGAGTACAAAAAGTTATGATCTAACGATTTTCTTTATCTTGGTTAGTTTCAAAGTAATCCACCACATAAAATACTAAAAGCCGTTGATATCGAACAGATTTGGTTCTCGATTTTATCGGGAGTAAGCCAGCTGTTGTGTATCTGTAGCATCTAAGCTACTTATCGGAACGCCTCCGTGGTCTAGTGGTTCAGAAATTCGTTCTCGACCGTGGATGCGATTCCCGCGTCGGAACAACAAAAATGTTGTTTTCAAGTTTGATTAGGACAATGCAGGCTGATCACCTGATTGTGAGACAAGAAACATGATCCATGCGTCGGATGGGCATGAAAAAAGTCGGTTCTGCGCATGATCTCCCACTAGTCGTGTCGGTTATCCGTCCCACTGAGCTACGAGAGTGAAGGAAGAGAAAGAGCTTCAGTGTATTGCGCACACACTTGGGCGCTATAAAATGACTCCTGCATAGCTGGCCTGGTTTCATTGACACCGGCCACCGTCACCGAAATTGGTGTAGGAGGCATTATTATTATTATTACTAAGCGGAAGAACCTATTTTAATCTATTTTTTGTTTAAATATAGACAACGATGCAATCTAAAACAGAGAGAAAGATCATGCAAAAAACTGATAGCTCAAATTATTCCCTCGCAATACTGACGCTTTCACCTATAAAAAATAAAAAAAAACCTAAAAGACTTCAAAGTCATGAATCTAAAATGCTCTAAGCTTAAGTTCAAAAGAATATTTATAGGGTCCGTAATAAAGAAAATGGCGTCGATGTTTAATGAAAACAATTTTATGCAAAAAACAACTGGACTCCTTTAATTAAAAGATTTCAGGTACACACTAAATACTACGGAGTCGAAGTATTTTGCTAATTCAGCTTTATTTTCTTAGGAATATCCTGATAAAGGAAGCATGCAGTAGTACCTAAGTCCCTACGTACTTTACAGGAAATGCAATCAAAAGTACTTTTACATTTTTAACCATGTTTTTGCTATTCATTTTCGTTTTAGTATCAATATACAGGGTGGGTGCCATAGTCACCGCTTTATAGGAGTGAAGTTTGTCTAGATGTGACTATGTCGCCTGCCGTATTCAAGGTTTTTCGCTGCTGTGTTCAAGGCAGTGAGAGGCTTCCACGAATATTTCAGCAATTCATTTTTATAATATTTATGAGAAGAAAATAATATGTAGATATTATAACGCCTAAGTTTTGACTCAAGTTATCTCATCAAGGTACAAGACACCATCCCAGTATGAACCTGCAACGTCAGCTGATCGCTTGGTTTGCATTCTAGAAGTTCTAGGTGTAACCCTAGTGAGATTGCAGATAAAACATTAGTTGAAGCCGCGAAAGTTAGATGCTTTTAAAATAATTACTTTATTAAAAAACAAAATGGTTTTATAAAAATGTCTAGATACTTTTAAATTTATATTTAAGTAAGTGGATAGACATTTTAGTGAAACATTTAATTTTATTCTGTTTACTTAATATACGTTTTTATTCCATCCCGTATAATAATAATAATAGCTCCCCTCACCGATTTCGGTGTCGGTAGACGATTTTATTGAAACCAGGCCAGCTACGCAGGAGTTATTTTATAGTGCCCAAGTGTGTGCGCAATACACAGAAGCACTCTCTCTTCCTTTTACTCTCATAACCCAGTGGGACGGTAAACCGACACGACTGGCGAGAGATCAGGCGCAGGACCGACTTTTTACATGCCTATCCGACGCATGGATCATCTTTCTTGTCAGACAATCAGGTGATCAGCCTGCACTGTCCTAACCAAACTTGAAAACAACATTTTTGTTGTTCCGACGCGGAAATCGAACCCACGACCTCCGGGTCGAGAGCGAAGCTCTGAACCACTAGACCACGGAGGCGATAATCCCGTATGATAAATGTTTAAGCAGCTACATAATAGATAACATATAATTTATCATATTAAGTAAAAAGGAGCTGCGGAGTATTAAGTTATCTATTGGTTGGATTAATTGCATTTCAGAATTCAGACCACGTTGAAATAATGACAAATAATCTTTTGGACATCGTTCCTTTTCCGTGCAAACAATCGTAGTAAATGGAATCCACTTTTTACCTGACTTTGGCGAAGCAAAAAGAAGGGTGCGCTAATACATGGTGTACAAAGAACACAACAATTTTCCCATCTTTTTGCTAAAAGGTGGCCCCGAGCGAGTTTCTTACGCCGGTTCTTCTCTAGTTAATGGAATCAGGCGTTACTTTGCGGAAATCCATAGCATACAATTTAAATATATTATATATCTAGCAATATCCCGCGAAACAATTATAACCACAACCTGCAAGCAGATGAGTGAGTGTACGCATAGGCATGCGTTTGATGCACCTCCCTCCTCCCACACTGCTTATGCCTACACTCGCAAGCAAAAAACATGAAAACACCACCACCACACAAGCAATAATGTTAACACGATCGTGCAAAGTCCCACCACCATGCAGGTTGCAAAACTCGACGCGCGTTTCGCTCCGACCCCGGAGCATCCTCAGGATGTTGACTCTGCGAACAATGTTCGTTAAGTGATGCCGCCCGCCAAAACACCGCCTTATATTCCCTACAGCTACTACCCCTACCAACTAGTACCCCCACCAAACAAGTTAATAAGAGGTGACGAAGTAAGGTTAGTTTGGTCCGGTCTTTATTATTACATACTTTAAAAAATCAATTATGTAATAATAAAGACCGGATTGATTTAAAGTATCAATCAGGTGTATACAGAATCGATTGTCCTGAATGCGACAGTGTATACGTAGGTCAGACTGGACGTAACTTTGAGACTCGGTATAAAGAACATATCGCGGCTTATAGAAATGGTCATCATGATAAATCACATTTTGCCAAACATCTTTTAGATAGTAGTCACAATATACCAGATGGTCATTCCTATAAGATATTACATAAATGTGATAAAGGCTTTCGACTGAGCGTGTTGGAACAGTTAGAAATAATTAAAGTAAAGAACAACAATAGAATTGCATTGTTGAATGACCAAACTAACCTTACTTCGTCACCTCTTATTAACTTGTTTGGTGGGGGTACTAGTTGGTAGGGGTAGTAGCTGTAGGGAATATAAGGCGGTGTTTTGGCGGGCGGCATCACTTAACGAACATTGTTCGCAGAGTCAACATCCTGAGGATGCTCCGGGGTCGGAGCGAAACGCGCGTCGAGTTTTGCAACCTGCATGGTGGTGGGACTTTGCATGATCGTGTTAACATTATTGCTTGTGTGGTGGTGGTGTTTTCATGTTTTTTGCTTGCGAGTGTACGCATAAGCAGTGTGGGAGGAGGGAGGTGCATCAAACGCATGCCTATGCGTACACTCACTCATCTGCTTGCAGGTTGTGGTTATAATTGTTTCGCGGGATATTGCTAGATATATAATATATTTAAATTGTATGCCGGTTCTTCTCGCCGGGTTAGTACCCGAACCGGTGGTAGGTCATCATGTAGGACAATTCTGAAAGTGTTAGTTACTAACGTATTTGGAAATAAAAGATTTTTCATTTTCATTTTCACACTTACTATAACTTTGAGATACGATTATACTACTTTTCCCCATTTTGGAATTGTATTCTTTTCATATTTTTTGTCAAAACTAAATAAGTTTACACTATACACACATGCGAAGTCCATATTGAAAGGCACTAAATGAAACCAATATATTTGGAGTGGACTTATGAAAAATCTCGTTCATAAAAAATAAACTTCTTTTAAAAAAACCGACTTCAACTACTAAAAAGCATAAAATAATACTTTTATAATGTAGGTTACAATTAATGTTCTTTTTGAAGTTAGTGTCAGCTAAGTGAACAACATCCTAAAGTTTTTATTTACGAGCAGTTCCAAAATCGACACTCAAAACGAATTGGCGTTATTGTAGTGTTCAAGACTATTTTATTAGTTAATTTCTAATGTATATTTATTGCAACTAGATTCAAAAATAGGCCTGCTGATTTCCTACAACTCCATTCCTGTTGGCATAACTTGAACATTTTTTCCTCTTTCTTTATCTACCCTCTTCGTCCCAAATACCTACCTTTATAGTGGCTTCTTCTCTAAGAAAGATAACCAGCCTTTATCTCTACTACTGAGATCTTACAGCTCACAAAAATATATTCTCGAGGCTTAAAAGAATAGCTATCGCCTCAGTGTCACAAGAAGCCTTCCTTAATCTACATGTCGGGAAGGAAGCTGTTTCGCAAGTATTAAGGAAAAGAGGCTTTCGTCTAAGCCGAAAAAACAATAAATAACATTTCTCTTGCGGGTGATATTGCTACTTAATTTATTGCTTGGTGTTATTAAAAATAGCCAGTTGTTTTCGCATTCCTATTCAAAAGCGAAGTTCTTAAATTGATATTACAAGAACCTCGACGTAATATTATAATTAATACTATATTATCGTATGTTTGAGGGGTATAGTCTCAAAACCCACTAAGACGTACTATTCAAAAATATCACAGGATACAAAAAATCGCTCCGCGTCAGTGGAAACGCAACCTTATAGAGGTTTTTGATTTTGAATCTATTTTTGGTGGGCAGATTTCTGTATGTTTTAGCGGGTTTTGGTACGAAACTAGCCAAGCATTTTAAAGTAATTTTTACGAGGTTTCCAACGGTGCTACTAACTCAAATTTGGTCTAGAAGCATTATAGCGGATTTAGGTTTAGGACTTGTTCTGCTGTGATCCTTTTTATAATGTGCAAATCGTCTACCACATATTCCCAAAACTGCAACTCATGTATAGCCAGGATCGACAGTGGTAACCAACTTCAAAAACCATTTGATATGAAGGTGCCCGAGGGATATGCTACATCTGTCTTGGAACCCGTAATGAAATTAATCAGAAGAATGAAGGAGAAGTAGGAAGTGTTGTCTGATCTCTTGCCAGTCGTATCGCTCATCTCACTGGTTTACGAGAGTTAAAGAAGTGAGACTTCTGGGTACTTGGGTAAGTACAGATTGCATAACCACTGAAATATGCATAGAAGCTATATTATGATATTATTTTTTATTACTCATGCGGGATAAGTAGCATCTTGGCGCCCGCTGTTGCGGTTAAAAACGAGCCGTTTGCCCATTCTAAAATGGGCAAACAGCCCATTTTCAACCGCAACAGCGAGCGCCAAGATACCACTTACTTACTTATCCCGCATTTGTAATAAAAAATAGTATGTGCAAATCGTGTGACGTTGTCGATTACCCTGCAATCGACAACTTGTCGCACTTGTTGCACAATATACTATTATACGAGAGTTTTGTATAAATTGGACTTACATAAACCAGGACATTTTTCATGTTTTAATCTACGTTTTCTTTTGATAAATAATACTGTATTTTATATTATCTGACATCTAGGTTCTTGATAGATTTCTTTTTATAGAATAATGTACGCAATTATATTTATATAATAATATAGTACGTAATATTATAATTGTATTTTTGGACGACCTCCGTAGCGCAGTGGTTGAGCGCGTTGGGTTGAGAGGTTGCGGGTTCGAATCCTGCCGAGGGATCAAAAAGTTTTCAATGTTCCTGGGTCATGACTCATGGATGTGTATTAAATTTGTGTATAAAATAATAAAAAATAAAAAACTTAAATATGTGTATAGTATTAATAAAGTATTAAGTAAATAATATTATGTTTCCGTTATCTGGTACCTGTAACACAAGTTCTTCGGATACTTAGCACAGGGCCAGATCGACGTGGTGTGAAGCGTCCATAGATATTATTATTATTATTTTATTGAATAGTGAATGTAATATCATCGCACAAGAGCTTGTAGCTTCTTACGTACCTATTTACTAAAAATCTGCCGTAGGAATGTAGCCTTTACGAAAATGATCGCGGTTGACCATTGCAAAGATAAAAATGACATTTAGCATCTACAGAAGTAAAGTTAAGGCGTGGCTACACGCCTCGGTGTCGAATATAGCGCTAATAAGGCGTTACTCAGAAACGGTAGACAATCATAACAGTAAAATAAAAGCAGGATATTACACCATCCCAACACGGGCGAAGCTGATACAAGTTTATTCGGAATCCGATAGTACGGCATTACAATATTTTAACATTTAAACTACCTTCATATTTATAGAAGTTTTAAAACTTTGCAGCCATTTTGTTAAGCGCTCGCCACGCCAGCTCGGCTCAGATGCGAAAAGTTACATAAATAGGAGATGAAATTTTTAATTTAATTTTTTTTTTCTTCCACCGTCAAAAACATTAAGTCTTTTAATATTACGACCAAGGGAAAATGGTCCGGGCATTTAGAGGTTACGTCGGATCGTTAAGGAACGGACAGGTCCGGTTACGCTGGTTTTTACAAGTCAAATGTTTACGAAATCCCATTCCGAGGAAATTAGGGTTGTGTCAAAACGTCGAGGAACGTTTTTGATGTAATTTTTTGTTGCTACCTTTAAACAATTTCAAAGGCGCTAAAAATAATTAAATATGAGCGATAATATTTTAATTTTTCTCTTCTTGTTCTGCGAGCGATATAAATAATCCACCCCGACTGTTTAGTAATATAATTGAATCTACTGTAGATTCTTGATGGAAATACAAGTTACACAGTAACGACAAAATTTTGACGACCTCCGTAGCGCAGTGGTTCAGCGCGTTGTTGATCGAGTGAAAGGTCGTGGGTTTGAATCCCGCCGAGGGAACAAAAATTTTTCAATATTCCTGGGTCATGGATGTGTATTTTTGTGTACAATATAATAAAAGTCTAAAATATGTGTATAGTACACAAGTTCTTCGGATACTTATCACGGGGCCAGATTGACGTGGTGTGAAGCGTCCATATATATTATTATTATATTATAAATGATACAAGGTAAAATAGATGAGTGATAATACTTTAGGGTGTGTAATGTGTAGGTATGTGCCGCGTATGTCGAGTATACTTTTGACTTACTTTTGACTTTCATGTTTCTTTGAGAAATGCCCTAACATCATAAATTTACCCATAATATAATAAGTAATAGTAGGCCGGCTTAATCTTAATGATGTATGACCTTAAAATAAAAGATCGATCGTGGCTACACAGGAGTTGCAGTGGTAGGAATGTGTGGTGGGCCATTTGCCCATTAAAAAAGATTGTAAAGTATTTTTTACACCTTTTCAAATCGCGTTGCCTTTATACCTTTACCTTACCAATTAATATGTAAAAACATAAATCGGTTATGTATATTGAACTGCAAATTATCAGCTTCACAATTCACATCAAGAACCATCATAATTAGTACATCGTCCGGCTAGACTCGGATGTCAATAAAGGAATTGAGATTTGGCTCAGCGCCATGTTTTCAGTTCAACAATCGGTAATGTTCGTGGATTGTTCGTTTTTCGACGGTGCAGCTAAACGTTCTATTTTTAAATTCAAAAGACTATCTTGGATGTGGAGTTCTATTGAGAAGTACCTACAGAGGGGAATTATAGTAACATAATTTATTCGGAAAATATACTGTTTTTAGGTTGTTTGGAAAAGACTGCTGTAAACAGTAAGAACTTTTTGTACAGTTCCTCTTATTGCTTTATGATTGTTGTATGTATATTTTTTTGTGTACAAATAAGTTATTTTCTATTTTATTTTATCGGTATCATTTATTAGGATCTCTCCCCGATTTCGTTATCGGTGGCCGGTTTTGTTTAAACCAGGTAAGTTGTCATTTTTATAGTGTCTGAGTGTGTGAAAATTTCACAAGGACTCTCTGTTGCTTTTACTATTACACAGTAGGATGACAAATAAGACACGACTAGCAAGAGAAACTGCACAGGAACGACTTTTTACATGCCCATCCGACAAATGAATCATCTTTCTTGATAGATAAATCAGGTAATAAAAATAAACTTGAAAACAACATTTTAAGAACTTTCAACGCGGAGTTAATCCCAAGACCTCCAATTCGCTGAGACATGATGTAAGCAACGTTCTAACTACATACGCTGATCATCATGTTATCTTAACGGTGCCCGGCAATATGAAATCCAACTTGTAGAACAGCGATCCAGTCTCGTATTCCACCTATTAGGCAGTAATGATATTAATTTGCTAAGGCTGGGGCTACAAGATCCGGATCTTACGGATTCCTGGCATGAACACCTAGCCTAACTGCACAAGATATGAAATATCACTGTTTGGAGTTCATAGATATCTAGTTTGAATTCATGGCTAACAATTTAGTCTGTAGCTTTGGCTTATAGACTGTTTTATTAGAACTGGCTACTTTGTTGAAATTATATGTAGCCTATCAATTGATGCATACCCTTAACTACTTTTATACTAAATTTAATTAAAATCAGCTGAGTGGTTTTAGTGTTATGAAGTCACATACATTCATTAATTATTTTTTTATCATATTTTACAATAGCTACTATTGTTGATGTCCACAGTTGTCGGCTGTCGCTTAACTGATTTTCGTTTCTCATTTTTATAAATTTTGCCCATAGCGTGAATTCTAGTTATAATAAAAAAAACTGCTGCTGTTTCAGCGCTAGCTAGAAACTAAAAGCTAGCTAGAAACTAGAAAAAAAAAGCTAGAAACTCTTCGTTAAGACATTTTTGGTGAAATGAAAAGGTCAGCATGTGACTCAACTTAAGGGGGCCATTTAAGGATTGTTTCAGTATTCAGCCGCCAGAGAAGTATCTCCGCTGGTTTCTGTTGTCACCTATTATTTACCATAAGATAAATAAATAAAATTTGCTTATTTTTGGGTCTTATCTTCTCTTTTATATAAAAATGAATTGCTGTTCGTTAGTCTCGCTAGAGAATGGCTGAACCGATTCGGCTGTTTTTAGACTTGAAATATTTGTGGAGGTCCTGGAAAGGCTTTAACGGTTCATCATAAACTAATTATATGCTTCTCTTATTTATAAAAATGAATTGCTGTTCGTTAGTCTCGCTCGAGAACGACTGAACTGATTCGGCTGTTTTTAGTCTTGAAATATTTGTGGGAGTCCCGGGAATGTTTATCACAAACTGCTCCTACGCTCAGCGAAGTGGGCACATATCAGTTATATTATAAACTTAAACCATATCGTATTCAAGACAAGTGGGATACGATAGATGAAGAACATCGCAAAGTGAATCGCCATTAATTGCGTCGAGTTTCCGCAATGTGCCATAGCTATTAATTCTAATCATGTTATCTTAAATGAAAAGGATCCTCGTCCATTAATCATAAAGTTCATTATTTAACGTCACTTCCTCGTGTTTTACCAAGTCTTTGCGGAAAATAACTTACTCTTGTTAATCATTTTCAAAGGATTTCTTTTCCAACTTCGCCAAGAAGATTGATATGGGTATATCAATTTTAAATTCATTTTGCGCAGACATTTGTGTTGTGTTAGAATCTTTTACTTTTTGTTATTCATATGGCTTGATTTTATCCCTCGACGAAAAATAAGTGTTATGTTCGACGCGTCTGTCTGTATATGCTCAACGAAGTGGGCACACATAATATTAGTTCTCGACCAGATGAATTACTTTTGATCTTTTTTTTTTTGTTTTTAAGTTGAAAGACGAGCATGAAACAGTCTGTACTGCTCCTGTTCTCCCGCTAGTTGTGTCGGTTTACCGCCCTACTTGGTCATGAGAGTAAAAGGAAGAGAGAGTGTCTCTGTGTATTGCGCACACACTTGGCTATAAAATAACTCCTGCGTAGCTGGCCTGGTTTCAATGAAATCGGCTACCGACACCAAAATCAGCTCACCCACTGCTTGACAATTGAAGACATGAATGGATGAAAGTGTAATGTCGCCAATTTTTTCAGCGAGAAAATTGAGCTTGAACTGTCTCCTAAACATTTTAGAATATGTCTGATATGATGTGTGATGACAGTCGAAACCGGATGTGTATGTTAATAAAAAATACCTATATTAAAACAACTATTATTAGTTGTATTATATTATTTTTTATATCAAAATACATGTAGTTTGTGTATTATTTCTGCATAGTAAAGGTATACTCTCAAAAATTACCTAAAATCATCCGGTATGTTAATACGATATATGATACCCATTCGGAATATCTAACTGTATTACCCGTGGCGAAACGTCTGTACACTGCAAACGGTAAATGAACGTTTGCTGATTGCAAATTGGACCCAGCTGATATCTAACGGCCTTTGTGCTAATTGCACAACGTAAATCAATTTCTTGCATTCCAAGATGAAATACATTCGATGTTTTTTATTTTAGGTTCTATCTTTCTTTCTTATTTCTTATATTAAATGAAAATGAATTGCTGTCCGTTAGTCTCGCTAAAGCTTGAGAACGTCTGAACCGATTTGGCTATTTTAAGTCTTGAAATATTCGTCGAAGTCCCGGAAAGGTTCATTACAAACTGTTTCTGTGTTCAACGAAGTGGGCACGGGTCAGTTAGTGTTTTTATTCTTTATCTTTCTTATACATAACAATTTATTGCTGTTCGTTGGTCTCGCTAAAACTCAAAAACCACTGGACCGATTCGGCTATTTTTAGTCTTGAAATATTCGTGGAAGTCCCGGGAAGGTTAAAACGGTTCATCACAAGCCGTTTGTATGTTCAACGAAGTAGGCACGCCGCACGGGTCAGTTATGTAGTATCATTATAATTTGTTTTATTATTTTTGTCTACTGGCATCCGCCTCCAATTTTTCTCATTCTTTTTTTTTTTGTACCCAGGAATACATTTTTTTATTTGTAATTTATCTTCAGCTAGTGGTTTATTGTACCTTAAAGAGCTAGAGAGTGCTCTCGTGTATTACGCGCACACTTGGGCACAATAAAATGACTCCTGCCTATATAGTTTAGTTTCATTTAAGCCTAGGTAATAGAAGCTATTATTATAATAGATATAATTAATGATAACGAATTTCCCCAGCTTCAAAGCTCGAGTATAATGAAAATGTAATTTTAATCTTTGAACCGAAAATGGATGTATAAAAATGTAAGACAAATTGTAATTTTGGGATAATATACAAAATACTGGAGTGGTTTGAAGCAATTTCACAAAGTGCAGCCCACTCTGCGCAATTTGCGGCAAATTACACTTTGTTGAATTATTTTTGCAGGCCAAATCTCCACTGCCATTTTGACATTTCACGGTAGTTAATTTTTGATCTTAGAATGAGGTATCTTTTATACAAGTAAGTAGTATAAGGCCAGTGTGTTATACTTCCAAAAAAATATAAAAATACCTCTCACACCGATTTCGATGGTGGCCGGACTTATTGAAACAAGGAGTTATTTTATGTTAGTTATATTAATATAGTGCCCAAGTGTGTGCAATACACAATAGCACTCTCTCTATTCTTTTACTCTCGTAGGCCAGCGGGATGGATAAGTGACACGACTGCGTGAGATCAGGCGCAGGACCGACTCTGGTAATCAGCCTGCATTTAAAAAAAATATATAGACGCTTTAACACTACGGTCTCGTGTTTATAATAATTAAATACACATATCCAAAAACAAAGACAACATTTTTGTTCCATCAACGGGATTTGAACCCTTGACCTCCTTAAGTAAGTTGAGTTTAACTTATGTATAACATAATTTACCTATGTGATGATGACTATGTCGAAACTGGTCGTGTATTGTACGAGTAATAATTAATGTAACATAACAAATAAAGTTGGACAAAATTGTAAGTAGTTTGTGTTTTACTATAATAATATTAGGTATTTATAACATATATACCAATATTCAGAATTCAAATTCAAATTATATTGACGGTATTCTAGAGTATTGTACATAATATTATATTGTTTTTCGATATCGCTTATATTACATTCGCATTTTTGCCCATTTTATGATTTCATTCAATTCACTTTTAGCGACATGTTTTTTACAACTATTGCTTTTCTATTGATAGTTTCTGTTGTCACACCTTTATAGTCGCGTTTTAACAGATTTTTTATGTCGTATCTGTAAACTTTGTTTTTTTTTTGGACTGGGTAAACCGATGTTTATTTTATTTTTCTTTATTAGGGACAACAAACAGTGTTCACTTTAACGGGTGTAAAAAGTCACTATAACTTTGGTATGATTATACTACCTTTTCTCATTCTAGAAATGTATTTAAAAAAATATATATATATTTTTTTTTTGCTTTTCGTTTGCAACATTCATTATCATCAAATCGATTCGCACTCCACTCACTGCTTGACAATTCAGGGTTATTTCATTTTTTTACTTTGTATATTACTTTGGTTTTTATTTATAATCCTTTAAAATTGAATTCAACATTTCATAAAATTGTGATTATAAAATCTATAAAATCCCACACGACATCATTGCTCACATGATCTATCGTCCCATCAGGATTAAAGCAAAAATCTCATGTTTTCATAAATATTAATGAACAATACCCTGGGACGGTATTAATCAGGAAATATGCAAATTTACGGAAACTGCGAACTTTTTGGCTTAGTTAATACTGGACGCTGGCGTTTGTGATGCAAAATCTGGAACCTACGTCATATAGTTAAGGTGGGATTTTTGTAATTACTAGTGGACAGAGGATTTACATTTTTATTACCTGGGTACTGAGGTTTAAAGGAGAATGTTACATGATGAATGAGGATCCAAATTCAAATGATGCCGCTGCTGGTTTGTCGCTGGACTACAAAATATTAGTTACCTAGCTGAGCCGTGGCTACTTCGTTGAGCATAAAAAAAACCGTTTAAACATTCCCTGGACTTCCATAAATATTTCAAGACCAAAAATAGCCGAATCGGTTCAGCCGTTCTTGAGTTTTAGCGAGACTAACGAACAGCAATTCATTTTTATATATATAAGATAATTTATTTTTCTTATATAGGAATAAAATAAAGTCTCTTGTTTAATTATTAATATAATTCCTCAGGTAGACATTAATCAGATCAATTCTTTTTTTATTCGACGCAGAATAGCTGCTATTTGGTCCCATACAAAATTTACATACTTTGGTCCTGTAGTTTTTATTTTATGAAATTATTTTAAGAATTAAAATATGAAAAAACATGCAGGCGTTTGTGACGCGTCCTTTTTCTATACTTTTATTACCTTCTATATAATATTACTTTCACTAGGAAAAATCATTTCGTACGTTCTAAGTTGTACCTTAATAATTGAAGACATGAGTCGATGATATGTCGCAAAAAACTTTCAACCAGAAAATTGAGTTTAAACTGTCACATAAACATTTTAGGATATGTAGCAACGTATTAAGTACATTGATTCTAGAGACGTATATTTAGATTAATTTACTTAATACTTTACGACGTATTCTAAACCGTTTAAGTGTCAGTTTAAATTAAATTTTCTCCAAATCATAATTTTGTTACATATCACCTTTATCCATTCATGTCTTCAATTGAAAAATAGAATTGAATATTCTATGGGGAAAAAGACAAAACAACGTGATGTTTCAACTCTGCCGATGTCTATTGAGCCTAAGAAAAACCTTTTGGAATGATGCAAAAGTGTATAACATTTTAAAAGCCTCCCTGATGATGTTATGTGACACGAACATGAACGCCTGGCATCACAAAACTTTGACAAAGTTTTATGATGCCAGGCGTAGCCGTAAAATTATTGTTACCTAACGTTAATGTAAATACCATATCATCCGAAAAGCTAAAGCGATCTATTAGGGAAATGGGATATTTTATGTGCAAAAGGAAATTTAACGGGCACGGCAAATAGTTGGTGTTGTACAAATATTTTATGGTCTGACACAGAATACGGAAATAAGTGAAGTTGTGAAACTTATTGAGTTAGCTCCGCAAACGCAACTACATTTCACAAATGGAAAACGAGAGGTTTGAAATAACAAACTCTTTTTTCTTTGTCTGTAATTAAAATGGCCTGTAAAACTATAAGAAGAAGCAACAGAATATTTATGTAAAAAGAGCAGTCAGGACTTTCAGATATTTATTAATTATTTCTTTTGAAATTTTTTCTCATTCTGGGAATCAAAGACTAAAAAATATTTTTTTTTTTTTTTTTTTTTAAAACAATTTTTTTTTAAATTTTGAGAAAAGAGGAATAAAATATTTAAAAAAATTGAGACAAAAAAAAATATTTTACCTAAGTTATAGTGCCTGTTATTTTTACACTGTATTATTTTACCGGTATTATTTGTAAAAAAAAACCAACGTCGAATATATAATATAATAACGGTCTAGATTTTTTCTTAACAAAATTTTATATTATAGATATTATATATAAATGTATATTTTTTTAATTATGATTCATCATTCATCAGCTTTAGATAACATCACAAAACAAAAAAAAAAAAATATTGCGATACCTTGATAATCTATATTTCAATTTTTGTAGCTTTATTTCAACCGATAGCAGTCGTGGCATAAAATATATAGAGGTTTTGGGATGGAAAGCTTTTAAGATTCCTTACGTTCTAATTGTTTGGTATTTCATGTGGGACTAATTTAGGATTTTCAAAATAGAAATTAAGTGTTTTGCAGTACGGCAATACATTTTTTCTTAAATTTTAAAATATTGTGGCAACATAACTTTTTTAACTCTAAGTTATAAGTAAAAAATTGGAAAAAATCTACCTCAGATTGAACTGAAAAATTCGACATCAGCAAGCAGAGAAGAATCTACTTTTGAGATCAGGATTGGAGAGCTATCAATTTCAATAAAATTTGAGTAATAATAATATCTTATATGTAAAAATGAATTGCTGTTCGTTAGTCTCGCTAAAACTAGAGAACGGCTGAACCGATTCGGCTATATTAGTCTTGAAATATTCGTGGAAGTCCAGGGAAGGTTTAAACGGTTTCTATGCTCAACGAAGTGGGCACGGCTCAGTTAGTCATTTATAAAATAACGCTTAACCTACTAAAGAAGGTGATGTCAACGGAAACTTAAAAATAGGATATAAAAAACTCACTTTAAAGAATGCTTACGTAGTGCGCATTAAATGGACTGACTCTAAGAGGTCATCCTTACTAAGGGCTAAACAAAAGCCCTTCACCATTTACGAGGGCCGTTTAACATCGTACCTTTTATACGAAATCGTAAAGATCATCGATTTAAATATAGAACCATCTTAGTTAGAAACCTAAAACATTAGTTTTTTGATGTTCTAAGTAGGTGTGATAATACGTTAATAATAATAGCTCCCCTCACCGATTTCGGTGTGGGTGGCCGGTTTCGTTGAAACCGGGCCAGCAACGCAGGAGTTATTTTATAGTGCCCAAGTATGTGCGCAATACACATAATCACTCTCTCTTCCTTTTACTCTCATAACCCAGTGGGACGGTCAACCGACACAACTGGCGAGTGAACAGGCGCAGGACCGACTTTTTACATGCCCATCCGACGCATGGATCATCTTTCTTGTCAGACAATCGGGTGATCGGCCCGCATTGTCCTAACCAAACTTGAAGACAAAAATTTTTATCGTTCCAACGCGCGAATGGAACCCACGACCGTTCCGGGTCGAGAGCGAAGCTCTGAACCACTAGACCACGGAGGCGCTTTAATACGTTAGTGTGTATGTGCCTCCTACATGATGACGAACCGGTGGTAGGTCATCATGTAGGACAATTCTGAAAGTGTTAGTTACTAACCTATTTGGAAATAAAAGATTTTTCATTTTCATTTAGAGTTTTCTGCGAAAGTCCAGCACTGAAATACTTACTTTCGACTTTCATGTTTCTAAGAGAAATGCCTCAACGTCGTAAATTTACGCATTAATTAAAAAAATTTACCTCTTTCAGCGCTGGTACTTTCACAGTAAACTCTATAAAATACATACCTACCTTACCCATACATACCTTAAAGTATTATCACTCACTAATATTACAGTTTGTTTAACATATTCAAGGCTGAAGTCACGGGTTCGAACCCGACGACGATATTTAAATTTTCACTGGGTGATGATTGTATATTAAATATGTGCATAATTCGTAAGTATTTAATATTATATACATAACTAGCTGTGACTTTGTTCGCGTGGTTGTCTTCTCATCAGGTCGGCATCTTTTGATTGCTCGCGTTGGTTTTTGTTATTGTGATTATTAAAATGGAATAATTCTTTCTTACATATTTTTTGAGTAACTTAAACCGTTTGTGCAGCGCACGCAACGAAAGTCCTCAAATGAGAATAATTTTTCTCGTTTTTGCAAAATTTCTCACTGATGCTTCGCTCCTATTGGTTGCAGCGTAATGTTATATTATAGCCTAAAGCCTTCCTCTATAAATGGACTACCCAACAAACAAATAATTATTCAAATCGGACCAGTAGTTACTGAGATTAGCGCGTTTAAACAAAGAAACAAACTCTTTCGCTTTATAATATTAGTAAAGATACTTAAATATGCTCCTTCGTTTGCACAATTCTCGTAAAACTGAATTTAAGAGTTTATAAACATCATAATTTATCTTTAATTTCCAAACATCATTAATTTAGGGTCTTAATTATTAGTATTTAGTACGTAAATGTTTTGAAATTTACTTTAAGTATTTCTAGGTAAGAAATATTCTTAATTTGAAAATTCTTAAAGATCTCGAGAAACGCAATTAGGGTTCCCGTGTAAAGATAATAACACCATTAGGGGTTGTTTAATTCCGTCGGGGGAGTAAACAATATGAAAATATGCAAATTCTAAGTTTGTACCTTGTTCTTTCAAGATTGCATGTTGCTGTTTCGTTTCCTCTTACCGAAATAGAACGAGACACAATAACAAAGAAAACTCAACCCGTTAGAGTTTATAAAAACCATTTGCTACGTTTGGAGACACGATGCTCAGAAAATATTTTTGTAAAATAATTTTATTTGAAAATATTAGATTATATTCCTAGCTTTTCGTACGAAATTATAATAATATCTATGGACCCTTCACACCACGTCAAGCTGGTTCCGTGCTAGAACTAGTAACCTGTAACCCGTACTTACAGGTCCCGGATTCAGTTGAAACTAGGTCAACTACGTAGAAGTCACTTTTATAGTGCCTAAGTGTGTGCACACACAAATACACTCTTTCTTCTTTTACTCTCATAACTCAGAGGATCTGATACCCGACACAACAGGCGCAGGACCGACTTACATGCCCTTCCGATGCATCTTTCTTGTCAGACAATCTAAAAAGAACTTTTTAGTAGTTCCAACCAAATGAACTTATGACCGACTGGCTCTCCACTCTAACCAATAGATATAAGCTGGATAATCTAATAACAAGCCTACTCCACATCTATTTATCCAAGCGCATTCGATCCTTGTTTACTTATTGCATTGCCAAAACGCCAATTTCAACACTGCACCAAATAGATACATGATCCACTGCATTGACGGGGTATAGAAAAACAGGCGGCGTGCCAAGCCGAGTACCGGATTTAGACGACAGATGGCGCTGGTCATATTGCGGGTATCTGTAACTATGCGGACATGCGATTTTCAGAATTTTAAGACTTGTGAAAGCCCCAAAGGGAGATCTCCGACCGAGCTAGGTGGTATGCTCGGTCAGGCCGAAGCCCACTGTACTAGTTTTCAGACGTTGTATACAAGGTGTAAAATAAATTAGTGATGTAGAGAATGTAGAGAATGCCGCATGACATTAAGCCGCCTTTGTACAGTTTGTGCATTAAGGGCCGTTTTTTCAATCGTCAGATAACTTCTATCTGTCGAATAAACATGTGACTTTGACATTTGTTCCATACAAAATCTGTCAAAGTCACATATTTATTCCTTAGATAAAAGTTATCTTACAATTGAAAAATCGGCCCTAAGTTTAATAAATAAATAATTTAGTGTAGAGTATACTGTAAAAGTACCAGCGCTGAAAGACTTACCTTTGACTTTCATGTTAATATGAAAAATGCCCCAACATCATAAATTTACCCATAGAATAAATTGAAAAAGTCCCCTTTTCAGCGCTGGCACTTTTACTTTAAACTCTATCCCATCAAAAACATAATTTGTAAAAAGTGCCAAGTCTCGCTACTTAGTTCTTCTACCGTAAAAACTTGTGAGATACATGTTATGCCAAGTAGGGGTTAGTGGGTCGGTCTAACGACATCTTATAGTGATCATAATCAATATTAGTAATAATCTTTCATGTTTTAAATAAATAAGTAGATTGACTTGGTTCATGTTTTTTTATCATTTATTGTTGTAGGAGTTTAGTCGGTGACCGACTATGTCACCCCCATGAGATCTACAAACACATATTATAACTATTTATTAACTATTTTCAATTAAATCGATGTACCTGGTGTGAAAAGAGCAGTCACTATAACTTTCTTATTTTTTTGTCGCAAAAATAGCAATAAAGCAAAAAAAAAATTTTTTAATAAAATAAAGAAAAAAAATACATTTCTAGAATGAGAAAAGGTAGTATAATTATGTCCCATAGTTATAGTGACTGCTCTTTTTACACCCGTTATACACTCAAAAGAATTCTGGCCTGTTGAATTAGGTGAGGCCAGAAAAGAAAACTGTTACATAATCCTACATTTTTTTAATGACCATGTCTCAGTCTACGACTGTGGGCTTCGCCCCGACCACATTCCATCAATATAGCAAGGAAAAAACTCAATCATGTTAGACTTTGAACAAAAGAACTAGATCAAAATCGGTTTAACGTTTTCTCCATTTCATCTTCTCCACCCACTCGAAACATTCACGCCAGTTCTACAGGACCTTGGTCACAGCTATCGAATTTCAGCACCAAAATAGGCTTCGATAACTTACTGTCAATTTAACCGTTATTGAACGCTATCACGCAGCCGGCAGTAATTACCGGATATTGCGAATATTTTGATGGCGGCCCTCTCATTTACGCCGCTAACATACCCCTACCCACATAACTACAGGGTATGGGGAGTATCCATAGTCCAATACCCATGGCAAGGTAGTTATACCCATATCGTACCCATATCATGTACTTTAGTAGCACAATTATCTACAGATTTGATCTGTTTTGTTTCAGTTTGTACTGTAACGATTTTATCAAAGTTTGGGTAATGGTGCGTTTTAATAACCAATATCGCAATACAATTTGACAGCTTTCAGCTAAAACTTTTTTTATCTCTATTTAAAGACTTAGGCTACGTTTCAACAAGCAATGTTAAGTTAACGCCATGTTAAATTACCATGCCATCTCATTCACTGACAGGAAATACGAGAGGGATAACATGATATTTAACATGGAGTTAACTTTAACATTACTTGTTTAAACACGCCCTTAACATCATATTGATTATGTCAGCCTAACTTAGGAATCAAAAGTTAATTTACTATTTAGTTCCCTTAAGTGCAAAGAGTGAATTACATAACTAATAAACGTTCCACTAAATTCGATTTTAAAATTTGAACACAGAATATGATGAATAAAGTCGTTACACTTAGTAATTTAAACAAATTCACGACGTAAGTACTCTTTCCTCGCATATTCCATGAGTGAGTGAAGCTAGCAACATTCCAAATTTGACAGCTTTCCGCCATTATTTGTTAACAATACACAAATTACTTGCATATTTTCCACTTTACATAATCCACAAATTTATTTCAATACATGACCGGTTTCGACTGTCATCATCAGTACATCGTACCAAGAAAAACATGCAATTACATAAAATAAACCACACAAATTTGTCCTTATAAATAAACCAGAGACAAAAGAATCCTAATTCAGGGATTAGAACCTATTTTATTCAAAAAATATTCCTTTTAAACCAACAAAGAGGTCGAATTAGGCGCTGCATCGCCTGTCCGGTGACAATTGACAGAAATCGCGGCCTCATTTAGCCTTTATGTCCTTAATTTGCTCCGATTACCCAAGAATGGGGGAAAAAATAACGTTTCCTTTGCCTTTGTTGGCAATTCACTAAATTTGAGTACTGCTGATGACCTCAGAGGCGGAATTTACAACCGAAATGTCTGGCATTATACGCACAAAGATAAAAGTTGCATGAAATACCCGTATTTCGGTTCACTAGCTCTTATCCTAGCGTAAACTGTAGTCCCATTGGAGCCGTACGTTTTTTCTCGATAAAAAGTGTGTACTTAATAACACAATAATACCTTTACTCTAATTACCCAGTACATGACTGGCAAGATAACTGAAATATTGCATGCCCATCCGATGCATCATCTTGCTTGTCAACCAGATTAGCCTGCGTAGAATTGAAAACACTTTTAGTTACCAGGGGTAATATAAATTATGATCTTTTACAATACCAGCCATCCAGGTTCCAGGCAATTCAATAGTACGGTCTTATACTGTCTTGTTCTTTTTCATAGTTCAACGACATGTTATTCTGAATGGATCCACCATAGTTTGGTTGTCTGAAAGTGACATTCGGAAGCAAGTCAAGTGTCACGTGTCCGCTAACTATGTAGTTGTCATCATGCAGTTATTATGTGATCGTAATACAAAAATTCCAGGCAGCCATGTTGTATGGCGTAAATTGGCTGGTATTAAGAGCTTGTAATAGGCCCCCAGGAATCGAACTTGCGAAACGGTTATGGTGATACGATTGGTAAGCACGGAACTTTGGTTCATCTTTCTTGTCAACTAGATGATCAGTTTACATTCTTCTAACCAAACTTGAAAACATTTTTAGTTAGTAGGAATCAAACCTGCGGAACGGTTACCCGACACGACTGGCAAGAAAATCGTCCTTTTACATGACGAATCGTCTTTCTTGTCAAGCAGATGTTCACTGTTCAGCTTGCCTTCTCCTAACCAAACTTAAAACATGTTTAATTTGCAAAAATCAAACCCGGAAGGTTTTCCGACACGTTTGAAATGCTCATCCGACGCATCTTTCTTATCAACAAAATTATCAGCCTGCGTTTTCTTATCAACAAGATGATCAGCCTGCATTTTCTTATCAACAAGATGATCAGCTTACGTTTTCTTATCAACAGGATGATCAGCCTGCGTAGTCCTAAACCAGACTTGGAGACATTTTCAGTTTAGATAAGGAAATGAAGGTAATTTTAACACCGGGATTGAACCCACGACTAGAGCCAACTGCACCACATAGGCGATCTAATTACACACGCACCGTGAGCACGTGTCCCGCTGGTATATTTTTTAATTACAGGGCCTCTATTCATGTCCATTGGGGTCGTGGTCCCATTCCGGGGTAAGCGCTTCATTAAGCAGAATAATAAGTTACAATTAGGAGGCGTGTCGTTAACAGTATATAGCACAATGTGGATTTTCATCATCATCGCGGTATAATCTCTATCTATCGCGGTAAATAAAATAAATAAAAAACGTTTTATTTCCAAATGAAACTTAGCAAGATATTTTCGGAAAGTCAACAAAAAAACAAGCTACCGCCCACCGCTCCGGGAGTTTTGGCTAGTGTGAGTTTTTGTCACTGCTCACGGTGAGGAAGTTAACTATAATTTGTATGGCAATTAGTTACCATAATTTGTCGCTAGGGGCGCTGTTTCGATGCCATACAAATTGTAGTTAACTTCGTCACCGTGAGCAAAAACTCGCACTACGCTCACTGGACGCTTGGCTCGGAGGTCGTGAGTTCTCGCGGTTCAACAAAAATGTTGTTCTTAAATTTAGTTAAAAAACTCTGGGCCCTGATTCAATGTGCCATCGCTAATATTACTTACAAAGTTAGAAAACAAAAATGTATGGGATTTGACTTAAGCTTAAGCGTATTCATTTTTTACTTTCATATTACTTTTCTATGTAAATAAAATTCAAATTTTCTGTAATTAATTTTATCAAACCGAATATTTTACAGTTTTGATACTTATAATGTACTTGTTCATTACAACTTATTTCAATTGAAATAATAACAACTCCACAACCCACCAACTTATTACAAATATTTTCCATTTATGTTGTTATTGTATCTAATTTGTTTTCGCATTCCGGCAACTTCACGAACAACACGAAATGAAAACAAAAAGTATCAAGACCGTTACGAATTCAAACAACAAAGATTGATGTTCGTTTGTTGCTTATCCGGGTTCACCTTTAGATAGTACTGTAGACTGCGGGTATGCAAGATTTATAACTTGAATCCTTGAAGTTGTTCGTAAACCAACCACGTACAGAACTTGGAGGCGAATATCAAATAATCTGGAATGTTCTATGTTTTATGTATGATGTAAATTTTCCGCCAGTATCGGATATAAGGTGATAATATTCTATAGCGTTGGTAAGATTGCAGTGATGTCAACAGCAATGATCATACTATAAAATTTGTAAATAAGGCTTAGGATCAAATTGGCATAATATAGCTGGAACGTCGTGATGCGTCGATTTACTACAAGAAACGAGGAAACACGTTTAAGAGAAATACAAAATAGATATTTATAAAATCTATTGCTGTCTCGCAGTCCCTTAGCCAGCACTAGCGCGATAGAGACAACTGCAGCACGAACTGAAATTATCTATTAAAATCACAAGATATGGGGGACCTCTGTTTCCTTCTCCAAAACTTAACCCATTTAGATATTTTTTCATTATAAACTAAAAAAAGGCTTGAGCGAGGATTCATATTATGTTTTAATTTTATTGTAAAATGCAGTCAAATTTGTTTTCTGGATGTTAATTCACAGTGAAAAGTCTGGTGTTTTTTTACTTTTGAACGTACAATAGCTCCATAAATAATTAATTTATTACAAAAAAGAAAAAGAGGGAGGTACAAATAATATATATCGATATTAAGGAAAATAATTGTTAATCTAGCGGCATTATACGAGGAGGAAACAGGAAACCCTATTTGTGTATGGAAAAACAGGCGATGTGTTTCCTCTTTACTAGAAAACATCGACGTGACGCTCGCTACATACTGTACAACGCGTAACAGAAGTTAGTGATAAAAATAAAGGGATAGATATGTTAAGAGTTGTATAAAAACTACCATTTTTCTAACACTTCCTAGTTACTCATAATAATTCCTATAAAACACAACCGACAAAGGCGAGTCCAGTAGAGGTTAAAACAACAGATCATTTTAGTATACTACAATTGAAATATTATTGAATAGAAATGTTATAATATAACGACAATAGTAGTGCAAAAAGGCTCTTTTCGAGCACTCTTTAATCCTCTTCACTTCCAGAGCAATTTAGATTTAAAACCAATAGCAGACAGCGGGTGGCAGTCACAACGGAGTTAACTCAACAGCAAAGTTAAATGTACAGGCTATAATATTATTGAGTGATAATACTTTAGGGTAAAGTATGGGTCTGAAAGAGGTCATTTTTTAAATTATTGTCGTTGAAATTTAATATGATGTTCGGGCATTTCTCATATAAACATGAAAGTCAAAAATAAGTCTTTCAGCGCTGTGACATTGTATACTCTACTTATAATAACATTGTTATATATATATATATTTTTAAAAGAACAATTTTCCCATCTTTTTGCTAAAAGGTGGCCCCGAGCGAGTTTCTTACGCCGGTTCTTCTCGCCGGGTTAGTCCCCGAACCGGTGGTAGGTCATCATGTAGGACAATTCTGAAAGTGTTAGTTACTAACCTATTTGGAAATAAAAGATTTTTCATTTTCATTTTCATTTTCATTTTTCATTATGAGGCACATACACGCCCTGAAGTATTATCACTCAATTATTTTACACCTTGTATTAAGTTAAATAGGTTTACATGGGATACTCACTATGCAAATATATATCCAAAAGTGTAAATAAAAATGCTTTTTGTGCATTTTTTGTAACTCCCAACAGCTGGTCAGAAACGGGGTCAAAACAACAGTTTAGTTTACAAGTGAAGTATTGATAATATACAATTGAGTTAAATCGGCGGCGAACGCGGCTGATTCCATTAACCCTATTGATTCATTTCATTCTCGCATCAGATTCAGTTATCAAATATTCAGAAACTCAAATAGTAATTTCGTATTGTTTACAAACAGGTTTGAATTTGTATTAATTGAATATTCGAACCGCTGCGATTAATTTTGAGGGTGAAATTCAGAAACCTTTCACCGACCACTTATAATGATTTTGTAAAATTGCTTAGGTCTATAGTATAAAGCCGAAGTATGTTTGTTTGTACGCACTTATCTCAGAAACTAGCTTTGATTATTTCAATGTTAGATAGTCTATTCTATTGGAAATCATACAATACAATACAATACAAATATACTTTATTGTGCACACAACAAGTTACAAAAAAAACAAAAAAAAAATATACATTACAAAAATCAGACATGCACACAAAGGCGGCCTTATTACTAGATAGCAATTTCTTCCAGACAACCTTATGGTGTTAGAGAAAACAATGCTAGAGAATGGGAGTTGCGCAAAAGTATATTTAATAAAATAAAAGTAAATAAAATAAAATAATACATAAACACAATAAATATATAATATATGTATACAATATAATATAATATATATATCTATATATATATATATATATACAATAGATAAACCTACATGATATTTTAATTTATAATAATAAGTGTTAGTTACATAAGTTAAGGGTTGACACAATATGATTCCAGATAATGATTTTTTATAAGAGTTTTAAAGCGATGTATAGTTTCAGCCTGCCTTATATGGATAGGTAAAGAATTCCAAAGGGAAATGGATTTTACAATGAAAGAGCAATTAAAGTATTTAGTGCGGTGGATAGGAATGTCAAGAAGAAGATTAGACATAGATCGTAGTTCCAGTCTGTCAGAGGTACGGAAGTTAAAATTACTTTTTAAATAAGTGGGACAATGGGAGTCAAATAGGATGTTATAAAGGAAGGAGAGAACACGAGAGTCACGGCGGTAGCGGATTGGCAACCACTTTAACTTGAGGCGATACTCGGAGATATGGTCAAATTTACGTAAACCGAAAACAAACCTCAAAGCCAGGTTTTGAAGGCGCTCCAATTTGTTCAGTTGTTCCTCCGTCAAGTTAGTGAAAGAAGCGTCCGCATAATCTAAATGGGAAAGGAGTAGGGATTCAGCCAAAACTACCTTAGTGGGTATCGGAAGAACATATCGTAGACGTTTTAGGGAACGCCAGGTAGAAAAAACCTTTCTACTAATCTCTTGCAATTGATGCGTCCACGATAAATGTTCATCAAAGTACACTCCCAAGCTTTTAACCACTTTACTGAAAGGTATTGTTACACCATTTATAAGGACAGGAGGTAAAGAATCATGGTCAACTCTAGAAATTAGCCCGGGGCTACCAATTACAATTAATTGAGTTTTAATAGGATTAATAAGAAGTCCATGATTCTTGCTCCATTCACAAATATTCGACAAATCGTGATTCACTAGATCAAAAGCGGAATTCAGATTGTCCAAAGGAGACTGTGTGTATATTTGAAGATCGTCCGCATACAAGTGGTAGGATGATGAAATCGATATTGTTATAGGGTTTATAAAAATTGCAAACAGAAGAGGAGATAGCACACCAGTTATTATTCATATAGATATAGATTACTATATTTGCTATAAAATTAATGAGTGATCATACTTTAGGGTGTGTATGAGTCATAATTAGAGTTTACAGTGAAAGTACCAGCTCCAAAAGTGTTCTTTTTTTTAATTAATTTATGGGCAAATTTATGATAATGAGGCATTTCTCATAGTAACATGAAAGTCAAAAGTACGTCTTTCAGGGTTTTTTTTTCACTCAAATTCTTTATACGTGACCTATACACACCCCAAAGTATTATCACTCATTTATTTTACACCTTGTATAATATAAGACCAATAAGAGTAGTTGTCGGGAGTTTGTTTCGTTTTACTCGGTAATCTCAGAAACTACTAGTACGATTTAAAAAAAACAGTGTTTCACAGCCCATTTATTGAGGATGGATAGCAGATGGATAATATTATATCGTCACGCTAAAAATAGAAGCAGAACATGGGGGTGGTATTTTCTATTTCAAGCGAAGAAAGTCACAGATACAGCTAGTATTTGGCATATTTTAAACCTCTCTGTGTGTGTCTCATTATAAAAGTACTCTAAGCGTAATTTTATAAAACCTTTCAAATATGCGCCACAAAAAAGCACTTTAAACATGCAGTCGCATAAAAGACATCAGTCATAATTTTTCACAATTTTTCGCACTTAGACGTAACAAATTGTGAAAAATGGATGTCTCACACATCTCGCGCTGGCACAAACAGGCGAAGTTGGGTTATAAATCTTGTTAGTATATCCGGCAACTAAAAGGAGGTTTTTAAAAATTTATTATAAAAGTTTTTCGTCTGCTTCTGCCCTCAGTTTTGTAATTAAGTCGATGCATTGTTTGCAGTTCAGCTTCAGGATTCTAGGGATCATAACTTTTCAATCGAAATTTTATCACTACATAGATAAAGTAGTAAATTATATTACTAGATAGATAAAGTATCTTTGGTAGAATATTACTATGATTTATAATAGAAAACTTCTTTTTGCAGGTGGCCCTGATTCTTTCTCTCAAACTTTGTTTCGAATTGTTTGCAGTTCAACTTCAGGATTCCAGGCATCATAATTTTTCAATCGAAATGTTATCACTACATAGATAAAGTAGTAAATGATATTACTAGATTTACTACTTTACTAAGATAAGTATCTTTGGTAGAAGATTACTATGATTTATAATAGAAAACTTATTTTACAAGGGCCACAGCGCCCTGATTGCCGCTCATCGAAATTAGTTTCGAATATTAATTTGTCCCAAACGCACAACGTTCATTATTGCGTGCTCGAGTGGCACAGACTGATATTCGAAACGGAGGTACGAGCATGGGGGCCTTGGTATCGTTGCCGCTCATCGAAATTAGTTTCGAATATTAATTTGTCCCAAACGCACAACGTTCATTATTGCGTGCTCGAGTGGCACAGACTGATATTCGAAACGGAGGTACGAGCATGGGGGCCTTGGTATCGTTGCCGCTCATCGAAATTAGTTTCGAATATTAATTTGTCCCAAACGCACAACGTTCATTATTGCGTGCTCGAGTGGCACAGACTGATATTCGAAACGGAGGTACGAGCATGGGGGCCTTGGTATCGTTGCCGCTCATCGAAATTAGTTTCGAATATTAATTTGTCCCAAACGCACAACGTTCATTATTGCGTGCTCGAGTGGCACAGACTGATATTCGAAACGGAGGTACGAGCATGGGGGCCTTGGTATCGTTGCCGCTCATCGAAATTAGTTTCGAATATTAATTTGTCCCAAACGCACAACGTTCATTATTGCGTGCTCGAGTGGCACAGACTGATATTCGAAACGGAGGAAGGAGCATGGGGGCCTTGGTATCGTTGCCGCTCATCGAAATTAGTTTCGAATATTAATTTGTCCCAAACGCACAACGTTCATTATTGCGTGCTCGAGTGGCACAGACTGATATTCGAAACGGAGGTACGAGCATGGGGGCCTTGGTATCGTTGCCGCTCATCGAAATTAGTTTCGAATATTAATTTGTCCCAAACGCACAACGTTCATTATTGCGTGCTCGAGTGGCACAGACTGATATTCGAAACGGAGGTACGAGCATGGGGGCCTTGGTATCGTTGCCGCTCATCGAAATTAGTTTCGAATATTAATTTGTCCCAAACGCACAACGTTCATTATTGCGTGCTCGAGTGGCACAGACTGATATTCGAAACGGAGGTAGGAGCATGGGGGCCTTGGTATCGTTGCCGCTCATCGAAATTAGTTTCGAATATTAATTTGTCCCAAACGCACAACGTTCATTATTGCGTGCTCGAGTGGCACAGACTGATATTCGAAACGGAGGTACGAGCATGGGGGCCTTGGTATCGTTGCCGCTCATCGAAATTAGTTTCGAATATTAATTTGTCCCAAACGCACAACGTTCATTATTGCGTGCTCGAGTGGCACAGACTGATATTCGAAACGGAGGAAGGAGCATCGGGGTCTAGGTATCGTTTAAATTGCCTGCTGTCCGATCAAATCACTCCTTTCAAACTAAATAGCCCTGTTAACAAGTTTTTGAAGTGACTATGAATACATTTCATGAAACCCAACTTTCGATACAACATCAAATATATAATTCAAGCTAAGCATTTCTCCGATTATCCCCAATCAATCAGTACTTGTGGTTATGAAGTTGCTGACAAATTAAACGATTCCCACTGGAACCACTTCCGCGGCGAACGAATTCTGATTCAAACAATCCTGAGGGAGACGCGAAATTGAGGCATCGATTTATATTTAATGTGCCAATTGGTATAAGCGATATTAAAGTACAGAAGGTAATCAATCTAAATAAAATTTCCTTTCGCGTTTAATTTATTGGTGTTAATTACACATTTTCTTAAATTAAATTAATATTATAAAGTTTTTAAGTACATTCCGTACTTTTTCGCAAACGGCATGACTAATTTTTAAAAGTTTGGTAGGGAAGAAACTAATACCCTAGATTAACTCACTACCTACTTATCATCCCGATAAAGTACAGTTAAAAAGTAAGTAAAGTACTTCACTTGAAAAGCTTAATATTATGAAATAATATTATACTACTGATACTAGTGGTAACTAACATACTAATATTATTTTCTGAAAGCGCCTATTTAAAATAATTAGCAATCGTCCCTTCGTAAGCATTGCTAATACTTAAAACAAAGAGCTCATATTAAATTCGTTTCCGAACGGGTCCTTGTGTTTACGTCGGACTTCCTAACTTTACTGACACTAGTTTCTACACAACGTGGAATATTTAAGTGCGCCCTGTATCACGTACTAGGGTAATATAACGTTTAGTACTCCACAGCAATAAATAAGTCGAAATTCTACATAAAAACTCTATTCTGCTTACAACCAGAGAGCGTACACGGAATTTTATAATACACTTTTATGTGGCATTCAGGTAGAATATTCGGTAGGGAAAATGTGTTTATATGATAATGTGTTAATACTTTATACATTATGCTATTGTAACTTCAATTCATCAGCATCATCACTAGATAAAGACAATCGCCAAATAACATTGACCGGTTTAAGACAGTAGCTTGCGAGTAAAACGATAAAAATATTGATAAGTAAAATAAAAATATTTTATTGACATTACCACAAAATTTTTGTCGTTTTAAAAATAGGTTTCGTAAAACTTAGCTCCAGCGAATTTTCTGTCATACTCAGAATTCCATAGATACAATGCGTCCACATAATTAAAGTCTAAAAAAGTCCAAACATAAGTATAATAAATTAAATTATTTATGTATTATTTTTCTTTATTACGGCAAACCCAAAAGACAAGGTAATGTTTTTGGCAGTTTATGTATGTATGTTAATATTACCGTAGTGTCCAAACTCATCCAATTTTATTAACATTGGCGTATGCCTACGTATGTAGACGAGTATTTTTATATAGATTGTGGTTTTCACGTATTACGTCGAACCAATTCGACCATACAACTCGAATAATGAACGATTTAATCCCAGCCAGCCGTGAGTAAATTTATTGCGTCAAAAAAGAAAATCGATTTTAATGCTTTGGAAAAATTGAATAGAACGTGGCTCATACAGAGTTGACTATATAGCTGTATAGAGGCAAAACCTTCCGTTACATAAAATTTTGTGGATGAACTCGGTGAGGTGTTATCTAACGTGTTTTCCTCCCTTCAACTAAATATTTGTGACACAGAATTTACTAACCACTGAGGTTATTGTAACTAGGGCCCACTTTCGCCTGTCTAGTTTACACATTAAGTCCCTTAATAATATAATAGCTCCTCTCATCGAAATCGAAAGTGAGATTCGAAACTATATGAGTCAGCAAGAAACGATCAAAAGATTTGCTAATATACGATACGACTGGCGAGAGAACAGGCGCAGGACCGACTTTTTACATGCCCATCTGAAGCATGGATCATCTTTCTTGTGAGACAATCAGGTGATCATTATCATGCATTATCATAACCAAACTTGAAAACAATTTTGTTTGTTGTTCCAATGCGGGAATCGAACTCACGACCTCCAAGTCTAGTAGTTCAGAGCTATTCTGATTCTGATCTGATAGATGCTGCCATGACTACTATGTCGTCGGCAAATCGTAGGTGAGTGATGTCTTCGCCATTAATGTTGATGCCAAGTCCTTGCCATTTCAAAAGCCTTAATCGGTAATTGCCTTAAACATTTTACGATTACAAAAAAATCTCTGAGCGCAAGTTTGTAAAAGTGTTGTGCTATTTATTGGTTTACTAAATATTAAGAAATAAACCTTAATCAACAATTATCTAGATACTAGCTAAGAATTTGATAGTTATAACATATTCTTGGGTAGCAACTGTTTAATAATTCATGGTGACTTCTTATTTCTGTTTAAATAGCCCGTTGGCCTTTTGGCACATTGTTGTGTTTCAAAGTTCATACATAAATATGTTTGAGGCTGTATGTGTATAAGGGTGGAAGGAGCAAATAACAAATAAACCCTTTTAAAGTAAAGATAGGACGGTAACTATCAAATTAAAAAATAATTTAATAATGTTCACACAATCGAAATTTTGAGGTTACATAAAAAGGCAGTTGAATTTAGAGCCTTTTCAACGTTTCAACTTTCAATGTTGTCTGTTTGTCGCCACTCTGTATCTCTAGAATTGCGATAGCTAGACTTTTTTTTTTTTTACAAATGACGAATTATGGTTGCTACAAATACTAGAACCAAAATAATAATATAACGGGTGTAAAAAGAGTAGTCATCTATAACTTTGGGATATTACATATTATACTACCTTTTCTCATTCTAGAAATGTATTTTATTTTCATTTTTTTTACAAATATAAAAAAAAAAATTTTTTGACTTTATTATTATTTTTGCGACAAAAAAAAAGAAATATTAAATAGAATTTTTAGAAAAAGAAAAGAAAAAGACAAAAAAAAAATACATTTCAGAAATGAAGAAAGGTAGTATAATCGTATCTCAAAGTTATAGTGACTGCTCTTTTTAAACACTGTATATATTAAAGGGGGACTCCCATAGAACAAACCGGTAGAAAGCTAACACGCCAAATGCTCATGAATCACAGAGTAAGAAACTCGCACCTCACAAAAAAAAAAACATCTCAAACAAATACTTGAAGCTAAGAATATAATTTGGATAATATACAATAACCTAATAAGCTGAAAAGCTTGACAAAAATTTATATCCTAATTTAACACAATGGTATAATTAAGGTATAATTGGTCCATAAAAAGTTGAGTAAATTTAAATAACGGACATAAAATGGCATGTAATTATCTGACGCATTAATTATATCATCATTATACGAGGGGCTTATAAATCATTAAAAAGAAATTACAAGTCTGTCTTCAAGATGAGTCAGTAAAATATTCAGTGGATTTAGAGAGATTTTACAAGACTGTAATCGTATAATAAGCACTGATTTAGGTGTCGGTATCCGGTTTTCTTAGGCCAGTTAGGAGTAATCTTATAAGCATACAATGACTCTATCACTTTCTTTATTCTCATAACCCAATGGGGTGATGAAGAGGAAACAATGATGATGAAATGTTTTTACCCCCCGTACTGAAACAGGAGTCTCTCTATATAATACCACTAGAGTAACAATTATTTGTCCTGAATACCTATGTACACTTTTAGTTTGTCTCTATTTTTCCTTTTCTTCATAAATTAATCATTAAAACAGATATGGACGTTCGAAAACATGGCCAGCTTTTCGGAAAAAAAAGAGTACATTGTATGATAATTTCAAAACATAGGAAGGAAGCCTTTTTTTAGTTTATAATGAAAAAAGTATCTAAATCGGTAATGTTTTTGGAGGAGGAAATAGGCGTCTCCTAATCGTTGATTTCTCGTATATAGATAATTTTAGTTCAAGTTCTATCGGTTTGATCGGGCAGTTGTGGGACGGTAATAGTTTTACAAGTACCTATCCGCACGGATCATCTTTCTTGTCGGACAATCGGGTAATCAGCCTGCACTGTCCTAACCAAAGTTGTGACCACATTTAAAATTTCGTTCCTACTAATTTCTGTTTGTATTTTAGTATTGGCGAATTGGGTGTGCGGTGCAGGAGCAAAGTCATGTGTGTAAAAGCAATTAGAGCATGTTTCAAAAAAAGTACACGCCCAGTTCACATTAAGTATTTTTTATGTAGTGATCTATAATAATAAATACTAAAAATGAATATTAATTGATATACTGGGTGTGAAAAGAGCAGTCACTATAACTTTGAGATACGATTATACTACCCTAACTCATTTTGGAAATGTATTTTTTTTCTTTTTTTTTTTGTCAAAAACTAAAAAAAATTTTTTTTAACTTTTTACCATAACTTTTTTTTGTTGCAAAAATAACAATAAAGCAAAAAAAATTTTTTTTTTAATTTCTTAAAAAAAAATGAAAAAAAAATACATTTCTAGAATGAGACAAGGTAGTATAATCATATCCCAAAGTTATAGTGACTGCTCTTTTTACACCCGTTATAACTCATATCGTCCCTTATAGATCAATTACTTATTTCTGATACTAACGGTATAGGGCTCGCCATGCCTAAGGGACAAAATCAAAGGGCTCTCAACCCTCTGTATCCCTTGTCATTGGGCTCATGACAAATTAGAGATATAACTTGAAAGCTGCCTGGAATACCAAACCGCGGGATACCACCGGGGAATGTCGAACGACTGGCATCGGCACGTTTTTGTTCTATATCATAAAATATGTGTCAACTAGTACGTGTAAAATGAAATCCCGCGGGAACTGTATAATAATAATAGTAGCTCACCTCACTGATTTCGGTGTCGATAGCCGATTTCATTAGAACCAGGCCGCAGCTACGCAGGAGTTAGTTTATAGTTGCCCAAGTGTGTGCGCAATACACAGAAGCACTCTCTCTTCCTTTTACTCTCATAACCCAGTGGGACGGTAAACCGACACGACTTGTGAGAGATCAGGCGCAGGACCGACTTTTTACATCCCCATCCGACGCATGGATCATCTTTCTTGTCAGACAATCAGGTGATCAGCCTGCTTTGTCCTAACCAAACTTGATAACAACATTTTTGTTGTTCCAACACGGGAATCGAACCTACGACCTCCGGGTCGAGAGCGAAGGTCTGAACCACTATACCACGGAGGCGATACTGAGGGAACTGTATATATGTCGCAGTCATCTTATTGAATCTGGTTATTTAATTGAATCACTAGGCGGTTATAAAATGGCGTCAAACAGCTCGTACAGATAACAATGTGTTGATTTATTTATTGATTAATTTACTTTAATGTTCGTTTTATTAGTACTCATTCGGAAATTTCGAAGTTTAAAACTAAAATATTAAATGGCTGCCCTAGTCTCGGATTCTAAAATTTGTTGGTAAAAACAGGATTCAATGAAAGCGTCTAGTCATTCAATTAATTAAAAAACTATAGCCCGACTTCGCAAAAAATGGGTCTAAAAAGTCTGAAACGCATAGGTACAAAAATGCTCAAGGTAGAGCCGTGGTCGTACCCGCTAATAAAAGCTAAGCATTAGTTCACACCGAAATACGGTAGAAAAAAAAATTCAAGACTCGATGCCAATAGCGGGTGCGACCACGGCTCTACCTTGACCATTTTTGTACCTATGCGTTTCAGACTTTTTAGACCCATTTTTTGCGAAGTCGGCTATAGTTTTTTAATCTTTTTTTTATTTTGAATTTAACAATAAAATATAATAAATAATAAAATATTTAAATACATATTCGTAATGTGCTTGCCAAGACCAAACACGAGATAATTATCTTAATTAATTTTTTTTTGGGATAGTTTTTGAGGTTTAATTTTCAAAATCCGAAATTTTTCAAAAAATAATATAGCCTTTGTTACTCGCGGCATCATTACCAATCGATTGATACCGCATTTATTAAAATCGGTCCAGTAGTTTAGCCGCTACGAGGGAACATACATACATACATACATACATAGACTGCCCTTCCTTTTGGCTTCGCCGAAGTCGGGTAAATAGTGGATTCAACCAGATGACTGCGACATATATAATTGAAGACATGAATGGATGAAGGTGATATGTAGCAAAAAATTACTACCCAGAAAATAGAGTTTAAACTGTCATCTGGGCCCTCATTTAAGATGCCATCGCTATGTATCACTTACGAATTTCAAAACCAAAATGTATGGGATTTAACATAAGCTTCGCTAAATGACAGGCGAATTCGCATGTCACTTAGCGAACCATTATGTCGAATCCTACACATTTTGTTTTCGAACTTCGTAAGCGACAAATAGCGATGGCATTTTGAATCAGGGGCCTGAACATTTTAGAATAAGTGTTAAGTACATTATTCTGAAGATCCGTCTTTTTCTACTTATCCTAAAATGTATAGGTGACAGCTTAAACTCAATTTTCTGGGTAGAAAAATCAATGTTTACGACGTATTCTAAAATGTTTACGTGACAGTATGAATAAATTTTTCTCGAAATTCTAATTTTACTATTTATCACCTTCGTCCATTTATGTCTTCAATTATTATTATTATTATTTTACAACAGAGAAAAAATATTATCATAGTTTCGCCCTTGACTATCACGCCATATATCCAAATGTCATGGACTGCAGATTTTTGGAGTTGGTTCTTCCATTTTAGTATGGAAGGCTGGGCCCTCTAGTCCCATTTCAGGTATACCGTCTACTCGTGGGGGTTGGGTAGACAGATCCGAGATAGTCCCTTTTCTAGATAAAAAAATCACAACAACGATTTTCCTTTATACGTATATCGACGTACACAAAGTTGAAAATCCTCTGACACAACCTCGTTTAAAAGATTCCCCAAGAACCTGCATCTTACGATCGGCAATCAACAAAATAAACTCGTATTAGGATATCGATATAGAGCTCAGAGTTCCATGAATTATAAGAGGAAAATATATTTGACCTATTTACCGGCCACTCCAAGAAGGCCTTCGCCGAAATCCTTCTTCCGTATCCGGTGTTCGCGGGATAATGTGGAGGGTAGACCGGAATAAAATGGACGAGTTTAGGTCAACAATAAACGCGAATATCAAAATAGCTTTTTTGCCTTTTGCGAGAGGACATTAGCGTGACTCTCTCTATAACAAAACACTGACGCGTTCCTAGAGTTATTAATTGATGTTTGACTAGCAGTTTCAAAAACCTATCTATGACTGAAAGTTTAAACCGTTATTATGTACACATTATTCTGATATCTTCGATCAAAAATACACTAGATGACGTGACACGTACTAAAACAAGACTGAAATATGTCCGCGTGGTATAATTTCAACGTAATTCCAACCATAACGCCTAACAATAAAGTAGCGAATCATCAAAATATCTTCTTAAATATAAAAATGAATTGCTGTTCGTTAGACTCGCTAAAACTCTAGAACGGCTGAACCGATTCGGCTATATTTGGTGTTGAAATATCTGTGGAAGTTCAGGGCAGGATTAAACGGTTCATCACAAACTGTTTCTATGCTCAACGAAGTGGGAACGAGTCACCTAGTTATCTTATGGTTATAATTATTCGTCACAAAAAACAAGCAAAGCGATTGTGACACATGTTGTCATAGACAGTTCCAAGCTCAAGTGAGTTGATATTCTGCGAGACGGGTTTCTTGAATCTTGTGTCGAAGTCTGGTGTCATTTATAGATTTAAAAAGGACATGACTAAAAAGTATGATTAGTTAATAAACTCTATAGAACTAACAGCACACAACAAGCGCACAATATTTTTGTTTTTATACACTATTGAATAACTAATAATAATTATTAAGTGGAAATATTAGAGTATTGAATATGCTCCGAAATTATTAATTTTCAGGAACTCGGGCACAGATGTAGAGTACACCATGGAAAAGGACTAGGCTATTTTTTATCACCGCAAACTGTTTTTCCAGAATGAAAAGTATTATAGGATTTCATTTGAGATCGCTATTACAATGTTTAACATCTAGTACTAATTTTTAATATTGTCATTACTTCCTAATAGGTTTGCTATCTTTATCCATGTAATAGTTTTTTAGTTTTACCCAAACCAATTTCAATCCTAGCAATTTTATATACATCGCAGAATCGCATTAAAAAGTGTTATTCCAATTCGCGAGGGTGCATGCGTTTTTTACGTTTTACTACAAAATTCCCAAACTGTATCCGCTAGTAAAAATTCGCTTTACAAACTGCATACAAACTTTTGCATACAAAAGTTCACAAAACGTTGGATTCATGTATAACTTCTATGACTAACTCATCAGGGTTTTTTCTGAAACATTCTTTCTGAATTCAGCTGTTTTGGATGTATTTTAGCTATATTGTAGACGACTGTAACTCAGTGGTTGAATATGTATGTGCTCAAACTAGAGGACGTAGGTTTGAATCTTTTAAATAAAAAGAATCACTGTTCGTTAGTATCGGCACCAGCACCTAGGCTTCTAATCAGATTTCTAATCAGAATTAAAGATGTGCCAAGAGATTTGTAATTACATTCCGTTTGATATATATTAACTAGACACGCAACAAAGCATGTCAAGCCAAGTTCAAACTAACAAAACTAGAGAGCAGAACCGTTGGCGTAAAACTATTATTTATTTATTTATCTCTTATTCATAAAAATGAATCGCTGTTCGTTAGTCTCGCTAAAATTTGAGAATGGCTGAATTGATTCGGCCATTTTTAGTCTCGAAATATTCGTAAAGTCCCGTGAAGGTTTAAACGGTTTGTATGCTAAACGACGTGGCACGGGTCAGCTAGTATTTATATATAAAATGAATTGCTGTTTGTTAGTCTCGCTAAAACTCGAGAACGGCTCAACCGATTCGGCTATTTTTAGTCTTGAAATATTTGTGGAAGTCCAGGGAAGGTTTGAACGGTTTGTATGCTCAACGAAGTGGGCACGGGTCAGCTAGTATTATGTATATTTTACTTTATTCATTTACGTTGTAATCCTCTGATACTTAGCAGACATCCGTGGAAGTTCATAATAATTGGATGTACATGTTAGCTATATTTCAGGATAAAACATTGATATATTGTCCATATAATATGCACTGTCTATCATGCTTACGGTTAGATCATTTCAATGACGCTATTTTTTTTTCGAATTTCAACTTTACCTTTATCCACATAAACCGCATTTTCGTCTATCCGACCATAATGTCGGCAGTAAAAACGTCCGTTTTATTCGTCCATATATCTATTTTACCTCAGATAAAAAGATTAATCTCGCTTCCGGATCACGGAAAAAATAGAGCGGTTTATTCCTGCGTTACGCTTTATTTACGTGAACAGCATCATCCCCTAGCACAATTCACTACGATAAACATCAGAAACAAGTAGGTAAAATGTAGGCTACGACCTTCCGAGTCTATTCTGACTATGGTAATTTTCATAGGCTAGGTCCATGAGTTTCCAATAGGCCTATTCAATTGAAATAAAAAAAACAATTGTATCTTTATAATATTAATTTTTAATAGATATAACCATATCTTATATGACGAGACTTCGTTGAGTATATGAAATTTTCCATATTTTCTAACCGTCTAAAGCTTTACGGGACTATCGCGAATATTTCGAGACTAAAAATAGCCGAATCAGTTCAGCCGTTCTCTAGTTTTAACGAGACTAACGAACAGCAATTTATTTTATATATTACTAGCTGTGCCCGCGACTTCGTACGCGTGGAAAAGTGATTTAGGACACTTTTATATTTTTAAATATATTTTTAGTTTATTGGCGCAACCACTGACAACTTTCGCCAATAGGTACTTCCCAGTGTATCCCAGTGTTGATCCCGATCCAGCAAGTCACGTACCCGGCAAGCCTCTTGGTATGCAGGGTATAATAATAATTAATATAGTACCATCCTTTCGGAGCTCGGCAAAAGAAGTAGGCCTTCGAACAATATGTAGAAGTCAGCAAAGGTATTCGAAGTTAGGATAATATTATTCGAATGCACCGTATAGACCCAGCCAATTTTTCACGTTAATTTAGTAAATTATTTAACTTCGATGTCCGTCTGTCTATCTGTCTGGTTGTCAAAACTTTAACACGTGTAGGTATCAAGCTAACAATCCTATTAAATACTCAGGATCTTCTGTCCCTTCTGGCTTTGAAAAAAACAGACTCCTTAGCCACATCTACCCAAAGATTCAGCCGTTTATCTCTCTAATTTTCGACACTCCAAAGGGAACCAAAACCTAAATTTGATACGAAGCAACGTCTAAATAGTGCCGACATAGGATAAATTGCGAAACCATAAAATTATTTTCAATTTTTTTGAACTTACTACCGTTTTTGTCATTAATATTTTGAGATATTAAATTGAAACATATATTGCAATTATTAAGGTATTTAAAACGAAACTCTCGGTTAGACATGGGCGCAGCGGCACGCCCCGTCGAGGATCCAGCAGGCTTACTCTCGACACAACCGAGAATCGAATCAGTTCGATCTCAACGGATTTGGTGTTTTATTTGGTAGATTACTTTGGAACTAATTAGGATAAAGAAAACCTTTGGAACGTAACTTTTTGTACACCCGACGATATCAATCGACATAGAACAAAAATAAACAAACGTCAATTTATTCGGGAGTATGCGGCACGATCGAATCTGAATCAAAATCGAATCAGTTTGGGGAGTTAGGCCCCAGCTCGGCGCGCCGATCGGTTTTAGTAGCGTTTTTTTATTAACCTACCCTAAGTATTACAATAATATAAATAAATTAAATTTAGTTTTAAAGAAAATATAAAATAAAAAAGATTAAATTTGAATGTTTGCAGCGCGGTTCCTGCCGCGCTTCATACAAACGTCCAGCATTTTTTTTTAATTGTCATAAGTTTTTTATTTATGAACCGATTGAGATGAAATAAATGTTAGGTCAAGATTACTACAAATATGATTGAACCACATCTAAATCGAATAAGCCGTTTCTGAGATTAGCGTGCACAAATGCACCGACAAACAGACAATAATAAAAAAATATATTGTTTTGGGAACTATTGAATAAATAAAAGTCTCCTATAATAACACAGGCACAGTTAGCACATTTTAATAGTATTTTTTACCCAGCAGTCTACACTACACCAGCCCGGCTCGGACGTAATTGACGTCACGCAGCAGCCTGCATTACGCGGCGCCCGGTCGAATCACGGCGAAACGATTTTAATTTTGCTATATTTCCTAAACTACTCATTATATTTGCATGGTATAAAGGGCAAATATTATAGTCTTCATGGAATGCTTAACCAACTAACGTATTAAAAATGATAAGGATTAATACCGTGATGGTATAAATAGCTTTCCAAAAACCGCTTAATTGCCCGTTTTTTAGTGTATCGCGAAAGGCTTTCTTTTAATTATACAGTTAATTAAGCTGATTTTATACAATAAATGATAATTTATTTCAATTTGTGAAGCAAGTTCAAAAATACAATTTTTATACTATTATGACACTGTGAAAACACTGTTTTCCCAGAAAAAAAATCCTGATAGTTAGGTACTTATTTGATGTTTTAATCTACTTTAGTGCCACGTTCTATTGCTTCGTGTCACTGTGTAAGCGACCCCCCCGCACCCCCCGCACGAACCGTTCGACCGCAGGCCGCGCGCGCGAAATTCATCTGACTTGCTTCAAATTTATCGTCACTGCTCGGATCCTATGTATCGTAGCGTTATGTTATATAGCCTATAACCTGCCCAGGAATATGGGCTACAATCGTACCAAGTTTGGTTAAAATCCCTTCAGTAGTTTTTGTTCCTATCGTGCACATACAGACAGACAGACAGACAGACAGACAGACAAAAATTTTACTAATTGCATTTTTGGCATCAGTATCGATCGCCAATCATCCTCCAATATGTATTTTGAAAAAATATTCAATGTACAGAATTGACCTCTCTACAGTTTTATTATAAGTATAGATATAGACTAGCTGACCCGTGCCATTTCGGTGAAGCCAAGGTTTAAACGGTTTATATGCAACCGTTTAAACCTTCCCGGGACTTCCACGAATATTTCAAGACTAAAAATAGCCGAATCGATTCAGCCATTCTCAAATTTTAGCGAGACTAACGAACAGCAATTTTTTTTATATATTAGAGATAAATAAATAAATAATAGTTTTACGCCAACGGTTCTGCTCGCTGGTTCTGTTAGCTTGAATTTAGCTTGACATGCTGTGTGACAGTGTTGTGTGTCTAGCTAGTCTATATCAAACGGAATGTAATTACAAATCTCTTGGAACATCTTTCATTGAAATCTGATTAGAAGGTTAGGTGCTGCGATGGGACATTTACACATAAACTACATTACCCTCTTTGCTGAAGTTGGTAAAAATGTACCAGTGAAACTTAACAACATCTAAACAACAACTAAAACAAGATAACTTGTTAAATTAAAGTAAAATCACTATAAATGTTAAACATTAAAGTTGTTAGCGCTGTTTCAGCTCTAGTGGAGTCTTCCATTAGTTTTACGAAACTTTACACTGGAAATGTGTGAAATGTTATTTCGGAATAAGTGTCATAAACAGTCGCGCCAACTTTCCGAATGACATTGTAAAGTGTCGTTTTTGTTGAGGGTTTTTGTATTCTAAACTGTTTTACTTTGTCTGGTGTACAAAATTCTATATTTTCGTTTTTGTCTGATGGTCTGATGTTCGAGATAACATACTTTTATGTCCTGGTGGTTCTAAATACAATAATATATTGCATTGGTCACCCGAATGTGGCAATGAAGACCTATTTAGGAGACGAAGTTTTTGCTCTAGGTTCCAAAATTTGGGGGCTTTTACTTTTAGAAGTGTCCTGCATGACCTTTGTTTCTCGAGGGCAATACAAGCATACCCCGCGATCCAGGGGAGGATCGCGAGGGCATGTTGGACTCCAAAGTGCTTTGCACTGAGTTTACCAACTTAAACCCCCCGATGTCCTTCTTCACGCTACATTACGGGGTCATGGGAACTGCTATACTACCACAACCCTGGCGTATTGCGTGTTGGCTCATCGGGCATCATCGTATTATAGATGACGTCGATGCTGCCATCTTTCTGAGCCAAGAGTTCCCCGGACATTAGGGAGCTCTAGCGCTTTGCCCTTTGGATCCTTCGGCAGACAGCAGCCCTCGGTGGTACCGTATATGTCCTGCATGACCAATAACAACTAGTATAAGAAGCTCCCGTATCAAAAATATGGTTTATTTTATTTTGTACGGGTCCTAAAAGAGATAGCCATACAAGAAGTATAAACTCCAAAATATCTATAGCGCTAGAAGGATTCCTTGCGAGCAATAGGTTATCCCGCTAGCAGTATATTTTGTATCGATAAAAAGTACTTAAGCCCAGGGGGATTAAGAAGGGATCTATAAATTATTTGCACCAAATTTCATGAAAATCGAACTAGTATTTTCAAAACCTATTCAATACTAGTAAATGAACAATATTTCCTTTTTATAATATTCGTTTTGAATATAAATAACCACAATTTTATTTGAAACTTTTAAAAGACTACTTAAATTATATAATCTACGTTAGCCGAACTATGGTTACATATTTTTCATTAAAATTTGGTCAGTAGTTTAGGAGCTATGGTGGGAGAAATATTACTGTAATATTGTTAAAACCTTTTTAGAGATTTTTTATGAGTCGTCTTCACAAGACTCACAAAAATGCTTTTAACTTTTGACAGTAATTATTACCTAGCGCTAACTGTCTTTTTTTTCAAAACACTATTAAAAAAATATGACAAAAGATCGTCGTTACCACAACTTCTGACACACCTAGGTCAATTATAGAATACTTTATGAAAGAACTAATGTATATCAAGGAAGATACTTTAGCAGACTCCCCGAAGTGTCCGGGCAGCCGAACTTCAGAAGAAAGTTACCTTGATAAAATATGAATATATTATAACCCAAGTTTAGCCATTGGACATAAAAAGGCGTGGGTTTGCTAAAGACCTACGCCTTTTTATGTCCAATTACTTTTGTAAATATTCAGAGTTCAGAAGCGTACGCGCGCATTGTACTCGGCTTTCATAGCTTTGAAGCTATCAGTCAGCTTATGTAATTCTCTTTTAAGTGGGGTTAACAGGTACAATCGAGTGTACTTGCTAAGTATTCATAGCTTTATCGGTAGAGAATTGTATGATTGCTACCTCGGTGTCAGCTGACCCTAAAATCAAAATTTAAGGCCAAAACCAGTCAGGCCAATGCGTAAAATCACACAATGTAAGGCCAAAAACTATATATCCACGTGGTAAATAATATATGCGAACAGAGCTACATTAGTGTAATAACGAACTAACACGAAAGTTTAAAAACATTTCAAAGTTGATTTGGTGATTTGAAATCGCTAATTATACTTACTTAATTTAAAAAAACACACATTGTGGCATCGTAACACGTATTAACATTGGTGTTCTAACCGAACTAAATGAAATAACAGCTCACTTTTCAACTAATCTCATATTCGCCAAGGTGAATTTCTTGTGCTTATATCTAGTGTTTTCTTGATAGAAGCTATCACATGATATATGAATCCTTATAGATAATATTAAGGCTTACGCAAATTAGTGGCTAGTTATCACACTCAGTCGCAATTACGAGCTGTCGTGTGATATGTATAATTATAGATTAGGTCGTATACTAATTACTTAATCCTGATTAAGTTGGGTAGTATATCACTGAATGTGCTGCGAATCCACGTATACAAAAGTACCTATACATAAATAATAGCTCCCCTCACCGATTTTGGTGTCGGTAGCCGATTTCATTGAAACCAGGCCAGCAGGAGTTATATTATAGTGCCCAAGTGTGTGCGCAATACACAAAGACACGCTCTCTTCCTTTTACGCTCATAGCCCAGTGGGACGGTAAAACGATCCGACTGGCAAGAGAACAGGCGCAGGACCGACTTTTTACATGCCCATCCGCCGTATGGATCATTCTTCACCTATAATGTTCGTGTCAAACAGGTGATCAGCTTGTATTGTCCTAACTGAACTTGAAATCAAACATGTTTCATTCCAACGCAGGAATCGAACCTCCAACCTTTGGAGTCTACAGCCCTATCCATCTTCAAAGCATTTTATGGAAGCTGCGAAGGTATACAGATGGCACGGTCATAAAAATGTAGTTTGATTTGTTACGGAGCCCATAACTAGCAAACTATTATACCTTTGTTATGGTATTATGGTTTTATAGCCTGAAATATACAGGGTGTCAAAGCATAGGGCGATAAAATGTCCCGTATTTATTTAGTTTGGTGCTCAATAGCTTATGACATGCTTAAACGCTAATAAAGATAGGAGCCATCATTCTTATGTCTCTGTCATTGCTAGGTGGAACGACAAGGACAGCATGTGACTTGAACACCACTTAATTATCGTTTTAGTCTGCCGTTAATGGCAACCTGAAAAACTATATTCAAAACCAAAATCTACTACTATAAACCGAATAAATAATTAAGTTTATCTATGTGTGAATACTTCATTCATTAAATATAATCAAAGATGATGTCCACGCACAAACTCACGCCATGGGAACTGTACATTTTTCCACAGTAAAATACTTTTCTGTGGTCGGTTTAATAGCACAGTTTTACAATAAAGAAAAAAAATCTTCACGTTTACAAATTTTTTAAAAATTAAATCTACCTACACCTGATGATGACTATATCGAAACCGGTCGTATATTTTAAGATATAATTTGTAAAAAATAACTAATAAAATGGGAAAAAAGTGCAAGTATTTAGTGTATTATTACTATATACATGTATTTCCATCAAGAACCTACGGTACATTCAATAACATAAATACAGAACTAAGCTTGACATTGTAACACATTGCTTACTTCTACATCAACAATTCTTACAACGTAACAATAGTTGCAATAACTAACTCGAACGGAACAATATTTGAACTTCCACGTACATCGTACGTCGCACGGCGCCGAACTAACCAATAACTCCCAACGAAATCGCCCACGATTTCTTGAGCCATATGTTGATATCGTAAAACGTAAGGGCAACACTAGTGCGGGCGAAGAGTAATCGACTATCGACTAGTTACCACGATCGATAACAATAAGTATTATCAATTTAAACACAATAATATCAATTTGGGATATAGTAGGAAATACTATAATTTGGTAGAAAAACTGCAAAGAATTGTAGAAATATATGCTGGCAACCCTAAAAATGCACAATGTTTACAAATAATTTAAATTAAAAAGTATTTATACCTAATGATGACTCATGTATGACGTACGATGAATCGTGTATTTAAAAGAATAATTAATGTAATAAATTGAAAAAAAAAATAGTTTGTGTTTTATGACTATGTAGCATACATTTCCACCAAAAACCATGGATTTAATAAAATAATATTATAACAGTACAGCATAATACTTCTGTATGTACCGATCGTTAGTCAGAGTTGAAAAATGTAGCCTTATGATACCTCTTGGTGTAGACGTTATGATACAATAAACATGCATAATTACTGACTGCCAAAATCATTATTCCTCTTTTTGGCATCCGCACATAAATAGCGTAACTATAAAATGACTTGATGCTATCGAACCATAATACGCTAGTACCATTGGCGTATAATTGTCGCGTGATAAAGTGTGCTGATGGCCGCCGATGACGTGATATTTTTGATTATCATTGTTGCAGTCAAAACTCTTAACAGTCAAAAGTAGTTTTAACCAATTCAACCAACAGTACTTTTGACGGGTTAAGTTTTGACTAACATCAGTTCAAATTGTGAGAAGTAGATGCATAATATTATAATGTATTCGCTCCATAAAGATCGAATTAAATCTATACTCAAAGTAGTAAACCATAGTGACTGTAAAAAAAATATTTAAATGTCGTTTATTTACAGTTCAGTAAAGAAGTACAATGACGCATTAGTCTGGTCGACTTTTTTCCAATTTCATCATTGAATAAATATCATTATATATTTTTCATCATTAGGTATTAATAATAAAAAGAAAATAAAACAGACAAGACATAATAGTAATAAAATAAACGCTCAACACTAATAAAAGTAGTGTCGGTCAAATAGTATTTTGTTTACGTTAAAATAAATTTGACCGCCACAGAGTATAATAATAGTATATAATATGTACCAATCTAATATCGACAAGGTCCAACACTAGTCTAATCGACTATTGAGCTAGGGTTGTAACTGGCTCGATACGCTGTATTAAGTTGCACCAAATTGGAAGTTTTAACTGTTATTTCGGTTCATTTATTTTGAAATTACACCAAATGAAAACGATTGGCGGCCATTTTTGTTGTTTATATCTCACTTTATTGCTAATTTTAATTATTGTCATGTAATGAACATACAAAATATCTAACTTCCTACTTATATCCCACTAATAAAACGCAACAGTGGATGGATGTTTGTTGCTACTTCACGCAAAAACCACTGAATGGATTTTGATAAAATTTGCTATGGTAGTAGTTTATATGCTGGTTTAACACATATGCTACTTTTTATTGCAGAAAAACGTACGGTTCCCACGGGATTTTGCGTCTACGAAGTAGCGTGAAACATCCATCTTCATCTGTTGCTATTCGTTAGTCTCGCTAAAACTCGAGAAGGGCTGAACCAATTCAGCTAGTTTTAGTCTTGAATATATTCGTGGAAGTCCCGGGAAGAATTAAACGGTTCATCACAAACTGTTTTTATGCTTAACGAAGGAGGAAAGGGTCAGCAAGTTACATTATAAAATTGTTTTATAAAAATACTGCTTTAACTAAAGCAAATACATTTAACAAGTCATTTTTATTAATTCTTTTCACACGGACCCGGCTAAGTCCTTTTTCTACAATATAGTTACAGAGTGATAATTCACTGTCCGTATGCAATTCCGAGCTTTCCGTTCTTTCTTCTACATGTTGCTATTTTTACTTGTCAGTTGTGAGAGTGTATTATATGGTCCATTAAACAGAAGATTGCTTAAATAAAGAATCTAAGTTGTTGAACATTTTTAAAGAGATTTGTAATGTTTATTTATTTTATTTACTAAACTTCATGCACAAACTGTACAAAGGCGAACTTAATGCTATGGCATTCTCTACCAGTCGACCTTACAAAAACAAAAATTGTATAGGTGCTGGTAAAGTAACAGGAAGAAATTTATGTATTTTGCATTTGTGACAAAATATTTTTTGTTATTGTTCATTCATAAAAAGTGGTTCTGACAAAAATATAGATTAACAGTGATATGAACAGTTTTGATTATCGATTTCTCTGCACGTATTTTATATTTTAATTATTTTGTGTACTTTGAACCAGCAAGGATTCATTATTATACGCTTTGAGTTTGAGCGAGAGCACATTATATTGTATAGTTATACCCGTATATTGTGAATAGCTGTATACTTGTATAGTATATAAATGAGGTGGAGTAACGGTCGGCTTACTCGTCGACCTACAGAAGGGTAAATTGTGCGTATCTTATAATACGTTACAATAGGGTTGTTACCTCTCAAAACCGAACAAGTTTTTTTGGAAATTTAAATTTTTGTTATTATTATATTAATATATTATAAAAAAACGAGGGCGATCTCCGTGTAATTTAGGTAAACACAAGTCACAGATAAATGTTTTTAGCTTTAAGTTAAATACATATAGGTTTCTGAAGCCGGTCGTTAAAGGACCGCTTTGATGGGCCTAAAGAAACAATATGATGAAACTTTACCTAGGTTGTGTTGTTTCCATTATTCACTATATAATTATATAATTGTATAATTTTTAAACCTTTTCTCATTTTGAAAATGTATTTTTTAAATATTAATTGTGTAAAAACTAGAAAAAGAAATACTATTTACCATTTATTATTTTTGAGTCGCAAGAATCACATTTTTATTACAAAAAAAATTAAAGAAATACATTTATAGAATGAGAAAACGTTATATTATCATATACCAAAGTTATAGTGACTGTTCTTTTTACACCCAGTATGAGAAAAGTTGGGCGTTTGTGAAAACCCTGCTTCTGGCGAAGGGTCGCATTCAGAATAATCGTTTAATCGCAGTATAATCGATAAATTATGTCACCAAATTAACTTTCGAGTGGGTACTGGATAGTGTATTCTACCCTTTAATTAAGTTTTTACTTCAATTATATTCTGTTTTATTATATGAGGGGTATAAAACCAAAATCCGCTGTAATGCTTCTGGACCAAATTTAAATTAGTAGCACTGTTGGAAACCTCGAAAAATTGCTTTAAAATTGTTGGCTTACTTTCTTACCAGAACCCGCTAAAACACACAGAAATCTGCCCACCAAAAATTGATTCAAAATGAAAAACAGTACAATCAGTAATAAAATCCGACTAAGCTTAAACGATTTTTTGTATCCTGTGATATTTTTGAAAAGTACCTATGTTTAGTGGGTTTTGATACTAATCCACTCATATTATAGTTAAACAAAATAACTGTTGCTTTAACTACATTATACAGTTGAACATTATATTGTATGACTATAACGTGCTCAGGCATTTTCAAATCGATGTATGCTGAGACCAAGGACATACGGGTTTAAGGCCTTATATCTCCATAGCACAAGGCTACCCACCCTGGGCCGCTTACGAGAGGAGTTGCAAAATTCGTCAGGTTTAAATTTACTATGCCAACTAATATGTAATGCAGTTCACTAGACAAATAATGAAATAATGCATAAAAACTTCTAAATCCTACAGCCATTTATATATTGATAGATAAAATGTCACTGTCATAGTGAACACAAATCTAGCAACATATTATGTTAAGCTAAAATCCTCTATAGCTTTTTATATTTTGATTTACCAAGTGTCACAGTAAGTTACAGTAAACACAAATCTAATGACGCCTAGCTAAAATTGTGTTGCCAAAGAATAAAAATAATATCGAAAAACATTACCCTCCTTCTGGCGGGTTACAAGAAAAATAAGTTTAAATAGAAATAGGACAAAATTAAAAATGCCGACTGGTTAGTGTCACTCAGTTCATGAATCAGGTCAACCTAAACTAAAAGGTTTTTAAATTCACCATCTAAATTCTCGAAGGTTTGAATGACAGGAACAACGTCAGTTTATTCTCGTTCACAATTCTTTTTATTTTCCACCTATTTGAAACTACAGTAATTGGCATAATAACTGAAGTTATGTGTTAGAGAAGTTATTTTAGCATAACTTAAGTTATGTCTTACGGAAGTTATTTTAACAAGATCGGCGACGGGAAACTTCTGTATTACGACAGCTCGTCAATATTTTGTGGTTGTGTTTATTGGATGAGTGTTCCAGTAGGGTTTGAGGTACTATATTATATGTAGTACTCTATATTTATATAATATCTATGGACGCTTCACACCACGTCAATCTGGCCCTGTGCTAAGTATCCGAAGAACTTGTGTTACAGGTACCAGACAACGGAAATATATTTAATGCTTTTATACTATACACATATTTAAGATTTTTATTATATTATACACAAATTTAATATACATCCATGACCCAGGAACATTGAAAACTTTTTGTTCCCTCGGCGGGATTCGAACCCGCGACCTTTCGTTCGAGCGCCAACGCGCTCAACCAACTGCGCTACGGAGGAGGATTCTTATGTTTCATTTATCTATATCATACTGAGTGTCTTTTTTTTTCATAATAATATGACAACCAACTTATTATATACAGAAAGTACATATAAAGAATTGACACTGTGACTTTAGGATGTGGTTATACTTTTCTCATTCTAAAAACGTATACTTATTATAAAAAAAAATACTTCATGTTTTTTTGCGACAAAATTAAATGGTAAATAGTTTTTTTTTGTTTCTGAAAAAAATTTACAGAATGACAAAAGGTGGTAACTATAATCATATCCTAAATTTATTGTGACTATTTGTTTAAGCCCTGTATATGAAAGAAGGCAGGTATTTTGCCAAAACTGAAATAATTATTGTAAATAAAAATCAACCAGTATATAAAACCAAATGCGATTAAAGAAATACATAGGCCAAAACTTAAGGGTTATACAATTGAAATTTAACACACGTACGAAGGGAAAAAGGACCAATTTTTCAAAACTCTATCCCCAAAGGGTGAAAACTATTTCATGAGAACGAAACTGCGGGAAAAAGCTATCATATTACGGGACTGCTTTACATCTTGCAGAAGAAGTCAAGTACGATTTTCAATGTAATTAAGTAATCATTATTATTAAAGTGCTCTGATACTAGTAGCTTTACTTGGAAAAATATTTACGAATTTAATTATTCATCTTTTATAAAGCAGAGATTATTAATAAGACGAGCTATCTACTTGGTAGTAAAAAATATTGTTTACAATTTAATTTTCTTCTTATATATAAAAATAAATTGCTGTTATTTAATCTCGCTAAAACTCGAGAACAGCTGAACCGATTCGCCTATTTTTAGTCTTGAAATATTCGATGAAGTCCAGGGAAGATTTAAACGGTTTATATACTCAACGAAGTGGGCAAGGGTTAGCTATTCTTATAAAGAAAAATAAATTACTATTTGTTAGTCTCGCTAAAACTCGAGAACGGCTCAACCGATTCGGCTATTTTTAGTCTTGAAATATTCGTTGAAGTCCAGGGAAATTTAAACGGTGTGTATGCTCAACGAAGTGGGCACGGGTCGGCTACTACTATACTAGATATTACCCGTGACATCGTGCGTACATAGTATTTCTGCAAGTACCGTACTATTTGCAGCGAAAAAAAATAGCTTTTGTCCTGTCCTATAATAATAATAGCTCCCCTCACCGATTTCAGTGTCGGTAGCCGATTTCATTGAAACCAGGCCAGCTACGCAGGACTTATTTTATAGTGCCCAAGTGTGTGCGCAATACACAGAAGCACTCTCTCTTGCTTTTACTATCATAACCCAGTGGAACGGTAAACCGACACGACTGACGAGAGAACAGGCGCAGGTCTGACTTTTTACATGCCCATTCGACGCATGGATCATCTTTCTTGTCATAAAATCAGGTGATCAGCCTGTATTGTCCTAACCGAACTTGAAAACAACATTTAATTTGTTCCAACGCGGGAATCGAACCCACGACCTCCGGGTCGAGAGCGAAGCTCTGAACCACTAGACCACGGAGGGGATTATCCTGTCCTATGATCTAATCGTAAGAGTGACTATGGGGATATACATAGACTATTTTTTGTCGCGGAAACATGTATGGTTCCCACAAAATCTTGGGATAAAAGTCACGGGAAACATCTAGTCTTTGATAATTTGGCGCGTGTCCATGTAAGTTTGTCATGTGCAATATTAACCGATGTGCGGTCAACGAAGATGGAAGCCAAAACATAAGACATTCCTTCGCTTTGTACTGCGAATCCTTTGAGTGGGATTCTTGGCGAAATTTATGTGGGTATTTTAAAGTGAGGAAGACCAAAAGAATTTCTATTAAGGTCATAAGGGGCAGGGAGGGATTAGGCCCGAGGCTACATTACTGTAACCCTTGACAAACAGGCGCCATTTTGCCTGTAAACGTGAAATATGGGAATGTTACGTAACGTAAGGGCGGGCACAGACAGGGTTTTGTCGGAGTTTATTAATTGACCAATTTTTTGTTGGGCTTAATTGATGAGATTGGAATTAGGTGTACATTTCGAAGTATTTTTGCACGCAAAGCAGCTGATGTATGATAATAAAGGGATTAAAATACGTGTAAACAAATACTGATTTAGCTTTATAGATACAGATAGATATATTTATTCAGTAATTTACTGAACATTGTTAAGTTACTAAAATATTTAAAATCAATAAATAAATAAACATTTAATCAATAATTCTGATAATAATATTATATATGATAGGTATTATAACCATTTGAAATAATATGAAAGAAATTATTTTTGGCGCTTTGTGTTAAAATTCATTATTTGTACACGGGTTTTAAAAATAAACACAATGAAGGTACAATTCACGAATCAAATTAAGATGTTATTTGCCTCCACAAAGGGATTTTCGTATACGTTTCTCTTAATGGGAACAGAAATATTTGTATTGCGATAATTAAATATTCATCCTTTCGCTAAGTATTTACTTTTGAATTTAGATAAAGAGTTGAAGCTATAACGAAACAATACCATGCCGTAGATTTCTAAAGTAATTTTAATATTTATTTTATAAATGAAAATTCTAGACTGGATTTGACCCCCCCATCATTAGGAAAATATATAAGAAGACACAATGGTCTAAACCATGGACTAAATATATAGGTATATTATATAATATGACTATGGTCTAAATAAACAGGGAGGTGACAATATGTTCTATTCCGCTTCCCCCCCCCCCCTAAATGGTCTAACGCAATAAATGAAAGGTGGGATATTATGATGGTTTTTTATTTATTTATTTATTTTACACAAACTAACCTAATGCGAAACAGGCATAATGCGAAAGAAGTAACATCAACATTTTATAACAATAATATCTATTCCATTTTTTTTTTCAAATATTATATGATACCATCGCTTTTCATATTTATTGAACTCACATCAGCTGTTCAATACGCCAAATATCAAACGCATATGAAAAATAAAACTCATAAAATATAGAACATTTTTTCACCTCACTCGAGTGCGGTCGTACATATCCATAAAAATAGTGTGCGCCTGGCCTAACTAGTCGTTTGGTAGTGACATTTTCCCTTTGAAATAGGAGGGTAGTATTTTACGCACGTGACGCAACTTGTTTGTTCGGAATATGGATGTTTTTGTCAGAATTCGGACCTACGATTATGAGAGAATGGGGACATTATGAATCTCGACTCCTAAGTCGCGTATAAACTTTTATATTGCGGCCTTATTGCGTGAAAATGTATCGGAATAAACAATGTAACTAAGATGCTACAATATCTATTTATGTGATATAATAATTTTCGATTGCATTACTTTAACTATGACGATAATGACATGGCCAATTATTATTAGTTTTAATGCATAGAGATCACCTTAACCTAGAAAAAATAAAGTTCGTTCGAGAACCTATCCATTTCTAGGGATTTTTATCACTGAATCATCTATTAGTGTAATCATCTATTTTATTATCATTATTACACTACTCGTAGTATTGTCACTTAAGGATTTCCGCCAACTAACGCCTGATTCCATTAACCAATTACATAAGTTATATAATATAGCCTATATTAATTACAAAACTATTGACACCTCGTACGTTAACATCGTACCAGTATTCTTTATATTGCCATGGGACCATTAATATACTGGAAAAATTACCTTTTACTAGCGCTTCGCCGTATTCAAGTTGAACGTAGCTAAGGTCACAATAATTATGAATGTACTAAGTGTAACTAAATATCTAAATTGAAAGGGAAACCGTAAAGCGAGTCGTTTCAATTAAACGTTCTTTACAACCGCTGTAAAGGTGTTTTACTGTCGACCGCGAGCCACTGTAATGGATTACATATTATTGCCGTTTTACTGTCGATGTCAGATGCAATGTTCGCGACAATTTATTGATGGCTGCTTCGTATTTTAGTAAAGTTGGCTGCGTATTTCCTATGTTTAATATTGGCTTCGCTTACCACATTTTTATATATCAACTAGCTGACCCGTGCCCAATTTGTTGAGCATACAAACCGTTCAAACCTTCCACGAACATGTCAAAACTAAAAATAGCCAAATCGGATCGGCCTCGGATCTCGCGTTTTAGCGAGACTAACGAACAGCAATTAATTTTTATATACTTATATAAGACTAGCTGACCCGTGCCCACTTTGATGAGCATACAAACCGTTTGAATATTCCCTGGACTTCCACCAATATTTTAAGACTAAACATAGCCGAATCGGTTCAGCCGTTCTCGAGTTTTAGCGAGACTAACGAACAGCAATTCATTTTTATATATAGGATTGACGCTTCCACATTAATTTTCTCCTTTATTACAGTAGACAGCGATAATCAATTTAACTATTGTTTATACAAAAATAAATACTAATTATTATCAAGTTAGGGATTACAATCATAATAATGCGTTAATCAAACATACGTCGAACGTTATTAACGAAAGCAAAGATGCGGGCACAAGTTATATCTCGTGGCGACCTGTTGATACTAGTCGTTGAACTTACGATTTTATCAGGCGAAGCGAATTTGCATCTTCCACAGAAACACCAATTTACATACAAAATAATGTTATTTTTAAATTACAATTCTGTGGGTTCGTCGAGAAATTTTGTATTTATTTATAAAACGGGCCGTGTTTAACGGTGATATTTCAAGCCTCGAAATAGCGATCTTCCATTTAATGACCACACGCTTACTATTGCTTCGCTTGCAATAAAATTGTATTTAATAATAATAATTAATTTATAATAATACTAATAATTATAAGAAATTCAAAAGTCCGTCGTCATTGATACCTGTTCCATAGTTCGTCGTTTCATGAACCCTTCGTTTTCATTCACTAATTCACTACAATCATAACTCTTTTTTCATAAAATATGAACCAGGGTACTTGGCACACGCCCGTACCTGGATCATTTACCCGGCATAATACCGAGACTTCTATTTATTTAAAATAATAATAGTAATAATAATAATAGTCCTACACTATCCGGTGGGTCTACGTGGGCGCACTCCCATGGTGCGTACAGGGAGAGTCGTCGGCTGGTGTCACATTACATTTAAATTAAAATTGTGTAACGGGGCCTCTGCGTGTTGGCTTCGGCCCCACGCATGCCTTCCAAAGGTCCGGGATATAATTGCCCGTGAGCAAGGAAATACACAAACATAATAATAATAATAATATCTATGGACGCTTCACACCACGTCAATCTGGCCCTGTGCTAAGTATCCGAAGAACTTGTGTTACAGGTACCAGCCAACGGAAATATATTTTTATTACTAGACGCTTTAATCCTTTAATTTAATACTTTTATACTATACACATATTTAAGATTTTTATTATAATATACACAAATTTAATACACACCCAAGAACATTGAAAACTATTTGTTCCCTCGGCGGGATTCGAACCCGCAACCTCTCGCTCGAGCACTAACTTGCTTGAGTAAGTTAGTGCTCAAGCAAGTTAGTGCTCGAGCGAGTTTTCGATGACCTGCGCAGTGTTTGAACACTGTGCAGGTCATCGAATTCAATAATAATAATTTAACAACTTTAAATTATTATAATTGAATAAAACTACTGTAAATAGTCGTCGCAAAGCCGAAGTCGCGACTAATGATTTACATACTAGCGAAGCACACATAAATAGCGAAGTTGCGGCAAATGTTCATATAAAATTAAGACATAAAACTAGTAAGTGAGTTGCGCTGGAGCCTGGAGGCTGTATTAATACAATAAATCTCCGCTACAATGGACTCGTGAAATAAAATGGCGGACTTGGCGAAGTTACATGATTTATCGCGGTATCGACGGCTCCTGTATTGTCGTTATTCTTTCTTGTTAAAATATTATTGTATACTATATTACGAGTATTATTAATAGGGACATTAGTACCGATGGTGTAGAAACTAATCTTTGACGACCTCTGTAGAGCAAGGGTTGTGTGAGGGGCCGCGGGTTCAAATCCCGCCGAAAGAACAAAAAAATTTCTGTGTTCCTGGGTCATGGTTGTGTATTAATTTTGTGTAGTAATATAATAAAAATCTTAAAATATGTATGTGTATAGTATAAAAATATTAAATATATTTCCGTTGTCCGGTAACTGTGACACAAGTTCTTCGGATACTTATTTACTATTATGATTACTAGCACAGGGCTAGAATTACGTGGTGTGAAGCGTCCATAGATATTATTAAAATTATTTAAAGGAATTTAAGTCTTGGCTGCTTGCCGGTACAATGACTCAGGTACGGGCGTGTGCCAAGTATCCTGATTCATATTATGAGGCATGAGTTGTGAGAGAAGTGTGTGGTATGGGGAACTCACCGATTTCGGTGTCGGTAGCCGATTTCATTGAAACCAGGCCAGCTGACGCAGGAGTTATTTTATAGTGCCCAAGTGTGTGCGCAACACACAGAAGCACTCTCTCTTCCTTTTACTCTCATAACCCAGTGGGACGGTAAACCGACACGACTGGCGAGAGATCAGGCGCAGTCCGACTTTTTACATGCCCATCCGACGCATGGTTCATCTTTCTTGTCAGACAATCAGGTGATCAGCCTGCATTGTCCTAACCAAACTTGAAAACAACATTTTTGTTGCTCCAACGCGGGAATCGAACCCACGACCTCCGGGCGAGAGCGAAGCTCTGAACCACTAGACCACGGAGGCGATTGAAAACGACGTACTATGGAACATGTGTCAATAATTATAGATTTTTGTAATTGTATATAAGTATTTTTGTGGATGTCTAAAGATTTCAAAGCAGCGTTAAGGGTTTTAGGAATTACTCCAGTGGAAGAGATGATTATGGGAATAATTTTAACAGTGTTAAAATCTGTGTGTTGTTTTATTATTATAATATTATTATTAATAGGGACATTAGTACCGTTGGTGTAGAAACTAAACTAACTTCTATTGTGTATGTAGATATTTACTCCAGTAAATAGTTAAGACAGAACAACGTCTGTTCCCCAACAACAGCTAGTTCAAACAATGGGGGTTAGTTTTGGTAGGGTGAAATTTGTAGGTTATATGTATTTCAATGCAAATTCAGAAAATACTGAGAAATAAAGTTTTTCTTTTAATAATCACTGTAACACATTTTATGTACCAGATTATTGCAGTAAATATAAATGAAACGTCAAAAATATTTACGATAATTTATTGTACGAGATTATTATAGTAGCAGTATGTGTAGAGTTTGGTGTTGAAGATATAAATGAAACGTCAAAAATATTTATGTACGATAATTTACTGTACGAGATTATTATATTAGTAGTATGTGTAGAATTTGATGTTGAAGAGATAAATGAAACGTCAGAAATATTTATGTACGATAATTTATTGTACGAGATTATTATAATAGTAGTATGTGTAGAGTTTGGTGTTGAAGACATTAATAAAACATCAAAAATATAGTGTCTTCTATTAAGGTGTCTCTATGTATCATAAACTAAATGAAAAAAAAACACTAAATTAACACTACTTTAACTATCACACCTAATAAACGACCTGATGACCTTGAAGACCTGAACCAAATTCCACCAAACATAGCTAAGAAGGCCCTCGACTGAAATACCTTTCAAATAAAAAAACTGCATTAAAATCGGATCATCTGTTTGGGAGCTACTATGCCACAGACAGACACGTCAACCTTATAACACCCCGTCGTTTTCGCGTCGGGGGTTACAAACTCATATTTAGCTCATATTATAATCGTGATATTTAAAATAATTAAATGGAAAATTCTTATCACATCAACAGATATTTTAGCGTCTTAGTTACATTGTTTATTCCGATACATTTTCACTTAAACATAATATAATATATTTATAATTAACCATTCTAGTTTTAGAATGGTTAATTATAATTAGTTCTTCGGAGGCTAGGACGAGACTGACATACAGTCGTCACAAATATAATTATGAGAATTGGAACTATAGGTGCAAGCATGAACTCTTATATGGTATTTAATTTATAATAGATTCACATAATTATACCATTCGATATTTTTAAGAGTGAATCAGTAGTTAAAAAAATTACTCCCGACTTCGTATCTAAACCACATTTAGAATATGGTTAAACTTATATTAGGATTTCTCTACAATTAATATAATATTTTTTATACTTTTTAATTAAACATAATTGAAATGAGTATTTAATATAATAGCGGGCTCCCGGGTCGACGTCCTGATGCACCGCTCATATTTTCATACAACGATGCGCGCACTGATTTCTAACACACAGACCACTGTATCAGAAAACATAATTTTTATTGGATTGGTAGCCAGTAATAATCTGAGGTCAACAAGGAATTTAAAGAGGATTACACTGTCATAAAAAGGGGGCCACGGAAGACCAGGGGCCATGGCTCGCCGTGGTCGAAGCCTTAATGGTTTCCCTTGAAATGCATGGCGTGGGCATTGCATAGCCTTGTTTGAGTTGTACAGCAAAACTTTGTTTATTTTTTTTCTTTCGTCTTAATATGTGTGAGTTAGTGTTTTGTTAACTTTTGGCTGTGTTATGTCCCTTCATGTCTTTAATAAAGATATTTGTATTTATTTATTTATAAGAAGTACTTCTAAAGTATAATATACAGGTTATAATATTAATGAGTGATAATAGTTTAGGGTGTGTAAGGGTCTCTTATATAGAGTTTACTGCGAAAGTACCAGCGCTGAAAGAGGTACTTTTTTTTCTTATTGGTTGAGCAAATTTACGATGTTGAGATATTTGCCATAGAAACTTAAAAGTTAAAAGTAAATTTTTCAGTGCTGGTACTTTCACAGTATACTCCACATAGCATGCACATACACATCCTAAAGTATTATCACTCATTTATTTTAAACCTTATAGACTGTGATTATTAAACATCGTCTGAGCAGGAGCAAGTACCTTGGGCAGAACAAAAAGTTTTTTGTGTCATGAATGTGTATTTAGTAGGTATAGTAAAAATCTAAAATACCTATAGGGGAAACGGTATAGTTATTGGCCAGATAAGCGGCTACGAAATTTAAAATCTTTATTAAAATTAAAATTCCCAGTTAGAAATAAATAAAATTTATGCCATATGGTTATATACTAATGTATTTATCAAATATGTCATTGCACATACACTGTTATTAAACATTTTAGGAATAAAATTAACATAAAAATATAAAACTTAAAATTACAGTTATTAGCCATAACATTACAGTTATTGGCCTTGAGATCATTTAGTAATTAGCCACATCGACATCGTGAATTAAATAGGTGTAAACTGAAACTTTAGACATGTTTTAATTACAAAAACAATGGTTTTAGCTAATAAAACATGTCTTCTTCATTATCTTCATCTTCTAAAGATTCAGAGTCATTATCATTTAACAAAAAGCATTTATGGCATACAAAATCATGAAGCTCATCATCATCTGGCAAATGCTCTTCGTGTTTATTAGGAATGCAATGACGATGATAGTAGTTTTTACAAGAATCACACAATAGGGACTTATTTTTAGCAGCTAGACGCCTGCACATATTGCAATAAACAACTTCTATATTTGAAATTATCTTTGGTTTACTTTCTTTTTTAATTTCAGTTTTAAAATTATTTTCCTTTTCAGAGTTTTCATTTTCGGTCTCCATTTTATTATTTTCATAATTTTTGGTAACATTTTTTGATTTCTTTCCCACTCCTTTAGCTTTATCTGTCTTAACAGCATTTTTTTCTCGTGCAGCTGCCTTCTCCTCTCTTTTTCTTTTTCTCTCCAATTTTTGATTCTCTTTTTCTTGTTTTTCTAATTCTTTTTTTTCAACAGCTGATCTAAATTTATCGGAAGTAATGACAAAGGGGGATTTTTCCGTCTTCCGAATAAACTTTCTCTTATTTTCTGGGGCATTGTGTAGGTAATCATTTATTGACTTATTAAGATGAGTAGTTTCTGGAAAAGTGGTTACAGTAGCAGAAGTCGAAGGCTGGCACAAATCTGAATAATTTTTTGTAGGTGTCATAGTAATTTTTAGTGAGGTCACATTATTTACATTAGTTAGATTTACATTTGTTGCTGTATTATTAGCATAGTGTATTTCAATATCGGTTGTTTCCTTCTGCGGGCGATCACTTTGAAAGAAGGACCAAAGTTTAAACAATGTAGGAGACGTTTCATTCGTGCTGACACCTTGAGATTTTAGTGTTTGTAGCTGATTTATCATTTCGACTCCTATAATGTTTTCAAATTCTTTTAGGGACATGAGCTTGTTGTCATAACTGTACTCTTCTATATTTCTTGATGTACTTAAACATTTGGAGTAATCTAAAGCATTCTCATCGAAGGGACATAAGCCACATACTCGAAAACCATTTATAATAGTTTCAGGTTTCAACTCATCAATAACAGTTTTTAGGATAGTAGCGATGTTTAATTTTGTTACCACCTCTCCAATGTTTTCTGATTGAAATTTTCGAACTGCGTTACGGTATCTTTTTTTAATGGGCCCAAAGACGGAAACATCAGCTGGCTGAGTGATGCGGGTTGTATTGGGGTACAGAGCAACTAGTTCAACTCCTAACTCTTTACAAGTCAAACTAAGCTGCAAAGTAATATGGCTTTTGTGACCATCTATAAATAGAATAACTGGTCTTTTGATGTTTCTTTCAGTAAGGTACGGTGCAAATATTTCAGTAATAAACTGGTTGAAAACATCTGCCGTCATCCACCCCGAATCACTGCGTCCGATACCCCATTTAGGTGGCACTGACGTCGCAATCTTTTCAGGCAGTCGTTTGTAAGGAAATACAATTAAAGGAGGACAAGTTTTGCCGTCAGCGGAAAAGGTAAATAGTACCGTAACATTTTCTTTAGAGTTTCCTAGTTCCACAGAATAAACATTTTTGTCTCCTTTAGCGGCAAGTACGCGACCAGTAGAAGGACAGAGCTGAAATCCTGTCTCGTCAGCATTAAACACACGCTTTGGATCCTGAATTGCGTCCACCAGGTTTTGACTTGTCAAGTAGTTTCTTATTTCAAGAAACCATTTCTTTATGTCCGTTTCAGACACACAGGCACTAGCTTTAGTTACTCCCTCGCTGGTTCTTTTAACTAAACTGGGGTGACGTTTTAAAAAAGCTTTAAGCCATCCCGGACCAGGCCGATTATTGACAAAAGGGGTATCGCGTGGATTATCAGTTAAAAATTTTTGAACTGTGTCGAGAACATCATCTGACTTTCTAGGAAAGCCTTTACGAGCCATTTTAATCAACCACTCTAATATAGCATTTTCTTCTTCATATGTTAAATACGGTGTTGGCCCGAATTGGGATTTTGAAGAAGGATTTTTTAGTTTAAACTGTAAGGTACCTCTAGGTATATTATATTTTTTTGCTACTGCTCTCAAAGACATGGTTTTTGTGTTCACTTTTTCTAAAGCCTCGTCAAGGGCCTCCTTCGTATATTGGGGTATCTTCGGCATTGCTTTTTTCTCACGAATCTGATATAAAAAAATGAAATGAATTTAAAGATACTTTATTAAAAATAACCAAAATAAGATTATAGTTGTTGGCCTACTTTTTCTTTAAGTTATTTTTTCCAATTACACAGTTATTGGCCTAGGCTATTAACTATTCATAATGATTAGAAAATTCTTGTAATTAAATATGTTACTTATCGTTACGAAATAAGACGTTTTATTCAATAACAATGCTAGATGACTTTTTTTTATTTTTATTTAGTAACTGGCATAGGAGGCCAATAACTATAAGCTATTCAAAAAATAATGACAGCTATTGGCCACAACAAAATTTTGAGGTTATGACGAAAAAACGTTAATTTACACCCTAAATTTGTTTATAACACATATCAAGACATTATTTTATAGAATTTTAATAACGGCACTAGTACTTATACTTTATAAAATATTGCATCAAAAAAAAGTATCAGCCTTAACATTTTATTAAAGAATATTACTTACGTTTTACCTCCGCCAAAATTTCACACGACGAAATGGAAAGTGTCAACCTAGCGGAATTTTGTTGCATCTATTTGACGGAGGACGAAAGTGTTGCCAGTAATGCAGTATTAAATATACTATTTTGGTAGGTTATTGCTTATTTTTGGACATCGAATTTGAAATGGCTGATAACTGTATAGGGGCTAATAACTATACCGTTTCCCCTATATGTATATTATAAAAGCAATAATTATATTTTCGTCTATCCGACGCGACAATCAGGATTGGCCTGCATTGTCCTAACTAAACAGCATTTTTTGTTGTTCCAACGCGGTCACAACTAGATCACGGAGGCGTTCAATACAATACTACCTTTTCTCATTCTATAAATGTATTTAAGTAACTTTTTTTTACAAAAAAAAAATGCTTTTTCGTTATTCTTGCGACAAAAACGGTAAAAAACCATTTTTAGTTTTTGACAAAAGGAAAAAAAATACATTCCAAAATGAGAAAAGTTAGTTTTATCGTATCTCAAAATGTATAGTGACTGAAAGACCTATATGAAAGACAAGCGTGTAAACATCTAGGTTTTACGACCTCCATATTCCAATATGTATGATGAAATTCCTGCGCATGTGTCCCGGGCGGGGCGGTGCAACGACCTGCAGGTAAAAACGTACAGCCTTTTGTTCACAAAACCTCGCAAGTTCAGAGATACGTTGCGCGTTGGAGCGTTTTTTAACGCGTAACATACACACTAAAATGTATCTTTCTGCTTAATAAATAGAAGTGAAATTGCCGTGATATATGCTGACCCAGTTGGCTGTGAATGCAGCGCCGATGAATTGATGGCTCAACCTTAATGACTAATATACTCGTTTATCTTTTGAAGTAAGCACGGGTTATAATGTTGTTTTAAAACGTATCAGCAATAAACTATTTTCCATCCCGATTTTCTATCCCATGTGATATTCATATTTTTAAATATTGATTACTGTTATTGCTGTTGAGTTTTGTATTTTATTCCATAGCAAAAAAATAAGGGTTGGATAATGTTGGGGCTAACTTGATATTTAAAAAAAACAGCAGATGATTTTAAAATATTTATGTTGTTTACTTTTTGTGCATGTTTCACCTTTAAGTGATCGTGAAACGCTCTACAGGTATGTAATAGAATGTTACATAAATGTAACTAGTGTTAGCAATCTTTTGTATATATGATTTATAAATAAAAAAGTTAAAATAATAATGAATTAAAAAGACTATGTTAAAATATTCAGAGCGTGAACAACAAGATTCTATTTCCGGTCAAGTTGCGGCGCTCCAGGGAGGGTATTTATAAAGTTACGTAGGCGCGTAGCGAACCTCGTAGGCCGCCGTAGCTGTGCTACGATAATGTAGCAATCGTAGCATCGCTACGATTATAATGTAGAGAGCTTTTTTATTTATTTATTGTCTAATCAACAACTAATAAATACATGTTATTGAATGTACTGTTGATTCTTGGTGGAAATTCATGTTATATAGTGAAACACAAACTACTTGCACTTTTTTCCACTTTATTTGATATTTTACATTAATAATTACTTAAAATACACGACCGGTTTCGACATAGTCATCATCAGATGTAAAATAATTTTAATGTAAAATATCAAATAAAGTGGAATAAAGTGCAAGTAGTTTGTGTTTTACTATATATTACTAATAAATAAATTGAAAACACAAAATTCGTTGAATACAATATTAGTATAGCCAACAACATTAGTCTCGCCAAATAACTAATATAAATTATAACGTCAAGATACTCCAATAGAGCTACATTTGTTTAATAACGAACTAGGACAAAAGTTTTTAAGCTTTTCAAAGTTGATTTGGTGTTTTGGAATCTGAACTAAGTTTATGTCACTTAATTTTTTTAAATCTATATTTTAAGACATATGCAGCAATGCGATTATGTAAACGTAGGCATTGTTCTAAGTAAATTAAATTAAATAGCATAAGTGATATTCGCCAAGACGGTTTGTGCTGTCATGATATCTAGATCGATTTTTATCAGACGTAGCAGCTCTAATATTATATATATTATATATATACATAACTAATATTATGTTCCTCGAATCCGCTGTTGTAACCTGGAGTCCTAAAATACAGGGTAGCTTAGGCTCCAGTTCACACGTTCAATATTAATAACCAGATTGTATACTTATATTATTATTACGATAAAAAAAATACTCTACATTGTCGTAGCTCATGTAGCAGCGCTACAATATCGTAGCAGGGCTACAATATCGTAGCAGTGTTTCAATATCATAGCAGTGCTACAATATTGTAGCAGTGCTACGCGTTACATGTATACATGCGATTCATTTCAACTCTCCTATAATTTGAATTTGTCGAATTTATGAAATTTACATTGCATTTATTACAAATTAATTCTTACTAATTGAATTTCTAGTATCATATTATAATTATTATATTAATACGCGAAGCAAAAACTCTGTTTTAGTTCTTTCGCATAATTAGATGCGAACTGAAATGAAATTTGGCATAGTTGAAATGTGTGTAACTCCTTCACTGAACTGCAGTATTTTTTTAAATTTTAATAAATAAAATATATCAAATTAATAAAATAACGATACATATAAAAATTAATAACACAAACTAGCTCAAATAAATAAAACTTATTTATTATTATGCGAAAATTTTCGACACATATTCTACAGATCCCTGAGAACCCAGATTAAAGTCAAGTATTTAAACCAATTAAAGATTATCGTATCTACTGGACGAACTCTAGTAAATATAGTAAAAGAAGCATCACTGTAATGGCGTCAGGCTTATTACACCGCGTTTAGCGGAGCGGAACCGGACGCGGCGCGCCTCGCTCGTGCAGGGGCTTCACAACCAACGTTTTAATATATTACGAATGGATTTAGTACTTTGAATATACAGGCTATAATATTAATGAGTGATAATGCTTAAGGGTGTTTATATCCCGTATATGTATAGAGTTTACTGTGTTTTTTTTTTGTTATTGTATGGGAAAATTTATGATATTGGGCCATTTCTCACACAAACATGAAAGTCTATCAGCGCTAGTACTTTCACAGTATACTCTACATAGGATGCATACACATACACACCCTAAAGTATTATCACTCATTTATTTTACACCTTGTATACAATATTACATTCAACGTTGGTGTTGCTAAATAAAACATATTATATTTAATTAAAAAGAAACTGTAAAGTTAGTCAAAATTTTACCATCGGTTAGTGTTAATCGTTTGACTAAATATCGTGCCTAATTTTTCAGTAAAACAAAAATTAAATTAAAGATTATTATGTATAATCTATGATTAACTTTAACAGTCGTTGGTGAAATTGGCATTAAGCCTCATAATATAAATGAGAATTGTAAGCTAACTTTGGGCTTTAATGAACCAGAACTGGTGCAAGCCGACACAAGAGTTTAATCGTGTCTCTCAGACAACGAATAGTAAAATATTGTAGAACTACAATATCGCTATTAAAGAATGGGAGTTGACTAAAACGTATCTAATACATAGTAACAATAGCTTTTGTACATAACCCAAAAAAATCAACTCAACACTTCACTTCAGAGGATAACGAACTCTATTGTATCTGCATAGAGTTCTAAACTGCAGTTGCATTCGGAGTAAACTTTATACGACAGATTTAGAGGCGGTCGCGGCTGAACGACGCCATTAACATTTTTGTGAAGTCGGCAAAATTTACGATTTAATGCCGCGTTTATTGAATTCCGATCAATTGTAACTATTTATTGATGGCAAGGAATTAAACATTTATTACTTAAACTACACAGTTGGTTAATGTATGTTCTAAACTAAACACTTAGACATAAATTAAAAACTTTCTTTAAAATGATTGCTACAACAACATTGTTAGAAAACTAATAACATTATGTATGTTGTAATTTATTTGTTACAAAATTACAAAACATTTATGTGGGAACCTAATAATGGGATTGAAATAATAACAATAATAATATAAACAAATAATAATAAAATAAACAAATAATAACTAAACTAACTTGACCTGCTTCTAGACCTACCTACTCTATAAATAGAAAAACGCCGCCAGGTCGTCCCCCTCTGGCAGAGTACCTAGCAAGCTGACAGCATTGCCGCGTTGATAGCAATGGCTATCCGCTTTGTATGTTAGAATTAATAATATGTATAACATTATACTTTTGTAAACCGAGCGCTAAACCCATCGACAAACTAGTAGTTTGCCCATGGGCTTAGCGATTTAAAATGTAACTTAAAAAAGTAAAGACTTTAAAAAAAACATACACTATTATCAACTGGGCCGCTCTTGAGCCAAAATTTGACATTAAGGCCGGTATTAATAAGGAAGTCTCAAATACAACCTCACTTAAAAATCTATTTGACAGATAAAACAATGTTTCGTTTCACTTTTAAAAGTGAACAACTTTATTAACATTACACAGTATTTTAATGTCCTTTTTTTAGATAACAGAAAACCATCAAAATAAGCATTATTATATTTTTGTATTTTTTTTTTAAGTTTTAAAAAAGAAAAAAAACAAAGTTGAGCATGCGACAGTATAGGTATTTGACCGACACAACTGATAAGTTCTAACGATACCGTCTTTCTACATGCCCATCCGACGTATCTTCCTTGTCAGAAAGTAACCGAACTTGAAAAATCCAAAAGGAAATATACAATATGAAACATTTAATTTTTATATATCGTTACTGGGCTATGAATATCTGTAATTTAAATGTGTAAAATAAATTAGTGACCATACTTTAGGGTGTTAATGTACCTCCTACTTTCGACTTAAACCCCCAACATAAATTTGACCATGCAATAATTGAAAAATAGTAACTTTTTCAGCGCTGGTACAGAGTAAACTGCTATATACGGGACCCATACATACGGCATGTATATGTTTGTTTGTGTTTGTTCACTCAGTCGGACATGGCGTGTCTCACTATCATTGCGCCCAGTAAGCACAAACTGCCCTAAATAAGATCGTATCCTTGAACATACATCGCGAGGCTTTCATGCTGTGTCCTGTCAAAGAAATTTATCGAGGTCCTGTTTTATTGCTGTATATAATATATTTTTATATGCCCTTTCAAACGACAAGTTTGTAACATGGGTTGGCATACGTACAAAATAGTGAGTGTAATATAAAAGTTACCTCAATTCTTAGAAATCTACGTAAATTGAAATATAACGTATGTAAGGCAGGCTAATATTCAACATTTATTTAATTTAAATCAGATCAGTACTTTAGGCGTAACGGTGGAACACTTTTTTTATTTATTTAATAGACTAGCTGACCCGTGCCCACTTCGTTGAGCATAAAAAACCGTTTAAACATTCCCTGGACTTCCACGAATATTTCAAGACTAAAGATAGCTAAATCGGTTCAGTCATTCTCGAGTTTTAGCGAGACTAACGAACAGCAATTCATTTTTATATTATATAAGATACACCAAAAACTTATTGCTAATTACATTAATAACTACATCTAATTAGATGTTTGTATGTTTATTAGTTCTAGCACAATAGTCAATTATAGAAGTACACGGCATTTATACTTAGATATCCCTTTTTTTTTTTTTTTTTTTTTTCTTCGAAGGCTGGCCTTGTCAGGCCCTGACGTCACTGCGACCCTTTTGGATCTATTTTAACTCCTTCGGTTTAAAGTACCGTCCCCAGTCCTATGTTGCTCATGAAGCGAACTATATGGTGGGTGTCTACGCCGCGGATTTCCTCTGCTGTAGAGTATTCATGCAGCCCGAGGTACTTGCTCCTGCTTATATGAAGAGCTGGACAATCAAGAAGAAGGTGGAGGAGAAAGACGAGACGTCTTTCTCCTTGCAGAATCTGCAAGTAATTTGGTCACCTATGCCTATCCTGTGAAGGTGTTTGTTTAGCTTGCAGTGCCCGGTTAGGGTTCTGGTTAGGATTCTTAGTTGGTTCCTACTCATTGAAAGCGCCGATTTTGCGTGTCGTTTGTTAAAACCCGGGATCAGTGCTTTGGAGTGCTCTTGTCCTGGGGCCACAGCCCACTGCTCTATGCTTAGCTTGCGACTCCATTCCTTGAGCACTCGTTTGGTAGTGCTGGGAGGTATTCCACAGACTGGTTCTGGGCCATACATGGGGCTTTCAGCTCCCAGCCTTGCTAGTTCGTCTGCAGTTTCGTTGCCGGGGATGTTGCTGTGTCCCGGTACCCATACTAGTCGTATGTTGTTGTTACGTCCTAGTTTGTTTAACGTCTCGGTACAGTCCAGAACTAATTTTGATGTGATAGATATCCATATAAATTTAACAAAATATTTTTAGTAACTTAACTTGATATTTAACAAATATACATATAGCACCAAAACAATTTATCCTTTTGACGTCCCACTACCATTAAAAACTTACATCATCTACAACCAAATCGCTCCTTGAATACAAAACAGACACAAATCGAAATTCATAAATTTTACAGGACGGCCAAAACAAATTTTTTAAAGTGTTTTTTTTTAATATTTTATATATTTTTAAATTAAACATAAGATGTTGATATATCAATAGATGCGTGTTTTTTAGCTCTATTTATGTACAATATGAACTTTGTCATAACAGTTACCTGATAAGATATAAAAGCACATAAGTCCCTTTTGCATTCAAAATTTTAATCAATATCATAAAAATTATGTCAAAAAGTAAACACAATTTTACAAATAAAAATGGTTTATTGTACTATATTGGTAAAAAAAATGATTAAAAAAGTTTAATCTTATTACTGGGTAATAAGTGAGTGAATGAACACTAGGAATACACTCAAATAAAATTAAAAAGCAATAAATCTTAACCTATTAATTATGAATACAACTAAAATCAATTTTGTACGCGACTATTTTCCAGTCAAAGTAAACATCTTTCTAAAACATTTATACTATTAGTTTTCAGTATTATAAAAGAACAAGAGATAAAACTATAATATTAATATAAAAGTATTCATAAAAACAAAATAATATCAATAAATCCTCTAAAAACTCAATTTCTCTCTCTCTCTCTCTCTCAACATGAATATTATCATAACATAATAATATTATTTAACATTATAACATTAATAACTAACACAATATACGAGACCAGTATTAAAGGAACGTAATTCAGTAGATAGCAAAATATAATAATAATAATATTGCACAATAACAATCTTAGGGCGTGTTTCACCAAGCAATGTTAAAGTTAACGGCATGTTAAATATCTTGTTATCCCTCTCGTATTTCTTGTCAATGAATGAGATGGCATGGTATTTTAACATGGAGTTAACTTTAACATTGCTTGGTGAAACACGGCCTAAGTCTTACAAATCACATTTTAAAACAATTTCAGGCACTTACGTTAACTATTCCAAGTAACATAAACAAAATACAAGATCAGTTATAAATGCACAGAATTCTGTAGCAAAATATTAGCTTATAAAATTATTATACAGTATCAATCTAAATAGGTAAGTACTACTTACTTTTTACCCTAAGTTGCAGTTAAAAACACTCATTAAAATAATTATTATTCAATATTATAATGTAAATACTTAGGTACCGACACTTAGGTACAATGTTAGTCATGTGGTTGTATATAAATTGCCTCTGAAGGTTCAAATCACCGGTATCCCAATAGGCACTAAATATGGCAAATCGTTGATCAAATGAAAATTCGTTTTGACACTTAAATTTACAATTATCTGAACAAACAGGTCCCATTTGTTTGGCAGCAATATTTTTTTTCGATTTAGACATACTTTCCCGCTATTTATTAGAGTCTTGGTTTTATTTCTTTTCCATGATTCTGGATAAGATTTTCTTTTCCGACTAAGAAGTTTAGGGTCCACGCTAGCTGGTTCAATGCCAATGCTCGGTGACTGATATTTACGCTTTGTTTTACGGTTTTACGGTTGCCATATTCAATATTTTTCGTGCTCTATTCATTATGTACTAATCTGTAAAAAAATATTTAAAGATTTTTAATTAAAATCATTCAATTATGCATATTATACAATCCTTAGTTTATATACACACCCACAATCATATACATACACACAATCAAATTCAAAACAATCACTAATAATATGGCATTTCAAATTCTAATTTGCCAGTAACAACACCATAAATTATTAAACTAATTTATTACAAAAAGTGCCGTACGTCTTAATCACATGATATTCAACATAATTTAAAAATATTTACCCATTATTTTATAAGTTTTTACACTACGTATTTCTAATTATGCTACACGCATTTCAAATATGGCACTTTTTCATTACATAATAAAATCATAAATACTGATTTTAGAATAAAAAACGGACGTTTTACAAAATATGGCACTTTTGTATTATGAAAAATGATCACAAATACTGATTTTAGAATGCAAAACGGACGTTATAAAAATATGGCACTTTTGTATTATATAATATGAATATCAATACTGATTTCATATTGCAAAACGGACATTTTACAAAATATGGCACTTTTGTTTTATAAAATATAATTACACTCACCTAAAGTTTGAATGCAATACGAACGTACTTTGGATTATGGCACTTTTTCACGCAATCAACGTGCGTTCGCGTCGAATTTCGGGTCGCAAATGACAAAATGGCAGTTTTGCACTGATGTAACCTGTCAAAGTGCTTAAGTGCAAAATGGCGGTAAGCCAGTGTAGCCATAAATTATAAGCAAAGATTATGGGAGTTTTGTTTACTATGAAATATAGTAGATTTGGGTATCATTTTTAAAATAAAACAGTTTTCAATATTTTCTTATTTGTGGCCCTTTTGTATTCAAGGAGCGAAATGTATTTCACCCAAGTATAACTTAGTATGCAACGCGGAATAAGACTGGTATTTCATTTAAAACTTTTATCTTCTTGTTTGCACAGCGTTCGTTCACCTTTGTACAATCCCGTAGAATCTGGGATAAAATCAAAGAATACGAGACCGAAGACACAAATATTAAAATACTAAAGGATCCAAGAATACCTCGGATATTGCAGCGTAATCCGTGCATTCATGCTATTCCAGCGTAAATAACACGCTATATTCTAAAAGTATTCGGAATTATATTCGAATATATCGAGTAATATCCGATTTCTCAGACCGGTCCAATGAACTTGGCTGAAAGTCAGCGTTGTGTGAAGTCCGGTGGAGCTAATACGTAAAACGATCGGTTGCTTTGTGTCAATTACTGTGTCAATATTCGACGAATACGTTGTGTCAATATTCGACGAATTCTGTCAATACTCGTCGAATATTTATTGTGAATTGATTTTTATTGTGAAACGTCGAAATAAATTGAAACACGAATTGTCGAGCTTTGCTTTTTTAAGCCTATTGTAAAATTTTACAGTTACACATAAAATGAATTGAAGACATGAATAGCCGAATGTAATATGTCAAAAAAAACCTAGAAAATTGGGTTTAAACTGTCACTTAAACATTTTAGGATAAGTAGTAACGTATTAAGATTCTAGAGACAGATCTTAAGATTAATGTACTTAATACTTTAACGACGTATTCTAAAATGTTTAAAATAAAAAATGTTAATTTTGCTACAAATCACCTTCATCCATTCATGTCTTTAATTGTCATTCGATAATATACCATACTTCTACTTGGTCATCATTTCAACTATGACATAAGCCTCGCCCTAAGTATAGGGGGTAGATACCTATACTCGCCATACTTGGCAGGCGGATTGGCAAGCGTAGTGTTAAAATGCTTCTCTGCTGGCTAGTAATTTAAGCAATAAAAAATGCCATAATATATTTAATTTAACAGTATATTCTAATGAACATGATTATTATACTAATAATAATATATTTAGAACCAAATAATCAATAAACAAAACAACAATTAATAATTTAATTATATAATTATAATAATTGAGCATTATCTATTGCTTTACGTAATAGCCCCGTGAACTTTATTCATAGTTTTTGTACCGAATGTGTTGAGAGTACCGGATGTTCTTTGTATTTGTCCGACGAGGTGTGTCGTGAATCATCGGATTTATTGGATTATAATTTATACCACTCACTTTAGGATACTCGACCGAAGACGGAGTAGGAATATTCATGACGAAAATGTGATTAGGAATTTTCCAGTTCCTAAATAAATGTTTGCACATGACGGGTTTTACTCGACTAAGGTGAAAAAGGAGGGGTGATGGTTTGACTGTCTATGTCCACAAGAACCTAAACTATTGACCCATTTTTATAATAATAGCCCCATAACATAGCTTATGTATGTTTATCAGGGGGCACGGTTGTGCCCCCGCCAAGTTAAACACGACCGTACCATTTCTCGAAGCAGTTCAGGGGCCGTATTATGATCGCTTACTATACCAGCCTGGTTCCAGGCAATTCAATAATACGGTCTTAAACTGCCTTGTTCTTTTTCATATTACAGCGACATGTTAAACTGAATCCTCTCTAGTTTGGTTGTCTGAAAGTGAAAATCGGAAGCAAGTCAAGTGTCAGGTGTCCGCTAACTAGCTGTCATCGTGCAGTTATTATGTGATCGTAATACGAAAATTCCAGGTAGCCATGTTGTATGGCGTAAACTGTCTGGAATTAAGAGCTTGTAATAGGCCCCCAGGCCATTTTAAACCCCCTATAACTTCGTTGTGGGTTAAACTAGAAGCCTTTACTTTACAATCTGAATTAATATTATGTATCACTTGTGAGATAGATAATAATATATACATTGTGTATTCATGCCAAGTCAATCTGAATCGGCAATAGCATTATTTAACTATTTAAAACATGAAAGATGTTTAATAATATTTATATTATCACTATGATGTTAGACTGACCTACTGACCAGCTTGGCATCACATGGATCTCTCAACTTTTTACGGCAAAAGAACTAAGTAGCGAGACTTGGACCTTTTTACAGGTTATGTTTTTGATGGGATTCATTCTAGTTATTTTTGTAAAAAACGTTAACAATTACCGCGTTTTACAAAAACATTTAGGTTACATTTAAAATGTTATATTACGGCCGCTATAAAACGGCAAAGCTTTCCTAGAAAACCAAAGCCTAAGTGGAAAAACCAATCTTATGAGATAATAAATAAATCTATCAAATGTAATGAAAAACAAAAAAAAAAAATATATATATATAAGTATCTAAACCTCGAATTTTCAAGCAATGAGTGAACTCATGATTATGAACTAAGAACATTCAGAGTCAGTTCAGTTAAAAAAAAAATGGATCAAAATCCATTTTAGTACATCGATGCCAATGATGTCTAACCCCTGTTTTATCGGGGATTAAAAATAGACAAATTAAATTTTCAATGTCGCTGATGATGACGAATAAAATGATTTGCGGTACATCCGCGCTCACCAAACAGTTCGTGTATCGAATGAAAATTCACACAAATTCCCCGTGTGTACATTCATTCGGTAAAGTGTCTACATTCCCGCCACTTCACCTTCCCAACGCGATGACGTCACCGAGAGTACACGCGAATGTAAACCGTATTGTCAACGCTCAAAGTTGAAATTCCAGTGATATTTCGAATACATATGTGGGTGTCTCATTTTTGATGCCAGCTACATTTAGAACATTAAACGTCGACTGAAATCTTAATTAAAACGATGTTTCGCGATCGACGTGCAGACAGACACCTTTTGTGCAACGCTCGAATGTGGTTTTTTTAACCAGACAGTGGAAAACACTAAAACTAACCACATAGTGGTTAAGCACGAGCTCGAGCCGGAGGTCGTGGGTTCGAATCCCGCCAAAGGAACAAAAGTTTTCTATGTATTAAATATCGGTATATTACAATAAAAATCTAAAATATTTGAATGGTAAAAAATATTCAATATATTTCCGCTACATAATTTTTCTAATACTTGACTTTCCATCAAAATAAGAGAACCAGCCTAGCCTAAACTCGCCTATATATTGGCCGAGCGTTGCCGAGCGGCGGCAAACGCCAACGTATAGACAGCTTATTTGCCTTGCCTAGCTTACTTCCCGCTCGTGACCACTCGCCTCACTTCGGATTGGTGTCGGTTTTTGTGCACAAATCAAAGGCTCGCCTGCGCTCGGCCAATGGCGTCCACACGTTTGTATACCCGCTATTGTATTATGTGACATTTATCGCTACCAGGCCAACGTGTTGCAGCTCTACAAACGCTCGTCTACATTGGCCACTTGTGTGCACTCGCCGAATGTGTGGACGGTAGCACTCGCCTTGCACCTATTTGCCGACGCTCGCATTAGCCTACGCTCGGCCAATATGCATAGTCGACTTCAAAGTGATACTAATTTTTTTTATCTTTATTTAAAGGCATTACATCTTATAGATTAAGTCTGCCTAACTTTAGAATTATGTACAATTAATTTTCAAAATCTAGTTCCCTTAAGTGTAAAGAGTGTATTACATATCTTATAAATATTGCACTAAAATCGGTTTTAAAATTTGAATACAGAATATGATGAATGAAAAAGTACAAATCGGTACACTTAGTAAACTGCACAAATTCACGACGTAAATGCTCGTTCCTCTCACATTCCATGAGCATGTGGTAAAGGTCTTTGTATCGTCCACAAACGGTGCCATTAGCATTATCTATTTCACTCATAAGAAACAAAAAATTATTCAATGGAATGTGGTTGGATCGCATACGAAAACAGAGCGTTAGATCTCTCTTACTTAAATTAATATCTGCAAACCACGGACGTTTTGGTGGTTTATTGACTAATGTTCTGTACCAAATACCCAAAACCATAGATTTCTGTTGGAAATAGTTATCCCACTCAACATAACATTTTTGTTTAATCAAACACAAATAATCAGTATAATGAGGTGTTACACTATTAATTAGTTACAATATATTCCAGTCATATTCCCAAACATAACCATATTTTATACGACATTGTATTATGGTAATAGCAACATTTTCACGTGTAAGCAAGACTGGAAGTTCCGTATTGTTATGAAGCTATAAAAATTCAGCAGAACATAACACGGAGCGCTGACGGTACAGTGACTGATTGTAGTTTTGTTTACGTTCTTCACTTACTAGTAATATTACATTGTGATACTTGGAAATTGGTTTTGTTGCACAATACATTAAGTATATCCACATTAAAAAAAAACCTTGATAATACTGGCTGTAAAGAGACACTTTAATTTTCGGTAATTGATTATAGTATCTTTTCTCGTTCTCGTTTTTTTTTCATCAATTCTTTTTTTTTACTTTTATTATTTTTAGGCGCAAGAATAAAAAATATAAATAATTGTTTTTTTTTTCTTTAAAAAATATACATTTCTAGCAAATATACATATCTATCATATCCTATAATGACTGTTATTTTTAACATCCTGTACATAGGCTGCTAAAATCCTAACATAGTAGTCGAAAAGAAAAACAATACTCTTTAACAATGTATTATTATTTTACTGCGTAGGACAACATTATGACAATGTTGTCCTACGTTATGACAATGTTGTCCTACGTTATGGAACAGATCACATCAAAACAAAACGGTGCAGCGGTGTATTAAAAAATGAACTTTATTTACTACATACGACAATTCAATGCAAAAGCGGCGCAGTGCTGTAGTACAATTCTCTAAGCGCAAAAAGCAAAAAAGGTGCTTTCCCTTAATTTTTTAGCCTTTTGAGTCATTACAATTTTGTACTGTCTCCCACTTTGCTTGGGGAGGGAAACTGGAATACTTCCTACTCCTCCTTTTTCTGTCTTTCGATTAATTTCGTTGTGGGTCCCAAGACAGATTTAGCTTGTCCCTCGGGCACCCCTGAGATCATATCAAAGGGGTTGTCGTGGTTGGTTACCGCTGTCAATCCTGGGTCACAGGAGTTGCAGTGGTGGGAATGTGAGGTGGGCCAATGCCCGTTAAAAAAAAAGCGCAAAAATCGTGAGAGCCAAGATTCCAACGGCTGTGATAGCGATGATGGTCGGATTCGTATTTCCCAAGATTAGTTTTTACGCTATTGACAACTATTGAAGCCGACCATGACTTTGTGACGGCGCGGCGGTGACATTCGTGATCACAGCGACGAGCACTGCCTTAAGCGGTCGCTTAGAGAATTGCAATGATGTAGGCTTAACTTTAAATGTTTCATTTTTCTACTAGAAAAACACGCGTCAACGCTACTCCCTTACGCTACATCTACTTAATATGCATAATAATAATTTGTACCTTAAATAAGAGAAAATAGAGATGAATAACATGTTATGGGGAAAACAAAAAAAAAGCGCTTCTACTTTGTGACAATGTTCGTTGAGCCTATAGGTATTTTTTTTTAATATGTATATTCTGTTGCTTTTAACAGCACCATTGTTTTTTTTTGGGCCTATGGGTCAGATCACACCAAAGCGAGATGCTGAGTTATTAACGTAACGGTTCTAAATTGAACTTTATTCACTACTCTAGACGATACACTTTTCATTGCAAGACCGCAAGAGCGCTATGTAGCCCAAAATTCGCTTGTGTGAACTGACCCTAAATCTCAAATTGTCGGCAAAAAGTGTTTGCATCGAGTAATTTCAGTAAATTCGCATGCTCGTTAGCCGGACCGCAACACGACGGACAAAATATTTCGGACGCGAAATAGATTTTAACTTGAATAAAACCAATGCAAACTCTTAATTCTTGAAACGCTGCCAAGTTTCAAAACTAGTTAAATTCTGTTCAAAGCGATTGCACTCATTGTTACCTCCCTAGAGTTCGTGGCTTAGAAAACTACGGTTTTTACAAATAAATCCGGGCTATTACGTGAATATGGTTACCGATGGCGATTGCTGCCAAACTAAGTTTTGACATGTCTCTCTGTTATAATATCGCTGGCCCCGGGCAATAAAGCGGTAAACGGTGGTTACGACCTTTTTAATGTTATTTGATTTTTGGCTTCTCTGAGTATCAATCTATCACTCTTATTTTTTTCAGATTTTTTTATTAATATTTCTTCAAAATAGACTACAATAACAACTTTATTGCATGGAAAATCCTGTTATGACAAGTTAGGTATTATTGCATTACTCTAATAAACATAACACAAAAAAACAGCGAACATCTTAACACTAAAATTATGAATAAAGAGTGAGAGTAATAAATTTTACCGCGTTTTTGAAAATATATGTATTCTATTAATAAATTGTAAATACTTAATACGCCTTTCTTCCCGGAAATTTATTGTAACCTCGGCGCCGTATTGTCCGTTTACGCTGATCGCCATCTCTTTCACTTCGCACGCACAAATGATTACCACATGCTTTCTAGCATCATGCCAACCTAAATATGCGGCCAATGTACCTTGTATCGTCAAGCTTATGGTAAAAGAAAATACCAACTCCAAGAAGCTTACACAAAGCACATTAGAAACAAGCAATGTGTTCGTGAACTCAAAACTAAATATAAAATAGGAGTTGATTCTTCTAACACTGTCGTCTCTATTTATGATCTGGAAAAAGTCCTCACGATTCCTCAATACGAAGTAGGAAATTTTCCATTACATGCGAAAGTACCCTAAATGTATAACTTTACAATTTATAACTCATTAACAAGTGAAAGAGGCTATCTTCGGCACTATCAAGTGGCTAAAAGGGGTGCTAATAAAATCGGCAGTTGCGTCCTAAATTTCATTGAAACTTCTCAATTTCAATGAAATTTAGGCCAACGTGGTATATTTTTTTTTATATTTTATTCTGGTGGAAAATAGGATTATCTTTGCAATTTGTTTAACTATATTTGTCTAAAAAGTATGGAGTTAACATATTAATACATAGGTACTTTGAAACTGGCCACAGCCAGTCTAAAGGAGATTCCAAGCATTCTCTTATAGAACGCGCATAAAAGAACCATACGATTTATTCTACCGATCAAATGTATATGCATAATCATGCATAATCATTAATACAAAGATTGATGGTGAAAAATTTAATCTCAAAGAAATGGAACTTTCTATCGAAGAAATTATGTATTTCTTCGATTAAAAGGAGATAATGAACAAAAGGCACTGGTTGCGGGCAGATCAAATGAATGAAAAAGTTATGTGGAAAAAGATTCACGAAATCAAGATTACTCAGGCGAAACTAACTTTGACGATCATTATATTTCTTTAAATACTGCACCAAACCCCAGATCTTCAAGAGGAAGACCCAAAAAGACCCCAGTAACTGATGTATCAAGAAAAGAATTAAGAAATCTGTACAGAGAGCCAATCGCTTTACCAAAACCACTTAACGATGATTTGATGAGTCTCTGCAAAACTGAAGCAATACCGAAACATTATCATTCATTTTATAATAATTTGCATTGCGTTGGGAACTCAGAAGAAGAATTTGATAACGAAAGCGAAGATTCAAATTAAAGTAGAATAATACTTTTTCATTTGAAGGTTTTGACCATTTAATTTCTATATCCAAAGCCTAAAAGTTAATAATAATTATGTAATTTTATTTAAATTAAGGTAGCGTAGTATTTTTTATTCTTGAAGTGTTTTTGTATTTGTGTCCAAAGTTAAGTATTTAATAGAAATTATATTCTGATTTTATTCAAAATAAGGTAGCATAGTATTTTTATTTTTGAAGAGATTTTTATGTTTGTTTCTAAAGTTCGATATTTATTTTATGTTTAAGCTATATTGTGATTTTATTGAACATAGTATTTTTTAAGGTAACATAGTATTTTTATTATTGAAGAGGTTTTTGTTTGTTTCCAAGGTTTGGTATTTTTTTTTTTTGTTTAAGTTATGTGATTTTATTAAACTTAAGGTAGGATAATATTTTATACGGATTTTTGTGTGTATTTTTCCTGGGCTTATATTTAATAAAATATTTTGTGATTTAAAAGGTTTTTAAATTACATAATATTTTATTAAATATAAGCCCAGGCAAACAAAAAAAAAATTGATAGTAGTAACAGTAAAAATAATGGTTAATTTTTATAAAATAAAGTCTAAAATGGTAAAAAATAAAAATAAATCACAGTATTAGGTCGATCTGTTACAATGGTTACATATAAATATGTTTCATTGATAGGATTTAAAATAGCGATTAGTGGATGATACAGCTAATATTTGGCCATAAAATTTCCCTGAAGAAGGTGGTAATCGGCTAGTACGCTCAAGACCTAAAGCGGAAATTACGTCGTATTATATTCTTACATTCCTGAATATCGTTGGTTAGTGCGTTTATAAAGTCGTTAGTGATGTTGCAACTGAAACAGAATCGTCTATAATTTGTATTATACATTTTTTTAATTATTTATTTAAATACTTTTGTTAATAAAATAATTTTTTAAAGGTCGTAAAGATAAAAAAATTAGCTTTCATTTGACATTTTGACCGACTGTTTCGGATCACTGTACGCTGCACTATAACAAAATTTGCTTGTTTTATTTTTCCTGTAAAATTAGATTTTTGACATTACCGCTTTATTGCCCGGGGCCAGCGATATGTCAATGTAGCTTCCAAATGGATAAAACGAATTTAATATAATATTTAATTTATTTATAGCTGGACGCATACCACCCAGGCTGGCCAGCGGTGGCGCAGGAAAGAAATTCCTGCACTGGGGGAGGCCTTTGCCCAGCAGTGGGACAGTTTAGGCTGTTAATAATAATGATAATATAATATTGTTTTAAAATGTTGCCGTGATTGAGAGTACTTTTAGCAACATAGTTAAATGCTCACAGCTTGACTTGAGTTGCTTAAAACTTTTGACGCATAGCTCAATATGATAGGTCCCTCATTCAAGATGCCGAATCGAAGTTTGAAAACAAAAATGTATGGGATGTAACATTAGGTTCGCAAAATGACAATCGGAACCGTATGTCACTTAGCAAAACTTATGTCAAATTTCATACATTTTGTTTTCGAACTTTGTAAGTGATATTAGCGACTGTTTAATCAGGGCCCAGTTCAGCGTCTGGATATTTTCCAAACGTAATTTTACCTAATAACCCCAGTTATCGGTCGAATTAACTCGATAGTCGATCCGACCGTTAATTCCGATATTTTAATTAGAAGACTAAAGTGAACATACAGAAAAATAAAGAACTGAGCGCTAAAATGCCTTTGATTATACAGCTATTCAAATAATCGTTCGAGAGAACTCCAAGAATTTAATTGTAAAAGAAAATGTGAAATACATGTAGTAGGTATTACTAATAACAATTACGCAGGTGAAAAGATTATACACTGTAAAGAGAGTAATTTAAGTATTGATTATTATTTGTAATGATTTATTTTAATATTATTATGAATTGTATAACGGCCAGCGTATTGGATTAGCATATTATAATATGTATGCCTTCTAAATGCCCGGGACTTAATTGCCCGTGAGCAAGGAATGCTTTACACAAACATAATAATACTAATATTATCATTTATGGCCGTATTCATACCTCGTTAATCTGGTGCTGTGCTAAGTTTTCTAATAATTTATAAACTACTGACCCGTGCTCACTTCGTTGAGCATACAAACCGTTTAAGCCTTCCCTGGACTCCCACGAATATTTGAAGACTAAAAATAGCTGAATAAGTTCAGCCGTTCTCGAGTTTTAGCGAGACTAACGAACTGCAATTTTTTTTATATATAAGAGAAGATTATACTACATTTAATATTATGTTTTAATAATATAGTTTGACAAAAACTACTAACTACAGAAATTATTAATAACTTCTTAGAGAACTAACCACGGGACCGGATTAACGAGGTGTGTAAATATAAATTTGTGTACCTACAATACCTACAAAACAAACCCCCGTTTTGGTGTTAAACTATTACAATGTTTTTATGAAAATCCAATGCTATGGAAGTTAAAGTATGACAGAATAGATTTGTAAATGGTATTTATGTATAACCCAATATATTGCTGGCGAAGCCGCGAATGAAGGTTAGTAAATTGATATGCGTTCCTCTCCTATTAACGTATACAAATACCAAATACACGCTTGACACAGACAGTTGTGGCATAATCTGGCCCATAAGGTTTTTTGGTGAATAATATTCAAGTATGCGGGCCGCACTTCATTTGGTATGGAATATTCTGCATATAAATCGTAGGTTTTGTGTGTTTTTTTCCTTTGCGTCGTTCTTGGGAATCACAAATATTGTTGGTGTGTTTATTTGTATTTTCAAAATAATAATATCACCTTAAATAATAACGGGTGTAAAAAGAACAGTCACCTTAACTTTGGGACATATGATTATACTACCTTTTCTCTTTATAGAAATGTGTTTTTTTACAAAAATAAAAGCGTCAAAAAAAATAGGAAATAATAAAAAAAAACGTTTTTGACAAAAAAAAAACATTTCCAAAACGAAGAAAGGCAGTATAATTGTATCTCAAAGTTATAGTGACTGTACTTTTTACACGCTGTATTTATATAGGTGGTCCGTTTTGATCCAATTTAATATAAATAAGAATATAACAGTTCTCTATAATGCTAAAATACTACAAATTTAAATGATCACTTATTTTAATCAGTCTAGTTTAGGTTCCTGCTTCCCACGTTGCAAGAACAACAATAGTAATTCTAAACTTTACTTTGTATTATTATACCATGTAATTGTTGTTTACATTATTTTCTATATTATCATTTATAAGTAGGCTTATAAAATTTTGCAAAAAAATTAGATGGAAGAATGAAAGAAGAAAGAATGAAAACAAGGGGTGTGGTTCTTAATATCTTGCACCAGAATCTCACAGTTAATATAATACTGGCCGAAGTAACCTTGTTGGGGAAAGCCAAGGACATACTGGTGTCATAACATGTTAAGACCTTCGTTCTTCAAAGTTCTTAGACTTAGAAATTTGTGAGCCTTTGACATTTAAGCTCTCCAATGAGTAATTATTATAAGAGCGAAATAATTAACCAATTATTTCTCGAGTCAAAAGAAATTGTATAACATATTAAAATCTTACAGAAATTCAAATAAATAAAACGAAAAGTCTGGTCTTTGTACTGGCACAAGCAATCATTTTTACTGTTTTTTTAGAATTACTTCTTATACTAGTTTATTTAATACTTCTTTTTCTGATGACGTTAAAGCCACAAGGAAACTATATTATTATTTTAGCAGTCTATGTATATATATATATATATATATATATATATATATATATATATATATATATATATATATATATATAATAAGTACGTTTTTTCAGCGGAATTAACTAAAATTTGTATGGCACCAAATTAGTTACCATAGTTTGCCACTAGGGGCGCTGTTTTGAATCTATAAAAAATTACTATACACAATTTAACTTTCTCACAGTAAGCAGTGACATCTTGCACTAAGGAAATTGCTCTTTTTACTCTTACACACTGCCTTTAATTCCCATTTTATTCGATCTAAAGATCCTTAAATAAGAACAATACCGTATACCGGTATAGAACAGTACCTGACGAAACCAGAAATCTGGATCATTATTAACACATTAACAGCAAAAACACGTAGACAGGGAGGCACCCGCAAAAAATACAATTAATACGCTTCCAATTCCAAAACAAAAGATAAAAGCGTAGGGGTCAGCACACAATGCGACGCGAACTTCATTTTATTAATGATATAGAGAGCGCATATTATATGTAATAAACAAATATTTAAAATTATAACTTCTTATGAAAGTGTAAACCACGTCGTTACGTAAGGCTTTACGGCGCTAGTTTACTTAGGTGCCTTTTCTATCAAATATACTAATCCTATTTCAAAAAATAAATATTATAAAATTATTATTTTATGTTCTATTATGTTTTTTTTTTGTTTAAATATATTTTCATTGTATATTAATATTTGTCTTATACGCTGGACAAACCTTAATGGTTTTTTGAGTGTTAAATAACACTCAAAATAACCTATAAGAAAAAAAAAGATAACCACCCTACAATAATTAAAGACTGCGCCAATGAAAATTTATGTCATGTACCAAATGTAATTTTGCAAGAAATAAAAGCCTTTTTTTAAGTTTTTTATATCACTTAGGAAACTTCGTCACAGTGTGAACTCACCCTAAGGAAACAAAGGCCCTTGGAATTAATCAAGGCACGCCCAGCCCTAACGACAGCACGGACAGATAATATAACTATGAACTTAGTTAGCGAAGTTTCTAAGTGCTACAATAGAACTTCCAGCGATATATACACAAAAGTTTTTTACGTGAAACGGTTCCCAATAACATTTTATTTAAACTCCGAGGAACTTAAATTGGGGATCTGGAATTCTTAAGAATCGTAGTTATGACCATTGTATATACCTTCTAATAATAATTTGAGTATTTTATATACGAACCAAATTAATACAAATATTACGATATTTTTGTATCAATGATACAAAAATATCGTAATATGTATCGTTTGTTAATTTATTTTGTCGCTTTATTCTCAGTTATTTAATGTTACAAACAATAATAATTTGTTTTAATTCCTATAAGATAGACAATTAGGTATTAAAAGTTAGTTCTATATTAAACGCACTTAAAAATCAAAATTTGATAATTGTATAATCTATAGTGTGTTTTCTCTTTGTCTAATACGTTAAGGAAAATAGCTTGAAAGACAAGGACAAAGCATTGCTTAGCTTATTTAGTGTGTAAATATTTTTGAGTAAAATGGTAGAAATGTAATATCAAAATGCATACCAGTAAGACATGGGTCCTCCTTGGTTGTGTCATCGACTGATCGAGACTTACCTGAAAAAAACAACATAATTAATTAATCTTTAATCTATATAAATAAAAATGAATTGCTGTTCGTTAGTCTCGCTAAAACTCGCGAACGGCTGAAACGATTTAGTCTTGAAAGTCCCGAGATCGCTAGTAAAATAAAAAAAAATCAGAAGTAAAATTTTGATACCGAATAAAGTTTAAATAAATATAACCCGGCTACTTGAACCAAATCTGTGAGCAACAACTAAAATAAATAACTTAATATCCTACACGATACCGACCAGATTTTTTTTACTTCTTTACTTTATGTATCCTAGAGGGCGCTGTAGCAATTTTAACGTGACGTTATGTAGCTTATAACCAGCGGCTGATCAAGAGGCTTCCAATGACACCTCATTTTTCTAATTATCATAACTAGTTTATAAGTTATAATGGAATAGATGAACATCCATACCCACATACATACCTATAACATACATCGTCTGTTCCCATATTATATTAGTATGTCAGCAACTTGGTTGTACAGTAACTATAGAAGCCTTTTTCGCCGTTAGAAAGAAGCACTTTTTACCAAACACACTTAAGCCAAAAGTAAGGATTTATTATACTTTGTGGTTAGGGTAATTATACAGAATGTAACAACAACAGTCACTATAACTTTGGGCTATGATTATACTTATACCTTTTTAACCGACTTCCAAAAAAAGAGGTTAATGATCCAATTTGTGTTATTGTTTTTTGTTCGACGCAGAATAGCTGCCATTTGAAGGTGCCGTGAAAAATTTACATAGTTTGGTCCTACAAACAACAACTAAAAATAATAAAATAATACTTTCAATTGTTACTACATTATAATAAGTTGTTGAAGTCGGTTTTTTTAAAAGTAGTTTCTTTTTTATTTTTATCATCAACAAATTATGTATTTTGTTATATTTTACTTACAAAAATTAAAAAAAGTTTCCTTTTGGATTTTTTCGCGACTTTAAAATTATAAAAAGTAAAATCCTTTTTTTAAATAGTTAATGGAATCAGGCGTTACTTTGCGTAAATCCATAGCATAAAATTTAAATATATTAAAATTAAATATATTATAATATATTTAAATTAAATATATTATAATATATTTAAATTTAAAAAAATGCTTTTGTTTTTGTTTTTCACGAAAAAAAAAATTCTAGAATTATAAAAGACTTTTACCCAAATTTATACTAACTGTTCTTTTTCACTCTGTATAATTTCCGTAGTCCCGTTATAGTTTCCATAAAAAATATAGTTATTCAACTCATTTTAAAAACTCCACGTAGCAAGCTCAACGGCTTTCGCCTCTTACTGCGGCCTTTCGCAGGTCGTTTTCGATTTGACCCCGATACGCCCGCGTCGTATTTTCACAGAGATAACCGTAACGACGTAACATTCATCGCTAACGTGTTGTGGATTATGTGCAATCTGTGTATTAACGGGGGGTTAAAATTTTGTACCCCTTTTTAACCCGAGAAAGAGGGGGTTATTAATAAGTTTGAGGTATGTTCATGGTAGCTCCGAAACGGTTTAACCTAGGTTTGCTGTTTGGAAAAAGGTGATGTTATTAATAAGTTTGAGACAACCGTAACGACGTAACATTCATCGCTAACGTGTTGTGGATTATGTGCAATCTGTGTATTAACGTGGGGTTAAAATTTTGTACCCCTTTTTAACCCGAGAAAAACGGGGTTATTAATAAGTTTGAGGTATGTTCATGGTAGCTCCGAAACGGTTTAACCTAGGTTTGCTGTTTGGAAAAAGGTGATGTTATTAATAAGTTTGAGACAACCGTAACGACGTAACATTCATCGCTATCGAGTTGTGGGTTATGTGCAATCTGTGTATTAACGGGGGGTTAAAATTTTGTACCCCTTTTTAACCCGAGAAAGAGGGGGTTATTAATAAGTTTGAGGTGTGTTCATGGTAGCTCCGAAACGATTGAACCTAGTTTTTGTGTTTGAAAAAAGCTAGTATAAAGTATGTTTGAGGTGTTCGTAGCCCCCGGATGGATAAACTTAGTATTTTTCGTTTGAAAGCTGATGAGGTCGCGAGTATTCTAAGTTATGATTCATCGGTCACAGCCAATTCAAAAAACCAATCAGATATAAAATCTGTCAAATTATCGGTCCTACAAAAATTATGTCCTCAAACTACAGTTATCCATATCACAACACTACCCTTTTACTATGTCCGTTATTCCGTTCCGTTATACAATCGGAACACGCAATAATCGAACTAAACGATTGTTCTCAATGACAGCGGCCAATATTCACCACATTCCGTTCCCAATAATATAGATCAAAGCTGTTGAGCTGGGTGCACACGAGCGGGATTCACGCAGTACTTATTACTACTAGGGTGGTCGAAATTCGACAGTTCATATTAAAGGGTTTACGAATTATCTAGAGATCGGTTTGTGGTCGAAATGTGACCATACTTCAAATTTGAATTTGTATTTTTAAGCGTTCTTTTGTTATATGTTATTGAATGTACTGTTGGTTCTTGGTGGAAATTCATGTTATATAGTAAAACACAAACTACTTGCATTTCTTTCCGCTTAATTTGTTATTTCACATTAATAATTACTATTTTGTTCTTAATAATTGTTCTTACTTACGTAAATACGCAATTAAATGAATGGATTTATTAGAGTTTAGGGTCACTTTGTAGTTTGGAAAATTTGTATTTTAAGCATTATTTTGGCCTTATAGATTCTCAATTAAATTATGATCATGTAGTATTTAATACTACTAGAGACTACCAGAGTCCAAATTAGTTTTATATTTCAATTTGTATTTAAAGCGTCACTAAGCATCTAATATATGAAATTAATATATATTATATACATTTAGTCTATGGAATGTAAAGAAAGAAATATTGACAAAAGTGCCAAAGCTAATTTTGTTAAAATGATAGTGTGAATGAGCTCCATCCGCGCATCTTTCCTAAACGGGTACATATTATTTCACGTATTAATAATTATTATTGAACGGTTGAAATAACCATTCATCTAAATAGTATTAATACGGTTATTGAACGTAAATACTATCTATACACTTTGTTGAAAAGGTGTGATAGGATTATGTACCCAGCATTAGCGTAAAATAATGTACAGTGTGCACTCCGCTTTACTTGCGGCATTGGCAGCACTGACAATAAATTACTTGTAAAGTGTAGAAACGATTATCACTGAATCACTACCAATGTGCACGGAACATTTATCCCGGAATGTCGTCTGCAGCGGGCTTTACGGATAAAAATACTTTAATTCACCGTAACCGAAACGTTTCGAATACGTTTTATTCTTTATGGGCTTTAAAGTTGACATTTTTAAGTTCTTTGTGCGATTTTCGGTGAACTCGTAGAATGCAATTTTATGAATTTTTGCCTGCGACTACTTGCGGTGTTGCGTAGAGCGTTTACAGAAAATGTAACCTACGTCATTTCCGTTAGTCCACTTTACATATGAGTAATCATTTTACATCGATATGTAAACAGCAGTTTACTAGCAGTTTCAATGCAAACAAACAATTAATTCAAACTTTCCTCTTTGTAATATTCGTATTTGCATATTTGGTTATTTTAAATTTCTGTATGCACTTGTTTATTGCTATCAAAGAATAAGAGTCATTTAGAATCATGTTGGAAAATCAGGTGGTCAGCCTGCATTGTCCTAACCAATCTTGAAAACAAAATTTTTTGTTGCTCCAACGCGGGAATCGTACCCACGACCTCCGTGTCGAGAGCAAAGCTCAGAACCACTAGACCACGGAGGCGCTTAAAAAAAAGTAAGTAATAAAAAGTGTGTTAGTGGTGTAAATTGCTTCTCAATATGATTTTGCAGACAAATTATTTAATGAGCTTGCTGTTAAAAAGCGACTTTAAATAAAATAAAAAATATATATATTTACTTCTTTCGGTTCCGGATATTTAAGTGTCTTCGAAAGTTTTACAACAATTTTACTTCGCGATGCTACATTTTAGTGGTCGTTAAATGCAAGGAGCCCTAAAATTTCGCCATGAAAGATAAGAACATTAGCCATAAAGTGATATCTTGGCGGCCATAGCTGTTGTTTATTTTATGTACATAAAATAAACAACAGTACTATAATACACTCAATTTATTGGGCCTTGAAAAATGATACACTTGGATGTTTCCTGCATGCTTTATAGTCTGTCGCTAAATGTTTATGAGTTAAGTTAGCAACAGATGACTTGTATATTTTTACGATGGAGGATTTTTTGTTTCCTGTACTTATTAAAATATGGGCACCTATGTAGGGAGACTACACGCTGGTCTACCTATTAAAATACTGTTTGTCGTTGACTAAAAATGTATATAATTATATACATATTTACAATATTTTCTTCTATAATACGACAAACATTAACAATACATCTGAATATTACTCCATGAGCAAAATTTACATCATTTTGTATAACGGGTGTAAAAAGAGCAGTCACTATAACTTTGGGATATGATTATACTACCTTTTCTCATTCTAGAAATGTTTTTTTTTTCATTGTTTTTTTTTTACAAAAATTAAAAAAAAAAATTTTTTTGCTTTATTATTATTTTTGCGACAAAAAAATAAGAACTGGTAAAAAGAAAAGAACATTTTTTTTAGTTCTTGACAAAAAAAAATCATTTCCGAAATGAGGAAAGGTAGTGTAATCGTATCTCAAAGCTATAGCGACTGCTCTTTTTACACACTGTATATTAGAATTTACGGAAAAGGGGTGAGGTAGGATCGAATGAAAATTAATAGGGATAAAAAAATCGATTTTTAAAAATTCACTCGTTTCGAAAATACTCAGCCTTGGCCCAGATGGCGCCCTCGAGAGTCTCTCGCGGTCGAGAGGCTCTCGATGGTCCAACACGATAATCGATTGAAAAATCGCTGCTCACCTGACATAAGCTGTATCGAGCTTTCAGGAAGTATACACTGATTTGGTCATTTGGTCAAAACTCACCAACTTTGAAGAAAAAAGGTTAACACTTTGGACTTCATAATATATTATCCAAATTAATTATTATCACGTATATACAGGTATTGGTACATAGGTGCAGGCAGGGCAACATACCCTTACGGATACTAAATTATAACTGAACAATAAAATTAGTCTTAAAGACTAAGCGGGGCACCTGACACTACAGGCTACATCACACATGCATACAAATGCGTACGTGCATACGCTGCACGTTACAATCCTGATAAATTTAGGGAGTTTAAGCGAAAAGGATACAAACAGGCGCACGCTTTCGAATTTAGAAGTATATAGTACTAAATGTTTCCCGCTTAAAGTAAAAAATTATCCCGCGCAAACCGTACATTTTGCTGAAACGAAAAGTAGCGTTTGCGTTAATGCAGCATATAAACTACTTCTATATTAAATTTAATTAAAATCTGTTCAATAGTTTTTGCATGAAAGAGTAACAATCACTCACAAACCATCGCTTTTATAATAAAGTGTGAAGATGTACGGCGTCTGTGTTACGATGTGTGTATGTTTACTGTGACTATGCAGTTCAACTGTAACTAATATGATGCCAAACAATATTATACCTATCAAATGTCAGCTAAGATTAAGATCTAGGCAGTAAGTACCTAGTCAATTTATAACATAAAAAATCTTGTTCATAGGGCAGCCATTTTGTGTTCGAGCAGCGAGACAGTGTTCCAGAACTACGCAACAGAAATAATTAAAAAATCCTCCACAAAGTAAAACATAAAACAACCTCTTAAAGCCTTGTTTCGTAAATTTTAAGCGAAATAAAGTATTAAATAACGACTAATAAAGGTTTTATGGAGTTTATGGACAATTTAACTTTTTATCATTACGGTGTGCGGAGTTGAATACTGAGTTGATTGCTTTTCCTTTATTAAAATCCCTTTTGCAATTGGGACAAGGTTAATGCTTGGTTGATGAGGACTGGGACATTATGGTGGGCCAAACTCGCGACTCTATGGCACTTGGACCCGATAATGGGATTACAGATACAGTCAGCTAAATAGTCTATAATCGAAACATTTATTTAATAATTATCAGCTGTAATGTTATTGTTAGTGGAAATTTACAACCACATATTCTACACCTTGTTGATATGTTGATGAATATGTACACATACTTATTTAGCTAGTATTAAATCTTACTACCACCCTAAGCATATAGGAGTGTGATCTTTCATAAGATAGCTACAGCCTTGTGTGACATGTATAATGTCGCAGTCATCTGATTGAATGTGCTTATTTAATTGAATGACTAGCGCGGTTACGTGGTTACGTTGGCGTCAAACAGTTCGTACAGATAGCAATGTGTTAATATATTTTTTGATAAATTTACTTTAGGGCCGATTTTTCAATCGTCAGATAACTTTTATCTGTTGAATAAACATGTGACGTTGACATTTGTTCCATACAAAATCTGCCAAAGTCACATATTTATTTCTTAGATAAAAGTTATCTGACGATTGAAAATTCGGCCCTTAATGTGCGTTATAATAGTACTCATTCGGAAAAAAGTTTAAAATATAATTTTATTAAATGGCTGTCCTAGTCTCGGATTCAATGAATTTGTTATTTAAAACAGGATTCAATGAACGCCCTAGTCATTCAATTAAATTCCAGATTCAACCAGATGATTGCGACATATATGTATGTATGTAGGAGAAAAAAATAAATATGACATACATTTCACTGATTGTTATTTTCGGTGACACGGCTAATTAAAATCAGTCAAGCCGATTCTGACTTCTGTAACACATATTGAATTAGCATTAGAACATTTGCACAACAAAAATTAATATATCTACACACAGTAAGCCAAATAATCTTATAATTATTACTAATACTAATTCTTCCATGTACTCGTATTCGGGCCAGGTGATTAATGCGGTAATATGAATAATATCTATCTTTATCGGGCTAATTTTAAGTAAAATGAGAATTGTTATAAAAAAATGTTTTATTACTCTGCGCAAAAGGTGATGAAAAATAGCTCGATGCCAATTAAGGCGAGGAGTAACCGCAACTAGCGCCACTCTTTTTAAAATAAATTTTACAATGACACAAAGATCTTATTAAAAAAGTAATCGGTTCAAACTTTGAGTAAATAGTTAAACTAATTTATTATAGTAACATATAATAGTTAAACTAATACTATATATTATATCTCGTGAGTAATAACTAAAACGGCCGTTTTAGTTATTACTTACGAGATTAAATACAGTATAGGATTTAGAGCTGTAATTAAATGCCAATAAATTAGTTTAACTATTTAGTTAAAGTTTGAACCGATTACTTTTTTTAATAAGATCTTTGTATCATTGTAAAATTCATTTTAAAAAGAGTGGCGCTAGTTGCGGTTACTCCTCGCCTTAAGTCTTTGTATATTATTAAATTGCATCTCATATTACAAATACCTCATAATGAACCAGGGCATTATGTGTAAACCTCAATTTACTTTTCTACTACCTACTACCTTTCCACATTTTGGAATGTGTTTTTTTATTTTTTTTCTTGTCAAATACAAAAAAAAAATCATTTTACCATTTCTTATTTTTCTGTCGCAAGAATAACGAAAAAGCAAAAAAAAAAAAAAAAACATATTTTCTAGAATGAGAAAAGGTAATATAATCATATCCCAAAGTTATAGTGACTGTTCTTTTTACACCCTGTACATATATTACCTTCATACCTAGGCGCAGAATTTGATCACAGAACATTATCTATAAGTGAAAATGGCGTGTGAAAATATTTGTCGCTAAATCTACGGGTATAGAGCGAGACGCCCACTAGAGCACGCGCCGCGCCGACAAAGGCATGGTCTTTTTGCTGAGTCGTTATCATTTTTAGAGGTTCATATATTTTGATAAGATCTTCATGAATATATACATCTAAACTAATATTATAAAGAGGAAAGATTTGTATTTTTGTATGTAACGAATTAACTCAAAAAGTACTGGACCGATTTTTATTTTTTTTTTATTAGAAAGCTTCATTATCACTGATCAACATAGGCTATATAAAAATCAATTGCTGTTCGTTAGTCTCGCTATAACTCGAGATCAGCTGAACTGATTCGGCTATTTTTGGTCTTGAAATATTCGTGAAAGTCCCGGTAAGGTTTACACGGTTTCCATGCTCAACGAAGTGGGCACGGGTCAACTAATCGTATAATATATCTATGGCCGCTTCACACCACATCAATCTGACCCCGTGGTAAGTATCAGAAGAACTTGTGTTCTATATTTCCGTGGCGCTTCCTTTAATTTTTGAACAAAAGTTCAAAAGGGTCACTACAATTTTGTACTGTAATTGTTTTGTAAGGAAAGTTTCAGGTTGTCGTGTCTAATATAATAATAATCATAATCTCATTTTTAGATTAATGATAGATAAAGAATAGAGAGTGCACACTCAGTCGCCTTAAAATCAGTGTACTAGCTATGATTATTGTAGTGTGCACTAAATTATAATAATATAATATAATATCTATGGACGCTTCACACCACGTCAATCTGGCACTGTGCTAAGTATCCGAAGAACTTGTGTTACAGGTACCAGACACGGAACGGAAATATATTTAATACTTTTATATTATACACATATTTAAGATTTTTATTATATACTTAATATACAAATTTAATACACATCCATGACCCAGGAACATTGATAACTTTTTGTTCCCTCGGCGGGATTCGAACCCGCGACCTTTCGTTCGAGCACCAACGTGCTCAACCACTGCGCTACGGAGGTCGTCAAATTATATAAATCAATTATATAAGTCAGCAACCTCAAGTACGTCTCTCTGTTAGCACGTCCATCCTATAACTGACCGAGCGGGGGGGTAACCCCCCCCCCCCCCAAGGTATTTAGTTATAGTACTAATATTGCCCACGATATGGAGACAACCAGTTAGACAAACACTACAATTAATATAATCTTATTCGAAACGTCACTTCTTGATCCAGCTAATCAAAATAAATCATTTATACTACGTTTTCACTAACTTTTTAAAAACCAATAACAGTCGCACATTGCACAATATCTTGAAGAATACATATTTCGTTTACGATTTCAAATTGACTACAGCAAAGGAAACATTTTCTGAGGTTTCCCTCCGATTTGAAATGTGGAGAAAATAAAAAGGAATAAAATGTGATTGTACAAGGTACCTGGTACAGGTCGCAGCAATTGTACATTTTCAATGATCGCATAGTTATTGATAAATTTGTATTTCTTTGTGTTGAATCGATTGTTTCAAATATATTTTCTCTTTGATTGGTCTTTTGCCTTCCGTGGTTTTTACAACATTGTGAGTAGGTGTTTTATGAATCTATAGTAACATTGTAACACTATAATATCTATGGTTCTCATACTAGGTTGTCGATTATTTTGTCCAGAAATCCTGAAAGCTTACCACGTTCGTCAACTGCAAACTCTACATAACTATTTCCATAAGCCAACAGAAAAAATGCCAGTATCGCAGTCGTTTTAAAGTATTCAAAGCGCAATGCACAAACCCAACAATCTTTTTCGCAGTTTGTCAATTTTTAATTTAATTGTTAATACAAATTAAAAAAAGAAAATTAAAAAAAATCTTTCTTTACTCTCGTAACTCAGTGGGAACAACACTTTTATAAAATGGCCACCAGCCTAAAATACATATACACTTAATACACAAATAACTCATTAAGTTTTATTTGGAAATAAAAAAAAATCATTTTCAGATTAGCTTGTAGTCAAACTTGAAAACAACTTTGATGTTCTATATAAGAACTCCATCCATCGAACCAACACAAAGATTTGGGAGCCAAACCCTTAATCACTGGACCAAAGAAGACTCTAGCATTGCAGCCATATAAAATATTTATACGTTTATCGTATTCACGTGCACACCATTAGACATGTTTGACTTACAAATTGAATGCCTAAATCAATACAGTACAATTAGTAGGACCGCTTCTATACATAAGAACACTCGAGAAAATTAACGAGCACTTTGAACCTTATGCCCATAGTAATAAGCTAGCACTGTTCAATGAATATTTGTCTCCAGGTAATGTAATTTTCTTGATTCTCTACCAAATGAATAAAATAGGGGCCTTTGATTACGATAGCGGTGTTCAACTGGGATCTATTTTATAGTGCCTAATTGTGTGCGCAATACATATCCATCCTCATTTTCAGATATACAGGCTATAATATTAATGAGTGATCATACTTTAGGGTGTTTATGTACCTCCTATGTAGAGTATACTGTGAAAGACCAGCGCTGAAAGACTTACTTTTGACTTTCATGTTTGTATGAAAAATGCTCCAATTACATAATTTGTTTACTGTGAAAGTAGCAGCGCTAAATCAGTAACTTTTTTTAAATTATTGTATAGGCAAATTATGTAATTGGGCCATTTTTCATACAAACATGAAAGTCAAAAGTAAGTATTTCAGCGCTGGGTCTTTCACAGTATACTCTACATAGGAGGCACATACACACCTTAAAGTATTATCACTTATTTGTTTTACACCTTGTATAATAGTATTAGATTTTTTTCGAAATTAGTTTTGTATTTTTTGCGTGAATGAGTCAGACACAAACATTTATACATCCAAACATTTAACACAGTAGTACGTTCCACATTTAAAAACAAGTCGTTATTAAAATATGCAACAATAATAAATCCTTTCATCGTGAAACAAAAGATTGATACTGTATTCAAAAGTCGAAAACATATTTAAAACAAGATGGACTCCAGTATTGTTAAAAGGTTGAAAGGTTAACAAAAAGTATCAAAATCATTTATCATTGAACTAGTGGGGTGGAATGGGATATGGTTTGGACAGTTTTTTTTTTTTCGCTACGCTTTTGTTTTTTTTTTCGCTACGCTTTTGTTTTTTTTTTCGCATCGCTTTTCCCTCGCTTTTTGTATCGCCATTTTATTACGCACCATTTGTATTCGGCCGTTCAGGAAAATTGGACTCTCGGGATATACTCATAAGGCTCAACTAACATTGGCGCTGTTACTTTTTTTTTAACTTTATTCGCTACCTAATAGTAGGAACCATATAGACGCATAATCATAGTTTGTACCTTAACAAATAGTATTTTTACTATTTTTTTATTGATGTTATTTACAGCCCCCTGGTAAACAAATAATGCAAAACTAAAATACATTAAAAATGATAAAAATGATAAAATTTAAATTTAATGTGCGAACGTTATATTGCAAACATTATATTTAAATTTTAACATCTTCGTCATGATGTTAGTCCTACTTAGACATTACACCAACCTACGTACAGTTATCGTTTTGTACGCAAGCGAAAAAGAGATAGATAATTTAAATTGCTTAAAATTTTAATGTTTAAAAAGTTGTCCTAATTCTTGTTTCATTTCACCGACGCATGTTAGTGTTAACGGCTTGTTAAATTACCATGCCTTCTCATAAATTTAAAGGAAATACGAGAGGGATAACATGCTTTTAATAAAGTATTAACTTCAACATATTATGTGTTGTGAAATTGGCACTTATAATATTAGTATAGATAGTGTATAAGGTAGGTAAAATATTTTATTTAGAGACAAAGTAACGTTAAAAAAGTACAAATTTTTTGTCTAAGCACTAAGCTGCAATTTATACAAATGAAAATGGAGTTTTTGTATATTTCAATAAAGATTAAAATAAATAAATTAACAATGTAATAGGTGAATAAAGTACTTAAGTTCATGAAGGTATGACCCAGGGAATTTATACTTACGTTTTATGTTTATACTTTACACATAAAACTCAAAAGCTTTCATTACTTTCACAGATATTATAACACTCGATACGCTTTAGTTAATTAAATACCTTTTTTGTTGTTTTACTGTCAGTTAAAAAGGTAAAAAATAAGATTTTATACGAAAAGTTGTATGACGAGTGTGTACTGTGTATGCCTGTTGCGTTTCTTAAAATTGATGTCCAACTTATGAAATAAATAAAGGATAATATTTAATAACGGCTATAATACGTATATTAACGAATGATATGAATAAATGAAGATGGGCTGGACACACTGTACGATGCAAGGAAGAAAAATGGAGTCAGAGAGTTACTATGTGGTATCCAAGGGATGGCAAAAGAACAAGAGGTCGGCCATGAGATGGGAAGATGAGATAAAACTCACTGCTGGCCCCTTCTGGACAAGAGTAGCGAGGGACAGAAACTACTGGAAAGAACTGGAGGAGGCCTTTGCCGACAGGCACACCGAACTAAGAGACTTCATATAATAATATTATAAATATAAATATGAAAATTTCGGAACAAAAGGCATAATAATAATAACTTTCTGCCAACTTTCTGATACATGTAACCACGTCGTATCTGGCAGACGCCATAGTCCTTCCATAGTCTTAGATACCCAGTCCACTAGCACCTCACCCCTATAGCCCAGAATCTTTTTCTATAACCGTCCAATGCAATAGTGCTACACTAACCGGTGGGTCTCCGTGGGCGCACTCCCATGGTGCGTACAGGGAGAGTCGCCGGCTGGTGTCACATTACATTTAAATTAAAATTGTGTAACGGGCCTCTGCGTGTTGGCTTCGGCCCCACGCATGCCTTCCAAAGGTCCGGGATTTAATTGCCCGTGAGCAAGGAAAGCTATACACAAACATAATAATAATAATAAAAATAATACGTCCCTAAAATAGAAGTTCACAGAGTTACTTTTCTTTACGCATGGCGAAGGACCATCTTATAATATAAAAATGAATAACTGTTCGTTAGTCTCGTGAAGAGCTGAACCGATTTGGCTATTTTAGTCTTGAAATATTCGTGGAAGGACTTCCAGTTAGGTCCGGGTAGGTTTAAAAGGCTCACCACAAACTATTTCTATGCTCAACGAAGTGGGCATGGGTCAACTAGTCGTAATATAAGTTAGAGATATGCCGCCAACCAATTGGTTCACTATCTATATTTTTTATTTGAGATTCTATTCCTAATATTTTTTGCAATATTTCAAATTGGGTTTTTTCCAAAACCATTTGGCTTACAAATATTAACTTCTACTTTTCATATGAAACATAAATTTGTATCACTCAATTATGTTACATCTTGTATATAAATGCATAGCTTTCAGCTATGAAGAGATAAAGAGGATGGATTATTCTTTATTGTACACTAGCTGACCTTCTTCGTTGAGTATGGAAACCGTATAAACCTTCCCGGGACTTCCACGAATATTACAAGACTAAATATAGCTAAATAAGTTCAGCTGATCTCGAGTTTTAGCGAGACTAACGAACAGCATTTTTTTTTTATATAGCCTATGTTACTCGGTGATAATGTAGCTTTCAAATGAAAAAATAATTATTACAATCGGTCCAGTACTTTTGAGTTTAGTCGTTACATACAAAAATACAAATCCTCCCTCTTTATAATATTAGTGTAGATAAAAAACATACAAACAAACTATGTACCTGAATGAATAGATTAGAATATATATACTGCTGAATCAGTATTTCAGCAATTCAGCAAGTCTACAGAAGTGCTGAAACTGTAAAGTAATTTTCGAGTTGGTCCGACTGCACTCAATCTTCGGACTTGAAAGTAAATGCTGGCAGATAAACAGATCCCAGCAAACAATAGCACATGGAAATTTCTATTCAAATGCAATACAGAAATTGAATTGAGATAAGACGAATCCGTTTTAATAAACGTGTCTCGAGGATTTGTTGTTCAATTGGACTGAAGTTATGTTTTACTTCTCAGAACATTCCCTATTGAGCCTTTACCCGACTTCGGTGGAGCCAAAAAGATATAATAATAATAAATAATAATAAAATAATAAAAATTTTATTGAACAGAAGCACATGCATACAATCTTAGGTCTATCACTGGTCTCCACACTAGGATTCCCTGTGTCGTGGAGGCCAGTCTCTTTCATATCTAGAAATACATTGGCACTAAGAGGAAAGAAAAAAATAGTAATAACAAGTAGGTACAGTGAGGATTACATTCAGAACCTTATTCAATAAAATCACAAAACAAAATCCAGTTAGATACACTAATATTATAATATTGGAGACATTATACCGTGACATTCAAATTACAAAGATATTGTGTAAGAGTGTGTGTGTGTGTGCGTGAGTGTGTGTGTGTGTGTGATAGTGTGGACCCTAGCCCTACGACGAATGTCTTGGGTTCAGTAAGCTAGGTACTGCTAAGGTCGTGTGTACAAGCAGAGAAACACAGATTAATAAACCATACATAATTAGTTCGATATTAACATTGATATTGTGGCATATGAAAGTTTACGAATGCGAGAGATATTTTGTTTGTGTGTGTGTGTGTGTGATAGTGTGGACCCTAGCCCTACGACGAATGTCTTGGGTTCAGTAAGCTAGGTACTGCAAAGGTCGTGTGTATATACAAGGCAACACAGAGTAATAAACCATCCTTAGTTCGATATTAACATGGATATTGTGGCATATGAAAGTTTACGAATGCAAGAGATATTTTGTATGTGTGTGTGTGATAGTGTGGACCCTAGCCCTACGACGATGTCTTGGGTTCAGTAAGCTAGGTACTGCTAAGGTCGTGTGTAATATGTGTGGATCTGTGTATTTAAGTGTGATTAAAATCCTAGATGCAATAGATTTTCTGTGTCATCAAAGTCTAGTTTTTTAAGATAACTTTGGATCAGATTTGCAATTCGATCTCTTGTTAGGATAATAATAATAATAATAGGCTAGTGTCACATTACATTTAAATTATAATTGTGTAACGGGCCTCTGCGTGTTGGCTTCGGCCCCACGCATGCCTTCCAAAGGTCCGGGATTTAATTGCCCGTGAGCAAGGAAGCTATACACAGACATAATAATAATAATAATGATAATGCCACCCACAACGATTTCAGTTACGGTGGCCTTGTTTCATTGAAACCAGGCCAGCTACGCAGGAGATATATAGTGACCAAGTGTTTGTGCAATACACAGAAAACTTCCTTCAACCCGTAGCCCAGTGGGACGGATAACCGACACGACTGGCCGGAGATCAGGCGCAGGATCGACTTTTTACATTGGCTACAAGTTATCCCGATAAAGTACAGCCCCGTGGAATATTGTTATTAAATTTAACTACGGGAAAAATCTTAATAAACACTAAATCACCGTATTATATTACCTAGGTATAATATACAAAATGCAAAATAAATGAGTGATTATACTTTCGGGTGTGTACGTGCCTCCTATGTAGAGTATACTGTGAAATTACCAGCGCTGAAAAACTTACTTTTGACTTTCATGTTTGTATGAGAAATGACCCAACATCATAATTTGCTCATACAATAATAAAAAAAAGTAACTGTTTCAGCGCTGCTACTTTCACAGTAAACTCTGTAAAAAGGACCAATAAATACCCTAAAGTATTATCACTCATTAATATTATAGCCAGTAGGTATATTTTGTTTTCAATTTGAATACTTTATTTATTCCTCGCTAATAAATTAAGTGCATAAACATAAAATTTATAAGACTACATGTTTCAAGCTAATGGCTGGGAAATACATACCATATATTAGGAATCTTCGACTTTAAACTGCAGTTTAAATGCTAAACGTGAGAAGATAGAGTAATAAATAGCACCCGTCAGTCTATAGAAAGAACTGGCTAAGTTACGATCTGCAACTGAATCCAGCAAGAAGTAAAAATTCAAGTATATTCGTAGTAGAAAACGTGAATGGATGAAGGTGATCATCATCATTATTATTAATAGCCGTTACTGTCCCACTGCTTGGCAAAGGCCTCTCTTCTCTCTTTCCACAATTCACGATCTTTTTCTATGACTGGCCACTCTTTGTGAAACGCGTCTAGCTCGTCGCAAGATTCTAAATACGGTTATTTATATAAATGTACTTATACGTTACGATATAATCTAAAATATTTAAGTTTGAACTCAACTTTCTCGAAATAGTTATTATACGACATATCACCTTCATATATTCATATCTTTAATTGACGTAGGTGCTAGTATACTAGCACCTACGTCAATTTTAGTGGTGAGTTTAATTGACACAGATGAGTTACTATGGAGTTATTTTATGGTCTCGAAGTGTGTACTTAATACAAAACAGCTAAATTGAGAAGATTCATAATAACGCCGTTCAGTCTAAAGAAATAACAAAATAAGTGACGAACTACATCCGAATAAAAAGTAAGAAATGGAAGAATAACACATGATTCATCAATTTCGGTGAAGTTAACCGCTTCTAATAAAAAGCTATAAAAGCGCTCAAGTGTGTACGCAAAACACTAGAGCACTCTTTCCTCCCTTACTGGCCAGAGATCAGATGTACGACCGACTTATGACATAAACATACAAAGCATGAATCATCTATCTTGTTAGACAATCCTGATTTTGGAACGTTATCCCTCAGTTTCTTAAACGCTATTCAAATGAATGATCAACTAACATGACATTCAAACTAACAACCCATATTGAACGCTGATTGGTGGAATGTTATCAGACAGAAACGAACGGACAGATATTTTTATTGACATCACGCTCGATTGCAAGTTTGGTCAAAATTCCACAGATAAGGTTAATTCACCAAAGACACCGATTAGTTGACATACAATTGGAATCAACCTTATCTGAGGAATTTTAACCAATCTTGCAAGTGCGATTTGAATGCAATGTTAGTTGATAATTATTCATCAACTAACATTGCATTATTATATTTGAATAGCGTGAGAAACCGGGGTTAAGTATTGTTTATAAATCCTTCCTCGATAAATATCCAACGCTGATAGTGTATCCTTAGATTTGCGAGTTCAAATAAACTCTTACCTACACAAAACCTTGCAGCAGCTTTTTTTCCACCAATCTGATTTTCGTATAAGCAAACAAAACCTTATTTTCCTTCCTGGGTACCTGATTAATTTGATCGCCCGCCCAGTGACCCGTGACCCTCGTCCAGGCATTGTGAAGCCTCCTGTCAGACCGTGGCGTGCTGCGGAATTTATATCGGTGACGTAATGAAAGGGATCTTCAGGACAAGATAGCGAGGGCTGTCTACGTATCAAGGGCAACACATCAGCTATTATCTATATAATATATATAAAAATGAATGAATATATATATAAAAATGAATATGTATATAAAAATGAATTACTGTTCGTTACTCTCGCTAAAACTCGAGAACGGCTGAACTGATTTGGCTATTTTTGGTCTCGAATTATTTGTGGAAGTCCAGGGAAGGTTTAAACGGTTTTTGAGCTCAACAAAGTGGGCACAGGTCAGCTAGTAATGCACATTAATGCATTTTGTGATATACAAGATTAAAAATAAATGAGTGATAATACTTTAGGGTGTGTACTGTGTATTTGCCTATGTATAGTATAGTGTGAAAGTACAAGCCCTGAAAGACTTACTCTTTTTGTATTAGAAATGCGCCAACATAAATTTCCCATACAATAATTTGAAAAAAAGTCTCTTTGGACACATACACGCCATAAGTATTATCACTTATTAATATTATAGCCTGTATAGCTTTAACATTAGCTAAGATGTAGATTTTGCATATTATATTTTATGGCTGTTGTGTGTGGACTCCCGACGAATTTAAGAAAATACCTTATTGAGATATATCATGCTATAATGTATTTTTTATATTATAGCCGCCGTGTGTACACTTTATACTGCACTAGCTGACCCGTGCCCACTTCGTTGAGCATACAAACCGTTTAAACCTTCCCTGGACTTGCACGAATATTTCGATACCAAATATAGCCGAATCGGTTCACCTGTTCTCGTGTTTTAGCGAGACTGACGAACAGCATTTAATGTTTATATATTATAAGAAGATCCCCCTCGACTACTCAGTGGTCCACCTATAGCGGTCCTTTCTGGGCCGTCCGTGCTGAGGAATTTATATCAGCGATGTAATGGCACTAAAAATTTCATCATCAAGACTTGACTGATGCTGAGGGCTATTAACGTTATTCTGAATTCCACTCCACGACTCCACGGCTCAGAGCTCTGGATGTCGCGGGGTTGAACTCCGAAGTAAAAATTATATGTTCCTGGGTCATGTATAGTACCACAAAGTAGATAAATATAACAGAGACACGACCTAGTACTAGAAAATGGTATCACCCTTATGCTGGCAATTCGACTGGCTATTTTTGTTTTCTTCGATTTTCAATAGATAAAGGGTGAAGTCCAGGCACATTTCGGATACCATCTAGCGCCACTATTGGAAAATACTAATTACTAATTTTGTTTCGTATCTTCTTCTTAATTAAGGAGATGAATTTAGCTTAATGTGATGTTATGCTTTTTTGTATTAAACATAGATTGTATGGGATGGTAGGCCATGATAGTACTGACGAATTTTGTAGCTTAGTAGCTGGGCGCTTAAGCTGTGGCGGAGTTATACCGTCGAAGAAATATAAAGTTTTTAATGTCCTGTTTATGGTCATACATTTGTATTAAACGTATATAAAATTAATGTAGTATGAAGATAGATAAAAAATAATATAGTTACATAATATGTTATTTGAATACTTAGCAAGGGGCCAGATTGATGTTCTGTGAGAGCTTCCATATTTATTTTTATTATACTTTAGAAACAGAAATTCTTCTTTTTTACGATTGTTGCAAAAGTGTATGTAGATAAAAAAAATATTGCAAATTAAAAACGCCACACTGGACACGCCTATTGGTCAATGGACGTAACGCTTTTCAATTTAACAAACATTTTTACAAATAAGTTAAATTGGTTTGTAGAAAAACACGATGTTCGTAAAACGTCGCAACGTTATTTCGTCGGCTTTGAGTTCAAAATGGTGCGTATCAACCGCAAAACGATTTTGTCAAGTTTACAATTCATTTTCTCGGAAAGGTCTCAAAAAACTTGTAAGTAGAGCGGCAATCAGATAAAATTTAAGAAAAAAGTTTTCAGAATAAATTTTATGAACAACTTTAGTAGCGGACCGAGTTTGCGCTTAGTAGAATTAAGGGAGAAAAGTTTCTCGATTTTTGTAAATAAATCTTTATTCTCATAAATAAAGTATTATGAGATTATGAATTCGTTTGAGGGTTTATGAATAACCACATTTTTTAAACTTTACTACATAAATTCAATAGCCTATGTTAGATAGAACAATTATTATTATAAATCTTTTGACACATCTTTCATTACTATTAGATCAGTAGCTTAGGCACTAAAATAAAAAACCTGCAAGTGCTTTTGGGGTCGCGTTAGTTGGATAAAATATATTTCATTTTAAACTTATTAATTTATATTTCAAACACGGAAATTTAATGCTTACTTAAAGGAAGTAGACATTATCCATAGTAAACGTTATGTTATAATCTCTTCTAAGAAGCTCTTTAAGAACGTATTAACTGACTTACTTGGATAGTAATGAAATAATTTAAATCTTAGTGTCGGTTCACACATAAACGAAACAGTATTTTTAAGATGACAACATACTACGCAAGATACACGTTTGAATGCAAAAGTTTTAAATTTGAATTACATAGCGTTGCATCACTCTTGTAATGAATCTCTTATCTTCTTGTGGATAAATATCAATATTAATTGATACCCAAACTGATTGGATTTTGATTCAGATTCGATTGTGCCGCGGACTCTCGAATAAATATACGTTTGGTTATTTTGATTCTCAGTCGATTGATATGGTCGGGAGTGCAAAAAGTTACGAACTAACGATTTTATTTATTCTGATTAGTTTCAAACACCAAATAAAACACCAAAAGCCGTTGAGATCGAACTGATTCTATTCTCGTGTCGGGAGTAAGCCTGATGAGTCGCATTTTAGTGTGAAATTATTCGATTTATATTTTAGATTATTAGAACATTTGAAAAAATGTTAACTTTGACATGCGTACACTCACTCATTCGCTTGCAGGTATCATTTTTTGCGGGATATTGCTAGATATAATATACTAGCTGTGTCCGTGACTTTATTCGCGTGGTTTTTGAGTGACTTAAACCGATTATGCAGCGCAAGCAACGAATTCTCTCCTATTGGAGAGAAGCGTCAGTGAGAAATGTTGCAAAAACGGGGTAAATTATTCGCATTTGAGGACTTTCATTTCGACCAATAGGTCGTAGCGTAATGTTATATAGCCTAAATCCTTCCTCTATAAATGGACAATCCAACAAAAAAATCAATTTTCAAATCGCACCAGTAATTCCTGAGATTAACGTGTTTAAACAAACAAACAAACTCTTCCGCTGTATAATATTAGTATAGTATTATATCAGTAACCTACTACTTTATATACGAACTTTAGGTACCTACTACTTTATATACGAACTTTATACGAGAACACATATTACAATTCTAACACGAAAAGTTTCCGATTCCAACTTGTTCCATTTTCTTTCATAACAAGGCCCAGGTAACTTTGTGTATTTTCTCCATCAACTTCGCATATCGAAAAATGATGAGGGAAACACGGAGATTTCGGAATGAAAAATAACAGGTTACAATAACAGAATACAACGTGTAATAGAAATGAGTTATCAAAATGAACTGGCAAATATTCGTAAGCCATTTTGGAAAAAATCGAATAGTGTTTGTGTAACTGGTTATCTCCTAATCGCTGGCAGTATACAATATAGCTTAGTGGGAGTTGCCGGATACAAGACGGGGGTAAGGCTGTGTTTCCACTGACGCGGAGCGGGGCGGAGAGGAGCTTAGCGATACCCAAATTGACCAATCACTATGGTTGTGCCGTTTCCGTGGAAACTGAGCGGAGATTTCGAGCATAGTGATTAGTCAATTTGGGCACCGCAAGCTCCTCTCCGCTCCGCTCCGCGTCAGTGTTAACGCAGCCTTAGTCATATGATAGACGTACTGACGGCCTGACGTGTCTGATATATAGTAGTACTGCTAGTGGTACACGGAGCCAACTCATATATGTGCACACTACAATAAATATTGATAAAAATATATGTGTGTATGACTCTATTTATGGTGATTCTACACGGGGACTTTCATTTAACTACTTGGTAGCCACTAAGGTTTGCCACTCCAACCAAAAAAGTAGATAGTTAATGGAATCAGGCGTTACTTTGCGGAAATCCATAGCACACAATTTAAATATATTATATCTAGCAATATCCCGCGAAACAATTATAACCACAACCTGCAAGCAGATGAGTGAGTGTACGCATAGGCATGCGTTTGATGCACCTCCCTCCTCCCACACTGCTTATGCGTACACTCGCAAGCAAAAAACATGAAAACACCACCACCACACAAGCAATAATGTTAACACAATCGTGCAAAGTCCCACCACCACGCAGGTTGCAAAACTCGACGCGCGTTTCGCTCCGAGCCCGGAGCATCCTCAGGATGTTGACTCTGCGAATAATATTCGTTAAGCAGTGTGGGAGGAGGGAGGTGCATCAAACGCATGCCTATGCGTACACTCACTCATCTGCTTGCAGGTTGTGGTTATAATTGTTTCGCGGGATATTGCTAGATATAATATATATAAATTGTATAAAAAGTACATAGTGGAACGATTGGTTGACAACACGTCCCAGTATTAATAAAACTCAAACTTGGTTTCAAAATTGCAATCGCAACCTCTATTTCATTTTTTAAAACGTTTATTTTAAATAGAGGTTGCGAAATTAAAGTAAGTAACGAATATTCAAGTAAATTATTTTTACAAATTAAACGAAACGTTGTTTTATATATGTTAAATAGGATCTCAAGTGGAAATTGCAGTCGCTATTGTTAAGACTAAGTTTAAGACTTGTTTATTAATACGGTACTTCTACATGCGTAAACTAAGTAACATTGTAACGTAGTATAGATTTTACAAGATATATAATATGGTTTAGCCAAAGATTCTACAACTAATTTTTCATAATTGAGTACTTATATTTATATTGTTGTCTTGTATAGGCTCTGTCTAGTAAAATTAATGTTGTGTAATCAGTGTTATTCTATATATATATATATATATATATATATATATATGTATATATATTTTTAATGTCAGTTTTACATTTCGCCTTAGTATGTTTTGTTCTTTCTTTTATTTTCTGTTTCACTTATTGTAATCTGTAGTATTTAAGCTTAATTAATGTTGTGTATGGTTGGAATTGAACTTTAGTAATAATGTAATTTGTTCATATATTGTTAGTGTTAAATGTTCTTATTCTGTGGTCTGTAACTATACCTAATAAATAAAATAAAAATAAAATATAATCACTCGTTTATTTTACACATTCTACAGATTCATCGTGATCGCAAGATTTTTGTATTTCTATAAAATTGAGAGTGGCAGAGTCGAGGACCAGCGTTGTACGTGACGCAGCAAAATGACCTTAAAATGGCGACTTGTTTAGGTGAAGCAAGCAGTGTAGTCCTGGTTTTCGCCATTATAAACCAACAGCCTACATGTTCGCCATTTTATATACTATACTCGAATAGCGCTTAGAAATATCGACAGTGAAAAAAGCAATAAATTAAACTATTCCAATATTCGTCCGCGTTCTACAATAACAACCCAATTATAAACATAAATTTTTTTGTGTTCGCAAACTCAATGAAAAAAAAAAGACCATTATTTTGCGAGTGGATTATTATTATTTGTATTTTTTGTAATGCTTTCCCTGGTCCTTAGTCACTATAACCACAGGTTTTATTAAATATCAACAAATAGAGAGCAATGGAAATATTTAATTGTCTACAATACGTTAATTTGTATTTAGGTACACAAACGTTTTTCATAAACGCAATGTCTTATTTTACACAAAATATTATAAAGTATGCCTTTATACTTTTTTTATTTATTTGTGAGTATATCTATTTGTATTCTGTCACGTTAAACTTACTGAATGGATTTTGATAAAATTTGATGATATTTAACATGTAGTTTACATGCTGGATTAACACGCAGAAAAATGTACAGTTCCCACGGTGCGTACAAAGCAGCGGGAAACTTCGAGTTCAAACTAAATTTTTATGGAATATAGACCCGGAATTGCCTCAAACCACCCCGAGAACAAATTGGGGCAAAATTCATTAAACAGCTCGACGCATGTCACAATATCTCCGGCTAATACTCGCCCTTTGTGCCTTTGTCCCCGGGGATCACGTTTTATAAATTTACTTACCCGGAAACAAATTTTATTTATTACTTCCAGATGTGTTTTCTGTTAAGTTTCGTATCCACTAGGCAACAATTGGCGCGCAACATGTTGAAAGTTAGCGCACAACTTTTGTTTAACAACATTGTCTGTCTACGCATCGATGCTGGGGGCTTACAAGATCTTAATTCCAGCGAGTTTATGCTATACTATATGGCTGGCTCGCATTTTTGTATTACGATCACTTATTCACAGCCAGTCAGCGGTCACGTGACTCTGGACTTGCTTCCGAATGTCACTTTCAGACAACTAAACTAGGGTGGATCCATTCAGAATAACATGTCCTTGTAATATGAAACAGTACAAGTCAGTTTAAGGCCGTATTATTGAATTGCCTGGAACCAGGCTAGTATTGTAAATTATCATAATACGGCTCCTGATCAAGTTACTCGCAGACTAAGTTGCGCGTCGTTTTGCAACGTCGCCAAACATGTTGAGCGTCCTTTGTTGCTCGTCAATTGATGTCTATTGCCTAGTATGTACGGTACACATAGTGAAACGATAGTTATATTTAGTAGGGCTCAAGTTCCATGCTTATCTTTTTACACAGAATAAGGACTGACAGCTTGTGAGAAAGGCTCTCAATTTTAAGTAGTAACTTTCATCAGTATACTGCCCTACATTTTCAATTACTAATGTATTATTATATGACATAGGACAAAATATAGCTGTTCTTTGTTTTTTTTTTTGATTGTATGCTTGTATTTTTTATGATTAATATTCCTATTTTACGTCTGCATTTTCTGATATGAAGACAATGAGTTATGTGACAAAGGCAACTATAACATTCAGTTTAAATTAAATAAAAGCAATTAAAGACAGCCATTTTGAAATTTCTAAGACTCACTGCAAACATAAATTGAGTAAGTTTCAATATCAAAGTTCATAGAGCAAAATTATCCAAAAAACAATAAAATGGTTTTATCAGTAAGCCAACAAGGCGCAGCATTTGTAAGTATTTGCATATACCAATGTCAACAGACAGTAAAATTGGACACAAATTTTCACGGAATCTATAATTAAATCAGTTCCAATTTAATTAATTGTTAAAATAAAATAATGCAGGATATCGAATGATAGATTTGCGTATTAACATAATGCAAATGTGTTTTGCAAGCAGTGGCTTTTTGTGTCTGGCTAATTGAATTTAACGTTTTTATATATTTCTAAATTGAAATTGTAAAAGCTAGTGAAAATCGACAAAATGCTAGTTAAACAACGGAATTTAAAACTATTTTTATCCCTCCCATTAAACCCCGACGGAACCATATTTAGCACCCGTCTATACGGATGTTATAAGTTTGACATATGTGTGTCTGAACATGGCATTGTAGCTTCCAAACGAATAATACGATTTTGATATATATTGTTTTTGTTTGAAAGCTGATGTGATCGAGAGTTATTTAAGCTATAATTCATAATCAGTTCACTCACTTATTCTGGGATGCTTAATTTCAAAAATTTTATTATATACTTTTGCATAATACGTGAACGCGTGTGAAAAACGAAAACGTGCTAACGGTTGCTGCCGATATTTCGATTATCAAAATCTATTATGTCCTAAATCCAATACACAGGTCAATTCACGGTTTTTATATTAAACCGAATATAGTGTGAACAGAAGGACGCGTAGAGCATTGTTTATTTTGGCACCTCATATAAATTACTTTTACGCGACACATCGATTAAACATCTCCATAAAAGTCACAAAACAAATGATTTTCAATCCTGGTAAGGTCTTAGGTCAACGACCAGTGCATTTGTCTTGCGTTGAGTGCTACAGAACGGACGCGCTCCGCATTACACTATAGAAGCAAAATTTAATTGTTTGCGAGTCGCGCGGCTGTGTGCCGCTGCATGTCACCATGGCGCTCGTGGCCAACGAGTTGCTGGCGTTCATCCAGCACGCCATAGACACCATGGACGAGCTCAGCATAATGCAGATCTGCAAATCTTCTTTCACCAGCGAGGAGATTTGCAGTGGTAAGCAGTTGCTGTACGATACGCTTGGCCAGAGCGCGAATATGCCATCGCGACGAAGAGATGGAACAGAGAGAAGCGTGCAGGATATTATCTCCCTGCTGAAGCAGACGGATCCAGACGACGTGCCGGCCTTTGTGGCGAAAGATCTCCACAAGCTGCCGGTGGTGACGATGGACCACGTCGACGTCTCCAGCCTGTTGAAGAACTTCAACAGTATGAAGGCAGAGCTGGACGAGATGCGGGGTAGATTGGATGCATCGGAATCTACCATCAGTGACTTACGTAGTGAATTATTACAATTAAAATGTAATAATTCATTAAGTGGGTCACCCGATCATTCAACTGCCTACGTCAACACACGTCGTGGTGGCGCGCGCGCCGACACATCGTTTTGCGTGTCAGCAGAATCTGATGCGTCGGCAACCGCCGCCGCCTCCGCCCGCCTTCCCCTCCGGGTCGCGCAGTCGCCGAGTAAACAAGCAACTCAGCAAAAAAGTTTTGCGAGTATCGCCGCTAACCCCGCACCTCCCCCGCGGGCGAAGACAAAGGGGAAGAAAGAGAGCCGCAAGGCTACAGAAAGCCGCAAGGCTCAGCCACCGCAACCTGGCAAGGACGAGAGCAGGAGGTGCGATGAGGAGGGCTTCATACTGGTGGAGAGAAGGAAGAAGAAGCCCGTCGTCCGCAACCATCGCGGCACCGCACCCTGTGGACCCGAGCAGCGCCTGCGGTGTGAAGTGCGCTCCACGCCGCTGTACGTGTCTCGCCTGCACTGGTCCATGGAGGTTAAGGACGTCGTGGACTACATCCGGAAGAAGACGTCCCTCCCCTTGAGGGTTGAGCGTCTGGAGTCTCGCCACAAGGTCAACTTCAGTTCCTTTGTGGTGAGAGTACCGACGCATCTTCTATCGACCTTTGAGGCGGAGGAGTTCTGGCCGACGGGTGTGGTCTACCGGAAGTTCCGGGGGAGACTCCGGAATGAAGCGCGCTACACGTCGCCGTCAACACGTGTAGTGTAGTTTTTAAGTATTTTAAATATTATGTATGTTAGTCTTTAAGGTATTTATAATATGGGCCTATGCAGCCTGCAATAAATGGTATTTAATTTAATTTAATTTAATTTGTGTGTATAGACTCGGAGCTTTCGAGCCCTTAGCATATTAAGATTCTCTCATTGTGGTCATTAGATTTTTTTTTTCACAATTGTAACTTTTTTTTGGTTTTTCGTAATTCTTGCGACACAAAAAAATAAGAAATCGTAAAATGTAAAAAAAAATTTTTTGACAAAAAACAAAAAAAATATATATTCAGTCAAATCATGATCATGAAAGAGACTGTTCTTTTTACACCTGTATATGCTCTACGCGTCATTCTCTTCACACTATATTCGGCTTACTGTACCATGAATCAACCTGTAAATGAATATCAGTCAGCGGGCACGTGACACTTGACTTGCTTCCGAATGTCACTTTCAGATAACCAAACTGGGGTGGTTTCAGAATAACATGTCGTCGTAATATGATAAAGAACAAGCCAGTTTATGGCCGTATTATTGAATTGCCTGGAACCAGGCTGGTATTGTACAATATCATAATACGGCCCCTGATCAAGTAACTCTCGGTTCATACATCCTGTATATGCTCTACGCGTCATTCTCTTCACACTTACTATATTTGGCTTGCTGTATGACCCATGAATAACCTGTAGATGAATATCATACAGATAAATAACTTGCCGCTTCGACTCTGCATGTGAGCGAAGTTCCCCTTATGGTAACACCACGTGTCGCTGCTCTTTGCCGTATGCTCCTAACATTTTGCCTCGTTCTCGAGGGCTTTCTACGTCACGTTTTCCTATTAACAATATATAGATGTACTGATACAAAGTAAGTGCTTATGGAGCCTGTAAAATTCTAAATAAGTTCCACAAACTTCGCTCTCACATCACGTCCGTGTGATAATGTATACAGAGTTGTAATAAAATGCTGCGTTACCTGTATTACGTAGCCCGCGTTTGGGGTATTTTATTTTGAATATTTATGAAAAAGCGGCATTTTAGGGCGCATAAAGATGGAAGAAGGCCTTTTATATCGCTGTTAGATTTTTGTTATTCAAATGCGCGAGGTTGGAAATAAAACAGCTTTAATATGTTTTAAATTAAGCACCTTTATTAGCCTTTTTGTGCAAATAAGCAACAATTACACAACAACATTATTTTATGCTGGCTGTATTATGCACAGAGCAACCTGTCGTAAGAATAATTAATAATATTGTATTGTGTTCTTTCAACCATGGGGTATATTTATTCATGGGGTGCAAGAGGAAGATCCCCTATCTTTTCTGTAGGTGTCGTAATAGGCAACCGTCGAAATGTTCGGAAATGAGCAACAGCAAACTGAAATCTGCGCTCGCCAAGCCAAGGCATCCCCATGCACCAATAGTGGATACTTTTAACTATTGTACTTATAGTACCTACTTTTTATTATAATATGTAACACTTTACTATTAATTTATTAAATAACTATCTAGCTGTACAAGGTGTAAAATAAATGATTGATAATACTTTAGGGTAAAATGCCTCCTGTGTAGAGTTTACTGTGAAAGTACCAGCGCTGAAACACTTACTTTTGACTTCCATGTTTCTATGAGAAATGCCCCAACATAAATTTGGCTAAACAATATTTTTTTCAAAAGTAACTCTTTCAGCGCTGGATACTCAGTGTAAACTCTACATACGGGACTTCCTATCCCAAAGTATTATCACTCATTAATATTATAGCCTGTATATATAACACATGTTTACAAACCAGACTTGATGTATGTGGGGTGTTAATCTCCCCCGTAATTGATGAAAGCCTGATGAGCAATTTACTACGTCGTATTAACTGAATATACCTGACAACATGGATTGATTTTCTACCATATTTAACGATATTATATTATAACTAGATGATTCCCGCTACATTAAAACTAAGCGTACGCGTAAATTAAATATAAACAGATATCATAGTAATCCGTTTAATAGATTTTGCGTGAAACAAAAAATAAACATAAAAACTTTCGCATGATATTAATAATGACCGATGTCGGTGACGGTTACGTGGGAGGTATTTTATAGCGCCCAAGTGTGTGCGCAATACGCAGAAGCACTCTCTCTCTCTCTTCACTCTCATAGCCCAGTGGATCGGACAACCGAGACGATTTCCCATCCGACGCATGGATCATCTTTCTTGTCAGACAATCAGGTGATCAGCCTGAACAGCTGTCCTTACACAAACTTGAAAATAACATTTTTTGTTTCGATATCGAAGCTCTGAACCACTGGACCATAGAGGCGTTATGGGATGGTATTTATGATACATATAGCATCCGTTGTAAAGCGACTTACTCTAGGTTCGATTCGGAGGTTGTGGTGTGCTTATGATGTGATTTCCAGACTTCAAGTACGAATACTCGGTGAAGGAAAATATTGTGAGGAAGCGGGCTTCCTTTCCCAACCATGATTGACATGATTGGCCCGCAACGCAGCCATGAAATACATACAAAATTGCCGTTGCCAAGTGTACCAAATGCGTGACGCATTTGTTATAAAATAAAACTCTATTATTCCATATTATAGAATATTTACAGAAACATATTAAGGGTCAAAGCGAAATCCGGTTCACTGACCTCACAGTCTCGGTCACCAGTGTTAGAATGTCTGCGGGTCATTTTAGCAAAAAGGATGGAAAATTGCTTAAAATATTTATACAAATCAAAAAATATACTACGTTAGCTCGTCTTTTCGAAATAGCTATTAATACACAGAACTGTGGGCCTACTTTTTAATCCAAGTTCAATGGATTAACATTGAAATTGCATTGGAATTTGACAGTTCTTTAATTTTAAATATGACACCGAGTTCATTTGATAATAATAATAAAACATTCTTTAAATAACTAGCTGCCCCGTGCCCACTTCGTTGAGCATAAAAACAGTTGTTGATGAACCGTTTACCTTTCCGGGACTTCCACGAATATTTCAAGACTAAAAAGAGCCGAATCGGTTTAACCGTTCTCGAGTTTTAGCGATATTAAGGCAAGCATTTAATTTTAATATATAAGAGAATTAATATGTACATTACACTAGAAAAGAAAAACAAATTAGAAAGGTAACATCTTTCTAACGGTAAGATCTCTAATTTCATTTAGTTCCATAAAATTGACACCCAATTACAAAGATGTTTGTTGCTAGCGTCATGTTAAGTAGGGAACTGTCAAATTCTAATGCAATCCCAAACTTAATCCATTCAATTATATTCAAGAGGTGTGAATAATAATAAAACTGCGCTACTTGTTGAAATAAAAATAGTAAACAACGGCTTGGCTCGGCTTTCCGAGATGCAAATGTATGCAGATAATTAAATTATTGTATGGTGAATTAATTAAGCGTGAAATATTATATTACATCATGTACGTAAGGTTCCCTCGCTTCTCGCAACTTTATGTAGCGGTGCAGTCGCGTATTATGAAAACGCTCAACAACATCGCTACTAACGCGCGTTAGGCTGCGTTTCCACTAACGCGGAGCTGGGAAATTGACCAATCACTAAGCTCATGCTCTTTCCGTGGAAACGGAGCGGAGATTTCGAGCATAGTTATTGGTCAATTGGGTACCGCTAAGCTCCTCTCCACCCCACTCCACGTCAGTGGAAGAGCAGCCTTAGTCGTATTTGCAACGAGCTACAGAAATGATGACTACGCGCTTTATCATCCCGACTTTTTCGAAGCGATCAAATGACATAGGGGAATTAGGGGAGGGCTACTGAATCGCGCTTGCATCGCGACAGAAGCGCGACGGTATGGCGTTTGTATCGCGACTATAGAGCGCGATAGTGGTTGCGCGGGCGGCTGCACACAGCTAGTGGAGGCATCGCGATTATTTGGATTTGATTTGGAATCTATTTGGTTATGAAAAAAATACTGAAAAAGTATTTAAAATTTCTAATAATATCTCAATGAACAGTCTCAATGGTTATTCAACTCAAATATTAGCTGATCAATGGTTTGATTAGCCTTTAAGAAACCGGGGGATACAGAACCATACTATGTAAAAGTCAAACTCAAAAAATTACTCGATGTTCAAATTTATATTAGTAGTCCTGTTAAATATACCTAAGAACACCCTTGGACTAGATTGCTCATAAAACGAAATTATATCTACGCAAAATAAATTGTGTGTAATAAAAGAAAATACTCCTTAATTGGCCCCAGTCCGCCAAATGTATCGTATAATAACGTAATGTAATTAAATTTTATCTCATTAATGAATTAGGTCGGGTTTGTTTCAATAGGCCATAGGACCGTCCACAAAATCAACATTTCCAAATTGAATCGGAAGCCGTGATCGAGATAGGAGCACTCCTGAGGCGATGCTATCGGTACACGCCAAAGAGTAATAGGGCTGAACCTTTTACCTTTATTTTCGTTAATTCCGTTTAAAAGTTAAAACGAAATGAAATATCTTATTGGATACTGTATTGTAATGGAATTCATTGTTTTATGATTTTACAATTTGTGCCTTTTCTTTTTTTCTACAGGACTTCAAATACGTAAAAAACATAAAAAAGAAGTAGCACAGAAGAAGAATATGACAGATACGATGACAAATACAAATTTGTCAAATTGATACGACCAAGTCTAACCATGTTTTTCATATTTTACAAAATTTAAAATTCACAAAAATGGGATTGGATTACTGCCTAGCAGTACTTGTACTAGTAAATTTAACAGAAATGGTAATTATAACAATACTTTTATGCCCCTACATAGATGCGGTCACGATGGAAAAATACATGGCTGTAACTATGGAAATTATACAAAGTAACAATAACACTGTAAATGCTGTGGTAACTATAATTATATCGACTGTCGCTTGTGGCTTAGTCAAGCCAATAAAGACCTTACATAAAATAAATTGCGATAAACCAGAAGATAAGTTAGCCAAGGCCTACCAATCCACAGTATCCTCAAGGAATTATTTGCTGGGAGCTTTTAGTGTATTTTTTCTCCTGATTATATTTCGTCTACTCGATTTTATAAAATTTTCAGCTAAACTCCACGAGTTTTCAGATCTCATGGCTGATTGTAATCTAGTAGATGTAATGTTTATTCAAAATAAGTTATCCAATGTGCCTCCGTTGGCTTTAAGTGATTCTGAAAATTTTTCCGTATATGAAGATAGCATCACTGATTTCACTAAGATATCAAATATAACAAAAACAGAAAAATCTACAATGAATGAATTTTTGAAAGAAGCTCGAAAATCAATGCGTAATAAAAAGTAATAATATGACGAAAGAAATACAAAAATAGAAATAGCTCAATGTAAATATATAAATGGAACCGATGATTGAATCACAATTAATCAGACAAATATACTAAATCCTTCCAACATGACCAACTTGTTTAATGCTGTTATATGTTTAATCGTATTTTTGGAATCGTTCCTGGTATTGGCATTACTGAGACCTATTCAAACGCCGGATGTAATACGTAATTACTGGTATCACCTACGGGAACGGAAACTTTTTTCCTATTATATTTTATTTATTATAGTCGTCATCATCGGCGCTACTACATTCCTAGATGTAGCTTATGAAAGAGCAAGTTACGAGAATATCACCGATGGAAATATAGCTTCTAGTGATAACATCAGCGTAATAAAAAACATTCACGATTCCAAAGTGTTCATAAGCTACTTTTTATTTTCAATTGCTGTATTCTCTTTAGTTGTGATTGAGAGGACCATTCAGTTACATGTGACTATAGCACGCTTGCTTGATTTTGAGCTGATGTGCCGATATGCAATTTTAAATAGATCTTAAATCAGAAGAGTCGACGGTATTTTAGTAATAAAAAATTAATTATTAAGTAAAATTCATTTTTCATTTTATTTATCTACTTTCCTATGGAAATTATACTTTTTCAATATTATTATTTTAAATATTATAATAATATGAAATATTAACATGACGTTAAATTCAGGAGGCACATGAAAGGTAAAATAATAAAATACAAAAACTATGTTTGAAGTGAAATATTTTTTTATAATACGTAATTATTTTACTATTATAATAATGACTGTAAAATACTATAACTCTTTAATAATAATAAAATAAACCCTATTTTAAATTTTTTATTATATTTTGTTCCACTATAATATCGCCACGTGCAAATAAAAAAAATATAGCACTGTCAAACAAAAATCTGCAAAAATAAATAAAATAATGAATTCAAAGTTTATTAAAATCTTGAACAAAGAAAAAACGGGACAATGATATAACCGGGCATAAGAATAATGGATGTCAGCGGCATTATCCTCTCGTGTGTGTTATTAACACAAATAGCTGTGATCCTGGTACTACTCAACCCCGCACACGATGTCCGCACGATGAACAAAAACTTAAATCATTTCATACAGTGCGACAGCATATACATTCTGTGCAAACTCTTATACTTTATGCTTATCTTGTACAGTCGGCTGCACTAACATAGATACATCTACAAATTTGCAAAAATATGTCTACGTTTAATTTTTCAAAAATATCGTCACCTTATTGCATTCAAAGCGATGTAACCAGCAAAGTGTTTCTAAATTATGAATACATTATTTTCATAATGAAGTAAACAGCAGTATTTCAGTGAATAGTATACACATTTGAATTCATAATTATGAATACGCGACAAATTTCAATAATATGTGAACATTGTTTACTTCATTACAATGTAAACAATAGTTTTATCAATAATATGGATACACTTATAAAATTTTAGCATTTTTCACTTTTCTGCAAATTTGTTTTAATTGCCACAAAAATGTACTCGGGGTATGTTCCAATAAGATGTATACATTAATTTTTTCTTTTTCTTTTCGCACAGCCGTAACTACAAATGGTAGAAACATGAAATTTGGAGTTCTGAATTCGTAAAAAATCCCTTTTTCAACTCCGACAAAAACAGAGGGATTTTTCCAAGTCTGTCTGTATGTCTGTCTGTGGCATCGTAGCTCCCAAACGTATGAACTGATTTTGATGTAGTTTTTTTTGTTTGAAAGCTGACATGGTCATGGTAAAACACTAAAGCTATGATTCAACAAAATAAATTTGCTTACTGCTGAACAATTCGAGTGTTACCTACTTAAAAAATAGTTTTACTTTTATAACTAGAAAAAACACAAAAAGAAAAGAATTATCAAATTTATTACAGTCGATCAGAAATTTACCTAAATATATAATTCAGAAACTAATTTTGTTAGGTTTTTACTTCTACCCTCAAACTATTTATATTTATGATATTTTAATATATTAATTTTGTTTATCATACAAAATGTTAGCTTGCGTGTCTGTAAACTATACTTACATTATAGATATAAGTTTGACTATTATTTATGTGTGTTCGTCTTTTTGCCTGTGGCATCGTAACTACTAAATGGATGAACCGATTTTGATATACTTTTTTTTATTTTTATTCAAAGATGACGAGATCGCAATAATTCGTCATCAGTTCATTCACTGTTTGACTATTCAAGTCCTAGTTAAAAAAATAATTTTGCTTTTCTGACTAAAAAAAACACGAAAAGACAAGATTTATCCAATTTATTGCAATCGATCAGAAATTATACGCAAACATAATATTATATTTAAGAGACCGAGAATCAGATTTTTACTTCTACCCTCAAACTATACATAATATGATGAAAACGAAACCAGAAATATTTAGAGAATTTCACGAGTTTGTACAACAGAGTTAATTTACAGTCATCGTTCGCACTTCGTAATATTCATTATTCAGTAATTAAATTTTTTGTTGGTTTGTTTTTTTGTTTTTAAGCTTAGGTAATCCAATTTGATTTATTTAAAACTACAATTTTTATTATTTTAAAATATTGGATGTTTTTCATTTTGCCCGTGTTAGTTTATATTATTTATATTTACAATATTACTAATATAGAACGATATTAACATCGTTTAGTTTTGATCATAATATTATAGTTTGAGGGTAGACAATAAAAACCGATAAAAGTAGTATTTGAAATATATACGTTCGCGTGAATCGGAGTTATACCTATTACACTAAAGAATATAATCGATATTCTAATATATGTGTGATTTTTAAATAACCGTCCATAATAATACCCGTCAACATATCACCTCTATTATTTATAGAATTCATTATTGTACTTATTGCAATGTAATGAAATTTTGACCAGCCTTTTCTGAAACACAAAATTAACGTTTACATTATAATGAAATAAACAATGTTTACATGCTACTGAAATTTGTCGCGTATTCATAATTATGAATTTAAGTGTGTATACTATTCACTGAAATACTGCTGTTTACTTCATTATGAAAAAATGTATTCATAATTTTGAAACATTTTGCTGGTTACATCGCTTTGAATGCAATAAGGTGACGGTATTTTTGAAAAATAAACGTAGACATATTTTTGCAAATTTGTAGATTCATCCATGTTAGTGCAGCCGACTGTACTTTGGAATTTGCGTTTCATTAAAGAGCACCTTTGCATTGATAGCAGGTGTAATTGAAAATAGTGAGACAGCTATAACTTTGTGTCGCGTGGACATAAATTATATGATTACTGGTTTCTCTTTGTTACTATACACAGCTACAGGTAATGTTCTCTCATTAGTAGGCTACTCAGCAAGAATCATAGAACTTATGCTTGCAGATAGTTAAGGTGATAGGAAAAGAAGATCAGCAAGAATAAAATTGAACTCTGAAAGCATCTTATCAAATATGCTACGAGTGAAAAGATCAGTGTCCTATGAAACATTAGTATTCGCAAAAGAAGTAAAGGATCATATAAAAAATCGTTTGTAGACGAAGGCTTCAAACGCAAATGGCAGTGTAACCCGATCAATAATTGAAATAAGTCCAAAAATCCCGAAATAAACTCGTTACTTCTCGTATCCTGTTTAATTCACAATCTATTTTGTACTGCAAAGGCGTATTTCCTTGTATCATAGCACGTAGAAAATTCTGCCAAGTATTTGGAAATTCTTTGGAATTACAACGAGGCGAGGCGACGGGAATATTCGAAGAGACAGTGCCATAAAAATAAAATGGCGCGACTAAAGGAAAGAAAATGGCGAATCGAAATATATTGTTCTGGAGCAAAGCTCAAAACCTCTTGTAGTTTTAATTTGAAAGTATTAGGTAACGTTGAGTTCAGAGGAATTCAGAGTGATTTCACGACTATTTTCTACAGAAATCTTCATATAGATCATATTTATATTTAGTAATTCTATTAGATAAAACGGTTAGAAATTTTGTATAGTTACATTATAAAACTCAGTTTTTCTCCTTTATCCATACTTATATTAATACATACCGATCAAATGGTCTAAGATCAACTGATAAGATTAATATTAAACGTGGCTATAAGGCTAACCTTATTTCTTATTATATCTTTGAAAATTCCCGAGCTTTAAGAATTCTACTCCAAAAACTCGTTCAAATTTAACACAGCGTGATTTAGAAATATCTATCACATTTATTTTATTGGTGAGATAAGAAATATATTCCATTATTCAATTGTATAAAACCATAGCGCTTCAAATCGTGCCAACAGATACCCTTCTTAGATAAATGTAACCTCAATAAGCTGGAACAAGTTAACCTGAAATCTGAGGTTATCTATATCTCGGTCAAATGCAACATCCTATTCTCACAATGTTTGTTTTAATTTTCCATTCTCATACAATATTTGACCAGGTTCTTTGTGTGATAGTGAGCATTGGACTATACAATAAAAGGATGTATTCCAATGGGAGTAGCGCCCTACATAAAGAAACCGACGTCCCTTATAGCTAGAAAGCTGATTGCAAATTTAATGAAAAAAAGTTTATCTACAATAATGCGGTTTGCGTTTAATTATGTGCACTTTATGTTTAAATAGTATCTTTTATTGACTTGTTTTGGGGCAATGATTTTAGGACTTTAGGCAAAGAAGGCTTATGAACTACTTGTTATTAGAATGACGAGAGTGACAAGCAACACGTCGCTACTATGATCTAAGTGGGTCATATAATGTAGGGATCATATTATCTTAAGTATAGCAAAACGGAAGGCTTAATTTAATCTAACTACTAATATAAAAGCGGAAGTTTGCTAGTATGTATGTTTATTTCATCTTTACTTGGCTTGACCACTTTCATAAAAGTATGGATACAGAATTAATACATAGGTTTCTTTTTATCTTGCAGTATTTCAATGAGTTATAATAATAATAATAATATCTATAGACGCTTCACAACACGTCAATCTGGCCCTGTTTATTTTTATTAATATTTTTTTCATATCTATGGACGCTTCACACCACGTCAACCTGGCCCCGTGTTAAGTATCCGGATACTTTTGTTACAGGTACCAGAAAACGGAAATATATATTTAATACTTTTATACTATGCATATATTTAAGATTTTTATCATATTATATTACACAAATTTAACATGCATGACCCAGGAACATTGAAAACCTTTTTTCCTCTTCAAATTTATATAACCTTAAGCCTTCCTCAGTAAATGGACTATCCAACAAAAAAAGATTTTTTCAAATCGGACCAGTAGTGAGATTAGTGCGTTTAAACAAACAAACTCTTTCACTTTATATATATTTACGCGGATAGAGCGGGAAGAACTAGTGAAAATTAATTCCGATGTGCCACATCTGCCTATCAGCTCATTGCTATTGTATACGAAATTCGATTAAACAATAGATAGGCCAATATATTCTTGGCAAACTCAAAGTCCTACTTTCAGCGCGGCTCAGTTCAGAAATATGCGTACTCTTTCGTTGGCGGTTTTGGCAAGCGTTCAGAACGGTTCGGCGCCAGTTTACTTGTATAGGCGTTTCTTTTGGAGTAACTAGTTCTTTTAGAGTAAAATTTTCGATTGCAACTTGCACAGATTTTAGATTTTTTAGTAACAAATTATGGTTGCATATGTAGTTACAAAATATATTCAAGATATTACATTATGGGCCTATGCAGCCTGAAATAAAGGGTATTTATATATTTTATTTAATTATTACAATTAAAATATATAAAATGAAGAAAATAGGGGCTGTTATAAGTTTGACGTGTCCGTGAGTGTGTTTAAGGGAGCTACAGTATCTCCCAAACGGACAAATCGATTTTGATCTAATTTGGTTCAAAACTGACATGACCATGAGTGTTTTTAGCTAGAATTGATAATATCTATGGACGTTTTACACCACGTCAATCTAGCCCTGTGTTAACTATCCGAAGAATTTGTGTTACAGGACGACAGACGACGAAAATATATTTAATATTTTTATACGATACACACATTCAGGATTTTTATTGTATTAATACATAAATTTAATACACATCCATGACTTACGAACACAGAAAACTTTTTGTTCCCTCGGCGGGATTCGAACCCGCGACCGCTTGAGCACTAACGCGCTCACCACTGCGCTACAGAGGTCATGAATTAGAATTCATCGTCGACAGTCATTAAGTTTGTATCAGTTACTTAAAAGTGATTATAATTTAGCCTATATAAAGTTAAACATATTTACTCAGTGGACAAATTAACGTTGGTCCAGCCTACTTTAATACGAAGTATGCATATATTAAAATATCTTTTGCCCGTAAATTTTGGGTCGGGTCGCTTTGTGTTTATTATTTATCCCGAGTATGGCGTGCACGGTCCCTAAGGATATCTGGGACTTGTAGCAGGAATTTCGGAGTGAAGTTATTCGCATGTCGTAGAACACGGTTCTTTAATTATATATAGACTTATAAATTCTTAAACAGATTTTGTTCTAGAATTTTCTATTCGTGAGAAAAGTCCAGAGAATAGAGCACGTTGAGTAATAATGAAATTCTTATTGTGTCCACCAATTACAGTAAAATATATCACTGCATTTTTCAAAATAGTATTTTACTTTTCCGTAAGAATTAATTTAATATTATATTACTTCGCCTAAGTTTCTTTTTTCTCCGTTGCGATACACTCATGATATACAAGTGTTTCAGAAATTAGTGATAAAAATTAATAATGTCACTATTGAGGTATGTGTCATACGAAAACTAGTTGCAGAAATGAGACTACGATTTTAGAGCAAATAGAATTTGAAATATTGCAACCAGAAATATACGAAACCAGAAAATAATGCTCCTACGGATTGTATTGTAATAATACAATTCGTAGAAGTAATTATGTATGGACTTAAAACTTAATTTAAGGTATCAGTTGAACAAGACGCGACTTAAATAACTACTACACGGCGGCGGCAGGTAATCCCGTACCTCGAGAGGATTTATTTAAGCACCGGTTACATTGACACTGCAACAAGTTGAAATGTATCAACGGAAACTTAACCGTAGTGGGCGGTGTTTGAGTTGAGTTTGGAGTGGACCGAAAATTCTTTTTGATGAATTTCTATAATACAGATTTAAAAGGCTTGAGATTGATGTTAGCTGTATGAACTTTTATAATATTCTATATATGCTTTCACAACACGTCAATCTGATCCCGTGGAAATTCGAAGAAATTGAATGGGTTATGAGTAAACGGTATTTTTAATATTTTATACTGTAGATATATTATAATTTAAATCTTATTTCCAATATTACTGAGTCCTATTATATTTAATATAATAGGACTTAGTAATATTGAAAACTTTTTGATACATCAGCGGTATTGGAACCCGCAGCCCGCAGCAGGCTTGACCGTTAACTACTATGCTTTAGAGGACAACATATTGCCAATAACGCAAAAAGTAAATAATAGTAAGTGAAATCATGCATTACCTTTGATTTGCTTGTAGGTTGTGGTTAAAATTGAACACATAAATCGATGATGTCGCAAAAAATACCCATCAAATTGAGTTTAAACAGTCAGTACAGAATAGAATATGTAGTAACGTGTTAAGTACATTGATTCTAGAGATGGATCTTTAGATTAATGTACTAAATACTTAACGACGTATTCTAAAATGTTTGAGTGACAGTTTGAACTCAATTTTCTCGAAATCTTCATCGATTCATGTCTTCAATCATTTCACGGGATATTGCCGGATATAATATACTTGCCGGATATAACACAAATCGCTATAGAAAACATTGGAAATAAATTCCAACACCTTAACTGAAGTGAGTGTGAGACAGCAATATAGTTGTCTTGAAGACGGAGCGAGACAGCCGTCGTCCTGCTAATGGCTCGAGGGGTACCCCTTTAAAGGCGGTACTGGTAAATAAATGAGCGAATGTGTTTTTTTCTCACAAACTGATAGCTAGGACGATGTTTTATGTGAAACTGGGTTAGATTTCTGTTGTGAGCCTTTCCAGATCATTCCACGATTTTAAATGATTTATATCAAGTAAAAGCAGATTCATTTGTTTCTTTATGTACTACGTAGTAGTCTAGCGTAGATAGCCGTTATTAGGTATTACTTTTGAACGAACGTATATTATAATGCACCATTGCATTTTATTCTCTTATATATAAATACGAATTGCCGTTCGTTAGTCTCGCTTAAACTCGAGAACGGCTGAACCGATTCGTCTATTTTTAGTCCTGAAATGTTCGTGGAAGTCCAGGGAAGGTTTAAACTGTTTGCATGCTCAACGAATTGGGCACGGGTCAGCTAGCTCTTCATATACAGGAAATAAATACATAATATTATATTGTATACATTTTTATGAAAGTTTTGCGTATTTTAATATCCGTTCGGACACATGAATAACAAAAGGACTTTAGGAATTCTCATGTTACGAGGATATATTTCAGTTAGCTCCGTGACATCGCTCAGACTAACTTTTTAAAAGCCCGTAATTACGAGTACGCATATTTTTATATACAATGTATGTTTACGTTATGATATTGAATTATACTGGGTGCAAAAAGAACAGTCACTATAAGATACGATTATGCTATCTTTCCTCATTTTGGAAATGTATTTTTGTCAAAACATTTTTTTTTAATTTAATTTACCATTTCTTGTTTTTTGCCGCAAGATTATCGGAAAATCATTTTTTTTAATTCTTTACATTCCTAGAGTGAGAAAAGGTAGTATAATCATATCCCAAAGTTATAGTGACTGTTCTGTTTTACACCCGTTATCGTATGTTTTGGACCTTGACACAGGCGAGTAAAAACAGCTGACTTGATAATAATTCGTTTACTTATTTAAAACAAGAGTTTCTGAATTCACCATAACAATTAATATTTACCGGTTTACCAACCTTCGTGAAGCATCACGATCTTATCGGCGGGACCTGTTGACCATGACTGATGCAATGAGAATGCGTCGAGAGCGATGAGTTCTGGCGGTGGTCAACTTCAGGAGATAATCTCGCAGAAGGATTCCTCGGAACGAGACAGAGAGATGGATCCATCATCCGTTTCGCCGGAGAAGGACGGGGGTGTGGAGACGCCCCTCTCACGTCTAGTACAGGGCTCCGGGGAGAGGTACCTCCAGCTTTGTCGTAATGCTTTCTTATTATGAGGATTATGAGGTAGACCTGCCGATCGTGGGGGTTTTTCTGTTTTAGCCAGATCTTGAACTATATTTGTAGTATACAGATATATTTTTGTTTAAATTATTATTATAATGATTTATAATAATTAAACATTATGCAATGTTTATCCTTTTTTAACGTAATAACCTTTTTTCTCTTTAAACATTAAAGACGCGAGTGTAAACATTACTTCAGTATATTTAGTAAGGGGTAAAGTTCTACAAGACTCACGGGTTTAAGATTTGGCTAATTTTGTCACAAAAAAATGTTATATTCGTTTTTATACGATTCGGTCACATACAAATAGTTGTTCAAGGTCAGTGGCGTTATACAAAGCCTTAATTCACATAAAAGCAACACTTAATCACTACGTAGGGAAACAAAAAAGCTCCCAAGTCATGCCTAATGATCTGTCAAACTTAATCACCTCTTAACGGCTGGTTAACTATGACTTAATTATGTTTGGAGACTTATATCTAAGCATGCATAACATCCGTAAGGTATGCTGAGGTGAGAGAATTTTACTAGGTCAAGAGGAATATACTTTTACCCGACAGCGCCTGCGGGTTATGTTATGAGAGAGTATGTATGTATGTATAATTGGCATGGTATGTACATCTAAATGGCTCAACGGATTTTAGCAGTTTTGTTAGATTCGTGTTTACTGTGAGTTTACCAAAATAAAATAAACAAAATGGCGGATTTTTTGAGCCAAAATATGTTTGTTTTAGTGTTCAAAAAATGTTTGTTAACTTTCGATATGAATCCAAATCAGTTCACCCGTTTAGAGTAGCTACGATACCACAGACAGACACACGTGTCACTTATACCTATCTGTTTTCGTTGGGGGTTAGGGCTCGTACACAAAACTGCGATGCGATGCGATAGTATAGATAGATAAATAGTTCTTTATTTGCTCAAACAATGTTGAGATGTTACAATAAAGGATGTTATGTTCATGCTTATTTTGCCTCTCATGAGGCGTGCAAACATTCGTATTTTATACTTAAAACTTGAATTACATAATTAGAAAAATAGCATTAGAATTTTTAAAGTACATAAGTCATAGTTTACAGTTCACATTTATATTTATATATACCGCATCTATTATTTTGTAGTGTAAAAATAAGAGACGCAGCATCGTATCGCATCGCATCGCGGTTTTGTGCGCGTGTCCTTAAAAAAGAGAGTACCATTATAATAGTATCTTATTCCGCAATATAGGTCAGGAGCTCACGACATGGCTTCCCCATCAACAACTTAGCATTTTTGCCGCCATTTTAATAAGTGTTTATTTTAGCGGGCGATCCCGACGCAAAAATATAATGTGACTTTATATTTTTTATGAATCAAGTTGCTTTTGCTATTAAAGAATGTAAAATCCTAACAAGTTAATATTTATCTAGTGTTTATGCAAAGATCTATCAATTTTAGTCCTACTTCAAGTGAAGCTATGTCTCAAATGTACATACAAAAATAACGCGTTCTTTCTATATAACTTTAAATTTCACGATTTTTATTCAACTTGTATTCTAAAACATAGCATGTGAATGTGTATAATGTGAAGGTTAATTATTGAATTCGATACGCTTCAAGCATTGTGAATCAGGCCCCGAGTCTCTAAGCTAACTCTAACACTGCTGAAATGATTACGGCTTTATTTAGCTTGGTTAATTATTAGATTAATTATTGGTAAGGAAATCCAAATAAAAATCCTAGTTCTTTATATTATTTTTGGCAAATCCAGTTTAACCAGTGTTAAATTTAAGTGATTGTATAAATCCAAAATTTCGGTGATCAATAATTCCAACAACGTAACAATGAGTTATTGTTGGTTCCCTGCCAACAGTTGAGTAATATGGCGAGATATATCTTCTGTGCTTCGGATTTTTCACGTCTAATTTATTGCAATTTTATACCCCACAAAATTAATGACAATAGGAACTGACTTCGTATTAACACATATCCAGTATTATTTATTATTAATATATACAAAATGTAAGAAAAATTCTGATTAAAAGTATATAAAAATAACATCATAATTTTAGGTTTTGTAAAAATTTTATATAAAGCTTTAAAGAGTCTAATTGTAGCAGCTAGCTACGACGCGTTGCAGTTAGTTACGGAGCGTAGCAGATAGCTACGGAGCGTAGCAGATAGCTACGGAGCGTAGCAGATAGCTACAGAGCGTAGCAGATAGCTACGGATCGTAGCAGATAGCTACGGAGCGTAGCAGATAGCTACGGAGCGTAGCAGATAGCTACGGATCGTAGTACATAGCTACGGCGCGTAGCAGATAGCTACGGCACATAGCAGATGGCTGCGGCGCGTAGCAGATAGCTACAATGCGTAGCGGATGGCTACGACGTAGCCCTAGAGTAGCCAAGTAGCAATTACCGTAGATGGTGCTACGATATTAACGTATTTCGTGTGTTACTTTGTTAGAGTAGCTACTATATAGTTGAGTATAAATATTCTTTCTTATTTGGAATTTCTTATCGTGTAATATCAAAATATTATATGATAAAAATGTACCTAAAAGAGTGATTACCCAATTTTCTTACCATTGTCAACATGAATTTATGAGTACAAGATTTCTTGAAGCAAATCTTTTTCAGCTCTACGTATTTAATAAATAACATGTTTCGCAGTGTAAAAAACACTTCGCTTCTGACTCACTAACGAACGTAACACTTTTTCCTTTTGAATTGTTAAATACCTTAACAGCCGTGACACGTATAAGGGGACGCATAAATAAGTTCTATTCGAGTGCGGATTTGTAACGGATGTCTTATAAATATAAGATTGTTTCAGTGTCTTACAATGACACATAAACATGTGATTATAATGCTTGTTTAATGGTATGACGATTTAAATGCAAAACAAAGGGTCTAAGAGTGGACTTAAAAGTAGAATAATATTATGTGTATGTGTATATAACGATATTAAACAAAACACTAATTATAATATTAATATTATTTATCTTATTTTTACTTAAGTTGCTGAGTAAGACTTACTTAATTACATCAATTTAATTTTCACTAAAACAAGTAGGTATTTGTTTTACAACCATTATAATATGTAGGTTAATAAAAAAAAAAATTACTGACTAGATGGATAATGGGGATGGGACTGTGGTTTTTAATATTTTTGAAATTTTTAGGTAACGAGCATCACTTTAATTTTTGCAATTATTTTAATTCCACACATAATACATAAACTACTTGCACTTTTGCCTCTTTTTTTTACTTTTTTTATTTAAAAAAAAGTGTTTTTATTTATTTAAACAACTACTTGACCAATTTCGACTAAATCATTATAAGATGTAGTTTTAAACATCAATACATATATAAAGTAATAGAAAATCTCATCGAAAACATAGCTTGTAAAAAGTTCCAAGTTCTACCGTTAAAAGTTGAGACATTCAAATATGTTATGCCAAGTAAGAGTTAGTCGGTAGGTCTAACAACATCTTACATGCATTGTTCTTCATGTTTTAAATAAATAGTAGATTTACTTCAATTTGAGAATAGTATGAATTGTTCGAGAAAAGTACGGCCATGCTCAACTTGGCGGAGGCACTGCCATGCCCCCGGATAGTTAGAAACAGACCAATATTGACTTTCTACAGAGTGTCAGAGTAAGACCTTATACACAATATAATTAGAAAGAAAAACAATAATTATATATTTTAAAAAAGAATTTAAAGATAGGCGCAATGTATGATAAAGATTATAACCAGTAGTGGACCTCACAGCTGAAACGACGACAATATCGACGTTTATTACTGCATTGCAAAATGTATGCAAGCTGAGTCTAAAAATACACCGCGTGGGCGCCGCCAACTTCAGTGTTCACAGCTTTCTAAATAGGCATAAATTATACAGGTAGGTTCCATTTCATCATGATTCAGCTATAACGTCCACTATTGGACATGAGCTTTTCAAGGGCGGTTGTTGCACTCACAACGCTTGGCAGGTTGGTTTAATTAAATAGTTATTAAAAGAAGTTTAATAAAAAAACATAATACATTTAATCATAGACATTAGTTAATAGAATCAGGCGTTACATAGCGGAAATCCATATCATAAATCGTAATGTTTAAATGTATTATATTATCTACCAAGGATATTGCTAGATATTTTAATTTTATAGACATTAGTATCTACATTTAAATTTTATAGACATTAGTGGTTATAACAACACAAGTGGCATATTAAACTTATGTCTTACGTCATAAAACATATTTAGCCTATTTTCGTTTAAGTATTTGGGGATCATTGCCATATACATGCCAAAATGATCCTGATCTTATATAAAAGTTCTGTTGCTTATTCATAATGAACGAAGGATGGAACACCACAAAAAACCACTCAATAATTTGACCGATGAGCATTAAAACACTAGGGGTCTAAGCAGTAAATCGCGCGTAAAACTTCTGCAAATGAATATGGTGGCAGCGGTGGGAGGGCTATATGGTCGCCAGTAGAGTATAATTCAACCTTATTGCAGGGCCATAAGGCTTAAAATCATACACCAGATGTGCCAGCTACTGTACACCGCTTTTGTTCGATGAAGCGTAGGAGGCTCTTAAAATGACCTACAATTGAGCGCCTTTGAATAATTAAAGTATTTCGAGGTTTTATTTGTGTTTATCTAACATTAAGTAAATGATAGCTTCATTATTTAAGAAAGTAAACATTATTGCAGCAGTACAAACTATGAGGCTTCATACGCCATTGTATTTTTTTTTGTAGGATAATTTTTTAAATAAATTTATTGTTTCGGTTTGTCGAAATTTTATTTTGCACAGAGCTATCAAAAAATATGGACGCGCTAAAAATGTATCTATAGCCTCGAAGGTTTTATTTGGAAAAATAAAGGCTGTACTCCAGTCGCTTTGTATTATTTTATTAACCCACTTCCAAAAAAACGGAGGAGATTCTCAATTTGGGTGGTTTTTTTTAATGTATGTACACCGATAACCTTGAGGTTGATGGTCCGATTTGCGTGACTTTTTTTTATTCAACACAGAATAGCTGCTATTTGGTCCCATATAAATTGCATTTGCATTACTGTTAAGTCGATTGGTAGATTTTCATTGTGTAATAGATGCCTTAATTATGAATTTGGGTTAGATATCATTTCGTCTATCCCACTCAATATAGTTAAGTGAAACAAATTAAGCCTCTTCAACTCATATCCCCCTGGTATATTGACGGAGCTGTTGACGCTCCAATAAGCGATACTTCCGCTCGTCGGTTTACGATTTCCTAGCGCGACTGAACAATTTCCTTGCATCCAATCCAAGTAATCGTTTTTCCGGTGTTAATTTGTATCAATGATCGCTTGATGGGCTCACGGTTCAGTAAATATGAACCCGACATGACTCTTCTGAAATTCTGCGATCCTAGTCTTTTACTAGGACAAAAGCAAAATTAAGGATTGGAATGTTTGTCTTTTTCGCATTTCAAAACCTTGGTTTTGATTTGTTAGAGATTTAAATATAGTTTTTGAATCAGTTATTTTTTTAATTTAACTTAAGTCTTAAAATTGATTTTAATAGGTAAAAACAAGCTTAAATAAAAATATATTCTTACAGTTTTGTTTTATATATTTTTTATAAATTCAAATAATAAAGAATAAGGTATATATCTCGTAATACTAATAATTATATACTTGTTATCTAGCTGAGCTATCTCTCAATTCCTAAAACTCGTAACCGAATTACATAACTTTTTGTTCGTTACAAGTTTAACGTAATGAAATTACAGAATTCTTTGTGACAATATCAAAAAGGTTCAAAAGGGCCTTTAATAAATATTCAAATAGCGGAAGAACCGCGGTGAATGCGACTCGGACTGGACCTTTCTCAGGTGAGATTTGAATTAAATTAAAATTGGTTTCTGGCATTTCCATAATTACGCCATTAGGTAACAGACACCCGACCTAATCTGAAAACAATTTGGGACAAGTGATGCGGATACGCACTTGTGTTATCCGAATTCGGAGCGGTCGTTGGTTTTATTTAACTTTGTATGTATATATTTTATTGAGTGACTAGCGTTTTCATCGAATGACGATATTATATTGAATATAATAAGACTAAAGGACAACTCGTTATGTTGATTATTGTAACGTCCAACGTCTTGACTGAACGTCATTTAGTTATTTAGCGTAATCGACGAATTAACTACTTATAGATTGTGAATTTTTTTCTAATTTGTGTAGGTGTGACAGCATGGATATGGATGGATATGTCACACTATTTTGTATCGAGTATCGCACTTTAATGTATATTTAATGAAAAAAATATCAACACACTGCTAGCAGTGACAGCTGTTTGACGCCATATTTGTTTTGACTAGCGCCGCATTGAGAAAAATTCAATCACCTGACTGACAATACAACATTACAATCCGCTAACTAATTGGACGTTGACTGACGATTGTTCAATCAATGTTCGGCCTAGTATTTCAATTTAATGTCGTCATTCGATAAAAACGCTAGTCACTCAGTGTGTGACATACAGACACAATATGTGACATATATTTTGAATCAGACACTTGCGATAAAAATTTAATAAAAATTTGTTTATTGTATCACACTGAATAATATAAAGAAAAAAAAATAATATAAGTGGTACAAGGTTAACAATATTTTCGCGTGTGAACTGGAGCCTAAGCTGGGGTACCCAGTATTTCAGGACTCCAGGTTCCACCCGCGGTGTGTGTGTGTGTGCGTGTTTGTTTGTGTGGGTATATGTGTAAATGAAAAAGCGATGGCATCCCATATTTTTAACCCCCGACAAAATTAGACTATGATAGGTTTGGTGTGTATGTTTGCGTGTGTCTCCGTGGCGTAAACTCTCAAACTCCAAATTTTCTTAGTTTTTAGATAAGCAAAAATTTTTAAAACTAACTTAGCCCAACTACGTAATTAGTGTATGTTTGCGTGTGTCTCCGTGGCGTAAACTCTCAAACTCCAAATTTTCTTAGTTTTTACGTAAGCAAAAATTTTTAAAACTAACTTAGCCCAACTACGTAATTGGTCTAAGTTACCCCGACTATTTCGAATCTTTTGACAGCTCTTTTAAACCAGCTCTTTTTAGATTAGTAGTTTAGGCGCTACTGTAAAACAAAACTGCCAAAATCCTTTCCATTTCGCTTCACCATAGTAGTACAAAAACAATGTATTACAAAAATGTTTGTGCGAAATTTTGAAATGGCCGTGTAATTATAAATAATGATGCTAACTCCCCGCCCGACCTGCTATAACGTGCAGTACCAAGTTATATTTCAAATTATAAATGCAATTAATGTCAGCAACACAAAATTTTACTCAAAACTAGCTCCATTTGCACATAATACACATCTACTGTTCGCAGTTATACAGTCTATTAGATATGAACAGTTCATGTAACAGTTACTTTTATACATAGTAGTGGTGAAGGCTAATTCTTATACAGGGGAAAACCGTAGCCTGTAAATTAGCTAGGAATTTAGGTGAAGCACTTTGTTATTAGGCACTCTACGCTACTGATACTTAGCCTCAGTTTATAAAACAATAGGCAGACTATTGTTTTATAATTACGAATAAAGCAACGATGAAGCATAAGTTGTCAAGTACAAAATCAAAAGTAAATACAATTTTAATATATAATTTTTTCTGAGTTTCTTGAAAATCATTATCGTTCTACAAATCATTTTATTCATTGTGAAATTGTGTTCGCTTTTGATTTTTCACACAACTGTCTCTATTCTACTGTAATTACAAACATGGTATGGTATGTATTATTATCAGTATTTTATTATGTATTTCTTAGCGTGATTTTAGGACATTAGCCTTTAATATTTTTCTCAATTGCTATAAAATTGCCAAATTTCCTAATCCACACAGTAACGTAAAGTAATATCTAAAGGTTTTTTTGCGTATACATAAAATAAATTAAAATAGCACGATTTTGTTACAACTCTATTAGCAGCGGTCACAAATGGCAGTACGAAAATAATTCGGATTTTAGGACCATACGCTGATGATGATAACGACACAAGCTTTTAAAACAAAAGGCGATAGTGCTTGAAACTATAAAACGTGTGTTCCATTCTCGAAACTTTCCAATCCAGTAGTCTCAAAAGATGACGTAAACACAAAACGGGCCCAAGGTAAGATAAGTTCTTCACATCTCGTAATTAAAAAAGCCTTCACCATCAAAGGATTAGACGAGGCATTTTATTCGTACAACTTAAATAGGTTACCAAGATTACGGCATGGTTCAGGTGAAACGGCAAGTCTTGCATTTAGGCCGTGTGGTGGCCAAGTTTTACGCGGGCGGAATTTTAATTAAATATAGCTTTGAGAGAATCTCGGTTAAAACTAGGTATTAAGCGGCGAGGCGTGGTGATGAAATGTGACAAAATCCAAATGAGAAACGGAAACGTTTTGGGAGGATTAAAAAAATGAGGGAAAAATATAAGGCTCGAAATAATTCGATACATATAAAAGCATCCGTACGACCGGGGGACCCGACCGCTATGTCGTGAAATTGCAATCAATATGCAACTCAGAGATGCGGCTGGGCCGCTTTTAAATAAATCGTTGCACACAATTGCTTACGATTCGGTTCGGTCGCGCGACCGTATATACTTCGAGCCTAAGTGCAAAGCCTAGCTAAATCGTACCAGGACTTTTGTGGGGAGGAAGGAGAGATGAGAGACATTTCGTTTCAAATGTTAGGCTGTCCCGCTCATTTACGCATTATTTGACGCACGTGCGAGCCGGATAGACTGATGTTTGAAACTAATTTCGATGATCGAAAATCGCAGCCCAGACTTGATTCAAGATGCTATCGCTATTTACCGCTTACGAAGTTCGAGGACAAAATGTATGGAATTTGACATAAGGTTCGCTAAATGACAAGCAAATTCGTATGTCATTTAGAACTTCGTAAGTGATTAAAAGCGACTGCATCTTGAATAAGGGCCCAGGTTCCCTCCATCTTATTTAATCATTTGCAGACAGTAGTTTAATCATCATGCATTGCAGTGTTGGTTAAAATTACTCGCGTTTGCTGGCGAAATGGTACTGCATCGCGTAAATATTGCCATTTTAAATAACATTACCAAATCTTATATATAAAAATAAATTGCTGTTCGTTAGTCTCACTAAAACGAGAACGGTTGAACCGAATCGGCTCTTTTTAGTCTTGAAATGTTCGTGGACGTCCAGGGAAGGTTTGAACTGTTTCTATGCTGAACGAAGTGGGCACGGGCCAGCATGACCATTAAATCATACTCGGAAAACGTGTAGTTTCGAATCTCAGTTTGTAGTTTGTACGAATGAAACTTTTTCAGGTTTTTATTACAGTGTACAGTGTACTAGCTGTGCCCTGCGACTTCGTTCGCGTGGTTTTTGAGTGACTTTTTTATGCAGCGCACGCAATGAAAGTCCCCAAATGTGAATAATTTTCCCTGTTTTTGTAACATTTCTCACTGACGCTTCGCTCCTATTGGTTGCAGCGTAATGTTATATAGCCTAAAGCCTTCCTCTATAAATGGACTATCCAACAAAAAATTATTTTTTCAAATCGAACCAGTAGTTCCTGAGATTAGCGCGTTTAAACAAACAAACAAACTCTTCCGCTTTATAATATTAGTAAGTATAGATACGGAAACTCACAAATGGTATATATGGACATATTATCATTCCTCTAAACTTTTTGGGAGAATACTTTATGTTTTGGGCAAGCTTGCGATATATAAAAGCCCCTATCTAAGGTACTTCGGAGAATACTGTATAAATCATCCACTAACTGACTCAAAAGCATTCTTTATATTGCGTACTATAATACAGACTTCTATAATTCGAATGGAGCTTGGGAAAGAAAAATTCCCTTTCCGGATTAGCGAGGCCCGAAGAATATAAACTACTTACGTGTTTGCATTACACTACTTAGCACCATAATCATTGTATTACTGTACTTTCCTTTTCATTTAAATTGTTTCTTGTTTTTATATCGTTTTGTCGCTGTGTATTACCACTGTCAAAATGTTGTGTTGTGTTCCCGATCTAAAATATTTTGTGTTATCGAGTGTAATGTAAAAAACCTGAATAAACGTCTTATTATTATTATTATTACTTATGCCATAAAACGGGAATATAAAGTGATACGTCTTGTAATTAATTTAGAATATATATTGCTATGAATTTGTGTACCCTCGAATATACAATAGTATTTTAAATTGAATATTCTTAAAACTATTATTTAACAAAAATCACTAATTGTTATATGATGAACTATTTTTGTACGAAACTTGAAAAGTAACATAAAAAAGGGATTACAACGGCGGACAAAAATAGATCAATTTAAAATTGCTAGTAGCTAAAAAATGCAAAATTTAATTAAATAATTTTAGGCTAACGTTTTTCCAAAAGAAGCTTATAAATATTGCTGGTATACAATTTAGATATATAGGTTTGAATCCCACCGTGGCGAACTAGTTTATCTAAAAGTTATCTTTAATCGGCCAATCGTAAACAAATTTTGATTCTTATACAGTTGGCCGATTAAAAATAACTTGCTATAGATGACTGTTTTGTCTGAAGATAAAGAAATACAAGTAACAGGGGCAAGGGCTGATTTTTCTTTAGAGGGCTTCCCTCTACCTAACCTTACCTAGCCTGTTATTTATGTGTAAGTAGATATGATTGGAGTTGAGAAGTGATATATACGTAAAGGACTTAAATAGGATCTTTGCAGGTAGCAATAAAGTTTTATATAGTTGACTTGGTAAAAAATATAGAGTTACGAGTGATAAAAATATGAAGAAAAAAAAACAACGGCCCCGATTCTTTTCGAATTTATTTTTTTCGGTTAATTTCGAATCTCTGTCTGTCTCGCTTGTGCAGGTATAATTAGGCAGGTGTAAGCAGGAAAGACGATCAAACCAAAGTAGTTACGAGAATCGGATCCCAAATAATAATTATACCATTTCTAATAACACTGAAACAGTTCGCTATTATGCGGATACATTATGAATTTCTAACTCGATTATCGTAATTTGCGTTGACATGTTGGTTGAGTCCTCATGTGATCCGTCGAATATTAATAATATAACATTTAATTAACTGTTTATTTACTACCTCAACTTATGTATTATCAGTTATTATGAGTAAATTTCGGTTTCGCGACATTTTTAAAGCGGCTAAAACGCCTCATATCTTTTTCCTTATACGCCAAGGTTTGTATTCTGCGATAGTAAACGTAGATGAATAAATTGGATTAAACCTGAAACGTACCACACGCGGAGGGAAAATAATATTTTTGTTGTTTATTTCATTTGTAGTTATTTATGACATATTGCTAACCTCGACTTGAGGTGGGCCGGATGAGCTGACCCCATATTTTCACCCAGAAAGGGTATTTTCCTTTGATAACGTGAAATGTTGGGTTGAATACAAAAAAGATGATATTTCTTACTATAAGGCTTCTTTAATTTCGCCAAAAGTGTATTTTTTTATTTACGAATATAATGCGGGGCGCTCGCTTGTTAGCTTTATCAGATTTTTGCGTGGGATTTTATTTCCTGGCGTTCGCGAAAATCAAGCCAATTTTTTTGCGGATTTTTTCGCAGTTCATTTTTATACACTCTCCGGTGCTTTGATAGCATCTTGATAATATGTGTCTTACTAACAATAGTCGTGCTATTTATACCCAATGGTGAAGATATAAGGGAAAGTAACGATTTTGACATTCTATGTTTTCTTACTGCACCGTGAGCCTAAATTCAATCTGATTTTAATGAAATAAGTGTCAATAAATTCATAATAATCGGGGAACATAGGACTATAAGTACACGAGTTAGAATAAAAGACGTGTTCTAAAAATTGTGATTACACTCACAGATAAAACTAGACGGTCATTTGATAAGGAATGTTTAATTTGCGATTTTACTCGGTTTAGGGCGGATTTTCAATCGTCATACAACTTTAATCTAAGGAATCATATTTGACTGACAGATTTTTTATGAAAAAATGTCTAAGTTATATGTTTATTCAATATATTAAAGTTATGTGACTATTGAAAATCAGCTCGTTATACGTTTTCCATGACGAATTGTATAAAAGAGGTGAATTTAATGTGGTGCATATTGTGTTTGTATGTGTTTCTTATTATATATCGTAGTTTTCCTTTGGCGATTCCGTGATTCAAATTACTGATAATATAGTATTACTGGAGATTAAAAAACCCATTGCTTCTATTACATACAAAACACGAGATCATCTGACTATAACTTTGCTAGTGTCAAACATCTCTTGAATATAAAAAAAAGTTGTTATGAACTTACTTCATGTAAGTGCGTCATTTATTTAACTTATTATAACTGTGATTCAAAAGCAATACATTTGACCGATTGTAATAATGAAAAAAAAAATGTTAGAGAGATAGACACTCCATTTTTTTATTGTTTATAAAATTCGTAACTAAGAATTTACAAACATAATTTTGCTAGCATAACAATATAATTTTAAACAGGTGATACTTAAATCTTTGACGTTCAAAAATACATTCTTGATAAATAAAATAAAAATTATAATATCAAAGTAAAGTTTTTCTGTATACTTACCATAAAGCTCTTAAACAAGCAAACAGCACTTTGTAGCCAAAATATAAAAGAAATTGCCCCAATAAATAAATACAAGTCTGAGAGAGAATTATTGTATTTTTATTGGAGACCTCAAGTTGCCATCGAGCAAACAGCGAGGAGAGTTTCGAGATGTTTCGTTGTCGAAATTCAATAAAGACAAATAGAATAACGCTTAACTTTTATCATCAATATCAATCGGAGCCGGCGAAGTTTTTGATTGCCATACTTAGTGCAGACAGACGAACGAACCGAACTTCCCTCGATTGTTACGGCCAAAATTTAAGGCGTCGTAAATACGAGGAGGCAAATGAACATTATCGGGAGTATTTAAAGCGCAGATGCGTTTTATAATGGACGTAAAAACGAATCACCTCGTAAGTGTCTTTTTTGGAAAATAAATAAATAATACTCACAATGCAGCGCTGAGGGGGCACATAGCCGAGAGCGCACGATAGGCTCGCCGCTCGGCCGCGCCACCGCGCTACCGCATGGCGCCAATCCGCCAGGGCTGCGACCGCGCGCCGATCCCGCGCGACAGCTAAACGCGCCACTAACGCGCGGCGACCCCGCGGCTCACGTGCCGAGCGCGTGCAGACGAATCCCCCCGCCGAACAGTCCGACTGTTGACAATCACACCGATCACCAAATATATCTACCTACGACATGACACGTGTTATCACTCATTTTGCGCGTATTGTCGCATTGCAGGAAGTCTGAATTTTACATTTTATATGCGGTATCTCATGCCGTAAATCGATTCGATACTCACATCGGCATGCCAGGCTTCGTTATCAACTATCGTTTACGTAAACAGGGGCACTCATTTTGCGGGGTCACATGGGCCGCGTGAGTCGGGCCGGCCCGGCTGGAGCGGAGGCCGGGCCTGCCACCGCCGTGTGCGGCGTCGCTGGCTGAGTGAGTGGTCGCGGGCGCGAGCGTTGGAGGCGACACGCGCGTTCGGCACTGCAGCCCGCCACTGAGGAGGGGCGGCCCGGGCGGCGGGATTCCCCGCGCCCCGCGGACCGCCATGTGCCCGGAGCGAGCCTAGTACAGGGTTGTCGCGACCGCGTTACACATTTTCTTGCGTCGAGGCATTTTTGAATATCCACACCACAAACGTTGTAAGAAATCATTTGTTCTGTAAGAGGAAATATTCATTGAACGTCTAACACATAATAAACTACTACCAAATATGACGACAATAATTAAAGAAAATCAAATTACTCTATTGTTATTTTTTACATTAGGGCAATTATAGCTTAGTTATAAAACCAAAGAAAATCTCTCTAAATCTTTTGCATACTTCTAACTTATACAATATATAATACATATAGTATAGATTTAACATAATTCAGCTATTGAATACCATCCGTTTGATACAACTGCGAGACAACGCAAAAACACTAACGCTTCGTAACATTTTGGGGCAGCCCTGAAAATTTCAGTGGTAAGCTCCGACTTCGGCCGAAAGTTGCCGAGTTCTGCCGAGGGGAAAGCCTGAGCCGAGCGCGGCGCCGCCCAGTCGATAAGGCCGTCTCCACTTCCTCAACAAAGACACTACTAACCTATAATAATTACATTTGCCCGCTTACTTTACTATTGTTAATTGTATACATGCACACGATTTGATTCCAATTACGGACGCTATTAACTATTTTTATTTGTGGCATGTAAACTTTGTGATACCATATTAATAATTAATTTTTATACTGCTGGTATTTGGATATTAATAAATAGTGAGCAAACGATTTTATCTATATTTATAGTACTTAGTAGGTACGTGACAAATATCTTTTTAAATAATTTCAATTTAATTTTCAGCTCTTTTTGAACAAAACATTAAGAATTCATCATCGATTTCTTGTAACTAGTTTTATTAAAGCGTTAAAATTATAGTTTAGTTAATATAAATTAAATTTAGTACACTTTTGTATAGTCCTTAAAAATATTATTAAACGTGAAAGTTTTTAATACCAGAAACAGAGGGATTTTATAACTTGAAAGTTGTGTATGTGTGTGTGTGTCTATCTCTGCCATCGTAGCTCTTAAAAAGATGAACAAAATTTGATCTTTTTATTTTGTCTGAAAGCTGACATGTGAGAGTGTCCTTAGCTGAAGCTAAAAAATGATAATGATCAATGACTGTTCACCGCTTTATAATTCGGGAGTCCCCAAAAACTATTTTGTTTCAATTTTTTTATGTATAAAAGTTAGTTGCTCTTCCACGCAAAAACGTTAAATATATTTTTAAATATGACTATTTATGTGCGTTAATATTCACTAAAACATCCTTTAAGTAACAAAATTTCGTGTTTGTATCTGTAACTAAATTACTATTTTAGTTTATTTTATTCGTTTCAATTTTATTAAAAATGTGGCTTACACTACGTTGACCCGTAGCGAAGACAAAAACGCACTAATGAAGCCTCGCCTTTAGTTATTAGGGTAAACACCGAAAAAAAAAAATTCACTCTTTACCACTAACCTCTATAATTTTGTTGTAATAGCGATATTAATACTGTCATAATCCTCAACCATCAATCGAGAACTCTTAACTTCTTCTTTCTTCTCTTATATATAAAAATGAATCGTTGTTCGTCAGTCTCTCTAAAACTCGAGAACGGCTGAACCGATTCGGCTATTTTAGGTCTTGAAATATTAGTGGAAGTCCAGGAAAGGTTTAAACCATTTGTATGCTCAACGACGTGGGCACTCTTTCATAACCTATTGTAGGTAGGTGTAGGTGGTAGATGTAGTTGCAGGTGTAGGTGTTAGATGTAGGTGCAGTCTAGGTGCAGGTGTAGGTGTAAGTAGATGAGGAATATTATACTATGTGTACGTAGTAATCACGGCCCATGATAGTTTAGACAGAATATATTGTCTGTCGGGTGAGCTAGTTATTATAATATGAACGCCTCCGTGGTCAAGTGGTTTAGGACTTTGTGGGTTTGATTCCCGCATTGCGTATAAGTTCGAATTTTTAAAGTTAAATACAGGTTAATGACCTGAATATCTGAAAAAAAGATTGATTCGTGCTTCAGATGGGCATGGAAAAAGTCATTTCTTCGCCTGTTTTCTCGAAAGTCGAGTCGGGTAACCGTGCTGCTGGGTAATGAGAGAGATGAAAAAGTAGAGAAGATCCTTGTGTACAGCGCACACACTGAGGCACTATAAAAAGACTCGTGCGCAGCCAATTTTGTTAGAACTAACACCGAATTCAGTGGTAGAGCTTGTAACAATTATATCATACTGACTCGTACTGCGATGTTGAAATAAAAATTTCCTTAAATAAGAAATAATAATAATATCTATGGACGCTTGATCTCGTCTAACCCCGTGCTAAGTATCCGAAGAACTTGTATTACAGGCACCAGACCACGGAAATATTTTTAATACTTTAATTATATAAACATACTAGCTGTCCCCGCGACTTTGTTCGCGTGGTTTTTGAGCGACTTCAACCGTTTATGCAGCGCACGCAACGAAAGTCTCCCCGTTTTTACAACATTTCTCACTGACGCTTCGCTCCTATTGGTCGCAGGGTAATGTTATATAGCCTAAAGCCTTCCTCTATAAATGGACTATCCAACAAAAAAATAATTATTCAAATCGGACCAGTAGTTCCTGAGATTAGCGCGTTAAAACAAACAAACTCTTTTTTTATAATATTAGTATAGATTTAACTTTTTGTTTTTCGGCAGGATTCGAACTTCCCGCTCGAGCACCAACGTACTCATCCACTGCACTACGGAGGTCGTCGAAATTAAACGTATCGTACAAGAAAAAGCCTCCACGTTGTGTAAGCCAACTGCAGTAACAATACTTCAAACCATTGTTAATACTTTTGTGAAGTTTGAATTTGAGATCACGATTACTCTTGCTTAGATTCCTAGACTAGTTTGGTAAAATAAAACATAATAATGTATTTTATTCAACGCATACATTACATAATAACTAGTTTATTATAATCTTATCGATTTATTTTACAGGAGTGAATTCCAAATTACAAAATATTTAAGTGACAACTTAATAATAGGATTAAAATAACTAAAAAATAAATAATAATACATAGAAATAACAACTAATCTAACCTACCTCTACCTACCCACACTATAAATAGAAAAGCCCCCAGGTCGTCCCCCTCTGACATAGCAATGGCTATCCGTTGTGCTAGGTAGGTACGGTAGATATTAAAAAATAAACAAATAAGACAACACTTGTCACCCCCGAATTGTGAAACAACAAAAATCAAAAATATTGAAGAAAAATAAATACAAACATTTTGTGGAAGCGTCCGTCAAAAGAATCACGCAAATCGGATCATTAATCTCAGCGTAGTTTGAATGGAAAAAAAACCGACTGAATTGAGAAATTCTCCTTTTTGGAAGTCGGTTAAAATATAAGTTAGTCCGCGCATTGTTAAGTTGAATTGTAGCTAACATGAATGATCTGGGGACACGGTCGTGCCCCCGTCAAGACGAGCCAAGCGAAGCGCAAGGGCACTACCTACCTTTTCTCGAAATTTTCGTCGTTTTTTTGAACTCCCATAACTTTGCTTTGGATGATGCTAAATAGTTGAAAATTTCAACATGTAATGACACCAGTAAATACATGAATTATACAAAGTTTGAATGTCGTAGCTATTATACTTTAGATTTTATCGATGTCTAAAAACCCCTGATTTCGTCACTGACTCATTTATAGATCATCAAAATTCTTAGGTTACTTTCGGAAATCTTAGAATGCTGAAGTTATTTATGTAAGCTGTTATTGCTACAAAACCAACAAAAAAATATTAAAATGTAAATGCCGCCATTTTTTCCACCATTTTGGATTCAAAAGGATATGTTAATGTATGTTGAGTGCGTTGCACTACTGCAGTTGTCGCGGTGCTGGGCGTCGTAGCGCTGGGCGTTGGCAGGCGTTGCGGCGCTTGGCGTTGGCAGGCGTCGCGGCGCTGGGCGTCGGCAGGCGTTTGGCGTTGCGGCACTGGGCGTCGCGGCGCTGGGTGTCGGCAGGCGTCGCGGCGCTGGGCGTCGGCAGGCGTCGCGACGCTGAGCGTCGGCAGGCGTCGCGGCGCTGGGCGTCGGCAGGCGTCGCAGCGCTGAGCGTCGGCAGGCGTCGCGGCGTTTGGCGTCGGCAGGCGTCGTGGCGCTGGGCGTCGGCAGGCGTCGCGGCACTTGGCGTCGCGGCGCTCGGCGTCACGGCGCTTGGCGTCGGCAGGCGTCGCGACGCTGGGCGTTGGCAGGCGTTGCGACGCTGGGCGTCGGCAGGCGTCGCGGCGTTTGGCGTCGCGGCGCTGGGCGTCACGGCGCTTGGCGTCGGCAGGCGTCGCTACGCTGGGCGTCGGCAGGCGTCGTGACGCTTGGCGTTGGCAGGCGTCGCGACGCTGGGCGTTGGCAGGCGTCGCGACGCTGGGCGTTGGCAGGCGTCGCGACGCTGGGCGTCGGCAAGCGTCGCGGCGCTGGGAGTCGGTAGGCGTCGCGGCGTTTGGCGTTGCGGCACTGGGCGTCGCGGCGCTGGGCCTCGGCAGGCGTCGCGGCACTGGGCGTCGCGGCGCTGGGCGTCGGCAGGCGTCGCGGCGCTGGGCGTCGGCAGGCGTCGCAGCGCTGGGCGTCGGCAGGCGTCGCAGTGCTGGGCGTCGGCAGGCGTCGCGAGCGTCGGCAGGCGTCGCGGCGCTGGGCGTCGTTGCGCTGGGCGTCGGCAGGCGTCGTGGCGCTGGGCGTCGGCAGGCGTCGCGGCGCTGGGCGTCGTGGCGCTGGGCGTCGGCAGGCGTCGCGGCAATTGGCGTCGCGGCGCTCGGCGTCGCGGCGCTGGACGTCGGCAGGCGTCGCGGCACTGGTCGTCGGCAGGCGTCGCGGCGCTTGGCGTCGGCAGGCGTCGCAGCGTTTGGCGTCGCGGCGCTGGGCGTCGGCAGGCGTCGCGGCGCTGGGCGTCGCGGCGCTGGGCGTCGGCAGGCGTCGCGGCGCTGGTCGTCGGCAGGCGTCGCGGCGCTTGGCGTCGGCAGGCGTCGCGGCGCTGGGCGTCGGCAGGCGTCGCGGCGCTTGGCGTCGGCAGGCGTCGCGGCGCTTGGCGTTGGCAGGCGTCGCGACGCTAGGCGTCGGCAGGCGTCGCGGCGCTGGGCGTCGGCAGGCGTCGCGGCGTTTCGCGTTGCGGCACTGGGCGTCGCGGCGCTTGGCGTTGGCAGGCGTCGCAACGCTGGGCGTCGGCAGGCGTCGCGGCGCTGGGCGTCGCGGCGCTGGGCGTCGGCAGGCGTCGCGGCGTTTGGCGTTGCGGCACTTGGCGTCGCGGCGCTGGGTGTCGGCAGGCGTCGCGGCGCTGGGCGTCGGCAGGCGTCGCGGCGCTGGGCGTCGGCAGGCGTCGCGGCGCTAGGCGTCGGCAGGCGTCGCGACGCTGGGCGTCGGCAGGCGTCGCGGCGTTTGGCGTTGCGTTGGCATCGCGGCGCTGGGCGTCGGCAGGCGTCACGACGCTGGGCGTTGGCAGGCGTCGCGACGCTGGGCGTTGGCAGGCGTCGCGACGCTGGGCGTCGGCAAGCGTCGCGGCGCTGGGAGTCGGTAGGCGTCGCGGCGTTTGGCGTTGCGGCACTGGGCGTCGCGGCGCTGGGCCTCGGCAGGCGTCGCGGCACTGGGCGTCGCGGCGCTGGGCGTCGGCAGGCGTCGCGGCGCTGGGCGTCGGCAGGCGTCGCAGCGCTGGGCGTCGGCAGGCGTCGCAGTGCTGGGCGTCGGCAGGCGTCGCGAGCGTCGGCAGGCGTCGCGGCGCTGGGCGTCGTTGCGCTGGGCGTCGGCAGGCGTCGTGGCGCTGGGCGTCGGCAGGCGTCGCGGCGCTGGGCGTCGTGGCGCTGGGCGTCGGCAGGCGTCGCGGCACTTGGCGTCGCGGCGCTCGGCGTCGCGGCGCTGGGCGTCGGCAGGCGTCGCGGCACTGGTCGTCGGCAGGCGTCGCGGCGCTTGGCGTCGGCAGGCGTCGCAGCGTTTGGCGTCGCGGCGCTGGGCGTCGGCAGGCGTCGCGGCGCTGGGCGTCGCGGCGCTGGTCGTCGGCAGGCGTCGCGGCGCTGGTCGTCGGCAGGCGTCGCGGCGCTTGGCGTCGGCAGGCGTCGCGGCGCTGGGCGTCGGCAGGCGTCGCGGCGCTTGGCGTCGGCAGGCGTCGCGACGCTTGGCGTTGGCAGGCGTCGCGACGCTAGGCGTCGGCAGGCGTCGCGGCGCTGGGCGTCGGCAGGCGTCGCGGCGTTTCGCGTTGCGGCACTGGGCGTCGCGGCGCTTGGCGTTGGCAGGCGTCGCAACGCTGGGCGTCGGCAGGCGTCGCGGCGCTGGGCGTCGCGGCGCTGGGCGTCGGCAGGCGTCGCGGCGTTTGGCGTTGCGGCACTTGGCGTCGCGGCGCTGGGTGTCGGCAGGCGTCGCGGCGCTGGGCGTCGGCAGGCGTCGCGGCGCTGGGCGTCGGCAGGCGTCGCGGCGCTAGGCGTCGGCAGGCGTCGCGACGCTGGGCGTCGGCAGGCGTCGCGGCGTTTGGCGTTGCGTTGGCATCGCGGCGCTGGGCGTCGGCAGGCGTCACGACGCTGGGCGTTGGCAGGCGTCGCGACGCTGGGCGTCAGCAGGCGTCGCGGCGTTTGGCGTCGCGGCGCTGGGCGTCGGCAGACGTCGCGGCACTCGGCGTAAATTTGTTTTTTATTTAAAATTACCGCGAATATGCAGGCAGCTAATAGTTCAAAAAGCATCACGTTTTAACTGAAATGTAGAGTAAGTGAAGCTAAGCCTAGTAAAGTAAGGGCGCATAGATCAAGAACTTTGGTTCTACATGAGATTTGTCCACTTTTTGATAGATTTTGATCAAGGTGCTTGTAGATTTAGGGCGAGTAGTCTTTAGAGCTTGGCTTTATACGATGTCTGATAACATTTCTTGAACTTAACAGAGCTTGGCTTTATACGATGTCTGATAACGTCTTGGCAACATTTTTACATGAAAATGTTTTTGGTGGGATAGCTAATGACACTATCGATCTCGCCAGCTTCCCAAAAAATCTAGATCCAAATCAGTTCATCCGTCTAGGAGCTAGGATACACATTTAAAAAAACGTAAAACTGTTTAACCCGTATACCTTTTTTCGTCGGAGGTTAAAAACAAAGTCCTCCGCGTCTGTCGTCTGTTCGCGATAAATTCAAAGACTGCAATGCTGATTTCACCAATATACAAGGTGTATATACAATACTTTAGGGTGTGTATGTGCCTCCTATGTAGGGTATACTGTGAGAGTACTGAAACACTTACTTTTGATTTTCATGTTTGTATGAGAAATGCCCCAACATCATAAATTGTAAAAAAAAAAGTACCTCTTTGCGCTTGTTGCCTGTGTACTTTCTCAGTAAATACCATATACACAGTACACACCCTAAAGTATTATCACACATTAATATTATAGACTGTATATAATGGTTTTCGAAGAAGGTTTTAATGTATTATTTAGTCCCAGTAGATGGCGCTGATGTCATTGCGTCAAGAAAAAATTAATTCTAGTTACAGTACAAACTTCTCCGTGATAGCTAGCTTCATAAATTATTTTATTTTTACACAATTTTCGTAAAGCATTAGTTTACACTCTACATACCTATATTGTTATCAATATTCCTGGGTCATGGATGTGTATTAAATTTGTGTACCTATAATATAATAAAAATCTTAAATATGTGTATAGTGTAAAAGTATTAAATATATTTCCGTTGTCTGGTACCTGTAACACAAGTTCTTCGGATACTTAGCACAGGGCCAGATTGACGTGGTGTGAAGCGTCCATAGATATTATATTATTATTTATAAATTCATTTTATACAGGCTATAAAAATAATAAGTAATAATACTTTACGGTGTATATGGGTCCGTATATAGATTTTACTGTGAAAGTACCTGCGATGAAAGGTTCCTCTTTCATCGCAGGTACTTTCATTTTTTTTAACTATTGTATGGGCAAATGTATGATGTTGAGGTATTTCTCATAGAAACATGAAAGTCAAAAGTAAGTCTTCTAGCGCTGGTACTTTCACAGTATACTCAACATAAAAGGAACACACCCTAAAGTATTATCACTAATTTATATTACACCTTGTACAATACGAATTCACGTGCAAACAAAACAGTTAATTTATTTATTCAAGCGTAAATTTTATCACCAATGAAGAAATTAAAAAAACAAAAAATCAAGGCAGCTTCATTCATTTTGCTCAAAAGGAATTACAGTCAAGTGCCCCTTGATCGCTGTTCGATTTCCAATTAATTTAGATTGGAATCGAATCGGATTTATATGACTTTATAATGAAATTGATCAATCTCTTCCAGGGCATTTCCTGGGGTTTTCTAGAATTTTCTAGAAATATTCGTTTTTATTTCCCTCGCTCAAGTGAGCGACTATTGAAAATGGAGTATTTCCTGAGTACGTACGATATTCGATCTGAAATGTTTAAACCAGAAATACATGTACCTAAAGATTTTGCACGGGTGAGCATTTTAATTTGCTTGCACCCAATAAAAAAAAAAAACCCCCGACTAAGCGACATTCCTATCACACCTAACAAACGACCTGATGCCCTTGAATACCTGAACCGATTTCCACCAACCGTAGCTAAAAACACTCTCCATTGATATACCTTTCAAACGAAAACCGCATTAAAATCGGATCATCCGTTTGGAGCTCCCAAATAGCTTAGCTATGTTTGGTGGAAATCCTTTCAGGTGATGCCACAGACATACTCAATTACACAGACACATAACTCATAACACCTCGTCATTTTTGCGTCGGGGGTTAAAAACAAATTAAGATTTTAGAAATTATTTTGTACAAATAACATTATTGTCTTCTAACTTAGACTTTTGTTATGCGCTGTTTTCATGAATTTATTTAATCGGATAAAGAACATAATCGCGTTTGTTGTTCCTGTAAATATTTTTTTGGAAAGTTTTTTTTTTTTATAGTAACTATATAAACCATTTAACTAGATTAATACAAACTCACGACAGTATTGCCCGCTTTCAGCCAGTACATTCCCTTAAGCTGATAGACTGATGTATCAAAGGAAGGTTTTAATTTAATTATTAAAATTTAAGCCTACAAACTAAAAATATTGCTTACGTATTCCCTTAAGAATATTCAGTATAAATTAAAATAGAATGCTGTGTTGAAACAACTGGCATTTTAGATTATCAATATTAACGTATTGAGCGAGAATATAATACAATTTGTATAATACATATTACTATCATTTAATTGTAACTCATTTATTACAACATCATAAAATGTACCCATCATAGGCATAAGTTACTGTACAAATAAAATGAAATAAAAAATAAATATATTACAGCATAGGCATACACTAAGAAGATTTTTTTTTAATCAAAAAGTCTGTTGTCATTGGAGGTGTATATATAATATATTTCCTTAATTAATTTAATTGTATACTGAATAAAATTCAATTTCGAATTTCTTTTCAATGCAGCCATTTCGCGTTCCGGTGTGAACTGACGTTAATGTAAATATTTTTAACCCACCAATACTCAACTACCCAAACCTCGTTAGCGCGCTCGACATACTGTCAAACTGACTCGTTCAACTTACGGTGACAGTTTTTGAGAAAATATTTAGGACAAAATAAAAAATATTAGCATATTTCATTGAAACCAGGCCAGCTACGCAGGAGTTATTTTATAGTGGCCAAGTGTGTGCGCAATACACAAAGACACTCTCTCTATCTTTTACTCTCATAACCAAGTAGGACGGTAACGGTGGCACAGGACCAACTTTTTACATGCCCGTCCGACGCATGGATCATCTTTCTTGTCAGACAATCAGGTCATCGTCCTGTATTGTCGTAACCAAACTTGAATACCACATTTTTTGTTGATCCAACGCGGGAATCGAACCCACGACCTTCGAGTCGAGAGCGAAACTCTGAACCACTAGACCACGAAGGCGTTAGTAAAAACTGAATTAATAAGATTCCTGCAACGCTAAATTATAACAGCAGTTACATGAAGTAAAATTATAACAACATCAATTATTAATGTAAAAGTTTTGTGAGGGTGGGTGGTTGGATATACGAATGTTTGTGACTTTTTCACGGAAAAACTACTGAACTGATTATAAATTATCACAGGCTAAATTTAAAAGAATGCAATGTTCCCGTCGTATATGTAGCAACATCACGATTTCGAGAAAATTTAGTTCAAAATATCACTTAAATATTTTAGAATACGTCGTAAAGTATTAAGTACATTAATCTAAAGATCCGTCTCTAGAATAAATGTACTTAAAACGTTACTACTTATCTTAAAATGTTTAAGCGACAGTTTAAACTGAATTTTCTGGGTTTTTTTTTTTGCGACGTATCACTTTCATTGATTCGTGTCTTTAATTGCGTCAGACATATAATTTTATCTAGTCTTACCATAGTGTTATAGACATAAAATCGAAATCACGTTACTTTAAATCTTATAAAAAATAATATAAAAATATTATGGTATACTCTACTACAATTTAGAACATAAATAATATTTTACTAGTTGACCCGTGCCCACTTCGTTGAGCATAGAAACCGTTTAAACCTTCCCTGGACTTCCACGAACATAATTTTAAAAAATAGTCGAATCGGTTAAGGCTTTCTCGAGTTTTAGCGAGACTAACGAACAGAAATTCATTTTATAAAATATAAGATACAGTAATAATACACAAACAGCTTGCACTTATTTACACTTTATTTATATTTATACATTTCTCCTGAAATATCATATTATCTTTGGCATCCAAGTATCTACATCAACAATATGTTTCACATACTAACTCTAAGGAAATTTACTTTAGCAAAACGATAACTATACAAAGTAAGGATGTAAATTGTTACCCTAGAGTTAACTGACAAACTCGCAGATTGGATTCTGTCATACATCAGGCTTTTCTTGTACACGATCTAAACAGTAACTTGCATCGACACGTGATGAAGCGGCGGCGGAATTAAATTATTGCGCTAAAACGCACTTAAAGTGTCAAAATACTTAATACTAAAATGCACCAAAGTGCCAAAGTACTTAACACTAAAATGCACCACAGTGTCAAAGTCCTTAACACTAACATGCGCTGACGTGTCAAATACATTATCCCCTCATTTGTTCGATTATGTAGTAGATACAACAAAATAGGGTTTTAAGCGATTAAAGGATTGGATATGACTGGGATTTGAATTATGAGTTGTGTTACAAATAGTGGTCATAATTTTGGACGTCCTGTTGGAGTTTGGTTGGCAATATGCATTATATGATTAATGAAAATTTTACAAAGAATAGCTGGTAATCGTAGCCTGGATTAATGAAACTAATTATTATTTCACAAAGCTGTCCTTATAGAATGGATTCTTTTTATACGAACGACGTTTAAGACAGCATATAGTGTATATGTAAGTGTACGCGTTTAGATTAATTATATTAATATTCAAGTTCGATACTCATCTATTATCCGGGAGCAAAACGAACAAAAAAATGATGTTAAATATCTATACTAATATTATATAGCGGAAGAGTTTGTTTGTTTAAACACGCTAATCTCAGGAAATACTGATCCGATTTGAAAAAATATTTTTTTGTTGGATAGTCCATTTATAGAGGAAGGCTTTAGGCTATATAAGATTACGCTGCGACCAATAGGAGCGAAGCGTCAGTGAGAAATGTTGCTAAAACGGGGAAAATTATTCACATTTGGGGACTTTCGTTGCGTGCGCTGCATAAAAACAGTTTAAGTCACTCAAAAACCACGCGAACGAAGTCGCGGGGACTGCTAGTATGATATATAGCTTAAAACATCCACGTCAGATTTATAACAAAAAAATGTGTGGGACTCGGGGGCTACCGCGGTAAACATTATGCAATTATATAATAATATACAAGGTGTAAAATTAATGAGTGATAATACTTAAGACGAGAGTGATAGCACTGAAAGACATACTTTTGACTTTCATGTTATTATGAAAAACCGCAACATTATACATTTTCCCATACAATCATTTTAAAAAAGTGCCACAATCAGCGCTGCTACTTTCTCAGTAAACTATATTTCGAGGCACGAGACCCATTCACACCCTAAAGTATTATCACTCATTAATATTATAGCCTATTATAATAGTTTTGTGGGAGTATGAGTGGAAGCCCCAAAGGGAGATCTCCGACCGAGAGAGATGGTATGCTCGGTCAGGCCGAAGCCCACTGTACTAGATTTCAGATGTCGTATATATAGCGCCGGACTTAGAAAACTTCGATAGAGCGATGCAGGATGTGGCGCTAGTAGTACCTACCGCTACATCACTCCCCCCCGAAGATCGGAGGTCGAAACTTGAGTAGTCTTGTGCTTGAGTCGCCAGTGCCAGTGAGTCGGAACTGTGCTGCTGCTGCACGGGCTCCAGTGAGTCGGAGTGCTGCCGTGCGGGCCGATGCTACGTGCTGAACCAGGAGAGATGTGCTCTGCTTGCTGACCGGTCGTGTAGTGAGAGTGCCCGTTGAAGGCGATGAGGGTTCGACCAGGCCGCGCTGCGTTGCGGCTAGTGGACGAAGTACCCGAAGTGGCTGAAGTTGGCTGGCGTGGTGCAGAGGGTCGGGGAGTGATGAGGATGAAGGAGGCGTGTTCTGTCGAGGGTCACCAATGTGGGAGTACGAGTGGAAGCCTCAAAGGGAGATCTCCGACCGAGCGAGATGGTATGCTCGGTCAGGCCGAAGTCCACTGTACTAGATTTCAGATGTCGTATATATAGCGCCGGACTTAGAAAACTTCGACAGCGCGATGCAGGATGTGGCGCTAATAGTACCGCTTCAGTTTCCTCTAAATAGATATAATTATCGGCCAAGCTACATGGTAGGCGGGGAGGGGATGTTAGGTTCTATTTTCGTTACGGATTTCTCGATTCAGTCGCCGCTATGCAATAGCTTAAAAACGACATCAAAATTCATTTGGGACCTATAAAACACACACCCACACAGATACGTCAAATGTATAACGCCTCCGTGTTCTAGTGGTTCTAAGCTTGGCTATTGACTCGGAGGTCGAGGGTTCAAATCCCGCCGATGGAACAAAAAGCTTTAAATGTTCCTGAGTCATGGATGTGTATTAAATTTGTGTATTAATATAATAAAAATCTTAAATATGTGTATAGGTATTAAAGTATTAAATATATTTCCGTTGTTTGGTACCTGTAACACAAGTTCATCGGATACTTAGCATGGGGCCAGATTGACGTGATGTGAAGCGTCCATAGATATTATTATTATTATAACACGCCCATTTTCTTCGGTGGTAAAAAGACTTCCTTTATTAATCTGTAATTTCGTTATTCAATGCAACAATTTCTACGGTGATCATACGTAAGGTGATGATAATAATTTCGGATTGTAATTACCAAAAAAATACATTCTTAATGGAGTGTAAAGCCGAGATAAGCTTCGAGCTAGAGCGGAAATATTACATAAGATCGTTTCAGCTCAAATGTTATGTGGAGCCTGCATATCTGTATAATGGAAAAATGATTTACCTACCTAATGCATTTAATCTTAAACGCCTCCGTGGTCTAGTGGTTCAGAGCTTCTCTCTCGACCCAATATCCCCAAGTTCGGGGATTAGATTCCCGCGTTGGAATAACAAAAAATATTGATTTCTAGTTTGGTTAGGACAATGCAGACTGATCACCTGATTCACAAGAAACTTGTGTGCATGTTTGATTTTCAAAATGAGGAACTGTAGTATAATGGTATCTCAAAGTTATAATGACTGTTATTTTACACCCTGTATAGATTCAATACACCTAGATATTAGGTAATTACTTTATCAATAAAATCGCCCTGAGGTGCGACTTGACGAGGCTTGAAGATATAATAATAATTTCATATTAAAATGCTTGCGAGCAGATTTTTTTTAATAAAAAAAATATTTTTTAGAATGAAGGAATGAGAAAAGGTATACAATCAATCCAAGGATAAAGTGACTGTTATTTTTACACCCGTTATATTCATAAAACCATATTTCTACAAAAGTAGAAATTACAATATAAAGAATACGACGAATATAATTATATATTAATTAAATGTAAACGAATTAATTTATGGAAACAAATACCCCCGAGCAATATTTCTAAATGGAATTGAAATTAACAAATTGTATCGTCTGTCGGCAATTGCCTTCATGATAAATAACGTTTTAATTAAGCGATTGTTTCTGTGAATACATTTAATTGATATTTTAGTAATAAAGGTCTAATCGAGTTGAGACTGATTGGGCTTAAAGGTATAGTGATTGTCAATAATAGTTGAGAATTCAATTATGAGTTGCTCTGTGGGTTTCTGTAAAATGTTATTGTACTATTGCGATGTATTTATTATTTTGTTGTTAAGTTAGCTGTTTCTATTGGCGCGTATATACGCTGATTCATGGTATATGTTAAGCCGAATAGTGTGAAGAGAATGACGCATAGAGCATTTTTTGTTCGGGCCCGTACAATAATATGCAAGAAAACAACATGCTTTTTAATTATCAGATATAAATTTTATGTGATTAGTTCCTGGGCCTTTAAGGTGCGATTCCACCGGTGTTCTGAGCTGTCGCGAACATTGTGCGTAACAGATGTTTGTTCCGGTGGACTCGCTAACGCAACATTAACAAATTGTCACAGCTGGAATTCTGAAAAAAATGTTGGCTAAGAATTAATGTTCTGAACACTATTTTGGTGGAATCGTACCTCAATCCTGCCAAAGGAACAAAAAGTTTTCTGCGTTCCTGGGTCATGGATGTGTATTAAATTTGAATATTAATATAATAAAAATCTTAAATACGTTAATAGTATAAAAGTACATTAGTATCCGTAGGGCTGCTGGAAGAAATTTCTTGTTAGAAATAAGCAGTACCTTTGTGTCATCTTTCTTTGTAAAATGTATTGTTGTGAATTTTCTTGTGTGCAATAAATGTGAAATAAAAATAAAATAAATAAATTAGGTTGGGAGAAACTTTTCTTTCTATCTAAAAGTATTAAATATATTTCCGTTGTCGGGTAGGTTACCTGTAATACAAGTTCTTCGGATACGTAGCACGGGGCCAGATTGACGTGGTGTGAAACGTCCATGGAAAAAAAAAACAAGTATCTATTTAAAAGAAGAAAATAATTTCACTAATTGAAATAATACCGCTTTAAGACTCCTTGGTAAGTGTAATTGGTATAATTTACTCTGAACAAAACATATATTCTAAAGAAGTTTTACTTGAAAATGATAAAATGCTTACAAAATACTTATTGTATCGGAATTGAAATACATACAAATTTGTACGGCTGTAATGTAATATCGCTATTACCGTATTTGTCATCAGCCAGGTAACACAGGTGTATTGTAAACAAAATAGCAAACAGAAGTTTTATATAAATTTTTGTATTTCACTTAGATTCGACATGTTTCTGTTTAGTTTTATCATACGAATGAAAAATATTTTTTGTAATGCATTAATGTGTGCGCAGTACAGGACGATTCATGGCCCATAATTTAAGCCGAATATAGTATGAAAAGAATGACGCATAAAACATTTTTTGCTTTGGCACCTCATATACATTACTTATCATAACGCGACAAAAATAAAGATCTCCATAAAAGTCACAAAACAGATGAGTTTCAATACTGATCAGGTCAACGACCAGTGCGTTCGTGTGTATAGAATAGGAGCCCGCAAGCCACAGCATAGTAAGCTTAACTCCTTGTGGTCACTTTTGACATTTGATTTTTTTTTAGTTATATTAAGTAATTTATATGAGGTGCCAAAACAAAATATGCTATACGCGTCATTCTCTTCACTCTATACAACATATTAACCATGAATCACCCTGTATACAGGGACACGCTTTCTTCTTTTTACTCTAATAACCCAGACAGTTACCCGACACACGAATAGCTATGTAATTAGTGTATATTATATTAGAGTATCGCCCGGTTTCTAAAAGGCTGATCAAATTGATCAATTTTATTGATCAAATTGATCAATTTTATTGATCAAATCAGCTAATCTGAACGCTGATTGGTGATCATCTCTTCGCAGTCACTGTTTTCACCAATGTGCGTTCAGATTAGCTGATTTGATCAATTGATCAATTTGATCGCCCTTTAAGACACCGGACGGGTGTCTAGTTAATACAATGAAGAAAATGCACTTTTATAAAATGACAACTCGGGAAGTCTTTATCGTTCTCAAAGTTATGGAGTTTAACTGTCACTTGGCACTAACTTTTTAGGGTTCTGTACCCAAAAGGTTAAAAACGGGACCCTATTAGTAAGACGACAACGACGACGAAATTCGAAAATATTCTAGTGTCACTTAGCGAAGCTTATGTCAAATTCCATACTTTTTTTTTTTTTTTTTAATAATTTATTTAAGGTCGCTCAAACATCGTTTGAGTTATATACGTTTTGTTTTCACATAACATGTAAAAAGTCGATCCTGCGCCTGTTCTCTCGCAAGTTGTGTCGGTTAACTGACTAGAAAGAGTAAAGGGAAGAGATTGTCACACTTGGGCACTATAAACTGACTCCTGCGTAGCTAGCCTAGTTTCAACGAGCTACTAAACACTAAATAAATATTTAAGGGGGGCTTCGATATAAAAATGATTTTTTGGGTACTGTACGGACCCCTTCGTCTACGAATTGGGCGGTATTTTTTTTACATATCGCGAATAATTTGATAACATTAAGTCCTCTGAGTGCTCTTTTTAATGGCTATAAAATTATGTATCTCAAACGTGGCGTCTCTTGAGATGTATCGTGTTCTAAAATGTTATATTGCTACATTTTGTAGCATGAATGGTGTTTATTGAAATAGTATCATGAGTCTTGATCGTTTTGTGGAATTTTGTAAAGTTTTATTATATTTGTCATGTATACGCCTCTGTGGTCTAGCGGCTTAGAGCCTAGCGATTGACTCGGAGGTGATGGGTTCAATTCCCTCGTTCACTCTCACTTTCTCTTTCTTCACTAATGAGAGTGGGACTGATAACTGACACGACTGGCGGGAGATCGGGTGCACATGCTCATCCGACGCATGGATCATCTTTCTTGTCAGACAATCAGGTTATTAGCCTGCATTGTCCTAAACAAAGAAAACAACATTTTTGTTGTTAAAATCACATAATACTGCAGAAGTAGTGTCACTGTCACCATTGCGGCACCGCAGCGTTAATTTCCCTGGTATTTATATGGAATCTTGCACACGGCGTCTTGACGGCGGAGGCGAGCGTTTTTTTTTCTTTATTTTGGCAACAAACAGTTATATACAGGATAATATTTTCAACTTATATGATTTTTACAATAAACTTACAGTGCCGAAAAGAAAGTAAAAATTAAATTAAATCTCAAACTGACTCCTAAAAATATTTTGCAAAATTTTTATAGAGATCTATCTTTAAATGCTGTGTACTACTGTAATTAACTGTTGTGCTAGAACTGTGCAAACGGAATTAGATTAGGGGCCAATTTTTCAATCGTCATATAACTTTTATCCGTCGAATAAACATGTGACTTTGACATTTATTCCATACAAAATCTGTCAATGTCACATATTTATTCCTTAGATATTTAACTTTTGTTATCTGACGATTGAAAAATAGGCCCTAAGTTATTAATGTAATTAGCTGGGAGTATCTATTAAATAAATAAATAAATATATAAAGTGAATGTGCGTTGTCGCAATTCTCTCAATTTGTATAGACGTACGCCGCAGCTCTTGCGGCACCGCCACCATGGTAACGTGTGAAAACTCCCTTAGAGATAATATTTTTGCTACTTAACAATTGAATTCTATCTTTGGAATCCACATTGAACAAAGTTCGGAATACTCAAATTTTTACAAGTCACTTCATGCACGGTCGACGACAGATTAAGTTTGACCGTTTTCGACCTTATGAAGTAGCAATAAAGTTCACAAGCGGTAAATCGGATGTGTGCGCGACTGTACGTATAACAATATTCAATTGTGTCGGTTAGACAAAGTTCGGAGTAAAAGCATTCCAAGTATCTGTTATCTTATCCTTGAAACCTAATCTCCGAATAGAGTTAACAATCGAAACGAATAAAACACAATCAAAAGATCCACCCATCGGCTGATTACGTAAAATAGCAATCAGCAAAAATCACGCGATAGACGCGCAATCGATTACTGTTTTTTTTATAGGGTATTTTATAGAGCGAGACGAAAAGGCACGGAAAGACGGACCATCTGATGGTAAGCGGTCACCCGCGTCGCCTATGAACATGGGCAACACCAGACTAATCACCAATGCATCGTCGGCCCTGAAGGAGAACTTTTTTAACACCAAATGTCAAAAATAGTGCTAATCGCACGCTTTTGTGTTTGAATGCACATTTTCTTCATTGCTACGACACTAGCGCCAATAACAATCTAGTGGCGATCAAAGGAACTAATAATAAATGTTACGTCAATCAATTATAGACGCGCAATCGATTGCTGAACGTCAAAAAATTGTGCTGATCGCTCGCTTTTATGTTTGAATGCACATTTCCTTCATTGATACGACACTAGCGCCAAGAACAATTTAGTGGCCTAAACTAATAATTAAATGTTGCGTCAAACAAGTATTGGCTAAAATAAATTTTCTGTATTTTAATAATATTAACTACCCTTCTATTTAATTTGGTTTTGGCGCTTATGCACTTATTACCTTTTAATGATCGATATAATATAATAATATCTATGAACGCTTCTCACCACGTCAATCTGGCCCGTCTAAGTATCCAAATAACTTGTGTTACAGGTACCAGACAACGGAAATATATTTAACTAGCGACCCGCCCCGGCTTCGCACGGGTACAATGCTGATACTAAATTAAATACACTACAGAAAAACTATGAACGTTGTATTTTGCCATGCGTGTGACTAAAAACAAAAGATAATCTACAATCATCAAGAACAAAAGATAGCTATTCTATTAAGTTTTTTTTTCTGAACTTACTTAAGATTTTTGAAAATAATTTCCTTATTATTAAATTAATTGATTATTATTTATCGTAACTTATAATTATTAACTGATACGTTGTCGCGCTGAAAAGCACGTTTTTATCAAGTACTGTTATTTTCATCGCTAGAGAGCTCCGATAATAAACGCGTCCGATTGCTGCTAAATTCAAAGTGCTTTATGGAGAACCGCGGCCTCCGACGCGCTATTTAGGCATGCCTCCCCGCACTGCCCCGTCCGGCCGGTACCGCCCGCCGAAAACGCAAATTTTAAATTTGTAATATCTCCGAAAATATTTGTTTAATTTACATGCTGTAAGGAACCATATTGATCTATATTAATTGCACACTGTATTTAAGGTACTTAATTCGATAAGGATTAATGCCGTATTGCTTAAAATAGCTTCGTAAATAAGCCATTTTTTCACGTAAAAAGTAAACAATAAAAATGGTTAATGTGGGTTATCCCTAAAATATAAACATATACAATTGCGGGCTTTTTTGTAGACCTTTTTATGGTGTACAATACTGTAGTACATTAATTTGATCTAACTCGTAGGGTTTAGGCAGCGTTTTTGCTAAAATAGGTTAATTTACGACATCACGTTAGAAACCTCTAAAATTAGCAATGTTGCCTTAGTATATTATGCATGTATTATACATATAAACCTTCCTCTTGAATCACTCTATCTGTTGGCACATCCCATCAAATCATAACCGCATCAAAATCCGTTGCGTAGTTTTAAAGATTTAAGCGCACATAGGGATATAGGGACAGAAAAGGCGACTTTGTTTTATACTATGTAGTGATAGTGATAAATACTAATACTAATTATAATATACACACATTTAAGATTTTTATTATTTTACACACAAATTTAATACACATCCATGACCCAGGAATGAAAAGAGATAAAATTTAAGAGCAATTTTTGCGATCGCTTTTGCAAGATATACGTAATACGCCCGCCGAACACTTAAACAATTTCAATCAGCCGAATCCCAACAATATTAATAATGTAAATGAAACACAAAACCCCGGATCAATGATTAAATAACGACTTTCAGATATTGTAAAGGATCAGGCATCGCCATGGGGCGAGCTCAGACTCATTCATACATTTCTTTATTCCCTTTTGTTCTACGCAGTTCTATAATGGAAACTGTGTTGTTAACAAAAAGACTCGTAACAATGTATACAATAGTATTGTTTATGGTCGTGAATAATCTATATTTTTGTAACTTAAAATATAATGACTAGACAGGCCTGTCGAAATATTCATAACGATTATGAAGTGTTTGGGATCCAAGCGCAGTCAACCTGGAATAGACCAGAAAATCAAAGATATTTTGCTTCCATTTTGACGACCTCAAAGTGGCGCGTTCAGCCCGTTCAGCGCGTTGATGCTGGACCGCGAGGCTGCTGGTTCGAATCCCGCCAAAGGAACAAAAAGTTTCAGTGTTCCTGGGTCATGGATGTGTATTAAATTTCTGTAATAAAAATCATAAATATGTGTATAGTATAAAAGTATTAAATATATAATTACGTTGTCTGGTACCTGGTATACATGTTCTTCGGATACTTAGCACAGGGCCAAATTGACGTGGTGTGAAGCGTCTATAGATATAATTATTATATTATTATTTTGCTTCTAATAAAAACTTAAACTTGCTAAAACTTGTGCAACAAAAATGGCTACTACCGGTTCAACCCTACCCTGCCGAGAAGACCGGCCGTAAAAAACGCACTCCGGGATACATTCCTATCCTCATATTGGTTCCTTATGTTTACGCGAGTTAAGCAGAGCTTAGGGCTGCTATAATAACAATAGCTCCCCTCATCGAGTTCGGTGTCGGTAGCCGATTTAATTGAAACCGGGCCAGCTAAGCAGGAATTATTTTTATAGTGCCCACGTGTGAGCGCAATACACAAAGACACTCTCTCTTCCTTTACTCTCATAACCCAGTGGGACGGTAAACCGACACGACTGGCGGGAGATCAGGCGCAGGACCGACTTTTTACATGCCGATCCGCTGCGCGGATCATCTTTATTGACAGATTTCTTCAGACAATCAGGTGATCAGCCTGCATTGTCCAAACCAAACTTGAAAACAACATTTTTGTTGTTCCAACGCGTTCCAAATCGAACCCACGATCTTCGGGTCGAGAGCAAAGCTCAGAACCACTAGACCACGGAGGCGCTTAGGGCTACAGGACTGGTTTTGCAACCTGTATGGTGGTGGGGCTTTGCACGATCGTGTTAACATTATTGCTTGTGTGGTGGTGGTGTTTTCATGTTTTTGCTTGCGAGTGTACGCATAAGCAGTGTGGGAGGAGGGAGGTGCATTAAACACATGCCTATGCGTACACTCATCTGCTTGCAGGTTGTGGTTATAATTGTTTCGCGGGATATTGCTAGATATAATATATTTAAATTTTATAAAATTAAGCGCAAAACTATCTGTAACTAGTTAAATTTCTACTTCACATAGATAGAGCTGATGATGATTGCTGCCACCAAATATTTAGCGGTAACAAAAATGTTGCAGTCGATTAAAACAAACTTGAAATAATAAAAATCTATTCCCAATTGATCCGGGTTCAATTGAAACCTCGACATTTTTTAATTAGAAATATATGGCGTGCATTCATGCGCTCAAATAAAATGTGGTGATCATTCGCCGCTTGTTTCGCCGCAGACGAGCGTTTTTTAATAAATAATTTTAGACCCTTATTAACTTCTGCGCTATAATGACTCCGTAGCGCAGTGGTCAAGCGCGATGGTGCTAGAGCGGGAGGTCGTAGGTTCGAGTCCCGCAGAGGGAACAAAAAGTTTTCATGGATGTTTAATAAACTTGTGTATACTTAATCTAATAAAAATCTTCAATGTGTGTATAATAACAGTATTAAATATATTTCCGTTGTCTGGTAACACAAGTTCTTCTGTAACATTCGGATACTTAGCACGTGACGTGGTGACGCCAGATTGACGTGGTGTGAAGTGTCCATGGATATTATTATTATTATTATAATGCGTAAAATGGTGGCTTCATTAGTACACCGAGTGCGGGGCAGTAGGAATAGTGTCCTGAGCATGATATGAGACAGAACAGACACTGCTCTTCTCCGCAGGCTCACTGAGCTCCATTTAAGGAGGGTCAGGTGATAGCCTGGTGATTATTATTATATTTAGGGGTGATTTTTCAATCGTCATATAACTTATATTTGTCGAATAAACGTGTGACTTTGACAGAATTTGTATGAAACAAAATATGTCAAAGTCATATTTTGTTTCATACAAATTTATTTTCATACATTTATTCCTTGGGTAAAAGTTCTCTGACAATTGAAAAATCGCCCCTTAGTGTGTCTAGATTCATTTGTTTTAATATTTCATAACTTTTAAATAGGGAACTTAAGAACCTATTCGACACAAAAAAAGGGATTGTTTCACTTTTAAAAACGAAGAACTTTACTTATGTAACATTTTTTTTTCTTTATTGAAACGTAAAAATCAAGATAGTAAAATGTAGATTATACTTATTTTAATGTTTTCCTATATTCTATGTTATGAATATTATGGTTCAAAAAAAATTATAGTGCTATAATATTAACAAAGTTGTTCCTGTATACGGGACCCATTTACACCGTAAAATATTTATCACTCATTAATACAAGCTGAATATTTGATAACATTTTGCTGACGCTTATTTCTGCGCATTCGTTAGTATTTAATTTAGTAAAAAAAAATATAACTAGTAAGCGGCAAGTAGGATTTTGATATAATTGTACCTACTCAGATATTATGCTAACAAAGTTATTGAAGTTTTAAAATATTACGTTACATGTTGTCATGATGCCAAAAACAACCGTTTGCACTGCCCCAGCGTGGCCTCGGAAATCGTAGGTAGTTTTGATGGCTGGTTGCCAATAATCCTTTCTAATTTTTAGAATCCATTTTAGTTTCATTCACCAGGTTCAGTTGAAAACTTTACTATGTTGCAATAGGCTAGTTTTACAAATTTCAAAAATGAAATATGTGTAGTTGGAAGTAGGAAGTCATTATAATAAAAATCTTACAGAAACTTCGGGGATACAAACATTACATACAAACCGTTTAAACCTTCCCTGGACTTCCATGAATATTTCAAGACCAAAAATAGCCGGATCGGTTCAGCTGTTCTCGAGTTTTAGCGAGATTATCGAACAGCAATTCATTTTTATATAATATAAGAGATATATCGCTCTTTTTCTTTTAAAGGGTAACATGCTCGCAACGCGAACAAGCCCTCGTTAATAAATCAAAAATTTTTTTTTTTTTTTTTTAATCATTGATGTGATTTTTCACATGGCACTCGTAAATACGAGTCATATTAAAATTTCTAACAAAGAATTATCCGTACATAAGATGCGCCCAAATATTAATATAACGTAAGTATAATATTATGTAAATTATTTAAATATTTCATATACTACCCGGTGGTACAATATACCCGTTAACTTATACAAACCCAAGCAGGTTGTGTTGTAGAATTATGCACAACCTCTTTGCCATACAAGATGAAAATATTTCTATAGACTTGGTAAAATAATCAGACATGCCATAATGGACATGGCACAATATAATAAACTGAAAATTCAGTAGATCACGTTATAACTAGTCACTTTTATGGGGATGACTTTTTAGTGATTTCTTTACATGGTGTACAGTATTTTTTTTTTTTGCTTTTTTGGTATTCATGCGATTTAAAAACAATAAATGGTACGCATAAGTAGTATGCGAGGGATCAAACGCATGCCTATGCGTACACTCACTCATTTGCTTGCAGGTTGTGGTTATCATTTTTCGCAGGATATTGCTAGAATAATGCATTTAAACTTTACAATATAAAAATATTGATTCCTTAATTATGGTATGTTATGGTAATTTTATGAGTTGTCAAAACAAAAAATGCTCTACGCGTCATTCTCTTCGTACTATATTCTTTGCATATGAACCATAGGACACACTGTATAATATTAATTGAGATTTGTCCCTTCTGTATCTCCAAACTCTGTGGCGAAGCAGACAAGCCAACGCTTATGCTTGCCGTTAACGCAATTTCTGGAACGTTTCTACGATAAATTGTTTATGAAAAGTTTGTACTCGGTGTATTAGCGGCGAGATCCGATCAGTTTAATATACAGGTTAATGGTAAAGTGCATGATTTAAGGCAATCTTAAAGTTTTAGAAGGTTCATCGTTATTTAATCCATGACATTTACTACTGGACTTTCCCTTAAGGGAGATAAGTGCCCATACTCACGATACTTGGCAGTCGGGTTGGCGAGCTCAGTTAACAATAACAATTTCCGCAGACGATCTATTACTTTTGTTTTTGAAATTCGTAATTAGGAATGGCATCTGTGCTAAGAACCCATGGCCCTGATTCAAGATGCCTACGCTATTTTTACATACGTAGTTTGAAAGCAAAAATGTATAAATTACGCTAAATGACAAACGAATTCACATGTCACTAAGCGAAGCTTATGTCAAATCCCATACATTTTATTTTCGAACTTCGGCATCTCGATTCATGGATTTAATTTGATCGTCTCCGTGGTCTACTGGCTCAGAGCTTCGCTCGCGGTCCGGAGGAGTTTGATTTTTTTTTTTATAATGGACCCATGTAAAGTGTGGGTCCGACTTGTTCCCCCTATCATAGACAGGGACAATTTTTAACTTTATTAATTTTTACATTTTGTCCTGTGATAAATTTTACATTTCTTATTTATTTACTATTACAGTTTTTATTCTTGTTACATTCTTAAACTTTTTATTTATTTACTTGCTACTTTTTACAAACTTTAAATTTTTTTACAGGAGGAGTTTGGTTAGGACAATGCCGATCACCCGATTGTCTGACAAGAAAGATGACCTATGCGTCGGAAGGGCATGTAAAAAGTCGCTTCTGCGTTTTTCGATCGCCAGTCGAGTCGGTTTATCGTCCCACTGGGCTATGAGAGTAAAAGGAAAAGAGAGTGTCTTTGTGTATTGCGCTTACACTTGGGCGACAAAGGGCAGTTATTATTATTATTCATGGATCTGGGTCCTTATTATCGTACCTAGAACTTCGTTTTGAATGTCAGTGAATATAAAATACGATCCTTGCAGTGACACCCCACCAATCTTTTCTCAGATTTAGTCTTATTAATACATTAATTGTCACTTACATGATACATGTAATATAATAAAAAATAATTTTAAACAAAAAAAAAACCGACTTCAAAAGGTAAACTAAAAAGCAAAAAATAAATTTACTTCGCACAAAGTAATACTTATTTTCACTTAAGTAAATAAATTTATTCTATAATTTTGAAGTCGGTGCCAAGTAAGTACTTCAACAACCTTACTGCAATATCAAATTACTAAATATATTATGTAGGCAATCACAGAAAAAAGAATCAGAAAAAAATATATAACTATCAATGTATCTATTACTATATATTATGTACCTACCAAAGTACTGGCTTGCAAACTAATATTAAATGAAAACAAATTATGAAAGAACGCTGGACTTGGCACCGACTTCAAAATTATAGAATAAATTTATTTACTTAAGTGAAAATAAGTATTACTTTGTGCGAAGTAAATTTATTTTTTGCTTTTTAGTTTACCTTTTGAAGTCGGTTTTTTTTTTGTTTAAAATTATTTTATTTTAAGATTTTTAGTTATGGGTAGACTGAGTAGGGATATTTAGGTACCGCCAGAGCAGCGCAAAAATTATATATATCAAGTTGATTGACTATAAATTTTTTAATATTTACCTATTTCGTCATATTGTTATGATAGTATATATGGATACCTACTATCTGGTGAAGACAGAGATGGTGTTGAGTACTGTAATTGATATAGTGGCATCGCTTAAAGTATGCTTGCAGTACTTTAAGCGATGTCGTAATTTCCAAACGTATAACTTCAAAGACTAAGCAGTCCTGTATGCCTGTTTCTGATCTATGCGGTATACCTTGATAGTTGATTCAAAATTATGTTTGTTTTTAGACGGATATAAGCATATCGAGAAACATAAGCATGTTACTCGAAAAAATACAAAATTACTATGAGTGTTCCTATAAATTTCGAGGAGTTCCCTCGATTCCTCACGACACCATCATCAGGCATGCACTTTGATAACTATGAGACCAAGTTTGACTGTAATTGACGTAGTGGCGTATGCTTGCATATCTTTAAACAACGCTGAAATCTTCAAACGTGTGTCTCTAAGGACTCAGAACTTCTGTTCACTACTTTAGGTCCAGGATATGGTGCAAAATCTTACTATTTGGTAACATATGCTTGGGCTACTTCAGAAAAAATCTAAATCGATATATGTTTCCATATAAATTTTGAGGAGTTCCCTCGATTCCTCACGGATCCCATCATCAGGTCACCACTTTGGTAAACACTGGTACAACACTGTAATTGACGTAGTGGCGTATGCTTGCATTTCTTTAAACAACGCTGCAATCTTCAAACGTGTATCTCTAAGGACTCAGAAGTTCTGTTCAGTACTTTAGGTCCAGGATATGGTGCAAAATCTTACTATTTGGTAACATATACTTGGGCTACTTCAGAAAAAATCAAAATCGATATATGTTTCCATATAAATTTTGAGGAGTTCCCTCGATTCCTCACGGATCCCATCATCAGGTCACCACTTTGGTAAACACTGGTACAACACTGTAATTGACGTAGTGGCGTATGCTTGCATTTCTTTAAACAACGCTGCAATCTTCAAACGTCTATCTCTAAGGACTCAGAAGTTCTGTTCAGTACTTTAGGTCCACGATATGGTGCAAAATCTTACTATTTGGTAACATATACTTGGGCTACTTCAGAAAAAATCAAAATCGATATATGTTTCCATATAAATTTTGAGGAGTTCCCTCGATTCCTCACGGATCCCATCATCAGGTCACCACTTTGGTGACAATGGGACCAAACGGGAAGCACCACCTTTCGAATAAAAAAAAAATCATCCAAATCGGTTCACCCAGGCGAAAGTTCTGAGGTAACAAACAAAAAAAAAAAAAAAAAAAAAAAAAAAAACATACAGACGAATTGAGAACCTCCTCCTTTTTTTGGAAGTCGGTTAAAAATAGATTGTGTCCGTCAGTTCGCAGTTAGTAAAAATCCACTCAATGTTTTTGAAGAAATGAATGAAAAAAATAATAATAATTGAACAGATTTTTTTAAGATTAAATACTTTTGTATTTCTCATTATACAACTGTGATCTCTCAAATGTTATTAGTTTTTTTCCATAGTTAGTCCGGCATTTTGGAAGTACCAGAATGCTGGCACGACGTTGAGGTGAGTTGAGAGGTTCTTTACTTTGAGAAGCCTTTGAAGATTGAGGTGATACTGCGACATAGCAACGCACCATAGATATATTATTTCATAGACGCTCTACATATTCCTTATAATATTATGTAGGGACACATAATACCCCTGTAGGTACTTAACATACAGAATACATATTATATGTTTATATGCTTTAATATAGTATGAAAGTTCACCTTATAAGCCTAAAGTACATTAATATACCGCTCGACTCAAATTTCGAAGCCAAGATAATACAGGATGTTAAGGCAGGCGAAAAGCGACCTTGTACTTTTGTTATCAGGTTCATTTTCGCACAAACGGAATACATAGGCGCTAAGGTTCACAGATACCTTATTGGCATAACAAAGCCTCCTCGTGGCTCCAATAAAACATTCACAACAAGGCTCTATTTCAAAGACCCCATCTTAATTTTGATTTCGGCGCACATGTAGGGTAAACAGCGCGATTTGATTACACGCATAATATTTTAAATCAAAACAAATGAAATTACACGTACTCATAACTACACATTACATGCAAATTAAGTTTATTATAATGCCTCACACACCGATTTTGGTGACAGGGGCCATTCGTTTTATAGTGTCCAAGTGTGTGCGTAATACACAGAAGCAATCTATCTTCCTTCACTCTCGTAGCCCAGTGGGACTGATAATCAACACCACAGGAGCGACTTTTTACATGCCCATCCGACGCATGGATCATCTTTCTTTTCAGATAATCAGGTAATCAGCCGAAGAGCTAGGCTCTAAACCACTAGACCAAGGAGACGTGAATGAAATTACATTTATATTACACGCAAATAAACGTCCGACAACAACGCTATTATTGACATTCCATTGTCCAACCGCCTGTCATTTCTATTGCCGTTATAATATCAAAGACTAAACACCATTAAAAGATAAAACACATATTTACCTATCCTATGTGTTGCGCAGTCTGTTAAAAACTGGGCTCCTATACTTTAAACGGGTTTTTGCCGATTCATACAGAGTTTTACTTTGTTTCAACTGATTTCATTTCTGTGTGTTTTCTTATCTTTTATTATTTTCTAATTGTAATAACGATTTCTCTTTAATTAATTTAATAATGTCTCATGAAGGCCCTGTATTTTGGTTCGTATAAAAGAATTATAATAAGCTCGATGCCTGCCGGCGATTTGATAACGAGTTGGGGAAAAGTATGTAACAAAGTTGGGTAAATAAATAAGAACATTTATTCGGTTCCATCATCATCATCGTCTGCTGCAAAAATTACTGACTTTATTTATTTATTTACTATAATAAAAAAATCTTTTATTTTACGATGTTTGCAATTTAACATTATTTTTAAAACACAAGTTAGTATGTTATATAATCATTTATTTATTTACTATTAATAACCAACAAAAGTTACAATTTAACATCAATAACATAACATCCATACTGAAACTACATAATATACATAAATAAAATATATAAAAATTGTAATGTCAAGTAGGTATCACTGTCACCCTTTTGTAACTATTTCGGCTACATATGAGTTATTTTATAGTGCCCAAGAGTGTGCGCAATACACGACAGCACTTGCTTTACGTGGATTAATAGAATGAGTGACCCTTCACAAAATAACTGTTGCGAGGTTTGCGCTATTTCTGTTGATTTTAACATCAAATTATTGGTACTTAAGTTAAGTACTTAAAACTTATAACTACACACTAAAGAAGTAAAGTACACTTCATATTCCATAAAACTTTCAATTATTCCCTCGAATAATGTAATTAAAATTTCATCCTCTCGAATAATACTTATCAACGATTTGTTTTAATCAAATTGAATCCCAATATTAATCAGGAGGGGTGGAATATTAAATTTTTCTGGCGACAGAGAAGCCTTAATTCTACGTCGTCACAGCTGCGCTTCATCAAACCATATTTAAAAGCCATTTGCAGCCGAGCCGTTTCTGCTATGGCTACTTCGTCGAAGTTTGCAACATAAGTTTGTCACTTAAGATAATTTTATATAAGACATGAAAGTTTAACAAGAAATAAGGACCTTAATACTGTTACAAACATTTTATATTATTCTAGCTAGTCTGGAAATACGTCGTTTTATCCTAACTATGAACGTCATCTACACCTACCCGCATACCCACAAAGAAGCAAATCTTAATCACTCTCGTATATACTTGAATAAACATTTTTTTAAAATAGGTTCAGCTGTTTTATAAAGCAGTTTAATACTTACAAACATACTTAAACATAAACTAATTGGATTGACAAATTCACGAGGGTTCATGACATATTTGGGATAGGTACAGTAGGTTCCACACTCAGGTATGTATCTACTATTTTTGTAATAATATTGATTAGGTATATTCAAAATATACCAACAAATATTGCTATGTTATGTTATGTATATATATGTACCCGCGAATGTTGAGAGCAGTTAACAGTATCAATGAAACGAACTAGAGTAAAAGTGATCGATTAATTATTTACCAATAGATTTTTCTCATTCCCATAAAAATCGATTTCTGAACACCCGTTTTTTTGTCTATTAATTAGTATAACTATATATTTTGAAGAAGTCAGTTAGTAAAAAAACAATTAATAATAATCGATTTTAAGTATGAAAAAATCGATAATGTTTTTAAGTGATTTCTTTTTCCAAGTAAAATGCACATTCAATTATATTCACTTGACGCGTCTGCTTAATAACAGATATAAAAATAATCCCGATTGAACAGATAACAACACACTACCTCACGAAGAATTCTAATTGGTATTGTCGGGTATTGGGATTGGATATCGGTTTGGCAGGTCATCTCGAGTTTTGACTGCGGCAAGGAAAGGGCAATTATTCGTCCGTCCGGCTGCACTGTAGAGTGATTTTAAATTGAATCTCCAAGAATTACGCCGGCGATTTTTGGACGATTGTAAACACACGGGACGTAATTCTGCAAAGATTTAGATTTATACCCAATCACTGATTCATCGTGTCTCTCTCCATCTTGAATAACTTGTTACAGGTATCAAACAATGGAAATATATTTAATAATTGTATAGTATACAAAATATATTACTTTAGTATTTTATTATATTGTTGTTATACATAATATTATTATATACATTACGTATTCATTACCTCCGTTCTAAACTCTCCAGTTATTATTATGTACGCTAAAAAAACCTTAAAAAAACGAACGGGGACCAAATAGCAGCTATTTTGCGTCTTTTCAAAAAAATATTTTCAAATCGGATCAATAATCTCAGCGTAATCGGTGTACATACAAAAAAAAAGTTAAATTTTTGGAAGTCAGTTAAAAAGGGTGTCTATAATTCCAATGATCTACTATAGAGTAGACCATTTCATAAAAAACGATTTCGTTCTTTCGTCTCGTCATCCTCGTTGTTTACGGCTAGATTCTCTCAAAGTTTTTGAGTGAAGCCATTCTCTCGCGGGCTCTTCCATCCACTCTTTGCGAGTTGTAACCCTCTTTACGTCAGGTAGTTTTGGATCCTATACAATTAAAACGATCTCCGTAGCGCAGTGGTTCAGCGCGTTGCTGCTCGACCGAGAGGTTGCGGGTTCGAATCCCGCTGAGGGAAAAAAAAAAAGTTATCAATGTAACTGGGTCACACACACATCCAGTGTATTAAATTTGTGTATTAATATAGTAAAAATCTTAAATATAATTGTCTAGTACTACAGGTACAAGTTAACACAAGTTCTTCGGATACTTTTTTCGGAAAGTACAAGGCCAGATTGACGTGGTGTGAAGCGTGTATAGATATTATTATTATTATATTATATTACTAGCGACCCGCCCCGGCTTCGCACGGGTGCAATGCTGATACTAAATTAAATACACTACAGAAAAACTATGAACGTTGTATATAAAAACATAGCGGCCCGCTCCGACTTTGCCTTTGAATATATATATGCCTATGTCACTCAATGAAAACATGATTAAAATCGATCCAGTATTTTTGATTCATTCATTACTGCCCTTGGCCTGCACGCATTAAATTTGGAGTAAAACAATTCCTCTTTCCCTATACTTACTATGAAGATTTCCTGCTATCTTTGGAATATCTAAATTCATACAATTTTTATTACATTACACATTTTTACTTATTTACTTTTTACATTTTTACCTAGGTATTTATTTTATTTTTACAACAATTAATATATTACAGGATGTCTTTATACGCAACGTTCACAGCTTTCTTGTCATTAGACAATACAAACATGTTTTCTCTTGAGGTTACTCTTGAAAGAGCGACATACAGTTGGCCATGTGAAAAACAGTCAACGCTCAAATCTAAGCCTGCAACGTCCGAAAATATTTGTTTAATTTACATGCTGTAAGGAACCATATTGATCTATATTAATTGCACACTGTATTTAAGGTACTTAATTCGATAAGGATTAATGCCGTATTGCTTAAAATAGCTTCATAAATAAGCCATTTTTTCACGTAAAAAGTAAACAATAAAAATGGTTAATGTGGGTTATCCCTAAAAGATAAACATATACCATCGCGGACTTTTTTTTAGACCTTTTTATGGTGTACAATACTGTAGTACATTAATTTGATCTAACTCGTAGGGTTTAGGCAGCGTTTTTGCTAAAATAGGTTAATTTACGACATCACGTTAGAAACCTCTAAAATTAGCAATGTTGCCTTAGTATATTATGCATGTATTATACATATAAACCTTCCTCTTGAATCACTCTATCTATTGGAAAAAAACCGCATCAAAATCCGTTGCGTAGTTTTAAAGATTTAAGCGCACATAGGGATATAGGGACAGAAAAGGCGACTTTGTTTTATACTATGTAGTGATTATTATTAAAACGAAGAAGCAAATCTTTTCTCTATATAATATAAGTATAGATTTAGCCGCCATTACTCGTCCGTGTGTTTCCAGTTTACAATTTCTAGCAGTAGCGGTGGAAAATTACTCACGTGATTCTGCAGTTTGTTCGGGGAATAGACCGTTATGGATTGTGCCATATACATACAACAGACTTAACGAACTTTGTATGAAATCGACGGAAGCACGACCTGTATTAATTTTTTTGTTGTAATATTGGCGCTTCGAGCTTTGTCCAATCAATTATCTTTGAGTAGTTTTTATGATATAAATCAACACTAATTAAATAAAGCGATAAAATAAGTAGTTTTCATAATTCTAGATAAATATAATAAAAATAGTAAAATTAATTTTCTACAATAAACCGTAGCACTTATAAGAACTCATTGCAACTCACCGCATCTACGAACGCGTAGCACCTCTACACACACGTAACTAATCTACGAACGCGTAGCACAGCTACGTAGGCGTAGCACATAAGCTACGTGCGGCATTGCGATAGAAATTTGATATAAAAATTTATAGAAATAGTATTTTAAGACGTATTACCCCATTAGGAAAATAATAAATAATTGTAAGAATTGAAGACATAAATTGATGAAGGTGATGTGACGCCAAAAAAATACGCAGAAAATACGAATCTTTAGATTAGCTTAATAGGTACTTTACGACGTATTCTAAAATATTTAAGTGTCCTATTTGAACTCAATTTTCTTGAAATCAGAACTTTGCTACATATCAATTTCATCCTTCGTTATAAAATAGTATACAGTTGTTTTTTTAAAGTTACAGTTAAAGCACTTTTACTGTACTTTTGTTTATATCTGTAAAAATAATTCCATATAATATAAAATTAGCAGATACACAAATAAGTGGAAATAAGACGTCGTCGCTAGAACTTCCACTTGACAAGAAACAATTGAGCAACTAATTTTGCCCTGACCTAACAATTAACGTTCGCAAATTAGTTCAGACAAATCAGAGGCATTTTGTTACCGAATTAGATGAAGTCTTAAGCGAGACGTGTTTTAAATGTTCACAAATTTTCAATTGGGTTATTGAGTGAATAATTACTTTTGTACTCATTACGAAGAAAAACAAAATAATAGAGTCCTTACTCAACCTTAAATGTTTAAAACTTATCCTTATCAGTCTTAAACATTTAAGGTTGAAAGGAAAATACAAAGATATTAATATTGTTATTATTTATTTAAAATGTACTCTGGCCTACAAACATTTTTACAAATTAAAAAAATATTGTGTCAATATACTATAAAATGTTAGAAGATATTTTTTTAATTGTGAATAAAAATTAAAAAAGTTTATTACCCTATTGAAAAAAAAAATAAAGGTACAATTAAAATGGTCTTAAAAGCCATCAGCAATCTTCGTTTCTCAATGGATCATAAAATATGCATGAAAAATGCATTGCCGAAAGACATTGAGTTAATACACAATTTTGCAAAAAATATTTTTTATAATATCCTGGCAAGTATGATTGTAATAGTTCGTGTAAGGCCTTATAGGCAATTATTTTCTTCATATCTAATTTTGCAAAAATTGCGTGTGCGCGAAGTATCGTATGACTATTTTATTTTCTATAAAAAATAAAATAGTCATACGATATCTTTGAAAAAAACATAGGTAACGTTACCAATAAGTTAGAAAACGGGAAAATAGTACGAAAAATAGTTTAAATCCGCACATAAAGGTTTCCATGGAAAAGCTTAGTGATATATTTTCATAAGACTTTGCATGTATCGTATTATACACTCAATGAAAACTTACACAAGTGTTATTTCACAGATTTCGCTGAAGACGAAGATTTCTTGAGTTGGGCTCTCCCTAACTTAAGCATGTGTCTCTGTACACATATTTGAAGATTTTTCCTTGAGCTAGGAGGAGCATACCGACCTTTTAGAAGCTTAAACAACATAAGATATAAAATGTAACTATATAGGGTTATAGTTTACAAAAAATATTTATAAGGAGCAAAATATTACCACAGATATAATTATAATTTTATGTATTGTTTCGTAATAATGTGTGATAATTAAACATAATGAAAATATTACACACATTATTTAGTTACATAATTCCTACGTATATCTTGAGTTTTTTAATGATATATTTTATCTATCCATCATTATATTACAAGCGCCTGGGGCCGTATTATGATTTTTTACAATACCAGCCTGGTTCCAGGCAATTCAATAATACGGTCTTAAACTGCTTTGTTCTTTTTCATATTATTCTGAATGGATCCACCCTAGTTTGGTTGTCTGAAAGTGACATTCGTAAGCAAGTCAAGTGTCACGTGTCCGCTGACTAGCTGTAATCATGCAGTTATTATGTGATCGTAATACGAAAATTCCAGGCAGCCATGTTGTATGGCGTAAACTAGCTGGAATTAAGAGCTATAATAGGCCCCCCGGAGTAGTCAGTGAGTAGTCTGTCTAACGCTTGACAGTTTGGGTCCAAAGGGTACCAGGGATTGTGGTGCATCTACAGTCATCAACCTGAGTGGATACCTTTTCTACAACTTGTAATAACACTGGCTACCAAACCAATCGCAGACCTCGAATTGCCTATATTTATATTATGTCTTCCTCTTTCTTCTTATATTCTGTTCTGTTTGTCTGTACGTTGTTGTTGTTTAATTATATATCTCTTACGTCTGCGGTTTTTCTTTTTTACTCTTGATTTTTTTTGTGTTTATCTTTTCATTGTGTAGTGCAATGTGCGTTCTGTGGAATAAATGTTTATTATTATTAATTTTAATATTATATTATGTAAGGCGATAGTAAACGTGTCGATATAACACTAATTATTCAGAGTAGAGACAAAACCACATGACATTAGTTTGGTTTACACAGACGGCTTAATTATTCTAATGCAAAAACAAGCCGCTGCGAACTAACCGCTGCGGTCGCAACTTAGCGCTTATGTAACACTGGTCTTGCCTCTAAGGGTGGTTTATGTCTGCGTTAGATACTGGGTAAAGTTCTTACGGCTGGTTTCAATAGCTTATATTTAAATATGTAGGTTAATGAGTGACAGGTTAGTAGAACAAACCTGTCATAGCGAATGTGACTGATTTTCTTCAAGAAACGCATTTCTAGGTAAACCCTTCTTCTAGAAATGCGTTTCTTCAATAATAACCAATATGAAGTTAACAATAAAGTATGTGACATTGGCCAAAAATTATTGATTAATTAATAATCGAATATTCTCATTTCGATAAAAATCGATTTCTGAAAAATCGTTTTTTAAGAAAAAAAATAATATTCTTTTCTTTCAAATCGATTTTTGGTAAGCTAAAGTTTTTTTCATAAGTAATATATATTATACCCCAATATTTGTGTAACTTACTTCAAAATAAGACTAACAATAGGTTGGAAATCTTATGTAATATAATTTTAGCTTGCGCCAGTCTTAATTAAATAATAAACCCAGAGTAAGAGTTAATCTAAAAAAAGGTTTATTCATAAACCCAGTCTGGCGCAAGTAGGCCTTGTATATTTTTACCCTGTATCAGTTTAAGTCAAAAAATGTAATATTTGATTTAAGTTAAAGATCTCCTTCCCTACTTTTCATTTCAAACTACCTCCTAATGCTTACTTGACGTAGGGACCGTTAGGGAGCCTTCGAATCACGAATTATGAATTATTCATTTTACATCTCGAAGAATATTGAATGGGCACGTATATGTTAATTATTAATGCTAATGAATTAACGTAATTACAAATTGCCAAGCTAATTTTTGTATTATACTGCTGTTTTAACAGTAAAAAATGATACTTACAAAATTGAAGACATGAGCGGATGAAGGTGATATATGCAAAAAACAGATTTTGAGAAACTTAAGTTTAAACTGTCACTTAAACATTTTAAAATATTTCGTACGTATCGAGTTTATTAATCTAAAGATCCGTCTTTAGAATGTCTATAAATAGTCGTTAGAATAAATGTATTTAATACGTTACAAAATATCATAAAATCTTTAAATTACTGTTTAAAGTCAATTTTCTGGGTAGAAAATTTTGCGACATATACCTTCGTCCAATCATGCCTTCAATAATTATTAACAAAATACTGCTAAGAAATAGGTTTTTAGAAACCCTTACGGAAAGATTAGTGGAAGCCCCAAATGGAGATCTCCGACCGAAAGAGATGGTATGCTTCGTCAGACCGAAGCCCACTGTACACCCAGCCCAGTGTTTTCAGATGTTGTGTATATAGCGCCGGACTTTTAAAACTTTGATAGCGCGATTCAGGATTGTTTTATAAATGTTTTGTGACTTTTATGGCGATCTTTAATCGTGATTTGTCGCGTTATGGTAAGTAATTTATATGAGGTGCCAAAACAAAAAACTCGCGTCATTTTCTTCACACCATATTCAGCTTAATATATGAACCATGAATCACACTGTATACTTAACGCAAATTCAAGTTTAGTTTTAAAATCATTGAAGCCAACATTTGTTTGCACTATTATCCAACACACATGAGATTTCTGTTTTGTATTTCTTATACATCGGTTTGTCGATCTTATTATATGAAAAACAAATATTTACTATCGAATAACTCAAAATATCTACTAGGGCATCATAAACTTGTTGGGGCTTACCTGGATTATCATAAGAACTCTGGGTACATTTTCGAAGGGACAAGACACGTCTGTCCCTGAGGTATACTGGGAATATATTCATTGCCAATTTTTGCTACATTACGATATTATAATTCGGTGTGACGTATAGTAGTAAATACGTCACAAGGTTTTACGTTCTATCTCTATTCGCCTCACATTATACTAATAATAATAATGCCTCCCACATCGATTTAGGTGACGGTGGCCGGTTTCATTGAAACCAGTCCAGTGTGTGCGAAATACACATAAGTACACATAACTCTCTTTTCCTTCACCGTCGTAGCCCAGTGGGACGAATAACCGACACGACTGGCGGGAGATCAGGTGCAGGACCGACTTTTACATGCCCATCCGACGCATGTGTCATCATTCTTGTCAGACAGTCTGGTGATCAGCCTTCATTGTCCTAACCAAACTTGAAAACAACATTTTTATTGTTTCAACGCGGGAATCAAACCCAAAAAGTCCGGGTCGAGAGAGAGCGAAGATCTGAACCACTAGACCACGGAGGCGTTATACTATGACTCTATCCACACTGGTAAGAAGCGTTCTCTTTTCATCACTATCCCTATTCCATATTCATGTATATTTTCTAATTATTAAGGCTGCACGCAATAAGCAGAAAATTCGTGTACTTTGAAACTTTGACAACTTTTCAATACTGATCTAATCGAAAAGTACCAAAAAATGGATCTTCATTATATTTAACAGAGGATTGTCGTTTTATAATTGAATATGAGTGGATGAAGGTGATATACGCAAAATCCTGATTTCGAAAAAATTGAGTTCAAACTGTCACTTAAACATTTTAAAATATTTCGTAACGTATCGAGGTCTAAAGATCCGTCTTTTGACGTACTTAATAAGCTACAACATAATTATCACAAAATCTTTAAATGACAGATTAAAGTAAATTTTATGGGTAGAATTTTTTTTAACGACATATATATATATAATATCCATCCATTCGTGAATCATGTCTGCAATTTTGACATGTCTCTGTGTATGTGTGTGTGTGACTTCATGGCAACCTAATGGATGAACCGATTTGATCTACTTTTATTTCAAAGCTGCATCAGCATTAGTTCGCTCAATGCGTTTTAGAGGTATTTTTTATTTATTTATATAAATTTGTTTATATTTAACAAACCTTCTGTTAATAGTGAATTCCGATGTCGATTCCTAAAGATGTTTGTTTTCGTTAGGATTCCGGACGCGAGCTCAAGTGGCGTTTATTGCCCCGCGGAGATAATACAGGAAGTGTTATCTTTTAACGTTATTATATTATCCAGAAACTTCTTTCTTTCTTTCTTTCTTTCCTTATATTCCAAAACTTGTTATAGTACTTTCTAAATTCATCGCTAACACGTGAAGCAAAATCTTCAGAAACAAAAAAAGCTACAAACTTGTCAAATCTTGCTCAAAACAAATCGACCAACAATACGTAATACAAGGTGTAACATAAATCAGTGATAATACTATAGGGTGTGTATGTGGCTCCTATGTAGAGCATACTGTGAAAGTACCAGCACTGAAAGACTTACTTTTGACTTACATGTTTGTATGAGAAATGCCCTAATATCATAAATTTGCCCAATTTAAAAAAGTAGCCCTTTTAGCAATGTTACTTTCACAGTAATCTCTATATACGAGACCAGTGCACACTTTAAAGTATTATCACTCATTTATATTATAGCCTGTGTATTAATAATAATTACATTACATTTAAATTGTGTAAAGGGGCCTCTGCGTGTTGGCTTCGGCCCCACGCATGAAACAAAGGTCCGAAAATTGATGACTCGTGAGCAAGGAAATGTATGCACAACATATAACACATAATAATAATAAAACTACGCGAGTGGAGTAGTAAAACATTTTGGAACTGTTAAAGAATTGTAGAAATACTTAAGAGGAAACACCACGAAATTTCTTCCATACAAAAATAGGGGTCTAGGGGATTTCTATTTCCTCCCTGGATAACACCTCTAGAGTAACAATTTTTTTCCTGAATATTTATGGATATTGTTTGTACGTCCCTATTTTTTCGTTTTTTTAATAAATTGATTATTAAAAAGAGATATGGACGTTTAAAAACCTAAAAAAAATGGCCAGACTCTCCGCTATGTTTAAATATCTAGGAACCAGATTTGACTACAATAAACAACAATAGCAAAAAATAGGAACCTAGCTCAATTCTTTTTTTAGCTAATACAGAAAAAAATATTTAAATCGGTTAAGTTTTGGAGGAGGAAACAGGAATCCCCTAAACGTCGATTTCTGGTACTTTTAATAGGTAATTTCAGTTGCAGTTGTCTCTATCGCGCTAGTGCTGGCTAGCTAAGGCACTGCGAGACAGCAATAGATTTTATAAATACCTATTTTGTATTTCTCTCAACCGTGGTGTTTCCTTTTAACCAGTACTAGTTTGCTTGATCATGTAAACTGAACTCTACAAACTGTGCAAGTCCCATTCAAATTGAGGTCCTGTACACCTACCCCTTTCAGTAGACCATAGCGTTGGTCATCAACAATACATTCAATTAATTTGGATTTTTTGTTTAGTTTAGTACTTTATTTGGATGTTTTGAATAGTATTGCAGATCACTTTCACCCTGTGTGCTTGGTGCAAGTTTCTCACAGTGAGTACTGTGAGAAAGTTAACTATAATTTTTATGGCATCGAAATAATTCCCCAAGTGGCGTTTGCCACTTGGATGGTTTTTATTTGCCTATGGTAATTTATGCCATTCAAATTCTAGTTTACTTTCTCACAATGATCAGTGACAAAAACTCGCACTAAGCACACAAGTCTTCTGTGACCAGTTTACAAGTATCTACAACTTGTTACATCATACTGATTATTCTACAGTCAAAGTTGCCAAATTTCCAACGAAATAAAAATTCTAGTAACTATGCAAACAATATAAGGCGCATTGCCGAACACTTGTGGAAATTATAACATTTTGTTCGGGAAAGTTTGTACAAGTTAACTATTGCACTACAGGAGGGTAGATAGGTCCCCTCCACTTAGGAGCCCCTGGGAGCCGAGACTCTAGTCTTAAAACGAAATGTATCTTGACGCCCGTTGAGTTTCCAAACTGTTTACTTATTCGTGTATGACTGTGCTTACAGCAATAACGCTGGTTGTACGTGATTATTTTAGTGCAGCTTACACATTGCCGGAGCGCTCTCTTAATTAGATGGAAGTCCAGTCCCTATAGAGGTGAACCGGCCGGTCGAGGGAGGAGTAGCCTGTGTTTAGACAGATCCAGGCACTCCACCCAACATAACGGCGTTTTAGTGGGTAAACTGGCCGTAGCGAGCCGGGAGTCCCACATACCCCTCGGGGGGATGCGTAACGCATTTCCCTTGCGAAATCAAAAAAAAAAAGTGCAGCTTACACAACTCACAAATATGTGCCAAATCAAAATAAAACTAATAAAGTAGAAAATAACTAAGAAAGTGGAAAAAAGTGCAAGTAGTTTCCATCAAAAACCTTTTTGCCGAGAAATGCTGCTTGCCGCATCCTACCACGGGTATGTGGGGCTCACTACGTCCATTACGATGGTAAGTGGACGCAGCCATACCCACTAAAACACGGCGGTACTCCAACAGAACCGCCACCCACGGAACCACGGGAAATATAATACAACCGCGATTCCGCCGGCGGGCGCCTGCATTGTGGGGTTGCAGGCCCTTCTCATTGGGGGCGTTCAGGCGCCGCTAAGGGCAAGCCCCACCTGGGCCCACGGGCCCAGGTGGGGCTTGCCAGGCCCATCCGCTATGTGTGCCACGATGCGCAGGAGCACGTTGTGCATCACGACCCTCTCGGGGGCTTAGTGCAATGGGCGATAGCGTCCCCACGCCACCACCCTGAGCTCCCCTGCTAAGGCGGGACGCTTTGATCATCGTTGATCACGCGTCTTCGCCTCGGCCGTCTTCGCGAAGGGTCGATCGCCTCTCTCGAGCGCTCGGCCTCCTCCTTTGCGGATATGACCTCCTGAGTCCATCAAGAACCTACAGTACATTAATATAATATGCCATACATTTTTGTTTTTGAACTATGGAAGTGTATTTTGAAGATGCCTGGTTTTAGGCGTCTTCATAATCTTAAAACACAAGTTTTCACTTATCTCCGCTAATTAAAAATGTGACGGCAATCCTTTCTAGATAGCTCCACGTCACACACAAGGTCCAGTATAAGCCCCTTTGTTTCTCCTCTGCTATTAAAATGAGATTGCGTTTCTCAAGATGTGCGATTACGTCGCGCGCAGGACAGCTGGAGAATGGTCCCCGAGATTAATTATAAGCGACATGTAATTTAACTTTTGTTGTCTGAATGAGTTTTTTAATTCTAACTTTGTGTAGTTTGCGAAAACTGTCATCGTCATTTTAGGAGTTCCACTACTGGCTAGTCTCTCACAAAGTATGCCATAGGGGGTAGTTGCCTATACGATAGTACATAAGAGATCAATAAAATACTTATTAGTTTAGACAGATTGTATTAACTTTAAAGTATTTTGCAATAAGTATGAAAAATGTGAGAAAGTGGGGTTGGTGGCGTAGTGTGTTCACGTCGGCTCCCGCGGCGAACGTACTCGTGCAAAAGAGTGGGACGCATGTATAATGCGCCCGTAGTTGTCACCCGAACACTTGGTAGACGGGTTTCTTTTGTCAAAAAAAAAATTTTTTTTTCTTTTTACCATTTCTTATTTTTTGTCGCAAAAATAATAATAAAGCCAAAAAAAAATTTTTTTTTAATTTTTCTAAAAAAAAAAAAACATTTCTAGAATGAGAAAAGGTAGTATAATCATATCCCAAAGTTATAGTGACTGCTCTTTTTACACCAGTTATTATCTACACTCGTTTGTTTGTTTTCATTGAATGGTAGGGAGCGTCACTCTAGAGTCTAGTACGGAGAAAAAAAGTTGATGAATCAAATTCTAATAGTAATAGTATTAGATATGTTGTAGTGTATTATACAAAGAAGCTTTTACCAAAAAACGGATAATTAAACATATAATATCTATAATATCATCAATCATCATATAAATATATTACAGGTGAACCCTGTAATATATTTATATGATATATATATTAACGATACATTACTTCAACATAGTATTGCTATTAGAAATCGATTACTTAAACTATTCAATTTTTTTCAAAACTATATCTGTTTTGATAAAATTTGATTCAAGTATAGATAAGATATATATACTATAGATAAGATATATATATATATATACTTAGGTGTGTCAACAATGGCAAAAAGGCCTACGCTCTCTATATCTGTGGGAGTGAAATCGATGAGCTTCAAAATCAATTCAAAACAAACGAGTATCAAAACTTTCTAAACAAATACTTGTGGGATAAAAATGAATTAATGAAAATCTTCTACATGAACTCTGAACTGAGATAAATGCGGTTTTCCATTACTTGATTTTGTCCGACAAATCCTTTTTAAAAGTTGGAGCACCCGCAACTTTGTTTCTTTAAACCAAACAGAAAATTACGGACTTAACCTAAAAGTTCTAAAACATTGTGGAATGATACAAACGAGTAAGTCATGTAGTGATTATTATATTTTATAACATCACAAAATGTAACATAATGATATTATGCACCCACACCGAATCCGGTGACGGTGGCCTATCTCAATGAAACCAGTTATATATAAGTTATTTAAAATGCCCAAGTGTGTACGCAATTCACACGCACTCTCTGTTCCTTCACCGATACGCATGGATCATATTTCTTGTCAAAATATCTGATGATGCATGAATTGTTCTTACTAAACATAAAAACAAAATTTTTTGTTTCTCCAACACGAGAATTGAAACCTCCGTTAAATATTAACAAAATAAAATTACTAAATTAAATACATAGTTTTTAGTATTTGTTTTTAGTTTGTCTTAAGTATTCGTGATTTAATTACATATAATATGTAAATTGCTCTATATAATCTATAATGGATTAAATTTCATTATACTCCGTAAACGCAATTAACGTAAGACGTAAACTTTAGTATATTTTTTCCATATTAAAACAATAATAATTATATCGAAAAAAGTACAAAATGGCGGAATATTTCTACAAACAGGTATAAGTTAAGTAACAAAAGCTATTCAGCTTCAAGTAGATATTTCGCGATAAACAAATATCCAAACCCACGTCGCTTTAGGGATCTAAGTTATGGATACTGTAAGCTATCTTCATATTATACAGGTTTTAGGGAGCCTTCCTAACTTACTATAATTTTGAATTGTGCTATCAGAATCTCATGTGTTATGTATGAGGTTTGTATAACCTTTATATTCTCGTAGCTAGTGATTTAGAGATTGTCAGAGGTCGTGGGTTCGATTTCCGCGTTGGAACAACAACGGCAAAGTGCGAGTGGTACTCTTTAGTCATATTAGCCGGGATGAGAAAAAAATAAACAAAAAAGCAATTAAAAAAATGTTAGGTTACTTAGATTGTTTACCTTTTCTTGTATTAAAAAACTGTCACACTATAATAACGAAAATTACATATTATTTAAGTTAAACAGCCTACTCACGCTCTACTAGTTTTTTGTTGTTCTAACGCGGGAATTGAACCCACGACCTCCGGGTCGTGAGCGAACCTCAGAACCACTAGTATGCAGGCCGATCACCTGATTGTCTGACAAGAAAGATGATCCATGCGTCGGATGGGCACGAAAAAAGTCGGTCCTGCGCCTGATCTCACGCCATGTAGGTTATCCGGCCCACTGGGCTACGAGAGTGAAGGCAGAAAAAAGTGCTTATGTGTATGCGCACACACTTGGGCAATAACAAATTACTCTACGTTTGCCTTGTTTCAATGAAACCTGTCACTGGCGCCGAAATCTGTGTGGGAGGCATAATTATTATTGGCCAAATACCTACATTATACTTAAGTATAAATGTAGGTAGATAGGTACAATTCGCATGCGTTAACAACCATTACCAAGCATAAAATAATCAATACACATAAAAAAGAAAAAGAAATTACAAGCGATATTGGAAGTAAGGAAAATGTCTCGCATTTTTTTCGCCGTAATCGAATAAAAATGGAATAGACTTTTATTATATTTGTGACTTCAATAAATTTAAGGGGTGTGTAAAAATTGTATAGACGATGTACTTGAAGAGTAACAAAATAACGTTTTAATATGCCGGCATGATAATTTTATGTCGTTATTTTTTTGATATTTGATGTGTAGGCTGTAATGTTAAAGAGTGATAGTACTGTAGGGTGTGTCTGGGTCCTATATGGGGTAGTTTACTGTGAAAGTACCAGAGCTGAAAGAGATACTTTTTATACTTATTGTATGGGCAACTTATGATGTAAAACATATACTAATGATATTGAGGCATTTGTCATACAAACATGAAAGTCAAAAGTAAGTCTTTCAGCGCTGGTACTTTCACAGTAAACTCTACATAGGAGGCACACACACACTATAAAGTATTTTCACTAATTTATTTTACACCTTGTTTAGGAGCTAAATGTATTTTGCTAACATTTTGCTGCGGTAAAAAACCTGTCTTATGTTAATACGGAATGTAAGCTACTATCATATTGATATTTGATGCGTTGTTAGAAGCAGATTAACAAAAACCATTTTTTTAAAGTAACTTTAAACAGTGAACGAACTGTCGATGACAAATTATAGATAAGAACACCGTTAATCGCGACAAATAAAAATATATCAAAATGGCTTCATCAGTTTGAGAGTTACGATATAACAGTCGGACACAATACGTCAAACTACTAGAGTCACAATCCTGCATCGCGCTATCAAAGTTTTCAAAGTCCAGCGAATAAATATATATACGATATCTAAATCTAAAATATCAGGGTCCTAATTAAAGATGCCATTGCTATAAAATGTATGGGATTTGACATAAGCTTCGCTAAGTGACACATGAATTCGCTTGTCATTTAGCGAACCTTATGTCAAATCCCATATATTTTGTTTTTGAACTTCGTAAATGGCACTTTGAGGTCAGGGGAAACTAGTACAGCGGGCTTCGGCCTGACCGAGCATACCATCTCGCTCGGTCGGAGATGTCCCATTAGGGCTATCCACTAGTATTGCCACAAACCTATACCCCCAACAGACAACCCTTTAACAGACAGGGCATAATCTCCAACATCTTTCTAAAAAATATCTGCAAAACTACTTTAAAGCGCGCATGCAAAATGTACATACGATAAAATATCTTACGAGTTGAATTACGGAATCATATTCAAAACGTGGTTCCTTAGTGCGCCCCGAACGGACGTGTGAGTGATAAATTGCAGTTTAAGAGACAAGAAACACTGAAAACGGAACTGTAGCTACTTTAAGGAGTATATACAGGAAGATTCATGGTTCATATACTAAGCCGATAGTGAAGAGAATGACGCGTAGAGAATTTGTTTTGGAACCTCATATAAATTATCCTGGTTAGTTTCAAATAGCAATCCACCGAATAAAATACCAAAAGCCATTGAGATCGAACTGATCCGATTAAGTAAGCCTGCTGGTCTAAGGTCTATGACCAATGCGTTCGTGTGTATAGACTAGGAACCCGCGAGCCCCAGAGTAGTAAGATTTACTCCTTGTCTTGTTTTTTAGACCTTTGATTTTTTTTAAAGTCATATTAAATAATTTATATGAGGTGCCAAAATAAAAAAAATGCTCAACGTGTCCTTCTCTTCACACTATATTCGGCTTGATACATAAACCATGAATCATCCTGTTGTGTACCTGCGTCATTCATGTGTATTCAATTTGTGTATTAATATAATAAGAATCTTAAACATGACGTGTATATCAATACATAGTATAAAACAAAGTCGCTTTCGCTGTATGTCTGTCCGTATGTATGCTTAGATCTTTAAAACTACGCAACGGATTTTGATGCGGTTTTTTTTAAATAGATAGAGTGATTCTTAAGGAAGGTTTGTATGAATAATAAATGCATAATATAGTAGAGAAACACTGATAAATTTAATGGTTTCTAATGTGATGTCGTAAATAAGCACGTTTTTTTGCGCTTGTATTGCAAACGCTGGCTGGACCCTACGAGATAGACCAAAATAATATACTACAGTATTGTTCACCTTAAAAAGTTCAACAAAAAAGTCCGCGATGGTATATGTCTATCTCTTAGGGATAACCCACCATAACCATTTTTATCCTTTACTAAAAAATGGTTATTTACGAAGTAATTTGAAACAATACAGCAATCCTTATCCAATTAAGTACCTTAAATAAATAGTGCATTTATTATAGATGAATATGCTATTTAATTGAATGTAATTTAAGCGAATATTACCAAAGATATTACAAATTTAAAATGCAGGGTGAAAAACAGAGTGGTGTTATAAGTTTGACGTGTGTGTGGAAAATCCCAAACGGTTGAACCGCTTTTGAACATTTTTATTTTAATAACGGATGTGGTAGTTAGTGTTCCTACAAATAACTCATCATCTTGACTGTTAAAATAAAACGGAATAATATAACTGATTGATCATTTTATTAATAGTAACATATTATACCAGCAAGCGTCCAGAGTGAACAGGATGTGTAAAAAAGACAAACGACAAGACACGGATTAAAAATTATAAGCGTCATCATCTCAACAATGACATTATATAGAGAAGGCGGGAAATTTAAATTGGATTTTACGTTGGCAATTCGGTGTTGTCAGTAAACAATAATCTAACGATACCAAGATATCAATCTAAATTCCATCAACTCATTTAGGTCGTATCCTAGTTCCTAGTAGATCCAGTCGTAACATGCATACTTAATACATATATCAACTATATCGCCTCCGTGGTTTAGAGCCTAGCACTCGACTCGAAAGTCGTAGGTTCGATTCCCGCGTTGAAACGCCAAAAATGTTGTTTTCAAGTTTGGTTAGGACAATGCAGGCTGATCATCTGATTGTCTGACAAGAAATGATCCATGCGTCGGATGGTCAAAAGTCGGTCCTGCAACTGATCTTTCGGCAGTCATGTTGGTTATCCGTCCCACTGAGCTACGAGAGTGAAGGAAGAGCGAGAGCTTTTGTGTATTGCGCACACCCTTGGGCACTAGAAAATAACTCCTGGGTAGCCTGGATTCAATGAAACCGGCCACCGTCACCGAAATCATTGAACTAACACAATGATTTTTTTGATGCATTACATATCACATACATACCTACTTTCTAAAACCATAACACTCCTGGCGCAGTTGGGTAAAAATAGTAAGTACCAATAGTAATGCACTTACAAAACCCAAAAATAAACTATTTGTAGTCTGCAAGCACAGCGATGTAGTCCAAAATCATAAACTTACATGTATCGGATCTAGGCCAGTGTTGCCATTTTGTGCCCAGAAATTCCATTTTATATTAATTTAAAAGCAAATCTCGTGAATATGCCGGGCCGCATCTGGCCAGTTAAAAGTTGCCAGTAAATTGGTATGAATACACCGAAAAAGTTTGTTAACGATGCGGCTTAAGGTATGAGATTTTGATTCGATTTCAATTCAAACGGAATTGCGGTAGAATATCTATAATCGTTTCAGCTATCATGTTTACTGCTGCATAAGCCTTTAAAGTCATGGGGCGGTTGCCTATACCCGTCACGCTTGGCAGGTTGGCTAGCGCAGATAGTAACACTGTTCGCGGAAACGCTGCTGCCGATTTCCGGATATTATATTATAATACTAGCTGACTAGTGCCCACTTCGTTGAGCATGGTAACAGTTTGTGATGAACCGTTTAAACCTTCCCGGGACTTCTACGAATATTTCAAGACTATAACGGGTGTAAAAAGCGCAGTCACTATAACTTTGGGATACGATTATACTACCTTGTCTCATTCTAGAAATGCTTATAACTATTTAAAAATAATATAAACTGAGTTTGAACCATAATACACTACACGTTAAACGAACGCGCCTAAGGGAGTGTTAGGTTTTATTTTCGTTACAGAATCTCTAGATTCAGTCGCCGCACTCAAAGCCCGCCGTAAAATCTATGCATTAGCTTAAAAATTAAGTAACCTCCGAATTGTGAAGTACTAATAATTTATGTAGATTACTACTTAGAAGATCGGCGATCACGTCAGCTTGAGAACAAAACTAGATAAAAATCGGTTTATCAGTTTGGGAGCTACGATACACACATACATGGTTAGCGACATTACGTCATGTAGGTGTAGGTTTTTGATTTCGCTTTTTGGTTGCGTAGAAAAGTTGTCGAATTCACATCTAATCTAATTACGCATTGTGAATTAGTCTTAAATAAAATTTAATCCAAACGTAAACAAAAAGATAAAATTCCACCAATTTGTTCTTTATTTCACGCTAAATTGGTAGCATTATAAGTATTTTAAAGTTCACCAAGGAAGGTTTGGTATCGATGTCTTGATATGATGTCTGGTGGACATGTTCCAGGTCGCCATTTTACGCAGTTCTTCCGCGAGGCCGTGGGTTCTCCACTCGCTACCTCCTATCGCTTACAGACATTATTAAAAGTATCTTATTTCTTAAGAGCTCCCGCGGAGGTGAACTTTGTATAAGATATGAAAATATAATCGCATTGTATAGTTTACGAAAGTTTTTTTATTAAACGTGTAAAATATTTATTAGTCTAAGGGCCGATTTTTAAATCGTCAGATAACTTTTACCTAAGGAATAAACATGTGACTTTGTCATTTGTTTCATACTAAATCTGCCAAAGTCACATATTTATTCCTTAGGTGAAAGTTATCTGACGATTGAAAAATCGGCTCTTACTTGACTAGGTTACCGCCGAGTTTTAGTGGGTATGGATGCGTCCACTTACCAATACCTTACTATCTTAACGGACGCAGCGAACGCTTGTGGTAGAAATTACCATCGTTCACGGGATGCGGGAAGTAGCATTTCTTGGCGAAAAAAAAAATCAAATAACGTAAAACAAATTATAAACGTAAATATTAAATTGTAAGCTATAATCAGAAGTAAGTCTGAATGACCAAACTGGGAAGATAAACAATTAAATATCAATCAATAACACATCCTAATTATAGTATCCATACTTATATAATAAACGTGAAAGTAACTCTGTCTGAAACGATTCACGATATATCTGTTTCCTTATTTCTCCTGAACCACTTTACCGATTTATACTTGGTATTGTTATTTGTAGTAACATATGATATAATAAAGGTTGATTCATGGTTCATATATTAAGTCGAATATAGAGTGAAAAAATGACACGCAAAGCATTTTATGTTTTGGCACCTCATCAAACTTACCATAACGCAACAAGTCACGATTAAAGATCTCCATAAAAGTCACAAAACAGATGAGTTTCAATCCTAGGTCTTAGGTCAACGAACAGTGCGTTCGTGTGTATAGACTAGGATCCCGCGAGCCTCAGCGTAGTCATTTTAGATTTTTTGTGAGTATTTAAGTAATTCATATAAGGTCCCAAAGCAAAAATTGCTCTACGAGTCGATTCACTCCTTGTGGTGATTTTGGGTTTTTTTTAGATTTTTTTTAGATTTTTTATGTAATTCATATATTATGAGGTGCCATATGAATTATTTACAAAATTATGAGGTGCCTCTTCACACTATATTCGGGTAAATTTATGACCATAATTTATGATTCATAATCAACCTGTATATCATAACGTTTAGTCCAGAAACAACACAGGTTTTAGATCCCACATAATATTTTTGTCAAGGAAAAATGATCCTTCCGTGTTGCCCGTAAACGGTTCATGTTGCTTTTTGTTTGATAAAGTCACGGGCAACATCTAGTATAAAATACATGCACAGTACAGGTAACTAGCAAAATGAACAAAAGATTTATTTTTACGTTAAAGACTTAATTACTTAATTTCCATACGCCACATCAAAGGCTTTTGAATCAAAGCCGCGTATTTTACTTGCGAAAAAAGAAATATTTGCGAAACGTAAAAATGTGTAAAGAGGTACACAACATTTTAATTTCATGGCGAAAAGGTACCATGACCTAAACACATATTCATGTTAACCTCACGGGGTTAATAAAATTTGAAAAATATTGTTTGATTAAAATCTATCTACATTTAAGCGAATGGATAAAGCGAATCCTACCTTATAACTCTTTTTTTAAATCAAGACGTAGTTCAAACTAAGAATATCTTCTTTGATAAGTTTGAACTACTACAATGTTTCTCAACCTGTTAGTGTCCTAACCAAACTCGGAAACAACATGTTTTGTTGTTCCAACGCGGGAATCAAACCCACGACCCTCAAGTCGAGAGCGAAGTTCTGAACCACTAGACCATGGAGTAATTATTAAGTAGTGGTTGAATAATGAAACGTTAAATTAAGTTGGCCCTTTAGTACCTATGTGAGCGCGCCAATTTAAAATTAGATAAACGGAACGTAGTACAACATGAACCACCAAGAAACAGGCTCTGCTTAGCAAACTAAGCTAATATAGTTACAGTGGACCCCAAAGGGTCCACTGTAACTATATTAATTTACTCAATTTGTACCATTGTCATGCAGGATATTCACCTGACTGACAAGAAAGATGATCCATGCGTCGGATGGGCATGTAAAAGTCGGTCCTGCGCCTGTTCTCCCGCCAGTCGTGTCGGTTATCCGTCTCACTGGGCTACGAGAGTGAAGGAAGAGAGAGTGGTTACGTGTATTGGGCACACACTAAGATACACATAACAACTAGGTAGCGGGCCTGGTTTCAATGAAACCGTCAACCGTTACCGAGGCATTATTATTATAAATTTAACTATCGTTTCAGTATTAAACCACTACCTGTTAACCAGTAGGACAGATGAGCAACACGACAGGCGAGAGATCAGTAGCAGCTTAGGTTTCAAGTAGCTTCAAATGGATCCCAATAATGTTACAAATTTATATCATGTGTATCGATTTTATTGAGTATATAATACATAATATATTATACTTTGGTTTTGCGTCACGCACGGCCTGTCCCGTGTCCACGTCACGACGGGAAATAGTTGCCGTAACGCTCGTCGCGACGTCGTGTATTTAAACTCCAAGTATGCCGTTATGTGCCGTTCTGCGTTGCCGTCTAACGTGATGCAGAATTGCGTTATAATAAAGTTAAATACGAACGGCTTAGAAACAACGGCTCCTAGTGACAGCCAATGGTAATTAATTAAATGCCTTAGAAGTCTAGGTCTTTACGGCGAGTAGTAGCTTATAACATAAAGCGACAATACCACTGCAACCAATGATATTCAATAAAACGAGATTGCAACACAAATAATAATTATATGTTATTCAGATATAAATCTATAAATGCATAGGTACATAGTGGTCAATATATTATAGATATACCCGCTTATGGCAACGAACATTGCAACGGCAGACGAATATACGCTTATTCTTGAAACTCCTCGATGCCTTCATCAGCTTACCAAAAATCCGTGCTGCGGTTTCTCGCCGTTACTCGTGCCGTTGTCCCGTGGATACGCGGCCAACCTCCTACGCAGCCCTGAGATTAACAAATGAATCGTGTGAAAAAGTTTGGACAATAAATTTGAAGCGAAGTCACAAAACTCCGTACACGTTGAGTTTTATTGGCGCCTCTGGGCTCGGAGCTATTTAACTTTGGATATTATTAAAATGATCCCGAAGTTAGCGATCAAAGGAAGTATAATTCAGTATGTGAATTTCGCGTAAAGTTGTACAAAGGCGTGTAATAGAATCGATAATTTCTGTTTTCAACCGACTTCCAAAAAAAGAGGCGGTTTCTCAATTCGACCGTATATATGATTTTTTATATTTGTTCGCGGATAACTTTGTCGGTTATGAACCGAATTAAAAAAAATCTGACTTCATGACGAATTACTTCAAAATTATAAATAATTTTATTTACCTAAGTGAAAACATGTATTACTTTGTGCGAAGTAAATTTATTTTTTGCTTTTTAGTTTACCTTTTGAAGTCTGTTTTTTTTTAATTATTTTATTTTTAAGTGAAAACTTCTTTAGCGTTGAGTACTTTTGGGGTAAAATAACTCTCGTTGACATGTAACCTGATCGGAAATTCGTAAGACGGCGAGAAGAGACTGGCGTGGCGTAGGATTAGAAGTAATATTCCTCTCTTTCTACCGCGTGGCGAAAATGTATGCTGTTTCATTTTTATAGTTTCATAGCTTAAGGTCAATGATTTTATTGACGATTGTACACCTTGGGAATAAGATGGCCACATATAAATATTTTTAAAGTAAGCACTTATTTATAAAAAAAATGCATAATACTCGTATACTATTGTGAAATAGGTTTAAAACAATGTTATGTCACAATGACGTTGATACCTAATTCGTCGTCCAAGATTGTATATCACACAGTCATCTGATTGAATCAGCTATTTGATTAAAGGTCTAGCGCGTTTATAGAATGACGACATTTAGTTAATTGACTAGGCCGAACGTTGATTGAACAAGCGTCACTCAACGTCCAACTAGTTAGCGGACTGTAACAAAGCCCTTGTATTAGAGTGGACGTAAAATCAGTCAGGTTCATGAAATTTTGTTCATTTTTTCCCGCAGTGGCGCTAGTAGTCACCAAAACAAATATGGCGGCGAACAGCTCGCACAGATAGTACCTACATAGTTGAAATTTTCATTTCACATTTGGTGTGACATGTCATGTCATCATTTTGAGGACTTTTAATTAATTTTATTTTATTCAAAAAGGGACACCAGCGGTACATGTACTACACATTCACAGTTCGTTATTATTATAGACAATAATTCTGATACATGTACTTTTTATAGGTGACACAACATTGACTAAAGTACAAATTAATTATAATATTGAATTAAACATATTATAAACAATAGTTACTTAACCTAAGCATATTATAAAGCAGAGTTTAAGTATTATTGGTACACAATTATTATTTATTATATATCCATAACATTACAATAGATTCAAAATAAAATTTACACTTAATTTTTTTTTTGTAAAAGCTCATTAATTTGCCTCTGAATTGGTGGTGGGCCATACCAAAAATGTCAACATCATTGTTGAGGTTCGAGCAGATGTGGCTGTACGATTTGCATATTCTGGAGATTGGTGCATGCGAGGAATTTTTAAGTTGCGAACTTATGGTCAAACCTACCCCAACCAAAAATAACAAAATAAAACGATGATTCAAGTGTTAACAATCATATTCGGTTATGGACAACAAAACATTAATCTACAAGTATTTCGCTTGCGGATCGTAATCGAATTAATAACTACCGTCGTTTCGGAGCGACTTTTGTTTGTATTGAATAATCTCAATAATGGCCAAATTTAATTCCGCTCTCACCCAAGTGTTGAGTTAAATTTTTTGTACAAATGCTTTGATTCGATTCCGTCAGCATGGACATTTCGTTTTTATGCTGCTGTGATTTTTAAATTTGCTTTTTTAAAACGGGCATTGGCCGACCTCACATTTCCACCACTGCAACTCCTGTTTATAGGATCAAGAGCGGTAACCAACCACGACAAACCCTTTGATATGATCTCAGGGGTGCCCGAGGGACAAGCTAAATCTGTCTTGGGACCCACAACGAAATTAATCAGAAGAAAAAAAAGGAGGAGTAGGAAGTATTCCAGTTTCCCTCCCCAAGCAAAGTGGGAGACAGTACAAAATTGTAATGAATTATATTAGCTTGAAAAATATTATAATTAAATAGAAGTTAAATCTGGGGACACGGCAGTGCCCCCGCCAAGTTCAGCTCGGCCGTACCATCCTTTTCTAGAAGCAGTTCAGGCCATAAATTTTATGCACCACCGTGTAAAAAAACTTGACAGTTGATTATCACGATTGATTAATGATTAATTTCGTTGTGGATCCCAAGACGGATCTAGCATACCCCTCGGGCAACCCTGAGATCATATCAAAGGGTTTTTGAGGTTGGTTACCGCTGTCGATCCTGGCTACACGGGAGTTGCAGTGGTGGGAATGTGTGGTGGGCCATTTGTCCGTTTAAAAAATGATTATCACGGCTCAGTCTAGTTAATCACATGTCATGTTCAACATATAGTATCCTACCTTCATCATCATCATTTCGGCTATAACGTCCACTTGACATAAGTCTTCCATAAATTATTTAATGGGGGTAGTTTCTTATACTCGTCATGCTTGGTAAGCGGTTTGGCGAGTCCAGTTTTCAGATCTGTCGGCGTCGCATTCACAGATAATTTCACTTGGGAAAGTGACCCATCGCGCTAACTGAAACAAGATTATAAAGTAGCTGTCGCAAAAAACTTTACACCTTATAATTAAGTTTCTTGACGCACTAACAGCAGCACCATCTATCGGGTCACTGCATTAAAACCTTCCTCGAGAACCACTCTATCCACTGACGAAAACAGCAAAAAGATCGTTCTTGTAGTCTTTGAGTTTATCGCAAACAAACATACTAACATGAGCTTTACTTTCTAAGCTGATTCAATTTTGATTCAGATTCAATCGTGCCGCATACTTCCAAATAAAATGACGTTTGTTTATTTTGATTCTCAATCGATTGATATGGTCGGGAGTATGAAAATTTACGATCTAACGATTTTCTTCATCCTGGTTAATTTCAAAGCAATCCAACCACCAAATAAAATACCAAAAGCCGTTGAGATCGAACTCGACGATTCTCGATTGTGTCAGGAGTAAGCTTGCAGATGCGGCGGACATTGTTTTTAAACTCCAGCCATATCAAGAGGTATTTTGATTTTAACGTATTTGTGTATGTCACTATGTATTCACTCACTGCTTGTAAATTTTTTTGGTTTGTATAAAATATTTAATGATTAAGGATAGTAACAGAAATGGGTATTCTGAATACATCTCATAAAATCAGATTGGTATTACGAAACGGGCAATAAAGTTTATCCTTTAAAATATTGATTCCACCATGTGAGAGTCGAGTGGTAAATCAGCTATATGGAATTCACGCAATTACTTAAACGGATAAAGAAAGGGAGCTTGTACACTCTCCTTGTAAAGGACATTTTATATCGTCGAAATAAAAAAAAACCTTTTATTTTCAAATGAAACTTAACAAGCTATTTTCGGAAAGTCAACAAGAAAAAGAAGCCAAGTCCAGTGCTAGACAGCCTCCTCCAAATTGAGTGCTTGCCTACACTCGTCAAGCTTGGCAGGCGAGTTCGCAAGCACAGTTTTAAGATGCTACTTATTTTTCCGGATATAAATTCCCTCTTTCGGCTTTTTACCCATAGGTAAAATAGTGGATCGGATCGAAACAGATGTGTTATTCATACGTTTCATCATTCATCATTGCGTATACTACCTAGTCGATAAATTAATAAAAGAATTCTTAAAAAATCTAAATCCTGAGAAAAAATAGGTAATCGATTGCCACAGCGGATCCCAGTAAAATCGAATGTCCTAATAATGGATCCAGATTGCATTAATAATAATAAACTGTTATTAGCTGATATAATATATCAGCTATGGTTTACATAATAAACCTTTACCGTACAAATAATACATCTTACAGAATACTAGTGCAAATGAGTAATATTATTACTGTGCCCGTTCAAATTATGTGTCTGTTTTAGTGGTAAGAGGAAATTCGACAGAGTGAAAATTATCTATAATATTAAAGATCAAAAGTATAATATTGCTTAATAAAAAAAAAACACTTAAGCTTTAAAAAAAATAAACCCCTACTCCTACTTTTTTGCCAGCGTTAAACCGTTAACATCACCAATGTAAATGCTCCCTTACATTTCACATTAGAAATTATTAATATCGATTGCATGAAGCGATGCAGGTTTTCAGTTATTTCACGCTTATTTCATACACTGTACACTGCATTCAGAAAGTTAAATTGGAAATATTTATGCAAAAGCAATTAGCATATTAATTAATGTGCGAGTCAAGTTTGAAAGGGTTATTAATTTTGGGGAAGTTTAATGAAATTTCAAACAAAAATGATGAATTGGCTTTACCTACTGATAGAGGAGATAATAGTTTATTCTGTATAACAATTATTCCAGATTTTACATTGTAAAAGTTTAGTAAAGGATTTTTTTTATTAATAAAAATTTATGTGTATCGACACACCAAGAATTCATAAAATATTATAAAAAAATTGATTAGACTATGTCACAGAGGCGATCATTTTTTTTATATTAATATCATTTTGTTGAAACAAATTTTACCTTTAACTAATTATTTAACAAATAATAATAAATTAAAATTAAAAGAGTAAAGCATTCTAGTTGCTGCTGAATTAGGTTCAGCTAGAATGCTTTGAAATATACCTAAGTCACTTACATGCAACTGAAATTTATTAATTAATTAAGGTATAGTATAGTATCAAAACCCACTAAAACAAACTTTTTAAAAATATCACTGGATACAGGAAATCGTTTAAGCTTAATCGGATTTTGATACAGCAGACTTACTCCCGACACAATCGAGAATCGAATCGGTTCGATCTCAACATCTTTTGGTGTTTTATTTGGTGGATTACTTTGAAACTAACCAGGATAGACTGATAATCGTTAGAGCGTATCTTTTTGTACTACCGACCATATCAATTGACTGAGAATCAAAATAAATAAACGTCAATTTATTCGGGAGTACGTGGCACGATCGAATCTGAATCAAAATCGAATCAGTTTGGAGACTAAGGCCCCTGGTATGCACTGTTATAGGGGCTTTTGATTTTAAATCTATTTTTGGTGGACAGATTTCTGTATGTTTTAGCGGGTTTTGGTACAAAACTAGCCAAGTATTTTAAAGCAACAAGGTTTCCAACGGTGCTACTAACTCAAATTTGGTCCAGAAGCATTATAGCGGATTTTGGTTTTAATACCCCTCAATTGTTCTGTTAGGTCCACGTTCCGGGTGCTTCCAATCAATTTGTGGTAAATATCATCCCTTATACCATGGCGTGGGGATCATATTATAACCATTCCATTGGCTTCTATTACCCCATTTTAAGACCCTCATCCAATTTTCAACCAAATAGGCTAGGGCTTCTGAAGGAGAACTCTACACCAATATTCGCCACTGCTATCTCATAAGATGTTTTATTTGAATTAAAAAAAACGTTTTATTATTTTAATGTTTTATTGCATGTTGTACCTACTACTAGTATTATTTCTATGTCCTTAAGGGCCGAAAAAACTAACCGACTAACAGTACATTATACAAGGTGTAAAAATAAGTCTGTGATAATGTAGTGTGTAATATGTGCCTATGTAGAGTATACTGTGAAAGTACCAGCGCTGAAAGACTTACTTGACTTTCATGTTTGTATGAGAAATGCCCCAACATAATAAATTTTCCCATACAATAAAAATCCCTTTTTAGCGCTAGTACTTTTACAGTAAACTCTATATACGGGAGCCATACACATCCTAAATAATAATAATAATAGCCTTACCGATTTCGGTGTCGGTAGCCGATTTCATTGAAACCAGGCCAGCTACGCAGGAGTTATTTTATAGTGCCCAAGTGTGTGCGCAATATACAAAGACACTCTTTTTTTCTTTTACTCTCATAACCCAGTGGGACGGTAAACCGACACGACTGGCGAGAGAACAGGCGCAGGACCGACTTTTTACATGCCCATCCGACCACTAGACTACGGAGGCGACAGCCTAAAGTATTGCCACACCCTAAAGTATTATCACTTATTAATATTATAACCTGAATAGACACGACGTTCTGAATTTAAGGACTTAAGCATAAGCCTGCCGCGTTAGTACATACCGCATTGCAGCCTCATTAAAATCCATATCATACCGTGCATGATCACTGCCGTGACACGTCGTTTTTGTTGCCAAAATATTTATGTGCATTTAGATATTTGGCTGCAACGCGAGATGAGTTATGTAGATTGACTAACATGTCAGTATTTTAAGAAGGTAAAAAAGTTTACTGTAAAAATTTTAGAAAAAAAATCATGCTTAAAACTATTTTATATTAAGTAATGTTTGGCAAATACAGGATTTGAAAATACCAGTTATATCTATACTAATATTATAAAGCGGAAGAGTTTGTTTGTTTGTTTAAACGCGCAAATCTCAGAAAGTACTGGTCTGATTTGAAAAATTATTTATTTGTAAGATAGTCCATTTATAAAGGAAGGCTTTAGGCTATATAACATTACGCTGCGACCAATAAAAGCGAAGCGTCAGTGAGAAATATTGCAGGACCGACTTTTTACATGCCCATCCTACGCATGGATCATCTTTCTTGTCAGACAATCTGGTGATCAGCCTGCATTGTCCTAACTAAACATGAAAACAATATTTTTTGTTGTTCCAACGCGGGAATCGAACCCACGACCACGACGAGAGCGAAGCTCAGAACTACTAGACCACGGAGTCGTTAAACCTAAAAATATTATGTTTATGAGATCAAATTTGGGACGATTTATGTAATTCATTTAAAGTTAGTCTAAGTTATTACGAGAGTTGGGGTTATAGAACTTTTTACGCTTTTAGCATAATACATATTATTATAGAGTTAGGTTAAAAATGTTAAACTCGCCTAGTTTTACAAATTTTAAAACGTTCCATACTATGCACCAATTCATAAGTTAGTTGTGGTGAGAGATTTAAATAAAGTAATAATAATAATAGTTGCAAAAAAATTAAAAAAACACGCTTAAGAAACTGTTCAATTTATAGTATTGTCAATGTATGGGACGTATGCAAATTTTTATATTACTAAGACTTCTGGAAATTGGTGAAAATTATGCGCAAAGATTCCATTTCATATGTAGAACTACAACCCGAGCTTAAAAAAGCATGTTAAAAATATATATGGCTGGTGGCTTCACTGCATCAGAATCAGTCTATATACGATACACTTTCAATCGATTTTAAAACGTTATAAGTTATGCAACAACTCATAAGTAACGTGTGGACGCAGCACGGGGATATTATGATCCATCGCGTACCCTCGTCAGATCTGATCCTGAAATATGTACACAAAATATTAATTGGGTCTAGTTTTGTTATATTCGAAAATCGTAGGGATTTTGATCAATAATTTATACGTAAATAGAACTATGATCTGTTGTCGTCTGGACAGTAAAACAATTGAAGTTATATATAATCAAGTATATTATAATCTATATTCTATTCTATTCTATCTTTATATATAAAAATTAATTGTTGTTCGTTAGTCTCGCTAAAACTCGAAAATGGATGAACCAATTCGGCCATTTTTGGCCTTGAAATGTTCGTGGAAGTCCAGGGAAGGCTTAAGTGGTCTGTATGCTCAACGGAGGATAAAGTGGAAGAGTTTGTTTGTTTATTTGTTTAAACGCGCTAATCTCAGGAACAACTGGTCCGATTTGAAAAATTCTTTTTTTCTTGGATAGCCCATTTATAGAGGAAAGCTTTAGGCTATATAACATTACGCTGCGACCAATAGGAGCGAAGCGTCAGTGAAAAAATTTGCGAAAACGGGGAAAATTATTCACATTTGAGGGGACTTTCATTGCGTGTGCTGGTTACTCAAAAACCACGCGAACGATGTCGCGGGAACAGCTAGTTATATTATATACTTATTGTTGTATCCGTGAGTTGCCGGAATGTCGTAAATGGTGACATTTCCGGATATTATTATGCTCTTCCGTATATCCGGAAGTGATCAGTAGTGTTGCCGCGGACATTATCATTATCTGTAAACTGCGTTTGCTGATCTGCCTTCCAAGTGTAGCGAGTATAGGCAAGGGGAGGCTTATTTCCCGTCACAGCTTAAATGATAATAATAATAATATCTTTATTTTCAAGAAATGTGGGTGGAAAGATGACATTAATTGATAAGAGGTACCAACACAATTCGCTTATACATTGTAGCATGCAAAATTTTGAATCTTTATAACATAACTGCTGACTCGTGCCCACTTTGTTGAACTAAAAACTGTTTAAACCTTCCCGGGACTTCCACGAATATTTCAAGACTAAAAATAGCTGAATCGGTTCAGTCGTTCTCGAGTTTTAGCGAGACTAACGAACAGCAATTCATATTTATATATAAAAAGATATACAACATTCTTAACTAATTACAATATGGCAATTGATTTGTTTAATGACAATAAACAAGGTGAATATTAATTAATAAGCTGTCTCATTTAAAAAGAAAAAAAAATGTTATTGCAACCAAGGTACAAATAATTAAATTAAGGATTTGTGGCGGTATTACTAGCGCCACAATCTTGCATCACGTTATCTATACGACATAATTTTATATGTAAGTATAAGGCCGGCCACATACACACGTTTTCTGTATTCGTTTTCCGAATGCGTTATTTCGAATTGGAATTCCGTGAGACTAGCGCAAACGTTCGTTTTTTTTCATTCGGAATGTATTCACGTCAGTACAATTTATGCGTAACCAGTACTGAGATACCCATATCCGGCGCGGGCGCGAAACAATAGAAATTTTCGAACGTGTGCGCCGGCACAAACAAAATGTAGGCAAGCGCTGCGTTGCGCATTAGGTTTTTTCGAGTAAGTTTCTCCGGATGCGCCGGCTTGCACACGAAACGTACGTGCGGAATTTATTAAGTCCGGAAAAAAAGTGCGTGTATTTTCTATTGATTTCATGCGTTCAGATGTCTGTATACGGAAAACGTATGTATGTGGCCGGCCTAAGTATTCAAAGTCCGGCGCTATATCTAGGTATACGACATCTGAAAACTAGTACAGTGGGCTTCAGCCTAATCGAGCATACCATCTCGCTCGGGTGGAGATTTTGGGGCCCTTTGGGGCTTCCACTCGTACTCCCACAGATTAATAATAATAATGAAATAATATACGACGAATATTTAATATTGTCCGAAGCACTCTTCCACAATGCAACCGAGGAAGGCACTTTACAAATGATCCAGCAATTCCGCTGGCTTTCAACTCAAGTTGTGATAGAGTTACCTCTGAAAATGAGGACGGCACTAACGCCGAAAATATTCCTCATCTAAAACTCTTCTTGAATTTCCTTAAAACAATTTACTAGTAAGTTTGTTTTAGTGTGTTACGGTTTATCGAATGTAGCTCCTACTAGCTAAGTTTAGAGTCCAAATTGCATTGCATTAAAGTCTCATTTTAGCCAAGATGTATTTGTCAACTGTAACGTTATGTAGTGGGTAGGAACGTGTTTGACGTGCAGAATACGTGGTCTAGATCTATCTAGATCTATAGATCATAACCTTCAGAGTGAGAGTATTATGATGCCACTGCACATGTTAGGGTCCCTTCATACGTCCAGTCACGTCTAGTTAATCGTATTGCCTTTATTACACGTTATATTATATACAATATCTTATAACTAGGTACATAGGTACTGCTCTTATAACCTACCTGGGAGGACTAATATATAGACTATCTTAATCTTCAAAGTCAAATGTCATATTTGACATTACATTGTTTCAGGCCTAATTCATAATGGTATAGCATTATGTAACAAAAAATTGTTTCCTGGCTCATCTTTCTTGGCAGACAATAAAAGGCCTTACTCTCCAAACTGATTTGATTTTAATTCAGATACGATCATGCCGCGTACTTCCTAATAAATTGACATTTGTTTATTTCGATTCTCAGTCGATTGATATGGTCGCGAGTACAAAAAGTTGCGATCTAATAATTTTCTTTATCCAGATTAGATTCAAAGTAATTCACCAAATAAAGTACGAAAAACCACTATCGAACGGATTCGGTTCTCGATTATGTCGGGAGCAAGCCCCCTGGGCGGCGATTCTCAGGCCTCGAACTAAGTTTTTATTATCGGTCTGTCCCGCTCATGCAAATGAGATTTACCGCGCGTGCGAGCGGGAAATACTAATATTCGGAACTAGGTTCGAGGACTGAGAATCGCCGTCCTGGTTATTCGTAAAATGGCGGATTTAGAATAGCACCTTCGCATTAACCATCTTTCTTTGGTGTTGTAGAAGGCGACAGAGGGAACAAATATCCGGAAATTAACAACAGCGTTTCCGCGGACATTGTTATTATAATAATAATAATATAGAATGGAAAATATATAACCAACTACCGGACACTATAAAAAAAGAAACCAAACTAATAATATTTTACAGAAAACTAAAAACATATTTAATAAAAAGTGTTTCTATTCATTAGAAGAATACTTTTCAAAAGAACAGAAATATTGTTCATAAAATATTTTTCTTCGTAGTATATATTATTGTAATTATCCATAATATGTAACACTTTATTTAAAATACATAGATCTTAGGTAAATGTACTATCATTTAGCAAACGCCCGAACAAGGTTTATTTTTTATATTTTTCAATGTATTTTGATTTATCCCTCGGCGTACAAGGTGAAAAATACTCCTCACCTGTACAACGTGGGGTTAAAATAACCCCACCATGATTTTCTTTTATTTTAGTGTTTTAATGAAATGCATTAAGCTAATTTAAGTTTTTAAGAGTATTTATTATATGATGCCAATAAATAATATAGAAAAACATACAAAAATATACATTTATTTTTATAAAAAAAACACATAATTAGCAATCATTGCCTTAAAATTAACATTTTTTTTAACTAGCTTCAAATAAATCCATAAAATAAAAAAAACTGTAACAAAAACGATTTTTTTTTTGTTATCAATTAAGTAAACATAACATTATATTATGTAATTATAAGAATCGCAATATTTTATAAGATTGAGATTATTTGTTACCTAAAATAACTAAATTTTAGAGGTTTATACCACTTTGTTCTACCATCTTTACCCATAAAAAATGATTCTGATGTCGATGGTCTATCTTCTGCTGTACCTTCATTGTTCAACTCAATATCTTCCAAGTCACTATCAACTTCAGAACCTTCGCTGATGTGGTCAGTTTCGTCCTAGCTACTAGGGTGTCACTATCCGACTCACATTCCTACAATAACGCCGCCAAAATTAATTTTCATTAATTTTATTATGGTGATTGAATATATATAACTACTATAAACACAATGTTTTATAAATAAAACACATATTCCATCTAAAAATAATTTAAAACTGAAACAAGGTATACTTACTATTTAGCGACCTCCCGTACAACGTGGGGTTAAAAATGCCCAAGAGCCGCTTGATATGCGTGCACACACGACCATGGTGCGCGGGGTATAAATCTAGCGCTGTGAATCGACGCGGGAGGTCTTAAGCTCCAGCTACTGAGAAAATCGAATCGTTTTGTTGCATTTCTATATTAAATAAATGTATTTTAAAAATGTTGGGGTTAAAATAACCCCACGTCGTACGCCGAAGGTTATTATGTATGTACTTGGTTGCTAATAAAGAGAGTTTTGAAAAAAAGAGAGTTTTGAAAAAAAGAGAGTTTTAGACTCTACACACCACGTCAATCTGGCCCTACGCTAATGTTACAAACATCTTCAGTCTCGGCAGTGATGCCCACATCTAGATCCGTGATATTACAATTATGCGTGTTTATTTTATATTAGTGTTAATTTCATTGAACTGTTTATTAATAATTTATCAATCAACTGACTGTTATAGATTATATTATTGTAGTTATTTTAAATTATTTAATATTTAAATATGGCAACCCATGACGTCACTTCCATAATATTAAATTGTCATACAATTTATTATCTTAACTAAAGTAAGAATAATTATATAAGATTAAATATATGTTATTAATATTTGTTATTAAGATTAATATTATATAAGATTAATATTTGTTTACCTAATAATCATATTCTATTATATCCGGTATAGGTAATTATAATCATACCGGATATTAAATAGTTCTCATATTGATTTTTGCCCTAACGATTGTCAATGATATATAAGGGTGTAACTCTTCGTTGTGACCAGACTTAAGAATAGATTGATACTGTTATAAGCAGAGACTCTGCCCGATTAAAATATTATAATTATAAATATGGAGAGTTGTCTTTTATTCACGTCCGTAACAATTCAGAAGAGGGGTCAAGAAGAAACGTATCAAGGCCATACCCAGATGGACTCGAAAAAAGGAAACAGGAAGACAGGTCAGTGATGATTTTTTTTTTTTTTTTCTTTCGTTTCTGATGACTCCACGCCCAACCCTACGCTGGCAAAAAGAGAAAACCACGCTGTGTGGCTCATGATTCGTTATTTTTACGATAAAATGTGAATATTGCTGGTCAAGATGTAATTTCATGTAGGTACATCAAACTTTATACTCTTTATTGGCAAAGACTGCATACACAATATGATAAATCGTAATACATTGAAAAATATATAAAACTTAGTGCCTTGTTCAGGCGTTTGCTAAATAATAAGATTAGTACATTTACTTCCCTATGTACATTACATACTTATTTTAAATTAAGTATTACATATAGATAATTATGATTATAATATTGTACCTACTAAGTAGAAAAATATTTTATAAACAATATTCTTGACCTTTTGCAAAGTATTTTTCTTATGAGAAACTTTTTTTTAAAATACCGTCGTTATTTATTTTTCTGTTAAATAGTAGTTTGGTTTCTTTTTATGGTAGTTGATTATACTCGTAATAATAGATAGACCGTCTAAACTACGTGCTAATGCTAAAGCTTATCAAACACGAGAAATGGTATATTTCGGATATGTCTTTTAGAAAATTTTAGTAAAGATAATAATTCCTTATCTTTAATTTCTCGGGAATCATCATGGTGGCGCGGAGGAAAAGTCTACAGCATATGCTCTGGGGCACGTGATTGTCGAACACAACAACTGTGTGACACACTTCGGCAAGCTGCTGGGTAGCCGTTACACCTGGACCTTCGCGGCAACAGGATCAGCAAACTCCGGGAATCATCATGGCGGCGCGGAGAAAAGGTCTACAGCTGCCTTGTGGTCTGGGGCACGTGATTGCCGAGCACAACAACTGTGTGACACACTTCGGCAAGCTGCTGGGTAGCCGTTACACCCGGACCTTCGCGGCAACAGGATCAGCAAAATCCGGTGTGTATATTGATTCTTAATTTAAATGATCAAGTGGTTTTTATGCGCCCCGTAATTATTAGCTCCTCAAGTGTCGTTATTTATACTGGTAGTAAATTTAATATTATTTTAAATTAAAAGAAAACAAATGATTGGATTGATTGACTAACTTGAAATATTACCATCAGATATAGGCACAGAAATAAAGTGGATATAGGAAATAATGAAAGGGTTTGGAGATGCTTATTATACTCTTTCTTTGGGCATATTATCTAATATATATAGTAAACATGCTATATCTGTGTGATACTAAAATAAAATCTAGTAATTAAACTAGATCTGTGTGACCATGAAATAATATATAGTAAACATGCTATATCTGTGTGATACTAAAATAAAATCTAGTAATTAAACTAGACCTGTGTGACCATGAAATAATATATAGTAAACAAGCTATATCTGTGTGATACTAAAATAAAAACTAGCAATTAAACTAGATCTGTGTGACCATGAAATAATATATAGTAAACAAGCTATATCTGTGTGATACTAAAATAAAAACTAGTAATTAAACTAGATCTGTGTGACCATGAAATAATATATAATAAACAAGCTATATCTGTGTGATACTAAAATAAAAACTAGTAATTAAACTAGATCTGTGTGACCATGAAATAATATATAGTAAACAAGCTATATCTGTGTGATACTAAAATAAAAACTAGTAATTAAACTAGATCTGTCTGACCATGAAATAATATAGAGTAAACATGCTATATCTGTGTTATACAAAAATAAAATCTAATAATTAAACTAGATCTGTGTGACTATGAAATAATATATAGTAAACATGCTATATCTGTGTGATACTAAAATAAAAACTAGTAGGTAAATAAACTAGATTTATGTGATTATAAAATAACAATTAGTTAGTATTAAAAAAAAAACTATATCTATGTGACAATAAAATAATAATTCAAAATATTATGCAAAATTTGTGTACATAAATGTTTACACTAAAATAACATCTACTAAATAAACCAGATCCAAGAGATACTAAACCAACTCAGCAGGATAATTGACTATGATAAATAACTTAATAATTGAAATAGACACAATTAAATATAAAGAATATTTTGGTCATAATGTATTTAAAATATTTTCTAAGTGCAATTACTGTTTTCGTTTATTTCTTTCAGGTACACAAAAAAGATATGACGAAAACTAATCATCTTGCCCTGGGACATGGCAAAATGCAGGATGGCCGAGTGTTACAAACATCTTCAGTCTCGGCAGTGATGCCCACATCTAGATCCGTGATATTACAATTATGCGTGTTTATTTTATATTAGTGTTAATTTCATTGAACTGTTTATTAATAATTTATCAATCAACTGACTGTTATAGATTATATTATTGTAGTTATTTTAAATTATTTAATATTTAAATATGGCAACCCATGACGTCACTTCCATAATATTAAATTGTCATACAATTTATTATCTTAACTAAAGTAAGAATAATTATATAAGATTAAATATATGTTATTAATATTTGTTATTAAGATTAATATTATATAAGATTAATATTTGTTTACCTAATAATCATATTCTATTATATCCGGTATAGGTAATTATAATCATACCGGATATTAAATAGTTCTCATATTGATTTTTGCCCTAACGATTGTCAATGATATATAAGGGTGTAACTCTTCGTTGTGACCAGACTTAAGAATAGATTGATACTGTTATAAGCAGAGACTCTGCCCGATTAAAATATTATAATTATAAATATGGAGAGTTGTCTTTTATTCACGTCCGTAACACTAAGTATCCGAAGAACTTGTGTAACAGGTACCAGACAAAGGTAATATGTATTTAATACCTTTATACTACACACATATTTAAGATTCCTTATTATATTAATACACAAATTTAATACACATCTATAACCCAGGAACATTAAAAAAAATTTGTTTCCTCGGCGGGAATCGAACCCGCAACCCCTCGGTCGAGCACCAAAGCGCTGAACCGCTGCGCTAAGGAGGTCGTTATTTTTCGTCGTCAATTATTTAAACAGTGCGCTTGGCAACCTGCCTGCTAAGCGTGGCGGGTATAGCCAACTACCCTCATAAAAGGATTTTGGAAAAGACTTTAAGCAGTGGACATATTATTATGGTCACATGGCAAAAACAACAAACGGCAATCAGGCTTACTCCCAACACAATCGAGAATCGAATCAGTTCGATATCAACGGTTTTTAGGATAAAGAAAATCGTTAGATTGTAACTTTTTGTACTCCCGACCATATCAATCGACCGGGAATCAAAATAAACCAACATGAATTTATTATCATACTCCACCACCATCATCAGGGGCCTTTTGGAGAGTTCCAAAATGATTCGATTTTGATTCAGACTCGATAGTGCCGCTTACTCCCGAATAAATTGACGTTTGTTTATTTTGATTTTCATTCGATTGATATGGTCGGTACAACATAAAATTACGATCTAACGATTTTCTATATCCTGGTTAGTTTCAAAGTAATTCACCAAATAAAACACCAAAAGCCGTTGAGATCGAACTAATTCCATTCGCGATTGTGTCGGGAGTAGGTAAGCCTGCAGTTTGGAGGGTAAGGAACCAGCTTACAAATCAAATCAAATCAAATATTTTTATATAAGTAGCCTTGTAGGGGGCTACTTTATTCCCAAGGTGTGCTATCATTCATATAATCATTAACTTTGTAGTAAGCTTTTGCACACAAACGTTCTTTGACTACTTTCTTAAACTTATTAGTTGAAAAATTTTGAACGTTTTCTGGGATCCTATTGTATAGGCGTATACATTGGCCTTTAAACGAATTCTTTACTTTGCTTAGTCTAGTCACTGGAACAACAAGTTTATTCTTATTCCGAGTATTTCTATTATGATTATCACATTTTCTTATAAACAGGTTTACATTTTTCTTAACATATAATACATTAGAGAGGATATACTGAGAAGCTACAGTTAGTATTCCAGTTTCCTTAAACTTTTCTCTCAGAGAAGTGTTGGGGGCCAGCTTGTAGATTGCCCGAACAGCTCGCTTCTGCAGCACAAAGATACTATTTATATCTGCAGCACTGCCCCATAGCAGAATGCCATAGGACATTATACTATGAAAGTAACTAAAATACACTAGGCGTGCTGTACTTTCATCTGAATATTGTCTAATTTTACTAACTGCATATGCTGCTGAACTGAGTTTGTCGGCCAGTCTAGCAATATGGGGGCCCCACTGAAGTTTAGAGTCTAACGTTATACCTAAGAATACTGCAGTATCCACTAGTCCATACGTTCATCATTTAATAGCACATTGGTTTCAGTTTGCCTCACATTAGGCAATGTGAATTTTACACATTTTGTTTTTTTATTATTAAGTAAAAGATTATTGACACTAAACCAATGTACTATCATTGAGAGAGCATTATTTACTTCGTCATGGCATATATTTTGCCGTTTCATATTAAAAATAAGAGACGTATCATCAGCAAATAATACTATCCCATGTTTTTCATTTATGAGGTATGGTAGGTCGTATAATTATGTAAATTAAAAATAGAAAAGGCCCTAAAATAGACCCTTGTGGGACCCCCATCTCTATTCTACATTGTCTTAACCAGACTAATTTTTATTGCTCCAGCGCGGGAATCGAAGTCACAACCACTCGAGCCTAAAGCCAAGCTCTACATAGATCTAAGTTCAAAGTTAAATTTCAATCTACATCATAAATTGGATTATGGTTTTTCAGAAGATTCCCCATAACGGTGTTTTGGTGCGAGAAAAAAAAAGTTAATTAAGAATCTGCCATTTTTAAATGATCCATTATTGGGCCATCCTTTTTTAATTAACACTCCCAATTGTCAATTCCCTTACCCACTTTTATGGGAAAATGGGCCAATTATTTGGGAAATTTAAAGGAAAATATTTGAAATCAATGGTTTAACTGTAGGTATACGAACATCTGTAGCTTGCAAATTTTTGTTCTATATAATTTATATTCGTACTAAGTAATATTATTGTTAAGAGGAAAAATTTTAGTAGGTATGATGAGCTCAAAAAATACTAGACCGATTTTGAAGAGATTTAGAATAGGTATAAAGTATACCACGGGAAACTTTTTTCAACGCGAAAACATAAGTTACCTTTCTTTCGGTAAAATATACGATGCCCTGGTTGTTCCTTTATCGCAGGTATAATTAGGTATAATATAAAGAAGTATAATCTGACTTTAATCCTTATAAACTTACATCAAAATATTTTTTCTTTTTTATGTAGATATGTAAGTCAAACTACGAGTATGCCTTTGACCATTTTTGTCTTAATGTATTTCTGATTTTCTATTTGAATATTTATTTTCTTGTTTCAGCCCTTTTGGACCCCTTTTTTGCGAAGTTTTTTTTTACTTTTTTCATTGTCTTTAGAGCTACTCTCAGTTGCTGATTGGTCAAGCCTGCTATTTTCAAAACTAGTGCCATAAAAATCACTACACAAAATTTATGGGATTTTATTTATTTAAGCTTCGCTAAGTGATGCGTGGATCCGTATGCGAAGGTTATGGTCAATTCCCATACATTTTTGTTTTCGTACTTTGTAAGTGATAATAGCGATGGGATCGTAAATAAGAGCTCGGTTTAATTTGATGGTGAATTTCAATAAATCAAGATATGTATGAGTGTCGACAATGTTGCAATATCCAATGCAATCTGGTTCATTCAATATAAAGCACAATATACCTTGTTGGGAATTCTATTTCACAATATTATTTTACATCCATATTGGATGGTATTAGGTACAGTTATTTCTGTAATAAAATACTCTTTAGTCCAGATTTTTTTTATAATTATTATTTATTTTTTTACAATGTCTCGCCAAATTAGTGTTTGACGGCGAGATGCGCTCATTTTATATTATTTATGTAGTTAATTAGATTTGACAATAAATATAAAAAACTTAAAGAAAAACAAACTCAATCAAAATCATTAGCTTAGCATAAAAAACAGTAATTGCAGAGTTAGTTTAAAAAGAGTTCCAGCACCTTGATTCACCAGATTGTCTGACAAGAAAGATGATCCATGTGTATGTGATGTGGTTGCCTGGAAGAGATCGCTACCTAGTAATAAGGCCGCCATTATGTTACCTGTGTATATCGTTATCTTTCTGTTTTTTATGTATTTTTTTATGTTGTGTGCACAATAAAGAATTCATTCATTCATTCATTCATTCATTCATTCATTCATTCATTCATTCATTCATTCATTCATTCATTCATTCATTCATTCATTCATTCCATGTGTCGAATAAGTCATGTTGTTAATTTGTTAAAATGTTCTTCTTCTGACCATGATTTTTTTACCTTATTACGGCAATGTATGTTAAGTTTTACGTATATTAGTTTGTTTCACCGTAGCACCTAAACTACGAGTTTGGTTGTAATAAAAGAGGTACCAGTAGATTCGGAATAAAAGTTCCGGTATAATACATAACAAGGCTACATATTAAACGTATTAAGTTTTAGATATATGTTGGTAATTCGGTCGCCCTCTGCCTAGGCTCCAGTCTTGCTCAGTCTACCCGTAAATCCGCCACTGAAAATAATCCTTTTGTTTTCCAATTACACGTGCAAGTAAGACGCGACGTCCTCTCAGATAAGCCATGAGATTTGTCTGGTATAGATTAAAATGTGACCTCCTCCCCAGTCATATAAAACTCTTTATTTTTTTTTTGTAGCTAGCTAGTAAGTAGGCAAACAATTATAGTGAACTACGCTAAGTGCTATGGTTAGTAAGCAACTTAATATACAGTCTATGTTACCCGGAATATTATCACTAATCTATTCATACCTCATTTATTCAAATCTGATTAACAGATCAAGTAGGATCATTTAAAATCTTCGTAAAGTAACGTTAACAAATAAACGACAAACTTAAAACATCCTCTCTGTTTTGGTCGGTTAGTAAAATGAATGCTGAAATAATTAACTTATTAGCTTCGCTAACATTACCTTCATTAAATGCTATTCTGAATCATAAAAAAAATTGAAAATATACAGGGTGATTGGTTCATAATATATTAAGACGAATATAGTGTGAAAAGACTGACGCGTAGAGCATTTTTGATTTTGCCACCTCATATAAATCTATACTAATATTATAAAGCGGAAGAGTTTGTTTGTTTAAACGCGCTAATATCAGGAACAACTGGTCCGATTTGAAAAAATCTTTTTTTGTTGGATAGTCAATTTATAGAAGAAGGCTTTAGGCTATATAACATTACGCTGCGACCAATAAGAGCGAAGTAACAGTGAGAAATAATAAAAAAACGGGGCAAATTATTCACATTTGGGGACTTTCGTTGCGTGCGCTGCATAAACGGTTTAAGTCGCTCAAAAACCACGCGAACGAAGTCGCAGGGCACAGCTAGTTACTTAATATAGCTCAAAAATAAATTCAAAGTTCTAAAATGACCACAAGGAGTGTCTTCCAACAATTACAATCTTACTATGTTGGGGCTCGCGGGCTCCTAGTCTATACACACGAACGCACTGGTCGTTAACCTAAGACCTGACCAGGATTAAAACTCATCTGTTTTGTGACTTTTATAGAGATCTTTAATCGTGATTTGTCACATTATGGTAAGTAATTTATATTAGGTGGCAAAACAAAAAATGCTATCATTACACTAGTCATTCTCATCACTACAATATTCGGCTTAATAAATGAACCATGAATCAACCTGTATACGAGACATTGTAAAATAGAGTTATGATTATAATTTTAATTATATTTAGACAAAAACATTTGGCAAACGCCGTTCATTAAATAGACAAAGAGCTGGCAACTCCCGCCGGCCGAAGCGACGCAACACTCATTCCTCTACATTTACAAAATAAACTTTTGTACGCGCGAGCGTTATACTTTTATAGTACAGGAGCTGGCCTTTTATTACTCATCTGATATAGGTGTCTAATAAACTTTGCCAAAATTTGTCTGTTTACGCACATTTTTTACGGTGTTTGTTTATGACGCGCTCCCCTCTATTGTATTGCAGATTTTTATTAAGATATATTTTTCATATTACGAGTATTTTGGTTATTTTTCGCAGTGTTATTGAAAGGTTGTAAAACTTTCAACTACTGCTTTTTGTGTATTATGATACCTAGCAGATTTGTTTTAGTTTTTACTACTACAAATTTAGTCGCTTTTACATTAAACATTTACTTACAATTTCAATCCGGCGCGGTGCATGGATCATCTTTCATGTCAGACACTCGATTGACGATCATAATTAAAGACTTATATGGATGAAGGTGTGTCGCAAAAAAAATTACCCAGAAATTTTGCTGGATGATTAGTAACGTATTAAGTACATTGATTCTAGAGACGGATGTTTAGATTAATGTACTCGATACATTACGAAATATTTTAAATTGTTTAAGTGACAGTTTGACCTCAATTTTCTCGAAATCAGTATTTTGCGTGTATCACTCATGTCTTTTTTCTAAACAGACTTGAGAATATTTTTTGTTGTTTCTCCACAAGAATTGAACTCACAACCTGGGGGGTCATTGATAGTTGCTATTCGACTTCTAAAACTTAACGGTTATTATACAGGGATGTTGTCGAATCCAAGTCAAAATCGCCGTTACTTAGCGAAGCTTATGACGTCATCTGGCGATGTTTATGTCAAATACATTTGTTTTCGAATTCGTCGTCGTAATTGGCGATGGGAACATGGCTAAAGATCCTGGGTCCTCAGTCAATATGCCATTATCATTTACGAAGTTCGATAGCAAAATGTATAGGATTTTACATAAACTTTACAATAATAATATAATATTTACATCTCAACATGTTTGGTGGAAATCGGTTCAGATCTTCAAGGTCATCAGCGGGCTTATTCCCGACACTATCAAGAATCGAACCAGTTTCATTGCAACGGCTTTTGGTATCTTATTTGGTGGATTTCTTTGAAACTAACCAGGAAAAAGAAAATCGTTAGATCATAATATATATAAATAAATATTGGATTTATATAAATAAAATAACTTTTTTTACTGCCGGTCGTATCAATCGGCTGAGAATCAAAATAAACAAACATCAATTTACTGAGAAGTACGTGGTACGATCGAATCTGAATCAAAAACGAATCAGTTTGTAGAGTAAGGCCGGAGGTCGTTTGTTAGGTGTGATTGGATTGTTACACGATAAGTCGGGGGATTTTAGAAGTTTATAGAACATCGTAGATGATAATAGCAATGACATCTTGAATAAGGGGCCAGTAGCCCGTATAAAAAAGACATATGGCACTCGGGGACTGCCACGGCAAAGCTATTGCATACCATTTTTTATCAACTTATCCGATACAACCAATCCCATCTAGAGGCGAGTTGCTGAATTAAAGAGACAAGCGTGATATTTCAAAGAAGTCATTAATAGTTCTGCTATTCATCAATAGATGTCAATAAAAAGTATCCGGTCTGAGTGGGGGGCGTTAGGTTATTTTCGTTACGGAATTTCTGGATTCGGTCTCCATGCTCAAGGCCCGCGATAGAAGCTATGCAAAAGAATACCTGTGTTGCATTGTAAAAAATCATTAGACGTTCCTCCCGGCCCGGGTAATACTTCAGATAAACAGTTCGCGGTAATCAGTATTTATGGGGTTACGTGCACCATTAATCTGTGACCTTTTTGTCGTAAATTTCACTTTCATTACATATTTTATTATGTGATTTTTATCAATTAATGTATTCTTGGACCTGCTCTTGCCATTATAATTTAGTTGTGTAGAGGGCGAATCTTGACGAGTAATGTCTAACCACTCATCACATCAGCTGTGTGATTAGCACAAGTTTTTGTCATTGCTCACCGTGAGAAAGTTAACTAGAATTTGTGTGACATGAATAACGCTCCTAGCAGCAAACTATAGGAACTAATTCGATGCTATGCAATTTCTATGTATTTTTTTCACAAATCTTGTACTAAATACACTATCATTCAACTCCAAAAACGTCCCGTAACGGCTACAAACTGCAGTCATAAAGCTTTTAAATTAAAAATCAATCTATATTGGATCACTTTATTTTTGTATTTAGTTAACATTACGTAACGCAACCACTAAATAGTATCGAAAAGTCTCATCTAATGCTATAGATTTCTATTATAATATTGGGCGACTGTCTTTTTTTATTTAAGTATCATTAAATAAATTGTAAGCTACATATTATATGTTATTGAATGTACTGTAGGTTCTTGGTGGAAATTCATGTTATAAAGTAAAAAAAGTTATTTTTCCACTTTATTTGTTATTTTATATTAATTATTTATTATTTAAAATACGCGAAAAAAAATCCTCCTACACCTGATGAAACCAGTCGTGTATTTTAACTGATAATTAATGTAAGAAATAAAATATGAAGAAAAGAAAATTTATTTGGTAAAATAATATAAAAATAGCATATTATAAAAAACATGAAATATTACCAAATTGGGGCCCACTCAGCATGTGTTGCAAAGATATTTGCAACGCTAATTTTCAGCGATTTTCAGTAAAATAACAAACAAAGTGGAAATAATTGCAAGTAGTTTGTGTTTTACTTTACGTAAGCTATATAGTTTCAATCGATATACCAAATCTAAAGACATTTAAAATCGACTTTAAAACGTCAACATAACTCCTGCTCGGCTCCTGACCTATAAATAAGATATCTAGTTCAGTATACATAATTCAGAACGCGTTGTACAGCCCACGACTGCATTGCAGTCGGGTAAATACACCTTCAGGTTCCTTTAATTCCGTGTAACTCGCGTATTTGTGGCAAATTGAGACAGATCTGGCCTTACTGTAGTGTAATCTATACTAATATTAAAAAGCGGAATAGTTTGTTTGTTTAAACACCCTAATCTCAGGAACTACTGGTCCGATTTGATAAATTATTTTTTTGTTGGATAGTACATTTAAAGAGGAAGGCTTTAGGCTATATAACATTACGCTGCGAGTTGCGACTAATACGAGCGAAGCGTCAGTGAGAAATGTTGCAAAAACGGGGAAAATTATTCACATTTGGGGAATTTCGTTGCGTGCGCTGCATAAACGGTTTAAGTCACTCAAAAACCACGCGAACAAAGTCGCGGGCAGCTAGTGGTTAATAATTTCCGTTGTGGTGATTTCAATTTATCTATACATATAATAAATCTGTAGAGGGGTCATGTCTGTACATTAATAATATTTATATAAGCTACAGAACCTAAAAATAACATTTTTGAAAAAAATGTCTGTCTGTCTGTCTGTCAGTCTGTCTGTCTGTCCATATGGGAATGTTTGTCGTCGCATAACGCTAAAACCACTGTATGGAATGAAATGAAATTTGGCAGGCAGGTAGCTTACGACCTGAAGAGCATTATTGGAAATTATTATCCCGAAAAACGAAAGGGTTCCCGTGGGATCTTCAAAAAATTGTAGCTACCTATTTGACGGTATTTCAGCCAAACTACTCAACGTATTTAAATGAAATTTGGCAGGCAGTAGTATTTCGGTGGCGGTAGCCGATTTCATTGAAACGTTATTTTATAGTGCCCAAGTGCGCAATACACAAAGACACTCTCTCTCTTCCTTTTACTCTCATAACCCAGTGGGACGGTAAACCGACACGAATGAATAGAGAACAGGCGCAGGACCGACTTTTTACATCAGGTGATCAGCCTGCATTATCCTAAGCAAACTTGAAAACAAAATTTTTTGTTGTTCCAACGCGGGAATCTAACCCACGACCTCCGGGTCGAGAGAGAAGCTTAGATCTACTAGACCATGGAAGCGCATCTTGAATCATGGGCCATGATTCAAGATGCCATTACTAATTATCGGTTACGAAGTCCGAAAAAAATTTTATGAAATTTGACATAAGCTTCGCTAAGTGACACACGAGTTCGCTCGTCGTTTAGCGAAGCTTATGTCAAATCCCATACATTTTGTTTTGGGATGATAAATAGCGGCCTGGGTCCTGATTCAAGATGCTATAATATCTTGAATCAGGACCCAGGCCTCGGATTCAAGATTAGATATTGTCACTTACGAAGTTTGAAAACGAAACGGTATGAGATTTGACGGTCGCTAAATGACAAGCGAATTCGTAGTTACTTAGTCTTATCTCAAAGTCAAAACCCAAACATTATTGTTTTCGAAGTTCGTAAATGATAATAGCGATGAAAAGGGCCCCGAAAACAAATACAATTTTGTCCTTCATACTCCTATATTTGATACTAGCTGACCCTTGCCCACTTCGTTGAGCATAAAAAGAGTTTATGATGAAATTGAACTAAAAAAAACAACGTGGAACCCGCAACGCGGGAACCCGAAACCCGAAACGCGGGAACCCGCAACGCGGGAACCCGGAACCCGCAACGCGGGAACCCGGAACCCGCAACGCGGGAACCCGGAACCCGAAACGCGGGAACCCGGAACCCGCAACGCGGGAACCCGGATCCGCAACGCGGGAACCCGGAACCCGCAACGCGGAAACCCGAAACCCTCAACGCGGAACCCGCAACGCAGGAACCCGGAACCCGCAACGCGGGAACCCGGAACCCGCAACGCGGGAACCCGGAACCCGCAACGCGGGAACCCGGAACCCGCAACGCGGGAACCCGGAACCCGCAACGCGGGAACCCGGAACCTGAAACGCGGGAATCCGGAACCCGCAACGCGGGAACCCGGAAATTGCAACGCGGAACCCGCAGCTTGGGAACCCGAAACCCGCAACGCGGAACCAGTAGCTTGGGAACCCGAAACCCGCAACGCGGAACCCGCAACGCGGAACCCGGAACCCGCAACCCGGAAACCCGGAACCCGCAACGCGGAACCCACAACGCGAAACCCTAACGCAGAACCCGCAACGTTCACGGAAACGCTGTCAAATGGAATAAATAGTATCCTATGTCCGTCTACTTGCGCTACTTCCTCACCAATTTTCAGCCATATCGATAAAGCCGTTCTTGAGTTATAAATAATTTAACTAACACGACTTACTTTTATACATATAGATGTATAGATTACTCATACTAACATAAGCTAAGCCCGGTGAATGCTCCCGTCACAGTCGGTCCAGCGAATTCGGTGATCATTAGTTAGATGACGATGATGATGGTGATGAAAAGTAGCCTAAATTAATCCTTATAACTTTACCTATCTACCAGTGAAAGTCTCGTTAAAATCGGCCCAGCCGTTCCAGAGATTAGCCGGAGCAAAGTGACACGCTGACAGACAGACATTTTTTTTAAAATTACATTTTCGTTTTCAGTAAATATCGTTGCCAATGCAAAAAAAAGCAGAAGATATCGTTTAAAATGTCATATGCATTTAGAAAAACGTTGCTAATTGAAAGTTACAAACTGACACTTCAATTTTATTTATTTGTATAGATGTATAGATTTGGAAAACCTCCCCAATCTTGGCGTTTCCACTGACGCGGAGCGGGGCGCATAGGAACTTAGTGGTTCCCAAGCGGAGTGGAGCGGAGATTTCGAGCATAGTGATTGGTCAATTCGGGTACCGCAAGCTCCTGTCCGCTTCGCCCCGCGTCAATGGAAACGCAGCCAAACGTCTATAACGTCTAACAGTCGTCATGGTAACGACGTTGTTTACAAATGGAAAACAAAAATTATGAAATGCTATACATACCGTATTTATATCAGCTTAAACTGTTTGGATTCATGTTTTTGTTAATCCTAATAATTTTATTAATCCAAATAGTTTAAGCTGATATAAAAACGGTATTTATAGCATTTCATAATTTTTATTTTCCATTTGTAAACAACGTCGTTACCATAACACCCGTGTCATATAAACTGGCAACGACCTGAATCGATCGAGCCCAGGTTCAAACCCCGCGTGACCATCACGTATTTTCTTCTTTTTTCTAATTTTCTGCTTATTTTTTTCAACATTTTCTTTCAAAATAACCTTTTCGTAACAATAACGAACATACCGTAAAAAAAATTTGCGAAATTGGTCAAGCCGTTGTCGAAGCGCACACGATGTAAGAAATTTTGGAGGTCGTTTTTTTACACTTTGGGCTACATTTTTGGGGTTTTAGTAAGGAACCCTACTTTTCTTAAACATATAATATAGCCTATGTTCAGCGCTAGGAATGTAGCTTTCCAACGGTGAAAGAATTTTTCATATTGGTTCAGTGGTTTCAGAGCCTATTCCATTCAAACAAACAAACAAACAAACAAACAATCAAATGTTACCTCTTTAATTATAAAATAAATTTAATCTTTTTTAATAGCAACTATTTTAGTACTCATTTATACTCGTTAGTAAATGAAGAAACCCTTATAACTAGTATCTCTTTGTTGTATCCCGAGATTCAAAAGAATCTATACTCAGATAGTATCTCTTTGTTGCATATCAAACAAAGAGATACTAGTTATAAGGGTTTCTTCATTTACTAACGAGTATAAATGAGTACTAAAATAGTTGCTATTAAAAATATAAAGCTTAAACCAAACTCGAAATTCAAATAAAAAAGTTTACAACTTGTTTTACACCAGGAACCCATAAAAACGACGATCAAGTGACACTGGGCAACGAGTCAAACGAAGATTGGAAGTTTTGTCCGTTTCAACTCGGAGCCGGTTTATGTTCATATTATTATAAAACTTTCCTTCAGTAACGATAAAGTGAGTTTGTGGCATCGACGTACAATCTAGGAACATTGCACAGTTATTTTCAGTTTTATATATGATACCTAATATAAGGGTGAATAAACCTTTCAATGTATATATTATTTTTATAAAAATGGGACTGGGCAGGACACATAAGTCGCATGCACTCCGAGCGCTGGGCAAAAATATGCACCTATTGGGTACCAGAGGATGGACGACGTCGCCGAGGCCGGCCCAGAACAAGATGGCGCGACGAGCTGGACGCATACCACCCGGGCTGGCCAGCGGTGGCGCATGAAAGAAATACCTGGAGGACACTGGGGGAGGCCTTTGCCCAGCAGTGGGACAGTTTAGGCTTATAATAATAATAATAATTATAATAATAATAATAATAAAGCCTCTTTATTCAGAACTAGATTTACATAAAATTTTGGTTAAATTAATTACATTAAAACAATAAAGTTATTTATACATTATGTTTCGTTTTAAGAATAAACTCAATCAATTTTATATTATGACATTAATTTGATTACAAAAATAATAATGAAATAAATTAATACAAAAATATATGATAATTAAAAACAAATTGATAAATTAATCGTTTTTTTTTTTTGCATTAGGCAAATTCAATTATCACTCCGCTCATAAGTAGTTAATCATTACTATAAAGCCATGACAATACTAGTCCGAATGCCTTGCAGCAAAGGCCTCCACCAGTGTATATATTACTATAGTGACAAACCGCTTTTAAGACGAATGTGGCTAATGGCACATAACGTAAAAAATATTTTATGTTACGTGTGCCATTACGCACAGTCGTGAATCAATAGATTCACCTCTACCAACGGCAACGTTGTCCTAGGAAAACAAAGTTTTAGTTTAGTGAATCATAACAGCATTATGAATCTTCAATTCAGAAGTTGTGTGTTTATGTACTTTATAATTTTCTAACAATGAGGGTTGGATATTTGAAGACATAATGTATGAAGATGATGAACAGATGGATGAAGATGATGTGTCGCAAAAAATGTTTACCCAGAAAATTGGGCTTAAACTGTAACATAACTGTATAAAATTAGATATGAAGTAATTCATTAAGTACATTGATTCAAAATACCGATCTTCACCCCGGCTCCACACTACTCGCGGAGTTCCTCGGCGAAGTACGGCGAAGTACTAGTAAAGTTTGACGAGGTAAGCTGAAGTGCATCTACACTATCCTATTCGTCTAACTTCGTTCAACTTCGCGAGTAGTGTGGAGCCGGGGATAGATTAATGTATTTAATACTTTACGACATATTCTAACAGTTTAACAGGGACAGTTTGAACTCAATTTTGTCGAAATCAGAATTTTTCTACATAATAATATCACCTTCATCGTTTCATGTCTTCTTTTTTCTCTAACTTTCGTGTCACGCATAACATACTGAGGCAAAAAATATTTATAAAAATAATAATTTTAAGGCGAAGAATACAATTTCTCGGCTAAAAAATATTGCCAGATTAAAAAAAATCAAGTGCGATGTCCCCGAATTTGACGTCTATGATTTCTGACAAAAATACTATATCCTTAAGACGGTTTTAACGGGGACGGGGCCTTAGGGACTCGTGGTTTTGGCGCGGGTCCCCCTTCTTTTGAATCTCGGCTCCTTTTCCACGAACCTCTTAATATTTCATGCGTCCCTAATCGTTAAATGTACTAGTTTCGCATTAAATTTGCTGAAGCTTTGAAACTAAATTGATGTGACTTATTTCACCCGACTAATGCGTCCCACACCGTTTCAGTAAAACCAGGCTAGCTACGCACGAGTTATTTTACAGTGCCCAAGTGTGTCCGCAATACACAGAAGCACTCTCTCTCTTCCATCACTCTTGTAGCCCAGTGGGACGGATATCCGACACGACTGGCGGGAGATCAGGCGAAGGACCGACTTTTTATTTACTACTTATATTGATTACACAATGCCTTATATCTAATTACCTGCGTACAAATATCGTTTTGCGAAAAAGAGATGGACAATTTTGTTTAATTGCTAAAAACTCAAATGTTTTAAAACTTATCCTAATTATTATTCTATAGTTTACTCATCTCTTTATAATTTTCTTCGTAATGAATCCAGTAGTAAATAAATTTAATATTTTTTCAATAATTATCCCCCTCAAACATGTTACGTAGTATAGGTTAGCCCCTGTAGCTTTCGAATGTAATATCACATTTTACGCAACTTCTCATTAATCCGTATGAGACATGATGCTGAAAATAATATTCACTTTAAGATGTAATAAAAATTGATATTAGTTTCTTGTAAGTTGTGTGTGTGAGATAACGGTGGGTTTACGAGGGTTTTATGTAAACCGTCGCCGTAAACAGATATGCCTAAGCCCTCGTTCACACGATTTTGCGACACACGTTGTTTAAGCGCTAAAGTAGAACTTATTTTTTTTACTTTACTTTTTTTAGATACTACTTTTTATAGCAGCAAAATTATTTACTTATTTAATAAATATTATAGTATTTTTATTAATATATCATATTTATCCAGAGCCTAGGGATCGCAGAGCCTATTCAATTTTAACAATAAGTTTGGTAGTTATAGCCTTAAAGAATAGCAACCAAAAATGTTCACACACTTTCGTGTTTAATATTATAATTATAAAATAAAATATAAAGATAAATAGGTACTAAAGTAATAAGAAACTTTCGGTACCAGAATCATGAAAATGTTTTCCGAAAAGAAGTTTAAAAAGATTATTTTTCAAATACTTGAAAAAACAGAAAATTTGTTGAAATTACATACACCAAGCATACTATAACATTCATAGTCATCTTTTCTAAGAAAGCAGGAGAAACCTAAAAGTTAAGTAATGAATTGTGGTCGATATATTTGACCTCAGGGTAGGGTACCATTAACAAGAAATGCATATATTTAATTTTGTAAACACGAACTTATTGCACGTGTCTTATTCATTGCGTTTTCAGCACTTTAAAAGTGCTATATACATTATAATTATATTTAGCGCAATTCTATTATCAGCACTTCTCCTTTTTAAACGCATTATGCCGCTGAAAGACGTGCGTACAAGGCCTAAAAGCAACCAGCCCGAATAAATTGCCTATTATATTGCTAGCGCCATCTCTTGGTGGAACCTACTAACTAGCGTATGAATGGCCAACGCGCGTGCGTACTGGCCATCGATCTGACGTAAATAATAATGTATTCCAAATTCGGATATACAATAATATACTAAATTCTATTATATAGAAAAAGAATAGTAAGGTATATTTATTAAAAATGTAATCAATACACTTCTATTTAATTTAAGTCAAAAACATTTTATTATGCTTTTTTAATTTACATTTCGATACACTATAACGATTTTTCTTATAGAGAACTGTACATGGCTTTAATTATCCTGTATTTAGTCGTAAAGTTTGTAAGTTTACATTGAATAAGCGATCAGAGAGCACTTCAGATAATCCTATTTCGATTCTGCGCAACGCACGCACCCAAAACTCCCGAACTCACCAGTAGAGGCGCTTTACGCGCATGGACAGGGTGTATATCAAACGAAAAATTGTTCGCATATTTTACTATAAACACTAAATATACGTTTTTAAATTACTCTAAATCGCCAGTATCGGTTATTGAACGGAACATGTCGTATCTGTTCGTGTTATTGACGCTTTTCGGTGTGTGCTACTGCAATCCTGACGCCAAGAGGCTGTACGATGATTTGCTGAGCAATTACAACAGGCTCATACGACCGGTGGATAAGAATAACAACACTGTACTTGTCAAACTTGGCCTACGACTCTCCCAGCTGATAGATTTGGTAAGCAATTGTGTCTATTAATATAGATTTATTAAAATAAACATACCATTACTATGTTGTATGGTAAACGAATGTTTGACGTCAAGTTTCTATCATGATGCATGACTTGTCGTACCTACATAATGAATAAGGTGGGTCATAAATCATAATATTTTACGGTGATAAGATATTTTCAATTTAAATATATCATCTTCTTATAGCGACTATAATAACAATGGCAAAATAATAATAGCCAATGTGGTATAATAATATTGTATCACCAATATTTTTTTTGGTAGTTTTATTTAATAATGCTTTTTTGTTTGTAATGTGTGCTCGTAAGCTATCTACGAAGTTAATAAATATATAAAAACTGCTTAAAACTGATACCTTATTTAACTATTGTAATATTACAAAATATTTATGGAACAACATTACAGGATTAAAATAATTAAAAAATAATAATACACACAAATGAGAACTAACTTAAAATATATTATTTTATTATAATATTGCATACCCAATGCAGGGATGTTTTCGTAGCTGTGAGTAATACGCACGTTACGGGCGAGTAGGCTCTGCCTAGTGTAGAGCCTACGATGCAGCAATCGCATAAGAGGTATTGCACAAAATTATTCCAAGATTTCCGTGATGGTCGATGGTTTCTGTGAAACTATGTCAGCTAAGCAGTAGTAATAAAAAATATTTTATTTCCAAATTAAACTTAACTTTTCGCAAAGTCAACAAAACAGACCCATCTACTCTATCCGCCGAAAAAAATCGTAACAAACATGCACAGGGCCATCTTTAAGCAGAAAAATGGAAAAATGATCGTTTTTTAAATATACTTCTTTTTAAAATTTTATTATGTCCGCGCAATGCACAGAAGCTATCTCTCTCTTATTTTATTGTCATAGCCCAGTGGGACGGATAACCGACAGGAGTGGCGCAGGACTTTTTACATCAGATTACGTCCGATAATCAAATCGGCAAAATGCATAATGCATATTCCTAACCAAACTTGTAAACTTTTTTGTACCCACCTATATCGGAAGGAGTGTTACGTTTTTGTATAGTATCTTTGTTTGTATGTATGTATGTATGTTTGTAGGTAGTTATTGTTTGGCACGCTCTCCAATCTGAACGGCTTTATAGAATTCAGCTTGAGAGGTGTCTTGATGGCAGTCGAATTTTTTTTAAGTACCGCCCCCGTAACATTTAATAACTTTGGACGCTTCACACCACGTCAATCTGGCCCCGTGCTAAGTATCCGAAGAACTTATGTTACGAGGACAAGACGCAAACATAATGTAATAATTTTTATACTATACATATATTTAGGATTTTTATTATATTATACACATATTTAATACACATCCATCACCCAGGAACACAGAAAACTTTTTGTTCTTTCGGCGGGATTCGAACCCGCTAACTCCAGATCGAGCACCTACGGAGATAGTCAACATAAAATTTATGTATTGGGATTATTATTATTTCTGTACCCTTAATACGTTCCAATTTGAATTGTATACAGACAAACTCATAAGTATACCGCCTACCAGGATTTCAGGTTGTGATTGCAAAATCACTAAGTGTTGGATTTGAAGCGTACACGGCCCATATTGAAGGGAGGGCAATCAAAGCTCAGAGAATATTCACTTCGTCAGTAAACAAACACACAGCAAGTTTAATTAGTAAAGTGACAAATTGTAACTTGCGGTATAGAATGCAAAATAAGCCCCGGTTTAGGCGGAGAGAGGAATCATCATCAATACATCTTGTTGGTTCCTCAAAACGTATACTTGGTGTAAAATAAATAAGTGATAATACTTTAGGGTGTGTATTTGCCTCCTATGAAGATTATACTGAAAAAGTACCAGCGCTGAAATACTTACTTTTGAATTTCATGTTTGTATGAGAAATGCCCCAACATCATAAATTTTCCCATACAATAATTTTAAAAAGGTACCTCTTTCAGTGGTGGTTCTTTCACACTTCATAGTAAACTCATTATACGGGACACATACACACCCTACAGTATTATCACTCATTAATATTATAGCCTGTATAATAGGTATATGAAAATAGCAGACCCGTGCCCACTTCGTTGAGCATAGAAACAGTTTGTGATGGACCGTTTAAAACTTCCCGGGAGTTCCACGAATATTTTAAAACTAAAAATAGCCGAATCGGTTCAGCTGTTCTCGAGCTTCTGTTACACGTACCAGACAACGGAAATTTATTTGATACTTTTATACTGTAAACAAATTATTTAAGATTTTTTTATATTAATACACAAAGGAGAAAGCCCATTTCAGGCCCAGAGCGGACAGCCGTCTTAAGAAGACTTAATTTCTCCAGAAATGTACCATAAAGAGACATGATTTTTGATAACATTCAAATAACCGCCACTATAGTCAGTAATGTTCCAATAAAAAAAGGAATTTTATTGTATTATTTGAAACCTAAGTAGAACGTTGAGGTGAAATGTTACCCGATGATAAAACTCTAATCAATCAATCCGAATATCGATTTATAAACAAATAAAATAAACTCATGTTAAATACAAATAACGGGTCACTGTTGGTAATTCGGTAAAGAATTAATCAAAAGAAAACATTTATCTTACAACCAGTGTTTAAGTTTGTTACTATAAACGATAAAGATTAATAAAAAGTCATATTATATCGATTATTTTTTACGTAATCGATTTATCGATTTCATTTTTTTGCGACAAGCGGCAACACTGATGACTGAAATGTCATTTTTCAAACGAATGATCTCGACCGTTCGCTTGTTGCTCAAAGATGCGTTTTGTTTTGTTTTCGATTTTTTTCACCGCAATCTGGCTTTCTCGCCCTGAACTTGTTTCGGCTTTTCACGTACGACTTTGGCATTGTTTTACTAGTTTTGTTCTCTCCTTCTACGATTACTTAGCCCTGGATTAAAGGATTACGCTATTTGATTGTGCAAAATGTCTGAAGAACATTGTATATGTTGTGGTAATAATGTTACCGAGAACCGTATTTTAGAGCCCGAAGAATTAAGTGTCAATACAGCAGTGAGTTGCACGGCAGCAGGTAATCATAATATTATAATAAAATATTTCTATTATTTCTTTCATTATGGTTTAATCGTTAAATCTTTTACGGTTGAAAATATTTATCACTAATGTTAATATGTTTTAGGTGTCAGGCGATAATCTTGTTTGCCACAATTGCTGGGTAGCAATAACTGAAAGTCTTGCACTACAACAAGGGCTATTTTATTATATCTTACTATTATAAATTATTGAAAAGTCGGAAAAGGTCTTGAAAATAAAATAGACAAAAAGTAAAAAAAAAAATATTTCTTCAATAAAAGCGGCATTTTAAGTTTTTTTCTCAGATATCTAATACTATTAACATTTTAGAACACTCATTTTTAATGCGATTTTTTGATGTCCACATTGGGCCTGAGACACTATGGAGAGTGGGCTTTCTCCTTTAATTCATATCCATGACCCAGTCCCACTGGTCCACGAGATTGAAGAAGGAAGGAGAGCTTAATGTGAGTTTTGCTGCACACTTTGGCACTATAAAACTCCTACGTAGCTAGCCTTGTGGTAATGAAATCGTCCACGTCATCGCAATCGGTTTTATTGCAAATTTACTGACACGTCTTTCAGTCAATTTATCAGTAGTTAAGGCGCTACGGAATAATCATACATTATATTTTAGATACCGGGGGATGGCATGTATTAATAATATTATGTATTGTAAACCATTATAGTTTTGTAAACTGAGCGCTTAACCCACCGACAAACTGTTTGGTGGGCTGCATGATTTTAAATGTAACTTTCAAAAATAAAGACTATTATTATTTTTTAAAAATGTCAAAATCGATCTCATTCATTAATATCAGTAGCTCAGGGGGCCTACTCAAGATGCCATACCTTATGTCAAATCCCATACATTTTGTTATCGAACTTTGTAAGCGATAGTTAGCGATGGCGTCTTGAGTAGGCCCCCAGGCACCACGGTAGAACGAACATAAAACTACTGTAAAAATCCTTTCCCTTTCTTCTTCAGTCAGGTAAAAGGCTAAAATACACTTCACCAAAACATTACCCCATTTTCTACGCCGAACAAACTATTTAGGTATTTAAAGCTCAAAGTTAGTCGAGGTGAAAATGCCTCGCAACTCTAAGGCCACTTATAGAATTTTAAGTATGCGCCATAAAGGATTGTCACAACTCACGGAGTGGCTCCGAAATATTTTGTACATTTTTACTTTATGTAACACAAATATTTTAAAGTGTATTTTGCGGTCGGCTACTCCGCTATGCAGCTTTAGGATATCCTATTTATCTCTTTATGATGCAACTTCTGAGGTTTAACATTCTCAAGCCAAGTTTTTGTGGATTTGCAACGCACACTCGAGAGCTGTTTAACTCGAGAATTTGTGAAAAAGTACATCTTTTGTACCACGCTAGATGATTTGGTTTAAGGGTTATGTATGCAATGAGTAAATACGCCAGGGGCCGTATTATGATCTTTTACAATACCAGCCTGTTACAATACCAACCAGGCAATTCAATAATACGGTCTTAAACTGCCTTGTTCTTTTTCATATTACAACGACATGTTATTCTGAAGGGATCCACCCTAGTTTGGTTGTCTGAAAGTGACATTAGGAAGCAAGTCAAGTGTAACATGTCCGCTGACTAGCTGTCATCATGCAGTTATTATGTGATCGTTATACGAAAATTCCAGGCAGCCATGTTGTATGGCGTAAACTGGCTGGAATTAAGAGTTTGTAATAGGCCCCCTGGGGGCTGATTCAAGATGCCATCGCTAATTATATCTTACAAAGTTCGATAGCAAAATGTATGGCATTTGAGATAAGGTACGCTAAATGACATACTGAATCGCGATTATTTAGCGTAGCTTATGTCAAATCCCATACATTTTGTTATCGAACTTTGTAAGCGATAATTAGCGATAGCGTCTCGAATCAGCCCCTGTTCTCTGGACAGTCGTGTCGTGAAAGGAAGAAATAGTGCTTCTGTGTATTGCGCACACAGAATTTCATAGAAACAGTGCCAGCACTGCCAGCTATGAAACCAGTTACCGTCTCTGGAATCTGTGTGGGAGTTTTAAGGTGAGGAATAACCGCTGCTAGCATCACTATTTTTTAAAATAAATTGTACAATTACACAAAGATCTTATTAAAAAAGTATTCGATTTAAACTCCAATAAATTAGTTTAACTATTTACTTAGAGTTTTAACCGATTACTTTTTTGATAAGATCTTTGTGTCATTGTGTAACCTTTTTGTTGACTTTCCGAAAATAAAATTTATAACCACAACCTGCAAGCAGATGAGGGAGTGTACGCATACGCATGCGTTTGATGCACCTCCCTCCTCCCACACTGCTTATGCGTACACTCGCAAGCAAAAAACATGAAAACACCACCACCACACAAGCAATAATGTTAACACGATCGTGCAAAGTCCCACCACCATGCAGGTTGCAAAACTCGACGCGCGTTTCGGTCCGACCCCGGAGCATCCTCAGTATGTAGACTCTGCGAACAATGTTCGCAGTTTCACGATCACACGACACCACCACCACACAAGCAATAATGTTATCACGATCGTGAAACTGCGAACATTGTTCGCAGAGTCTACATACTGAGGATGCTCCGGGGTCGGACCGAAACGCGCGTCGAGTTTTGCAACCTGCATGGTGGTGGGACTTTGCACGATCGTGTTAACATTATTGCTTGTGTGGTGGTGGTGTTTTCATGTTTTTGCTTGCGAGTGTACGCATAAGCAGTGTGGGAGGAGGGAGTTGCATCAAACGCATGTGTCAAAAGGGGAAAGAAAATATAATAAAATTAAAGAAAGCTAAAATATGATAAAGTAGAATGGCCAAAAGTTAACTGTAAAAATATATTAAAGTGTAGATTTACTAAAATCAAAATTCAAAGTAAAACGATAAACCAATGTATTTATAAGTTTTATTGTATCACACTACTTATATTTTAATTACAAGAAATTAAGACAATTAGCACACACACACCATTTTATATACTACACTTCCTTTTATCAATAAATAAATGTAAATGGAAGAAACCAAAATATCTTAAACAGCTTTGTAGTATTTTTACTGTTATTAGTATTCCTAGGAATAGAATTTAAACAATAAATTAATAAACTATTGTAGTAAAACTCCAGATCTCTCATAGTGTATTTATTATAAATTATCTATTTGTGGGAGTACATAGTCGAAGCCCCAAAGGGAGATCTCCGACCGAGCGGGATAGTATGCTCGGTCAGGCCGAAGCCCTCTGTACTAGTTGTCAGATGTCGTATATATAGCGCCGGACTTAGAAAACTTCGATAGCGCGATGCAGGATTGTGGCGCTAGTAGTACCGCTACATCACTCCCCCCCGAAGACCGGATGTCGAAACTTGAGTCGTCTTGTGCTGGAGTCGCCAGTGCCAGTGATTCCCAGTGAGTCGGAACTGTGCTGCTGCTGCACGGGCTCCAGTGAGTCGGAGTGCTGCCGTGCGGGCCGATGCTACGTGCTGAACCAGGAGAGATGTGCTCTGCTTGCTGACCGGTCGTGTAGTGAGAGTGCCCGTTGAAGCCGATGAGGGTTCGACCAGGCCGCGCTACGTTGCGGCTAGTGGACGAAGTACCCGAAGTGGCTGAAGCTGGCTGGCGAGGTGCGGAGGGGCGGGGAGTGATGATGATGAAGGAGGCGTGTTCTGTCGAGGGTCACCAATGTGGGAGTACATTGTCGAAGCCCCAAAGGGAGATCTCCGACCGAGCGGGATAGTATGCTCGGTCAGGCCGATCTTAATAAATATTGCACAATTACATAATTTTAATAATGATATTTCCTAATTTTTATACAGTTGATCTGATTAATTATATTTTACACTATTTAACAACTTATTATTTGTCACTTCCGCTAACAAACAAATTATCAATCAAATACATTTAAAGACTTATAAAACATTCTAAAAATCATAATCCACACCAAATAATTATGCAATAATTACCGTGTAATAACTTTTCTTAAAAATAATAGTTTACAATTTTACCATAGTTAAGTTATACAATTAAACCACGCTTTTAGTATTGCCAATTACAAAAATCCTAAAATTATAAATGTTACTAAATAAATAGTTAATACAGTTATTTGCTATAATAATAATTTATAATACATACATTTCTAAAATTTGACCTAACACTATGGAATAAAATAAAATGTATTTAATAGCCTGGTAATTTACTTTTATTTAAAAGTACCAATCACATGATACTTTAGCAAATTAGACTATTTTTACAATATACCAATAATTTATCATCAAAATATATTTCCAAGTAAATAATAATAAATTATTTACTTATTTAAACACTATAATAAAACGAGACATAATAATATTACTTAGCTACAACATAATATAGAGGCTTTTAGAAAATATGGTACTTATCTTAAATTTGTTCACTTAATATCTGGTTCAGAACTGAAGCCAATATAGCGGACACATACTTTTATAAGTATATTTTGGCGCCATTTACACCGGAAGATATAACACAATGACAATATTATTTTAAAGCGGAAGTTCGTAGAATAATTTACAATATTATGAAATACTGAAATTGACATACAAAAATGTTTACAATGAATGTTCAATTATTTTCACATTATTTCAGAATTTAACCTTTATAATTACATTTTTATGAAACATCTCAAATTATCAGATTCTAGAACCGGAAATAATATTAGCACTGACAAATGTCAAAGTGACTTAAAAACTACTTTGTTAAGAATGACATAATTATTTGTGTTTATTATATTATTCACAAAATAATAAATTTATAGTTAGTTACAATTTAAATTTGTTACAAATTGACATATTAATAATCAAATCTGACACATGCCTATGCGTACACTCACTCATCTGCTTGCAGGTTGTGGTTATAATTGTTTCGCGGGATATTGCTAGATATAATATATTTAAATTGTATGCTATGGATTTCCGCAAAGTAACGCCTGATTCCATTAACTACTTTCCGAAAATAGCTTGTTAAGTTTCATTTGGAAATAAATAATTTTGATTTTACGTAAGAATCATTAGAATGTTGTAACTTGTCAATTTACAACCACTGTGCCATAGCGGTCATCGCATTTATCCTTATCATCTTCTGTACCTCTTGATATTTTGTACCCTTATCAATTACAGCTCTTAATTATAGTGAATAGTGATTGATGATGACAGATGTTTAACAATATTTAGCTAAATAAGCTTCTAATTGATACAACATCTATCATTGCTAGCAGAGACAGCCTGTAGCTTAGTGGTTAGCCCACGACCCAGAGGCGCGGGTTCCTGTTACTAATACAGTTTTATAATATACTAGCTGACCCGTGCCCCCCTCGTTGAGCATATACACCGTTTAAACCTTCCATGGAGTTCCACAAATTGTTTGACGTGAAATGCCCCATATAAGATTATGGGTGGGGCACCGGAGTACGAATAGCATCTCCCCATTAACCATCTATACTGTGGACGTCGTAAAAGTCTACAGAGGAAATATATATCCGGAAATGACCAGAAGCGTTTCCGCGGACTCAGGCCTCAGCCTCGAATTTTGCGGGCAGCGGGGCGGGAGCGGCAGCGGCGCGGGTGCGGTACTCGTTACTCGCTCCCGCGCCGCTGCCGCGCCGCTGTTTTCGAGAACCGGTCCATTTCATTATACGCAAAAGATCCTGTCGTGGTGGGAAACGTCGATAGACATTATTATATTATTGTTATTATTTTCAGCTTCGACGACGACAGCTCTTATGTATTGCGCACATACTTGAGCACAATAAATCCGACGTAACTGGTCTACTTTAAGTAAAACCAGTCATCAGCATTGGTAGAAAAGCTATTATACTACCATAAATACTGTTACAATTAAAAATATATTTTTCTTTGTATCAGTATTTATGGCAGGACTAGACTATATACCTTGCAATTGAAAACATGAATGGATGAAGGTGTTATGTAGCAAAATTCAGATTTCGAGAAAATTGTGTTAAAACTGTCACTAATACGCTGAAAAGTATTTAGTACATTAATCTAAAGATCTGTCTCTAGAATCAATGTACCCCATTAACCGCCAAATTAAAACCTACAGAGATTTTTTCAAATAATGTTTGTTTTATGACTGTCTACAAGCCAAATAAACACAAAAGTAAGAAAAAACAGAAAAAAAGTTATTAGGTATCCCTACAGGGTGTACTCAAATGAGTACAGCGGCGTATTACGGGTGGAAAAATTCAAGAATGCTTTTCAAGTTAGTCATAGTGTTTTGACATACTTTTTACATTGCTAACGAATTCTTGCATTACAAATAACATATCGCAAAGGGTTTTAAAGCTTCTGGGGACAATATCCTAGTCCGTCTTGAGACAAGCTGGGACTATTGAAAACTAATTTTGAGCTTTATTTTTGGTATTCTGTCGTAAGTAGTGTGTAATGGTGCGTCGAAATAGCAATTGATCCATACTGTCACTAGTTATACTGATTACATACAAATGCCAGGCATTTGCAACAGCCATAATATGTTTCATATAGGTAAATAAAACCCACCACCACTTTTATCCATGAATCGCAATTCTATAAAGCGAAATTGACTAATCAAAGCCGTCTACTTCCCCCATTTTTTTTTATATGTTTGGAAGGTTTTTTTTGGAATAATGGCATTATCCTTTTCTTGTAACACAGTTATAGATCATAGTTTCACAGCTCCTAACGGTTAAATTGTATCATTATTGTAAAAAGTCGCTATTGCGCAAACACATTAAAAAGTTGTCAAAAAATACTTGATGATACGTTGGATTCATTTCCAATTTTACAAGTAATGTTTTGACAACTCTTGGTCCTTAAAGATCAGTGGATACTTCGACAGATTTTCCATAGTAAAAATCTAGCTGCTACCCAGTTTTTGTAAGCAAATCGCACTGGCTTTCCTATGATAAAGTGCTTAGCATGATGATAGCCACATTATTTAACCATCGAATTATCAATAAATATTTTATTACGATCACTTATCACTCTCCACTGAAGAAACTTATCAATTAGATTACCAGATAAGAGCCGAGTTTACAGCAATATATTGTTCCTGGTAGTTTTATTCCTTTCAAAATCCCGAATTTTTGGTCTGGGCATATAAATCTTCATAGTAGGACCTATTATAAATCTTCTCTAGGTTGTTTGTGATACCCAAAAATAACAATATGCCAATAAACTGTTTCAAGTCAAAAGCGTCTATTTGTAATATATCAAAACTAATTGTATCAAATACTTGAAACATAAAAATGTTAGTCCCCGTGTTCCAGATGCAGCTGTCAGCTGTCAAAAACTGTTCAAAACGCTCAGAATGATCACGTCATTTTGCATATTTTTACCCATCTTGTTTTTGACATTTACTTAGATTTCGCAGATTTCACTGATCTCGATGTTATTTTTAAATTATAGATAGAACAAATTTATTCTAGATTATTTTTTAATGTAGTTATTATTGTTAATTTAAAATATAAATAGAATTTTTGGGATATAAAGGAAATATTAAATTTTGACATCTGTCAGTCGTTCCACAAGCATTAAAAATGATCTGAGCGTTCAGAGTAAAAAGAGCGCCTAAAGGAACACGCCCTATATGGATCCAGCCGCTGTACGCAAACAGGTACACTTGCATATGAAGTAAGATTTCTCTGAAAATATAGGTTTATTATCTGCCGTTTATTTTATAAATGAGTATGTAATTTTAAAAAATATTACCATTTAACAACATAATTGCAACAAAAAATAATAAAAAGTAATAAACATAGTGCCTTACTCATATAAACGATTTTACTGATACCTTTGCGTCCTCTAAACGTCAACTGGCATAGGCATAGACATTTCAATAGATATTATAGTAATGTACTTACTCATTACTAATAATTTAAGCGCAAAAAAACTGACGTGACACTTAAAGTTTTTTAACTACCCTCATTTATTTTGCTGTACCTGATTGGGTACAGAGGCGCCAAATGGGTTAATACGTTACTACATATTATCCTAAAATGTTCAAGTGACAGTTTAAACTAAACGAAGTAACAGTTTTAACAGACGAGGAATAACTCTAGGTAGTAATAGGTACTCTAGATGCGGGTTCCGCGTTGCGGATTCAGGGCTGTGTTTAAACTATTTATATGCTTAACGAAGTGAGGCCGGGTCAGCTAGCATTTTTATAATATTTATATTAGTACATTATTTATATTTATTGTATCAATTATGTACTTGCTAGACCCGCGACTTCGTTCGCGTGGTTTTGAGCGACTTAAACCGTTTATGCAGCGCACGCAACGAAAGTCCCCAAATGACTCACTGACGCTTCGCTCCTATTGGTCGCAGCGTAACGTTATACAGGTTGTAAAAAGAGCAGTCACAATAACTTTGAGATACGATTATACTACCTTAATTCATTTTGGAAATGTATTTTTTTTTGTCAAAAACTAAAAAAATATTTTTTTTACTTTTTACCATTTCTTATTTTTTTTTTCAAAAAAAAGCAAAAAAAATTAGACAAGGTAGTATAATCATATCCAAAAGTTATAGTGACTGCTCTTTTAACACCTGTTAAAGCCTAAAGCCTTCCAAATCCAACAAAAAAAGAATTTTTCAAATCGGACCAATATTTCCTAAGATTAGCGCGTTTAAACAAACAAACAAACTCTTCCGCTTTATAATATTAGTTTAGATAGTAGTTTTCAGGGTAAATTTCTTTTGCGACATATCCATTCTACCTTCGTCCATCCACATCTTCAATAATTGCGATTGGGATTCTATCGATTAGTGATGCATTTTATAGTTAATATCGGTAACGCCGCATCTCATATTTCACGCGCTGCGGAGGTCGTTACTGTCGACAACTCCACGGCTCCGTTACGCCGGATTGCGCTGTTAGCAAGCCAAAAAATTTACATATTTTAACTTAAAAATGGTAACAATGAAATGCCAAAGTTTAAAACTTTACTTTTGTATATAATAATAGCTCCCCTCACCGATTTCGGAGTCGGTAGCCGATTTCAATGAAACCAGGCCAGCTACGCAGGAGTTATTTTATAGTGACCAAGTGTGTGCGCAATACACAAAGACACTCTCTCTACCTTCACTCTCGTAGCCCAGTGGGACGGTAAACCGACACGACTGGCGAGATATCAGGCGCAGGACTGACTTTACATGCCCATCTGACGCATCGATCATTTCTTGTCAGACAACCAGGTGATCAGCCTGTATTGTCCTAACCAAACTTGAAAGCAACAAGCCACCGTCACCAAAATAAGTGTGGGAGGCATTATTATTAGTAAACAATGTGAATATACAAGGAAATGTATAATATTATGATCTCCTAGTTATCCTAGTGCATTAGCATAGTACTCACCAGGGAACAATGCCGAGGAGGTGACTCGAGAGCGTTTTACAGCACCAATATCGTGGGGACGTGTCACGTTTCCACAATTGGTGCTATGATTTGAAATTTACGTGCTATTTTTAACCCCTGACAAAGTAGAGCGGTGTTATCGTAACTCTATTCAAAATTCATCTCGTTCAGGAGTTGTTTGCTTACAATTGAATGATGAAATTGTCAATTCTTTTTAAATTAATTAAATACCATTTATTGCAGGCTATATAGGCCCATATTATATATACCTTAAAGACTAACATACATAATATATAAAATACTTAAAAACTACAATACACGTGTTGTCGGCGACGTGTAGCGCGTTCATTCCGGACTCTTCAATCTCTTCTAAACTCAACTCCTCCGCCTCGAAGGTTGATAGAAGATGCGTCGGTACTCTCACCACAAATGAATTCAAGTTGACCTTGTAGCGAGACTCCAGACGCTCAACCCTCAAGGGGAGAGATGTCTTCTTCCGGATGTAGTCCACGACGTCCTTAACCTCCATGGACCAGTGCAGGCGGGACACGTACAGCGGTGTGGTGGGTATTTCACACCGCAGGCGCTGCTCGGGTCCGCAGGGTGCGGTGCCGCGGTGGTTGCGGACTTTTTCTTCCTTCCCTCCACCAGTATAAAGCCCTTTAAGAATTTTATTATGTACTTTTTAACCCCAACGAACAGGAGTGTGTTATAAGTTTGGTGTGTCTCTCTGATACAGTACTTCTGAGTGATACTTTTTTAAACTAGCGACCGCCGACAATAGTTACTGTGCAAATGTTTTAATAAAGCTATGAAGGTAATGTTTTTTTTAAACACAGGAATACATAAAACACAAGACTTTAATATTATTTTCCTGGAAATAACTATGTAATTTCTAGGAATTTCTGGTTTAGGTTTAAATATATTTATTATCATCAAAGGCAAGATGCCACTTACGTGATAACATTATTTTTATTAAATCTAAGTACATTAAATTAAGAATTATTATAAATTTCCTAATACGGCAACTTATAGAAAATACTTTATTTGAAATTTCATGAAAATTGAAGAATTAGATTCACTTTGGGTCGAGAAATTTTATTGTGCTCCTCTTTATCCTATTGTCTATCATTGTCTCCGGAAATAAATGACCGAGATTTTCCTATAAAGTTCAGTGGTGAGAATTGCGGTTAATACCTTACAGTTCAGTTTGTTCCAAACAGATTTAAACTATAATAGACCAGTAATTTATTCTATAGTTAAATTATGTTGAGGAACGAATTGATTGTTATTTGTTTGAATGGATCTAATCTTGCAGTACGCTACGGAAGGTAACTTTATATCTCGTTAAAGTTTACGGAATTTACTAACCCTGGTATCTCGAACAACAACCCATATTGAAAGTTGATTGGTGGAATATTATCAGATAGAAAGGAACGGTATTTTATAATGACATCATCCTCGCACTTGCAAATTGGTAAAATTCCTCAGATTAGGTTGATTCTAATGGTTTAAACTAATCGTTGTCTTGATGAATTAAACTAGCGTACGAGAAATCGAAAAAAAATTAAAGTAAACTAACCCCCAGTTTACTTTATTTTTTTTTAATTGAGGAGAATATTTGCTTTACAACATACTCGTAGTACAGCAAATTAAAAATCATAAAAACATAAAAATAACTATTTTGAAAAAAAAACTACAGTAAATATTTATTTATGACGTTTGTTATATAACAATGTGGAGTAACATAACATAATATACAGGCTATAACATTAATGAGTGATACTACTTTATGGTGTATGGATCCCATGTATATTTATAGAGTTTACTGAGAAAGTGCCAGCGCTGAAAGAGGTACCGTTTTTATTATTGTATGGGAAAAAGTATGATGTTCGGGAATTTCTCATACAAATATAAAAGTCAAAAGTAAGTCTTTCAGCGCTAATAAGCATAATCTACATATGAGGCACATACACACCCTAAAGTATAATGACTCATTAATGTTAATGTTATGTTACCCCACTTTGAAATTTTACAAACGTCATGAATAAATATTTATTGTAGTTTTTTTCAAAATAGTTGTTTTATGTAATCTATGTATTGAACATCTTTTGTTCCACTTTTTATATAATTAATAAATAATTGATTGATTGATCAAACACACCAAACACACGCCCTTATACACTACTCCTTGTATATAAGGAGTAGTGTATAATGGCGTGTGTTTGGTGATCCATTTTATGCACTAATTTCAGAACATTTAGTATCCAGACTCTAGAATGTTTCTCGAAAATTCAGGTAAAAACGAAATTGACTCAAACTAACTAGTTGCAACTTTACTAAATGAAGCAGAATTAGTGAAACGAGATCAAAACTCACAGCTAATTGGTTACCAAATTGCAATGTTGGTTAAAACTTTATTGATTTGAATGTTACATACCAAATAGCACGTTTCAATGTAATTTTAAATGTTTATAATGTTGTAAATATACACTATGTATAACGGGTGTAAAAAGAGTAGTCACTATAACTTTGGGATATGATTATACTACCTTTTCTCATTCTAGAAATGTATTTTCTTTTCTTTTTTTTTACAAAAATTAAAAAAAGTTACTTGTAAGCGTTTGGTGGACTAGTGCCGGTGTCGTACACTATAGCTTTCTTAAATGTGGTCAGATTACGGCTGATGTATATTGTCAGCAACTGTAAACCATGATGGAAAAGCTCGCCGTTAAACAACCGAGACTTGTCAATCGCTCTACGCCACTGCTGCTTCAAGACAACGCTAGACCACACACGACCCAACAGACGGCTACCAAATTAGAGGAGCTTCAATTGGAATGTCTAAGACATCCACCGTACTCTCCGGACCTTGCTCCAACAGATTACCATTTTTTTCGAAATTTAATAACTTCCAGCAAGGAAAAAAATTCAATTCCGATGAGGCAGTCCAAACCGCTTTCAAAGATTTCATTGATTCCCGTCTGAATGATTTTTTTAGTAAAGGGATCAATGAACTACCTATAAGATGGCAAAAGTGTATAGATAGCAATGGCACATACTTTGATTAATAAAATATAATTTTTAATGAAAAAATCCCCTTTATGTTCCTCCCATACAAAACGCCAATTTCATAATATGTAAGGACCTAATATAATTAATAATCAAAAGAAAGTTATTGTAACTGGTCTTCGTAGTTTTGCGTGAAAGAGCAAGAAACAGCACCACACTGATAAAACACGTTTATAATATTAGTAAGGATTATAATATTGCGTAGTATACAAAAAAATAGATAAAAGTAATAGGCGGCTAACCATTAATATTATGTGTGCCGTAATTAATATATTCTGTAACAAATCTTTCACGAGCGAATCGATTGAGAATTGGATCCCTGCCAGAGCTGCCATCAAAACAATCGTCGCCATGGCAACGGCCCGGATCAGGGGAAAACATCAACAAGGACACCACCTATTCACGCTATAGACTTATTCCATACAAATCCATAACATCTACTTCCTTACTGATATTATTAACACAAAGTTTTTTTAGTATCAACTGTACTCCCTCAAAGGGTCCACACTATCACACACACACATATACAATATGTTTACAATTCGTTTAACTTTCTTAGATACTGTGGTATCCATGTTAATATCCTAATATTATGTTAATATGTAATTTGAATGTCACGGTATAATGTCTATAATATTATAATAGTAGTGAATATAACTCGATTTTGTTTTGTTATTTTATTGAATAAGGTTTTGAATGTAATCCTTACTGTACCTACCTTCTTTTTTCTTTGTGCCATTGTATCTTTAGATAAGAAAGAGACTGGCCTTCACGACACAGAGAATCCTACTATGGAGACCAGTGATAGACTTAAGATAATATGCATGTCCTTCTGTTCAATAAAAAAAATGTTTTAATACCTGTTACACACTTTATAATTTTTTTCCCAGAAACTGCGAAGCCAAAATGAAAGATATTCGTATTATTTTTTTCAGTCTTTATATTATGTATGTATGTTTATTCTATCGTAGCGCCTAATTTACTGATCATATTTTCATGAAAATAGTGTCAAATGATTCGTAATAATGTCCCGAGTATAGAATATAATTATTTTTTATTACAAAGTGAGAATGAATGAATAAAATGTTAATATAATTTTCTTTCACAGAATCTGAAGGACCAAATTTTGACTACCAACGTCTGGCTAGAACATGTAAGTATTTATCATAATCATTATACGTAAAGGAAAAACTTTGTAGCCCTTTTTTCGAAAATAAAGCACACAGAGAAATATGAAATAAATCACAGTTTAAAATTATAATGGAAGGTGTGCAGAAAAATAATGTTATTAGAAATAATATGTCCTGGGGCCTTGTGCTTCGAATTTCGTTTCGAATGTCTGTCTGTCCCGCTCGTACTCGCGTAGCGTCTATCTGAAGATACGAGGTACAAGGTATGAGAATCAGGGGCTTACTTTCCAAACTGTTTTGATTTTGATTCTGATTCGATCGTACCTCTTACTCCCGAACAAATTGACGTTTGTTTATTAGTCGATTGATATGGTAGTGAGTACAAAAAATTACGATGAAACAATAATCTTTATCCTAGCTAGTTTCAAATAAAATAGCAAAAGTCGTTGAGAACTGATTCGATTCTCGATCGTATCGGGAGTATGCCTGCAGAACTAGAACAACGAAGGAAGGAGAAAAAAAATCCTCCTACAATGGTCTCATTTGCTCCAGGAATGGGAGGACCACAAGTTCAAGTGGGACCCGCTGGAGTACGGAGGACAGAGGGAGCTGTACGTGCCCTCTGAACACATTTGGCTCCCCGACATCGTGCTGTACAATAAGTGAGTATTTATCACAAAGAGAAGCGAAGCGAATGTTTATTAGTGTTGAATTTATACTAATGGCATCCTAGGATTTCCAAATAAGAAGTTTCACTCCAGCAGTAAAATAACGTATATTTTATAATTTATATAATATAATAATATAACAAATAAAGAAATATGGACGAGACATATTTTATTTGAAAAATTTAATTCTGAGTCGATGGCCGAGAGTAAAAAAAGTTACGATCTAACGATTTTCTTTATCCTGATTAGTTTCAAAGTAATCTACAAAATAAAATACCAAAGGCTGGTGAGATCGAAATCATTCGATTCTTGATTGTGTCGGGAGTAAGATTACGAGAGTAAAAGGAAAAGAGAGCGTCTTTGTGCATTGCGCACACGCTTGGGCACTATAAAAATTACTCCTGCGTCTGGCTTCAACGAAATAGGTCACCAACATCGAAGTCGGTTGTTAATGATAATTAATTAAGGGCTTATGTATCAGTGGTAAGCGTCGGCGCTCTAACCGGAAGTGGCGAGTTACAGCGACGGATCAAAATTCAATCCCCAAGGGGGTGAAAGACACAAAGTGCAAAAAATCAAGTTTGAGGGTAGATGCAAAAAAAAAACAAATTTGAGGGTAGATGCAAAAAAAAAACAAATTTGAGGGTAGATGCAAAAGATCAAATTTGAGGGTACATACAAAAAAAAAACAAATTTGAGGGTAGACCCAAATAAAAAAAAATTGAGGGTAGATGCAAAAGATCAAATTTGAGGGTAGATGCAAAAAAAAAAACCAATTTGAGGGTAGATGCAAAAAAAAAAACAAATTTGAGGGTACATGCAAAAAAAATTTGAGGGTAGACGCAAAAAAAAACAAATTTGAGGGTAGATGCAAAAAAAAAACAAATTTGAGGGTAGATGCAAATAAAAGCAATTTGAGGGTAGATGCGAAAAAAAATATTTTTTTGGGTAGATGCAAAAAAAAACAAATTTGAGGGTACATGCAAAAAAAACAAATTTGAGGGTAACCCAAAAAAAAAATTGAGGGTAGATGCAAAAGATCAAATTTGAGGGTAGATGCAAAAAAAAACAAATTTGAGGGTAGATGCAAAAAAAACAAATTTTAGGGTAGATGCAAAAAAAAACAAATTTGAGGGTAGATGCAAAAAAAAACAAATTTGAGGGTACATGCAAAAAAAAATTTGAGGGTAGACGCAAAAAAAACAAATTTGAGGGTAGATGCAAAAAAAACAAATTTGAGGGTAGATGCAAAAAAAAAACTAATTTGAGGGTAGATGCAAAAAAACAAGTCTGCGGGTAGGTTTGAGGGTTGCTACCTGCTGGTAGCAGAAGGTAGTTGCATCACGTTTTAACTGCAATGTAGCGTAAGTGAAGTTAAGCCTGGTGAAGTAAGGGCGCATAGATCAAGAATTTTGGATCTACATGAGATCTGACCACTTTTTGATAGTGTAGTGTAGAGCTTGGCTTTATACGACATCTGATTACTTTTACATTTTAACACAGGGTAAGCTGTGTAGACTCGTCTTGACAACATTTTACATGAAAATGTTTTTTGTGGGATTATATCTACTCGTACAAATACTCGTAATGAGATACATAGACAGTGGTAGATGAATTTATTAGTTCATAATAGTTAATAAAAAATATTTATACATAATAACAATAAGTAGCACTTATTGTTATTATGAATTTTGTTCGGACAGGTGTACAAAACCTTTTTCGCGATAACGCACATAATACAAAAATTATGTATGCACATACACTTTATGACATTTTGTAAATTTTTCCTATTTCAGATCGCTTTTAGCCATTTCTGACGTATTTTAATATATATTGGAACCAAAAAAAAATACTTTTCCGGTGCTATGGTGGTAGTACTTTCACATTTTGGCACAACACATGATTTTCTTCTAATTGAATTCGACATTTCGAATAATATCATCGTTATTTCGTAGTACACCGTACTGGAGCGCGCAACGTACTGCGTGAGCGTATGACTCGTGACGTCACCGCGCCGAGCGCCGGCCGACCGTCACTTTAAAGTTCAATAACTCGGGAACTAAGCGACATATCGAAATAATTTTTACACACACTTTTTTTTATTTCATATGGACTATATGAAACGTAAAAAAACAAAACTAGTGAACATTCTCCATTGTTTGACAAGAAAGATGATCGATGTGTCGGATGGGCATGTAAAAAGTCGGGACGCCTGCTCTCTCGCCTGTCGTGTCGGTTTACCGTCCCACTGGGTTATGAGAATAAAATGAAAAGAGTGTCTTTGTGTATCGCGCACACACTTAAGCACTATAAAATAACTCCTGCGTAGCTGGCCTGGTTTCGATGAAATCGGCTACCGACACCGAAATCGGTGAGGCGAGCTATTATTATTATTATGCTTACAATCTGCATCAAGTCTTTGTTTTAACCAACGAATTCGTGTTTATTAATTTCATTTCACCCCTCGGGAGCTAGGCCTACTATATCAAAGTGTTTGCAATAATTTCACTAACTTTATAATAACTTTTGCCACACGCAACCACTTGAAAAGCTTTTAGGGTCCGGGGTGATACACGGAGAATGATGCCTTATTTTGCATTAAAAAGTTAAACATAATATGGTTTTGTACAGTCGAGGAGATGTTGAAACTTTTGAATAAGGTTTTAACCGACTTCAAAAAAGTGGAAGTTTTCAATTCGATTAAATTTTTATGTTCGAACTTTCGACTGTGTAAAGCGATTTTGATCTCTTACGCCGATTTTTCTCGGCGGGTTAGGGTAAAACCAGTGGTAGCTTGTTTTTCTTGGTGACTTTCCGAAAATAGCTTGTTAAGTTACATTTGGAAATAAAACGATTTTTAATTTATTTTATTTTATGATGATTCTTTTATTTTATTTGATAGCTGGTTCTTCTCGAATGAGCACTTTATATTTTAAGCAAGATTTTTACAAACTTTTGGCCAAGTCAACGATAACTTGTATCAGTAAAAATTTATCGAAAGTAAAATAGTTTTCGCGTGTAAAAGTTACAAACATCACACACTTTAAAATTCCCTCTAATAAAATTTTATATATAGATTAGCTTATACAGTGTTTTGTCCTTGTCTATCAAGTGACTTTTGTAACGTAATCAGATAAAATCATAATGTATATATGAGACTGAATTTTTACCCGACTTCGGCGAAGCCAAAAGGAAGGGATGGAGTCTCAACTTTTTTTTGTACCGTATTAGTGTGAGCTGACGTTTAGATTTTATTAGCGGGTCCGACCACGGCTCTACCTTTACCATTTTTGTACCTATGCATTTCTGGATTTCAAATATAATATATAATAATATAATAATAAATCTTTTTTTGTATATCGTGTGCTTTGAAATATTAGAGTACTACTTTTCATCTACAAAATGTCTACCTACGTACACTATACATATAGCTTACACAAGGAGTAAGATAATGCTTATAGTCCTTTCAATAAGTGTTACTAGAGTGTGGGGACATGGCAGTTTGCCAGGAATTTAGGGACGTAGGCATTCCGACGCCATTAAGATGACCGCTTAAGCGCCTATTAGCAGTAAGTAATCAATTAAATGGCGAAGAGCAAATAGAGATCTAGGAGAAATAGAACACACGATCCTTTTTGCATTTTTCCTAAATTTTAACGAAAAAATATAAAATACACGTCATAATATAGTTAATACCTAATACTCGTGTTAAATACGTCAAGAAAGAATTTTACGAATAGTTTTACGAGAACTGTGCGAAAAGAGGAACATAAAATTTGAAAAAAATACCTAAAGACGAAAAGATACATTTAAAAATAAGTCACACTAGAAAAAATATAGCCCATGTCCTTCAAGAATAAACTATATACTATTATCATAGCACTGAAATCTTTACTAATATTATAAAGCGGAAGAGTTTGTTTGTTTAAATGCGCTTATCTCAGGAACTACTGGTCCGATTTGGATTTTTTTTTTTAACTTTTTTTGTTGGATAGTCCATTTATAGTGGAAAGTTTTAGGCTATATAACATTACGCTGCGTCCAATAGGAGCGAAGCGTCAGTGAGAAATGTTGCAAAAACGGGGAAATTATTCTTCTTGGACACATGGGGACTTTCATTGCGTGCGCTGCATAAACGGTTTAAGTCACTCAAAAACTACGCGAACGTAGTTAAATAAAATATTATAATATTGAAACCCCTTCAATACTTTTTAATTTATTCGTAACGAACATACAAAAATATAATACCTACTAAATATTATAAGGAGTTGGAGACCTATGAGACCAATTTGCAACTGGAACTGAATCAAAATCGACTTGGGGGAAACAAGTGAACAATACACGATCGCGCCAGCTAATGTTCAACTTAGTTCTGCTATGCGCCAATTATACAGGATGTTAGCCAATGAACCGAATTGTTTATACGATGAATTGCTTTCGGAATTGTTCGACTGCGTAATCCGTACGATGTTCGGAATCCGGAATATGCGGATTATGTCAATTGGCGATCCGTCTCGTTGTAACAGCTGATTGAACGTTGAACCTAGTTTTTATAACTTTTTAAAACACCGTGCGTATTTTTGATGTTATTGAAACAACGATTGAAAAATGAATCGTCTGATAGATTATTTATTTTATGTTGCCCAAACATTAAATAAAAAAATATATTAGACACTAAAACACAGAAAAATCTGTACGGTTTTTTTTTACAAATTTTTTTTGCGTTTTTTTTTATATATACGATGTTTCACTTGTAGAGGTTCTGTATTATACATTGGAAATTCAAGTAGTAGTTTATTTTAAGACATAAATCGTTTTTAAGAATGCGATACCTGAAAACTTTACTAAAACCAAACATTTTATATCAGTTAAGAGGAAACACCACGGTTGAGAGAAATACAAAATAGGTATTTATAAAATCTATTGCTGTCTCGCAGTGCCTTAGCTAGCCAGCACTAGCGCGATAGTGACAACTGCAACTTGGACTGAAATTACCTATTAAAAATACCAGAAATCGACGTTTAGGGGATTTCTGTTTCCTCCTCCAAAACTTAACCGATTTAAATATTATTTCTGTATTAGCTCAAAAAAGAATTGAGCTAGGTTCCTATTTTTTGCTTTTGTTGATTATTGTAGTCAAATCTGTTTCCTAGATATTTAAACATAGCGGAGAGTCTGGCTTATTTTTTAGGTTTTTAAACGTCCATATCTCTTTAAATAATTAATTTATTAAAAAAAGGAAAAAATAGGGACGTACAAACAATATCCATAAATATTCAGGAAAAAAATTGTTACTCTAGAGGCGTTATCCAGGGAGGAAAAAGAAATCCCCTAGACCCCTATTTTTGTATGGAAAAAATTTCGTGGTGTTTCCTCTTAAGGTCCAAAAATTTACGGCACGTTAAATCTAGTGAAAAGAATTACGTAGGTATAAAGAATAACGACAACGAAGTTCCCTCGTAAAATGAGTCCAGATAAGTATTTAATATACGGTTTTAATGAGAACGGCGTAAAGTTGAAACCTTTGAATAATTTTAACATTATATTCATGTTAAATATAATTAATGTGGGGGAGCGGGCTTAGGACCGTCACCCACGGAGACGTTTTGTGGCGTAGGCACGCATTTCGTAAATGCTCGACAGTATACCAACACACGTTAGTCGCATTTGCAACGCGAAAAAGCGAAGTCAACGCGCTGCTAACGAAATGTAAAGTATTGACGCAAACGCGCGTCCATGTCGGACAAAATCAGGAAAGTAATAGAGGGAAGCCTACTGAATCGCTGCATCATGACAGAAGCGCCACGATATCGCGGTTTTATCGCGACCAAGGCTCGTCTGAATAAAACAATCTCAATCAAACCTCTACTTGAGAACCTATTTGACAGATAGAAAAACGAATCGTTTCACTATTAAAAATGAAGAATTTTACTTATGCCATTCTCTTTTTTTATTTTTTCACATGTAAAAATACACATTATACTTATTTTAATGTTTTCCTGGATATGGATATTACCGTTCAGAAAGTAAAGAAATCAAAGATTATCTATAACATCAATAAAGTTGTTCACTTATAAAACTGAAAAGAATAGTTTTTATCTGTCAAAGTCTCAAGTATAGAGGTCGTGATTGAGATTGTTTTATTTATACGGGCCTAAATCGTGATTACGTTGGCGAGGGCATCTGGTGACCGCACCGCGACTGCACCGCGACTGCATCGATACAAACGCGTTACAGCTGCTGGCACCGTGTGTGAGGACCCTTACAGTAATCGGCTTCGCATCTCTTTGAACAATATTTTGAGAGAACTTGATTGTGCACGGAAATTAGTGGTTACTGGCTTCGAATTTCGATACGCTAATGTTGACTTTGTAATTAGGTTACACAAGATCAGTTCGAGGAAAATGGTGCAATGAATGAATTTGTTTGATCATCCTCATAACATCAATTATTGTAAACAAGCTACGCAGGATATTAATAGCGCCGAAGTGTGTGTACAATAAACAAGAGCTCTCTATAATCCTATTATATATTATGTCCTTTGGAATGGAAACTCAAAATTATTAGCGAAAGGTCAGGCGCGGGACTGAGCATGGATCATATTTTTGGTATCAAATAATAATCAGGTTGATCGCTTGAAGAAACTTTTTTTCTTGGTCCAACACGAAATTCTTCCACTTTTTTTCGACTATTTTATATACCACGTTTGTTCGACTATATTATATTATATACTTTGTAACTATACCGGGTGTAAAAAGAGCAGACACTATGAATTTGAGATACGATTATACGACCTTTCCTTATTTTGGAAATGTATTTTTTTAATATTTTTTTTGACAATTTTTACTTTTTACCATTTCAAATTTTTTGTCGCAAAAATAACAATAAAGCAAAAATTAAAAAAAAATACATTTCTAGAAAAAGAAAAGGTAGTATAATCATATCCCAAAGTTATAGTGACTGCTCTATTTACACCCGTTATAAACATCTATATTCTATAGGTAATATTGATTAACATAAAAGTAACAACACTAATTGACATAATAACCATAACCTAGTTGAACAAGCAAAGCTAATTGATAGCGTATATTGAGAAGAAAATGTTGGTAAATGATACATCATGTTGTCACGCCAGACCGGTAAACTATTAATCATATACAGGAACAAGAGGGACGCACGTGCGACCAATCTTACGCTATGACGGTTTGGTAGTTGCCGTAAATTGAGAGAAATAGAGTTTACTTACGAGTTTAGGCACTCAAGGCCAAAATTCAGGAACGAATTTAAGCGAGGTTTAATGGTGAGACACAGTATTTAATCTGTTCGTCCCGTTCGATCATTGAAGAAGTAATTAAGTGTACTGTACATATGCGCTAAGAGCATTAAATGTCGGGGCTAAAAAAAGTCAAATTATTTCAGTTATTTGATTCTTAATATTGAAATTGTTCGTAACTGAAATTGTAGTGAAATCAATCATCAATCGTTTTAGGACTTCAATGACAGCTGTGGAGTCATCTGAGTTAATATGCAAGGTCATGATATCCGCAAAAGACAACTAGACCCTAGTTAATGGAATCAGGCGTTAATTTGCGGAAATCCATAGCATACAATTTAAATATATTATATCTAGCAATATCCCGCGAAACAATTATAACCACAACCTGCAAGCAGATGAGTGAGTGTACGCATAGGCATGCGTTTGATGCACCTCCCTCCTCCCACACTGCTTATGCGTACACTCGCAAGCAAAAAACATGAAACACCACTACCACACAAGCAATAATGTTAACACGATCGTGCAAAGTCCCACCACCATGCAGGTTGCAAAACTCGACGCGCGTTTCGCTCCGACCCCGGAGCATCCTCAGGATGTTGACTCTGCGAACAATGTTCATTAAGTGATGCCGCCCGCCAAAACACCGCCTTATATTCCCTACAGCTACTACCCCTACCAACTAGTACCCCCACCAAACAAGTTAATAAGAGGTGACGAAGTAAGGTTAGTTTGGTCATTCAACAATGCAATTATATTGTTGTTCTTTACTTTAATTATTTCTAACTGTTCCAATACGCTCAGTCGAAAGCCTTTATCACATTTATGTAATATCTTATAGGAATTACCATCTGGTATATTGTGACTACTATCTAAAAGATGTTTGGCAAAATGTGATTTATCATGATGACCATTTCTATAAGCCGCGATATGTTCTTTATACCGAGTCTCAAAGTTACGTCCAGTCTGACCTACGTATACACTGTCGCATTCAGGACAATCGATTCTGTATACACCTGATTGATACTTTAAATCAATCCGGTCTTTATTATTACATAATTGATTTTTTAAAGTATTATTCGTCCTAAATGCGACATGCATATCGTTATTTTTTATTATTTTGGATAAACGTGCAGATACCTCACCCATGTAGGTCAAACTGGACTTATATCTAACTACTTCCTTATCAGAGGTCCCTGCGTACAATAGGCATGCATCAAACGCATGCCTATGCGTACACTCACTCATCTGCTTGCAGGTTGTGGTTATAATTGTTTCGCGGGATATTGCTAGATATAATATATTTAAATTGTAAACTAGACCCTAATTAACTTAGCAGCACCATGGAGGTGTTTAACTAACCTTTTGTTTTTACTATCTTTTTATTAGAAACTGTGAATGTATGTTTGTTATGTTGTCGCGCAAAAATTACCTAACCCATCATCGTAAAACTTTGTACTCATATTTTTGGGAGCATTAGAAGTAACATAGTATATACTTTTTTCACGCGGAAAATAGCTAGTTATTTAATAATTAAAATTAATATTCGTATTAAAAAACTGAATCCTGTCCTCATCTATTCTGACTGTGCAATTTTTCACGCCAACTCTCGTAATTTGCACCGCAAACGTTGCTGACGTCCTCCCATTTACGTGTGAGCTGCCTTTTGACGACTGTACAGCAACTGTTACGTATGGGAGGCTGCGAAGATATATTATGGTATCCATCCCTAGCGGCACGTATTTTCAAATGGCAGGATTTATGAAATGGATAGGACAGGAGGCGTTCAGATCTGCGTCGTTTTCATGGCATCTGTCCGGAAAATAAATTGTTCTCAACACGTATCTCTCTAAATGAATTCGTATTTATCAAAGCGATTGGATTGGATTTAATTTCTAAATGCCAAATGGCTTGGGGTCGGAATCAGGATTTTTGTTTTTCGTTTTGTTTATAAGCGATTATGTTTTGGCAGCCATTTTTCATTTGCTGGAAATATCTCGCTACGCGATTTTGTTTTTATTTAAGTTGGTTTGCGTTGAACTTTATATAAAGTTTTATCTCGCTTTTTTACTATATTAATATCGAAAGGTCCCTTCGATATTAAAATTGTATATGTTATTGACTGGTCAAAATATCGTGCTCTCCGTTTAATCGTTAAATGAATATTATAAATATCGCGGTTGGCTTGTACTTAAATACTATCTTTTGCTGCTTTTCCACCTGCATAAATCAATGTCGGTAAACCTGTGATAAGTTCATCGGCTTATGAATTATTCCAAATTTTAAACTACAACCATACCAAATTTAATTTAAATCCGATAAGTAATTTTAGCGTGAAAGAGACCATATTATAGGTAACCATGCTTACTAACTTTCACATCTACAGGCTATATTAATGAGTGATAATACTGTTACGTGTCCCGTATATTATAGAGTTTACTGAGAAAATACCAGCACTGAAAGAGGTACATTTTTTAAAATTATCGTACAGACAAATTTATGGTGTTGGGGCATTTCTTATACAAATATAAAAGTCAAAAGTAGGTATTTTAGCGCTGGTACTTTCACAGTGTACTCTACATATATGGGGCACATACCTACCATAAAGTATTATAACTTTCCACCTTGTATAATAAACAGTTGTTGGATATTTTAGTGAAACAACAGAAATTAAAATAGTGTTGTTAGTTACTAAAAGTATGTTTTAAGACTGTATAATAGTTATAAAATCCAATTTTATGTTTCCACGGTTTAAAGTATTTTGTCTACATCCAGCGCTGACGGAGAGTACGTGGTCACAACGATGACGAAGGCTGTACTTCATCACACCGGCAAAGTGTTGTGGACCCCGCCCGCCATTTTCAAGTCCTCGTGTGAGATCGATGTGCGCTATTTTCCCTTCGACCAACAAACTTGTTTCTTGAAGTTCGGATCGTGGAGCTATGATGGTGATCAGGTATTTTATTCACTATTTACCCCTATTTACCCCTATTTACCCCTGGCTCATAGATGTGTCCTACATATTTTATATTACTTCAAAATTTTATTAGCAACCAAGTATTAAATCAAAGTACATTGACATAAGAAGAAGTTAGTTCCTTGTACAGGTGTTTGCTACGATTAATACATTAATACATATTACCTACATGTATTATAATGTTTAAAAAAATTAAGTACGAGGTAAATACATAGTACATAGAATTAAAATACTTTCCGTCTGTTCCACAAGTTCGGATCAGTACCAAGGAGAGAGACTGGCGTAATATGAAACGTCTTTAGTTATTGAATTTGAACATTGAATGAATGTGTTATGCCGCAAAATTATGATTTCGAGAAAATTGAGTTTAATCTGTCACAAAAACATTTTAGAATACGTCGTAATGTATTAAGTATTTTAATTAAACGATCCGTCTCTAGAATCAATGTACTTCATACGTTACTACACATCTTAAAATATTTTAGTGACAGACAGACAGAAATTTTCTAAGTGATTTTTATTGCGACATATAATCTTCATCCATTCATATCTTCAATTATTTCTATATCTTTTATCGTCTTCTTCTGAACCGATTCGGCTGTTTTTGGTCTTGAAATATTCGTGGAAGTCCAGGGAATATTTAAATGGTTTTTATGCTTAACGAAGTGGACACGGTAGCGGTAGTTATATTTTAATTAGCTGTTGCAACTTTATATTTTAATATTCTTTACTATTACTTAGGTTAAGGAATATTGAAATTTCATATAATGGGGAATTCGTTCATTTTATGAATGATTATTTTAATAATGAATTATTTATTTTAGATCGATTTGAAACATATCAACCAGAAGGAAGGAGACATGGTGAAAGTAGGTATAGACTTGCGGGAGTACTATCCATCTGTGGAGTGGGACATCCTGGGGGTTCCAGCAGAGAGGCACGAACGTTACTACCCTTGCTGCCAGGAACCTTATCCAGGTATATACATTTTTTAACCCCCGACACAAAAACGACGGGGTGTTATAAGTTTGACGTGTCTGTGTAAATGTGTATGTGTCTGTCTGTGGCATCGCTCACAAACGGATGATCCGATTTTAATGCGTTTTTTTTATTGAAAGGTATATCAGCTGAGAGTGTTCTTATCTATGTTTGGTAGAAATCTTCAAGGTGGTTTGTTAGGTGTGATAGGAATTTTACGCACTGAGACGGGATTTTCTTGAATCTGACCTTTTGTATAATTGACATTATCATAATATTGAAAATAAAAAAATATTATTTTGTAATTAAAGCAGTCCAGTAAATATTGTAATCTAAAATAACATTTAAATAAGTACGTAACAGAGAAAAAAATGTACACTTTATAGTAGAATATTATACTAACTACGTACTTATTTAAATGTTATTTGACGAACTCAAAATGTTAATACCTACTGTACCATATTCTTGGCAAATAAATAAATTTTGAATTTGAAATCTTTTCTTAAAATAATTCAGTGATGATGATGATTAAAAGTGTATAACGCGAAGTTGTTACATTGATTTAGAATGAAATACTGATAGTTGTAAAAGTTTGTCAAAATATGTAAATGAATTTAATCAAAAATTAAAATCGACGATCATATATATCAATAAAAAATTCTAATCCCCCAGTGGCAAAATTAAATGTAACTGGAAAACCACGTAATAATGATGATTTTTCCAAATGACCACAAATATTATTGTTGAAGCTAACAAAAATGTTTGGTAAGGTAATGACGCTAATAAAAGGTTATTACGACCACGAAACGCTAAAAGTATTTACTCCATAACCTATTTACACGGGGATTATCCCGAATTATAATAAAACGGTTCCCTCAGGATCAATCAACTTGTATCAGTATTCAGGACGCTGGCGGGTATTAACAAAACAAGCGTTTAACCTGTTTGAGGTGACGATAAAGCGCTGTAATTTAGCATAGATAAGAGCACCCTGTTGTTATTTATGGTCTCACCAGCTTAGCTACGATGTATTGGATGGTAAGGAAAATGTTTCCTTTTAATAATATATTTTCGGGGATCTCGTGTGGAAAAATGTCTGTACATAGGTAACGGTAAACGGTTTTGTATAAAAAAATCAAGCTGAGAACTTGATTTTTTTCAAATAAAAAACTGTGAAGTAAACCACTTAAGCTCTATCTAAATTACAAAACACGGTGTGATTCCATAAACATGAACAGTGAAAACACTTATTATAACGAAATTATACCTTACTTGGTAAGGCGAGCTGTTGCTGTGTGTGGTTTTTTTATAAACACAGCCACTCGCGCACCAAATTAATAAAACTGGGCTTTTGTAAGACAATTTAATAATAATAGAATATAAGCATCAGTCAATTAATGAAAGGTAAAAGCAAATAATTATCAGGTATAAAGTGTTAATAACACTCAGACAACCTTTGAAACGGAAAAATTGAGTTAATAAGATAAAATGTACATTTACGTTCATGTAAATTAATGGCGTGTTTAAAATGTGTCCCTTCAGTAACACGGAATGACATTAACCGACTCTCGTAAATTTTACATACGAAATAAAACACGCATTTTAAGTTCATTGTGATTCATCGTATTGTATTTTTCATAAATATTGCCGCCATTATCATTCATGATAAGATTTAAGCCGGGCTTTTCTGGTCTTACATCATCGTTAATACCGTCGTATTATGAAACGAGGAAATAGAAATTAGTCACGAAGTTTGTATAAATAATTAAAATTTATATTTCACTAGGACAGTACATATTATTAGTTTTTATGTAATTTGAAAACGCTTTATATAACATATTATATGATTTGATAATAATTGCACTTAATATGATCTTTGAATTCAAAATAATTATTATCCTTTAGGTTTGTATATCTAATGAATCTATGTTTCAAAATGCGGAGGTTGTAATATTGTATTGTCAGTGCTTTTAATTAAGGGCCGATTTTTCAATCGTCAGATAACTTTTTTCTGTTGAATAAACAATGACATGTGACTTTGCCATTTGCTCCATACAAAATCTGCCAAAGTCACATATTTATTCCTTAGATAATAGTTGTCTGATGATTGAAAAGTCTGCCCTAAATTTGTTTTTAATTAGTTAAAAGTCAAGTAAAAAAAATATTTGTTTTTTTTGTCGTATACGAGTGACAATATCACTTTTTTTTAAACCAAGTCCTTAATAAAGATTTAAAAAGACCATAATTATTAATTAGTACCTGCATGAGTGTTAATACAAAAAATTTTGTTCCAGATATTTTCTTCAACATAACATTACGACGGAAGACATTATTTTACACTGTGAACTTGATAGTCCCTTGCGTTGGAATATCGTACCTATCAGTTCTAGTATTTTATTTACCAGCTGACTCGGGCGAAAAGATCGCTTTGAGCATATCCATCCTACTTTCACAAACGATGTTCTTCCTTCTAATATCCGAAATCATACCGTCGACATCTCTAGCGCTACCTTTGTTGGGAAAATACCTACTTTTCACCATGTTACTCGTTGGACTATCAGTAGTTATCACTATTATAATCTTGAATGTGCATTACCGAAAGCCGAGCACCCACAAAATGGCGCCGTGGGTGAGAACAGTATTTATTACAAAACTACCAAAGCTTCTACTGATGCGTGTCCCAAAAGATCTGTTGCGAGATCTAGCAGCTCAGAAGATAATTGGAAGAAGCATGAAGAAGAATAAATTCAAAGATGCGTTAGCTGCCGCGGAACAGACTAACTCGAATGCTTCCAGTCCTGATTCTATTCGCCATCACATGCAAGGAGGTTGCAATGGGTTGCATTCTACGACTGCTACAAACAGGTTTGTTGTACAAAAGCTGTTACTATTATTTGATACTTTCAGATTTTTATTTAATTGTTTACTAGTTTAATTGTTACTAGCAGAAAAAACATTGTAATTTACTTTTAAAGACTACTTGCGCTTACTTTTGTGATTATTTAATCGCTTTGTTTGGAAAGTTTTTAAAACCAGAGTTAGGAAACACAATTAAAATGCAAATATTCAAGTCTTAAAAACTACTCAAATATTAAAATTCTTTAAGTGCTTGAATTGGAAATTTCATTTTCTTAAGTTTCTTTGTTGTTTTAGATTCAGTGGGTTGGTCGGTGCTCTGGGCAGTCTTGGGGCTGGTTACAATGGTCTTCCGTCGGTGATGTCTGGTTTGGACGATTCTCTGAGTGATATAACTCCTCGAAAGAAGTATCCATTTGAGTTGGAGAAAGCTATTCATAATGTTATGTTCATTCAGCACCACATGCAACGTCAGGATGAATTTAATGCAGTAAGTAATTTTTTTATCCTCGTACTGTAGGTTTGCAATATTAAAAAATGTATCTTGGAAATAAATTAAACCTATTCGAACATCTAGCAAAATAAACATGGAAAATATATTTTCGTAATGTTTTCACCTCCTACTTAAATGGAATTTGGCCGTACCAAAGTAAACGTACAATATTGAATTCTTGATGTCGGTTCTGTTAAGTGACACCGCAATCGAAAGAAATTCTATTAAACCCCGACCAACTTGTTTGATTGGCGTTATTACTTTAACACTTAGAAACCGTTAACCTTTATGAGTTTTCTTTAATTATAAAAGTTTTTTTTGTTTTAAACGTTGTAAATTTGAACTCTGCGATCTTTTGCATCTGACATTAAATACCCGTATTTTAATAGTATAAAATTATACGATTTTTAATCTATGGACGCTTTACACAATTTTAATGAAAATATTGACATAATTTGAAATCAACAAGACAATATTATACAGCGTTATTAAAACTTTAGAGTATGATTATACTCCCTTTTCTCATTATAGATAATCTGTTTTTTTTTTAAAAACATAATTTTTATATTCGTCAGTTTAACAAAACTAATAATTTCCCAACATTAATACTACATTATTTCTTTTGTCGCTGTATTATGTATCGATCATAAAGATGTATGATTATTTTGTGTTTCACGCTAGTTCTTTAATAGTTTCGAATTTTTATGGAACATATTCATTTAACAGGAAGATCAAGACTGGGGTTTCGTCGCCATGGTCCTAGATAGACTGTTCCTCTGGATCTTCACCATCGCTTCCATTGTTGGCACGTTTGCTATCCTCTGCGAAGCACCGTCTTTGTATGATGACACCAAGCCCATAGACATGGTGTTGTCTTCGGTGGCCCAGCAGCAATTTCTACCGGTCGATAGTGGTGACTCTTAAGACTGAAGATGTAGAATTTGGAATACTTATATCATGGTATGTGTTTCATATCCATAGATTATCGGATGCATAGTTATGGTTGGAACCTGTAGGCTGATTATGTATCTCGCATCATCAATTCGAAATGCGTAAATTGTGTGCAATACCGCTGTCAAACGTAAACTTAATAAAATTACGGCTGTCGAATTACTGATGCGAAATACCTAATTAGCCTGCCGACCGCATGCAGCTGGTTTATATCCAGCTGCGGACCTTCCGTAGCTAACTACAAGAAGCTAACGACAAATGTCATAGACGCAGAAAATCCTTGGAGCTGATTCAAGATGTCATCGCTATTTATCGCTTACGAAGTTCGAGAACCAAATGTATGGAATTTGACATAAGCTTCGCTAAATGAAAAGCGATAACCTTTTGTCAAATCCCATACATTTCGCTCTCGTACTTCGTAAGTGATATATCGATGGCATCTTGAATCAGCTCCAAGGATTTTGTGCGTCTATGACATTTGTCGTTAGCTTCTTGTAGTTAGCTACGGAAGCTGGATATAAACCAGCTGCATGCGGTCGGCAGGCTAATTAGGTATTTCGCATCAGCAATTCGAGTAAGGACCCTGTAGTATCATGACAACTTGTCGTCAGGTGGTGCAGCGTATCGTCGGATACCAACTTGCACCTTTAGGCTTGTCATGCGAAAATTCATTTCATACTATGGACCCGATGATGATATGTGGTTACCTTTATAAACTACGGACACACTAACGTCAGTTGCCAATTTCTAACGTCCAACTTTGTATATCTTAACAGCGATAATTTAAAAGTACCGATTATAATTATATCAAACAACATGTAAGTACTAGATATATTTTCAAAACGATTAAGCCACGTATCCACTATCACGGCATCAGTTGACGAGCATCACGGATCGCTCAACATGTTTAGCAACTTTGCAAAGTGACGCGCGACGACGTTGTTAAAATAAAGTTTTTGCACTAACTTTCAACATGTTGCGTGCCATAATATGTTACCTAGTAGATACGGGGCTTAAGAGGAAACATCACGCCTGTTTTCTCCATACAAAAATAGGGTTCTACGCGATCCCTGTTTCCTCCCCTGGATAATACCGATAGTGACAATTGTTTTCCTGAATATCAATGTTTATTTCTTGTACGTCTCTTCTTTTTCCTTTTAATAATATATTAATAATTTTTTATCATTTTACCAGACTTTTCGCTGTGTTTAAACATCTAGGAAACAAATTTGACAGCATTATACTATAAAATCAAAACATAGGAACCTAGTTAAAGTCTTTGTCTAGTTTATGATGAAAAAACTATCTAAATCGGTTAAGTTTTGGAGGAGGAAACAGGAATCCCCCAAACATCGATTTCTTTTACTTTTAACAGGTAATTTCAGTTCGACCTGCAGACGTCTCTATCTCGCAGGTAGTGAAAGGGACTGCGAGATAGCAATAGATTTTATAAATACCTATTTTGGATTTCATTCAACGTAAATTCAATGTGAAAACAAGTGATTACAATAAGTAGTTTCCTCTAAAACGGTAATATTATTATAAATAATAATAATAATAAATGTATAAAACGATGAGTTAGTGTGGCCCTACTGATAATTAAACATTGATGTTTTGTAATCATTAGCTAAATAAAATGAATAAGTGTGAATTTTGTCTAACGGAATAAGGCATGTATTAAGTTAGTAGATAAAACGTGTGGTTTGAATTTCAAGAACAACGGACCGCACATAAAATTCAATTCATCTCCGTTGTTCTTTGCATTTTCTAGAATATTCGGGACGTAATCCAGAATAAATTGCTGAGCTGGAGTTGAGCGCTGCATCGAATGATTTATTGAGTCCAAGAAGAAGTGATTCATTGTCATTGTTCTTGTCCCTATTATCTGCATCTGTAGTATATAATTTAGCATTTTCTACGAAACCTTCAAGAGCAATCTTTTGTCTTCAAGGTTTTTCTTAAAAATTAGGTTGTATTAGAAGGGAAATTTTCATTTACTATAAATCCATTTCTAATTGTCTAATATCGCGTTTTTTTTTTTAAATAATATTATCCTCCATGTAATAGTAATTTTAAATTCATAATGATACTTTTATGTAACTACCCGACGAAAACAAAAGAAAGGTCTGGGTCTATCGTACCTAACTGATCTGTTATGAAGTATACATAAAATTTAATAAACCACAATATGTTATCGGCGCGTAGGCGTAACTTGTTATTAAAAGGTTCATCTCAACCCAACGTTCTGTTACTTTTTTCCGAGATAGGGCAAACATAATATAATAACACAATGCAAGCAAATACTTGATCATTAATTATTGATAACATTAAAGTAACGTACTGTTTTTTATTCTGATGAAAACAGGTTGTTACAAGTTTGACGTGTATTGTATATTGTACTGCTGAGTTATACTTTCCAGTGATCAGAATTCTCTCCAGAACGGCAAAATCAGAACTATGATGATTAAAATCTTAGCCTTAAGTCGTTTAGTCAATATGTTTGCGCCAGTCCTGCAGATCACCGACATTATATTTCAATCAGGCGAACTTTTGACATTAAGTTGTTACAATCTATTATACTAATAAGATAGCATGTAATTTGTAAGTATTGATGAAATATCTTCCACGTAACTTCATAAGCCAAAAGAGGCTGTGAATATAATGATAAGACTTTGTAGTAGATAAGTAGTATAACTAAGGATGGCTTGTCACGGCCGATTGTAGGCCGATTGTCCCACCGACGTTGCCGTAGATTGTCCCACCATTCAAATGTAATCGATTTTATGACCTACTTTTTGTAGGAAGTATGCATTGCACTATTGAAATCTGTAGATATGTCCTATTCTCATCTAAATCGCCCAACAGAAATATCTTAGGACGATGGTGGATTACACGAAACTTTTATCCGAAGGTTCGATTTCAATTTTTTTTTTCGGACGGTAAATTTAGTATTTATGTGTGTTGAATGTATTGCTTTTTTATTTTATAGAATGGAGATATGGATGTTTGATATTAATGCTGGGTGTAGTAAATTTTTGTAAAATATTCTTATGTGTCTTATTTATTTAATTTTCAACTGCCAGGTGTTAAGATTAAAATACGTATAAAATTAGTATGTAAATTCTTTGGCCTATTGGCATAGTTTTTAAATAATTCAAAAATAGAACGTGACGCCACTTTTTTTACTTTTGTACCAATTTATCTTTTTTATTATTGGAATACGTTATAATATTAAGGGATGTTATTAATTTTGACCTCTAAATTAAATATAACCTCAAAATATTGATTTGGTTCTGAATACCCAGTTTTGTTCATCTTCTCAATTATAATTTATAACCGAGTAATGCAACTTTTTTGTATTATTAATATGCGTAGAAAATTACAAAAAAATTACGTCAAAGTACAATATTTTGTTAGTAGCCATTAATGATTTACTGATCCAATAAAAAAATAGATAATTTACCGATTGGTTGGTGGCATGTGTCTGACTTTGTCTCATACGCATTGATTGGAAAAAAATGTATTCAAGTCAAACTAAATATTTCGTTGCTACTTTCATAGTAAACTTTATACAAGGAAAATAATATATTATCTGTTATGGACCAGATGATTAATGCGAGCAATATGAATAATATGTATCTCAATCGGGCTAATTTTAAGTAAAATGATAATTGTTTTTAAAAAAAATATATGTTTTATTACTCTGTCCAAAAGGTGAAATATTATGTCTGATATAAATTAAGTCTTTGTATATTATTAAATTGCATCTCATATTGGACGTATTATATCATAATTACCGGGCATTATGTATAATACTCAATTCATTACTTGGTCCATAACATAATCTATTGTATACAGTTCATACCTATTGATACCTATCATAAATGTTTTCGCTCATTTATTTGACACGATGTAGGTATACTGTTAAAAGTAACAGTTCCTCATGCTGTTTTCTAGGGATTTGAATCAGTGTAACGAATTAGAATTAGCGTGTAAGGTATTATGGCTGTGTAACTGTTGTCTTATATTAAGTATTATTATTAATATTGTGCGTAATTTCCAAACATTGTAATGCAAGTGTCAAAAAATTCTCTTGTCATGTTTAATTAAATAAAATTAAAAATAAGCTACCATTTATTTTAACTATAATATTAACTGCTAGATGTTTCCCGCTACTTCGTGCTAACTCCTCAAATTTCATCAAAATCCGTTCAGTACTTACATAGTAACATGCATCCATACTTCAAAACTTTGGGATTTATTAAGTTTAATGGTAGAGCTCAGTTTTCTACATGAGCGTTGTCTTAATATAACGTCATGAGAATAATCGTACATATTGTGACATGTGACTACGTTAGAGGCGATAGAATAAAAAAAAATAGGGGTTGTCGTCTTAATATGCGCCCGTAAACCAGCGGTAAAACTTTTTCTTGCAAATATTTGGTATAGGACATAAGTTTTACATGCCCATCCGACGCATGGATCATCTTTCTTGTCAGACGACCAGGTGATCGTGTTCTATACCTTCTATCCCCGGTCTAGTGGTTCAGAGCTTTGCTCTCGACCCGGAGGTCGTGGGTTCGATTCCCGCGTTGGAACAACAAAAAATGTTGTTTCCAAGTTTGATTAGGATGCAGGCTGATCACCTGATCGTATGATAAGAAAGATGACTCATGCGTCGGGTGGGCATGTAAAAAGTCAGTCTGTTCTCTCGCCAGTCGTGTCGGGTAACTAACTGCCCCAGTGGGTTATGAGACTAAAAAGAAGAGTGTCTTTGTGTATGGCATACATACTTTGGCACAAGAAAACTACTCCTGCGTAGCTGGTCTGATTTCAATTAAATCGGCTACCGACACCGAAATCAGAGAGGGGAGCTATTATTATCCATGGGGTGCCGAAGAACGAGCTAAGAATAGCACCCCCATCTTCCCTTGTCGTAAAAGGCGATAGGGGAAATAATTATAATACTTGGTGTAAAAAGAGCAGTCACTATAACTTTAGGATAGGATTATAGGACCTTGACTGATTCTAGAAATGTTTTTTTTTCATTATTTATTTTTTGACAAAAAAAATTTTTTTAATTTTTTATTTCAGTCGCAAGGCTGAACTGTTTGGAACAACGTTCTGCATTAAATTCTTCTTACGCGTGCTATTAACCTCTCTGAATAATAGATTGCCTATTGAAAATTGTTAAATTTTTAAAACAGTGGACTTAAAGCAAATGACAAGTACCAGTGGATATATCTCTTGCCTGGTTCTTACCCACGAAGTTATAGTGACTGCTCTTTTTACATCCTGTATATGCGAGAGAGAGGGAAGCAGAGCAGAATCTTAAAACTGCGCTCGTCAACCGGCCCGCCAAGCTTTGTAAGTATTGGCGATTACCCCCATAAAATACTTTGAGGGAGGGAGGAGAGTGAAGCTCTGAACCACTAGCTATTAAGCTCGTACACTCACCTTGATAACCTCTGAATAACTTACGATGCAGTGACCGATCTTCCAATAGAGGTAGTGACTCCAAAATAAGGAGTTTAGCAATTCAATTTGGACCCCATAGTTTCTGATTAAAATACCCCTTTAATATTCCTCACCACGTTAGAAAGTGTTGGATGTACTGGGTTATATTATAAGGTTGTTAAAAATTATAAAAAAAACAGTCACTATAACTTTGGGATATGATTATACTACTTTTTTTAGTTCTTGAATGTTTTTTTTTATTTAAAAAAAACATTTTTTTTCGTTATTCTTGCGACAAGAAAGTAAGAAATGGTAAAAAGTAAAAAAAAAAATTTTAGTTTTTGACACAAGAAAAAAAATGCATCTCAAAAATGAGGAAAGGCAGTATAATCGTATCTCAAAGTTATAGTGACTGTTATTTATACACGCTGTACATACCGACAGCTATAATAGTACGTCCGAGATAAATTTAACCCAAACGTAAAGAAACCCGTCTTTGACACAACCAAAGACTCGTAAGTGATGCCAATTGGGCAATATTAATACAATGATTTTTGTTTGCTATGAATCCTTATACTATAGGATTATATTCTACAATCAGCAATGTCAAAATGGCATATTTTTTCTGTGAAAGATTTTCATTTGATGTTTGAACATATTAATTATTGTTTAATTGTTATAAAATGTATTGGATAATGAAGTGTAATCCATTAATAAACCTGTGAAAGTGTTGATAAGTGTGCACAATAAGTGAATATGTGAAAATTTTGGTGTTTTTGGTTTCTTTACGTTTATGTTAAATTTATCAGGGACGAACTATACAATCAGTTCACCCATTGACATAAATACCCACCAAAAAAAAAATATGTAAAGACAATTCGAAGGTTACAATTTTTATTTTATTTTGCTTATAGTTACTGAAAACATAATAAAATTTTGTTCTGATCACGTTGCGTAGGATCCGCAAGACAGATCTAATATGTATCTGGGCGCTTCTGAGATTAAAGGGTTTTTGTGATTGATTGACGATATAGGCTACACGGGAGTTGAAGTGGTGGAATTGTGTGGTGGACATTAAAATATATTAAATAAATTTTAAATGAATAAAATGTAGATAAAACTAAAGGAAAATATGACGAATATAATATATATTTATAGTATGAGGAACGTTATATCAAGGGAAAAGTTGCCCCTTAATATTACAGATTCTTGCTAAACTTGAACCATTCACGTTTGGAAACTTCCAGATTTTCAATTGTTCCCTCACATGCAGGCGAGGTACAGGAACGTTCCTGATGTGACGTCACGGAAATTGCTTCAACGAATGTTTCTTTATTGAATTTAATTTTGGTTCATTTAAAAGTTCGTATGTATTTGGTAAGTTGGTACAACTAATGACAAATTTAGAGAATCATCATCATCATCATCAGCCTGATGACGTCTACTGCTGAACATAGGCCTCCGCCAAGGACTTCCACAACGACCGGTGGTGCGCTGTTTGCATCCAATGGCTGCCCGCGGCTCGGACCAGATCGTCGGTCCATCTTGTGGGGGCCCGCCCTACGCTGCGTCTTCCAATCCGTGGTCGCCACTAGAGAACTTTCCTTCCCCAATAGAATTTAAGTTTTGGAGAAATAAATAAATCTAAAAAATCTAAATAATATAATAAAAAAAAATAACAGTCTAAAATTACTACAAGGAGTGAATCTTATCACGCTGGTGCTCGCTAGCTCCTATTCTATACACAGGAACGCACTGGTCGTTGACCAGGACTAAAACTAAACTGTTTTGTGACATTTATGGAGATCTTTGATCGCGATATGTCGCGTTCGGAAAGTAATTTATAGGAGGTGCCAAAACAAAAAATGCTCTACGAATCGTTCTCTTCTCATGGCTTAATATATGAACCATGAATCACCCTGTATAACCCATGAAATACTTGTCTAGCAGTGGACGTCATAGCTGAATCGACACCCAGAATTGGGCCCCTGAATTCTCACGAGAGCCAATTTACTTTGCATGAAGGAAACCTCTTGATTTAAAAACGCCCTCGCCACGACACAAAAACCGCCGGGTCTGTCCAAACGATCTGGAATATTGCCAATTGCATGTACACTCGCAAACTGGGCACGACTTTTTAATAGTAGCTCTGGTGGCGACACATGATTGAGTGCCTCTAAACCTCAAATCTGCCTTGACTTTTATGAAGCTGGTCCAGTTTTTGCATAGCGCAACTCTTTTGCATCGGTAAGAGATATTGATGAGTTAGGCTGGCAAATATATTATATCGGAATCGGTTCATTTTTTAATTTCATTGTCATGGACAGACATACATACATGTAAAACCAAAACCACTCCTCGGTTTTTGACAGGGGTTAAAATGTAAGCCTTTCTATCAAGATATTTATACCTATGAACATAAAATTTTTTTTTTTTGTTGCATAATATTATTTTAGAACAAATAAAGGAGAAGATAAACGTTGGGTCGTATCAAGAGGTCAAAAGTAAAGCACAGGACAGAGAAACATGGCGATTACTCCACCGACAAGAGCCTAGCTCTTAAGATTGGAATGAATGAATGAATGAATATTATTTTATTTAGAGACTTCCAAAAAAAGGAGGAGGTTCTCTATTAGGCCGGTTTTTTTAATGTATGTACACTTTTTACTCTGAGGTTAATGATCCGATTTTCCTTGGTCCTATAAAAATTGTACTTAGTTTGGCGCTGTAGTTTTTATTTCATGAACGTATTTCACCAAAATTTCTAACGAATCAACACATTTCGGTGCATTTTTTATGTCGATGATTTATGTATGTAGTTTCAGTGTGGCTATTTTCCACTTTCGCATTTATAATTGACTCTCAACATAAAAAGGAGGAGGAAATTATAAGTATGGTGTCTGTCAGTCTGTCTGTATCATTGTACTTTGACTTAGAGACTCTAAAAAGTAAAAAAAAAAGAAACTACGTTCAGAAACAAATTATTTTTTTCTAACTTTATTCCGTTGGGGTCCGGGGCTAAATTCAGACTACTTAAAATAAAACTCTGGGATAAAAAAGGCGTTAATCGAATACACGAGTTCAGTAAAATGCCAACATAAGTTTCACGCGTATGTGGCATTGTAGTTCCCAAACAGATGAACTAATTTTGATATAAATTTTTTTTGAAAGCTGGCGTGATCTTGTGTCTTTTGTTTCTTAACTATAGTTAAACTATACTCATAATTATTATCTGAAGGTAAACTTCTTCCTCAACATAGGCCGCGCCGCAGGAAAAATTTAATATATCTGGCAGAAACCAGACATGCCCTATTTAATACTTTTATAGATATACTTAAGATTTTATTATATAATACATAATATTTAATGCACCCAGGAAAATTTTTGTTCCTTCGGCGGGAATCGAATCTCCACTGTGCTACGGAGGCTCTAGTTGAATATATGAAATCCCTGTGTCCACAACTAATTTAAAACTCGTGTTTTATTCAGGAAAAATTTGAAATGGAAATTTATGTCTATCGGCGGAGGAAATTCAAACAAGTTAAACTAAAAAACTGAGTTAATGGAAGGGAATAAAGGAGGACGTTTAAAAGTTGCTAGATCTGTGACATTACATTCAGACCACGTACCGCAAAGATATCGTTAATGGAGGACTTTAAGTAGCGGACCGCTGGAGACTGTAAATGTTTGGGAGAATTACAGATATTAAAACTATTCTTAGAGCGGTATTTGTTCTGGAATTCTCGGAGATTTCGCGTTCGGGTTGTGGAATCTATAATTTTAAAGCTGAGACTTTTGAAAAAATGCCCCAATGTGGCACCGTTGTTTGTAGATGTAAAACACCATATTCCTTGCAAATAAATGACTTGATTGATTGATTTATTGATTAATAAAAAGTCAAATTTTTAATCGACTTCTAAATAATGGAGGAGGTTCCCGATTCGGCATTTTTTTGTATGTACACCGATAAGTCTGAGGTTGATGATCCGATTTGCGTGATTCTTTTTTTAATTGATGCAAAATAACTGCCATTAGGTCCCCTAAAAATGTTGCATAGTTTGGCCCTGTACTTTTTATTTTATGAACATTTTTCATTGTATAATTATTCAGGTATAATATACTACATTTTGTCTATATACTAATATTATAAAAAGTTTTTTGTTTGGTACTAAAATTTCTCCTCCCATCTTTCCCGTGTGTATCGACGGATGCGACGTTTTTACCGCTGGAGAGAATGGTTCTTGAATAAGATTTTGCCACTGCTGTGTTCTTTGCTTTGCCAGACTATACTTACTTGTAAGAATGTCTCGAAAAAAATTGGTAGGGGTTATACAGTGCATCCGAACAATATTAACTCCGAATACCTTTGCTATTTAATAATGCTGCTCCAAATCACTTGTTCACAACGCGAACAATATTGCGGGCATAGCTCGTATCAAAATAAAAAAGTCGAAATTTTTACTAAGTAAATTTAGTTTAATTAGTAAAGGCTTTTCTTTACTCACTGCACAGTCGCCACCATCAGTGAATGCTCGTGACTGTACTGTAGTACTATAATTGGAGTAAGTCGGTAGTCGTTCCGCATTATTAAATTTGTCTGTTGCGAGTAACTGACTTGACACTAATCTGTGCCTAGCCAGAGATAAAAATTTTATCGTACAAGTTTCTAGCTATCTTTGTTAGAAATATTATAGACATATCCGTATAATACTCAATAATAGGATTAAAATAAATAATAATAATATTATTATATACAAGTATTACTTGTCTAATCTAACCTACCAAGGTACTCTATAAATATAAAAAAGCCCCCAGGTCGACCTCCTCTGGCAGAGTACTTAGCAAACTGACAGCATTGCCGCGTTGGATAGCAATGGCTATCCGTTGTGCTAGGTAGGTCCCCGCTCTAGGGTCCTGGGTCAATTCCATGAGCTTTATAGACATATAGATTGAGTTGATGTTAATATTTTGGTAACTTCCTAGTGTGAAAAAGAAAACTTTATTTGGACATAAAATATATTAATAAAAAACACTGAATTGTGTAGCAAGATCCCACCTGAACATAAATACACATCCATTGCAAGTTAAATAAGCTTTTAAAAATAAAATATTCAAATTGGTGGCCAAATTTCTGAAGTTTCCTGCAACTATGTATACTATACTAGATAAAAGCAATAATAGATAAATAAAAAGATTTTTAAAATGTGATAATATTTAGCATAAAACTAAAGTACTCGTATTATATAATTGAAGAGCATTAAATATTATATAATTAATGGATGAAGGTGAGTTAATAAATTACCAGTAAGCTGAAGTTGCTTGCGTTGGAAATCTCAAAAGTTCGCCTGCGATTTGTGAGTCTAACATTGATTCGAATTGCCGATGCTCTTAGTAACTTTTCAATATTGAGAATTGCGTGCGATATGCATTAAGCAATGCATTACACTATCATTCATCATCATACATCTTTCATCTATCGAAGCGTCTCCGTGGTTCAGAGCTTCGCTCTCGACCCGGAGGTCGTGGGTTCGATTCCCACGTTGGAACAACAAAAAATGTTGTTTTCAAGTTTGGTTAGGACAATGCACCTGATCACCTGATTGTCTGACAAGATAGATGATCCATGCGTCAGATGGACATGTAAAAAGTCAGTCATGCGCCTGTTCTCTCGCTAGTCATGTCGGTTTACCGTCCCACTGGGTTATGAGAGTAAAAGAAAGGGAGAGTGTCTTTGTGTATTGCGCACACACATGGGCACTATAAAATAACTCTTGCGTAGCTGGCCTGGTTTCAATGAAATCGGCTACCGACATACCGGCGAAATTGGTGAGGGGAGCTATTATTATTATATCCTCGGGCACCCCTGAGATCATATTAAAGGGTTTTTGAGATTGGTTACTACTGTCGATCCAGAAGTGAAATTCCCTATCTATCTTTTATTCTAATCTAAGTGACCGGATGATATCTTGGGCATGGCCTACCGTCCCATACAATATATCTCTAATATAAAAAAATTGCAATCACTACTACTACACCGACACCGAAATCGTTGAGAGGAGCTATTATTATTGTATATCGAAGAAGATACTTTTTGTTTAAGTGAAAACTATTTCGGTATCGCCGTTTCAGGATTAAGTTCCACTGCTGGATATAATATTTAATGTGGAGTAGTTGCCTGTACTCACCACTGTCAAGGACAATATCCGCGGAAAGTCAAAGTCATTTTTTTTTATTCTACTGGTACTGGACAACGGATATATATCTACACTAACATTATAAAGAGGAAAGATTTGTATTTTTGTATGTAACGACTTTACTCAAAAATTACTAGACCGATTTTAATAATTCTTTTTTCATTAGATAGCTACATACATTATCACTGAGTAACATAGGCTATATAAAATCCATTTTTTCGTTAGTCTCGCTATAACTCGAGATCAGCTAAACTGATTCGGCTATTTTTTGTCTTGAAATATTCATGGAAGTCCCGGGAAGGTTTACACGGTTTTCGTGCTCAACGAAGTGGGCACGGGTCAGCTAGTATTTAATACTTTTATACTATACACATATTTAAGATTTTTATTATATCAATAAACAAATTTAATACACATGACGTATCCATGACCCAGGAACATTGAAAACGAATTGTTCCCTCGGCGGGATTCGAACTCGCAAACTCTCTGTCGAGCACCAACGCGCTGAACCGTTCGTTTTGCAAATATATTTTCCCTTTGTCGCCTTCTACGACACCCTCGGGAAATATGTTTTTCGGAGGTGCTATTCTACCTCCGGCAACTCACTGATTTGGTATAATTTGGATTTTGGTACTTTTGGTCTTAACCACAAAGTTTATGTTGTCTAACATAAACAGTAGTAACACAAACGTCTTAACGTATCACCCTTGATAAAAATTTAATTTGTTATACAATCCATAATATCCAAATTTAAAATTAAAACATTATTATATACCCACGGAAAGCATAATTTTGCTGTTCCAGAAGGCATTCAACGACGGATCACTCCAAACTTGTAATAAACTGCTACATTACGATCACTTTTTGGTTAGTTTGAATCCTACCTATAGCACAAAGTAGATAATAAACCTATACTATTAGGTTTAACTCACATCGGCATAGAGGTAAAGCACCACGTTTATAGAATAAATACGAAAAACGCGACGCTTCGACTCTGTGCAGGTGTGATTCGAGCCTTACTGGAAAAACGTGACGCTGTCTTATCTTTATGTTCTTTCAATGTTCTTCGATAAATCACAAATTGATATTATAATTTAAAATGTCCACACGTAGAGCAGTATTTAGTTTGATGATAATATTAATTCTATACGTACAATATGTGAAGCCAAATATACTGGTCCACACGGAAGTTGGCAGTATAAAGGGAGTGCCGGCTGACGATGGAGACTATGTGATGTTTCTTGGTATACCGTACGCAAAAGTAAATTCCAGCAATCCATTCGGGGTAGGTAAATATTTGACTGCTGAAAGACTACCTTTAATATCTTAAACTACACTCGTATCTTTTACTAACACATATCATTATTTGAAAAAAACATTCATATCAAAAATTGTAAATTGAAATGGCCAAGGTCACATTTAAATTAGGGTATCTGACCTTGGCTAAATTTGGGATTAAAATATAGGACGTGAAAACACAAAATGTAGGTTCAACGTCTATAAAATACAATTTTTATACGATATATGGATTATTATTGAACTTTAGTGATATAGGAAATTTTTAAATTCCAAGTGCTTTTGATACTTTAAAAAATGACTTCATAAAATACTTTTGTTTTATTTCACAGGCATCTATTCCATATCCAAGATTTGAAAAAGTTTTCGAAGCAAACGATGATACAGTAGTATGCCCACAGTTGTTGGAATACAAAAAATATGAATTCACAGGAGTGGTAGACTGCTTGCAAATGAATGTTTACGTTCCAAATACAGATAACAATAAAAAAGCAGTTTTAATATACATCTATGGAGGAAAGAACGTTGTAGGCACAAAAGAAAAAGCATTACTTGGATGCAAATACCTCCTTCGTCACGACATTATTGTAGTAATTTTGAATTATAGACTAGGTTCATACGGTTTCTTGTGCACAGATCATCCCGAAGTTCCCGGAAATCAAGGACTCAAAGATCAGTATCAAGCCATTAAATGGATAAAACATAATATCCAGGCATTTGGAGGCGATCCGCAAAAAATTACACTAGGTGGTCACAGTTCGGGCAGTATATGTGTAGATGCACATCTACTAACCAAACAGCCTAGGCTATTCCAACAAGCTATACTTCAAAGTGGAACTGCTACATATCCCAGCATGGTAAAGCCTCCTAATACAACCAAGTTATTCGATATTTCTGATAGGCTTGGTTTAAAAACTAATGATGTACCTACGGCAGTAAAATTTTTGTCAAAATTGGATCCAGAATCAGTGGTGCGAGTACATACCTCTCTGCGTTGGGGTCCATGCATTGAACATAGTTTTGAAGAAGTATTTACCTTTATAGACGAGGTTCCTGAGGAATCTGAAGCTAGAAATGTTGACAACATGAATATTTTAGGTGGTTTTACAACCCGAGAATCTATGGTTTATGCTATTATAACGTACAAGGATATGGTAACTAATCCGAATGTATTCCAATTCCATTTGAATTTGAAATTTGATTTAGAAAATTCTAACTATGCCAGCAAAATTATAAAACGATTTTACTATGGAGATGATTCATATATTAATGAAACATATTTCGCTCCATCTCACCAAGTAGAAGAATTTCTAAGTGACTTCTATTTTGTCCATCCTATGCAACGAGCGTTAATAAAATACAGTAAACATAAGAACACAAAAATATATTTATACATGTTTTCTTATAATGGTAAAAGAAATTTGGGAAAGGTAATGCATTCTTTAACAACTGAATTTGGGACAGCTCACTGCGACGAAAACGGCTACATCTTTAGTAATTTTGTTTTTGATTCGAATAATCTAAATGAAGAAGATGAAACATTGATCGACAGGATGACAGCATTGTGGACGAATTTCGTAAAATATGGGTAAGTCTTTTATATCTGTATACAAATAAAACATTTTTGTAAGGTTAAGGGTAGGTATATTTCACCAAAGCCTGTTAGTGTTAACGTCTTGTTTATAGTAATAGTAATAGTTTATTTCTCCCAAAAATTACAAGAGCAATTTGTGGGAGACATGGAGCCCAAACTAAGCCAAAGCCTGTATATTCGCACCCCAGGCCCCCCCTCACAGAATATTAACTTATATAGTATAATATATAAATATTAAATATCGATTATTATTAACAAAATACTAAAAATACGATGAATGTGTGTATTGTGTAAAATCGTGTGTGTGAGTGTGTATTTGTGTGTGTGTGGGCATGATATATTTTATTATATTATATAAATAAGATTATATGTTAATATATCATGTCTTCTCATACATTTATAGGAAATACGAGAGGGATGATATTTAATTAAGAATTAACTTTAACATGTGTTGGTGAAATTGGCACTTAGTTACTTATTAATTTATTAATGCCTAATGATAATCAAATTCATATATTTTACTTACTACAAAATTACGCGGTACATCAATCTAATAATAAAGACATAATATACCAAATTTTTTTACATACAAAATTTAATGTATGATTTCAGTAATCCAACACCTCATACTACGGAGCTGGTACCGACCACATGGCCGCAACTGACAGCAAACACTATGCCTTGTCTACAAATTGATAGCAACTCAAGCGTCATTTCGAGGCCCTTTCGCAAAAATATGGCTTTCTGGGACCTCTTTTTTGAGGCAAATTCGCATAAAATAAAATTTAAAAATGTAAAAGAAAAGAAGGTAAAATCATGTGCCGTGGATTTAGTGTCAGTCAGTAAATACAATTTAATTTTGTTTATTACTTCAATTTTAGTACTAGGTTCCTAAGAAGATAATAAAAAGCAGTTAAAATGTCTTACAATTTTAGGTTAAAAAAAAATTGGGGTTTTGTATTTTTGTATTTCCGTATCAAAAAACTGATCATCAGTGTATTATAATAGCTCCCCTCACCGATTTCGGGGTCGATAGCTGATTTCATTGAAACCAGGCCAGCTAAGCAGGAGTTATTTTATAGTGCCCAAGTGTGTGCGCAATACACAGAAGCACTCTCTCTTTCTTTTACTCTCATAACCCAGTGGGACGGTAAACCCACACGACTAGCGAGAGAACAGGCGTAGGTCCGTCTTTTTACCTTTTTACATGCCCATCCGACGCATGGATCATCTTTCTTGTCAGACAATCATTCGTTCAGCGTGCATTGTCCTAACCAAACTTGAAAACAACATTTATGTTGTTCCAACGCGGGAATCGAACCCATGACCTCCGGGTCGAGAGCGAAGCTCTGAACCACTAGACCACGGAGGCGATAAGTGTATCATATTAAGTACTTATATAATATTAAGTACTCTGTAAAAACGTTTGTTACAAAACAGTCATAAGAATTAGTGCATGTTGGTGTAATATTATATTAATGACAGGATTTTTTTCACTATAATTGTTTTCAGCGATCTCTATTCCTAAGACCTTTAAATACATCAAGCTAAGTAAAATTATGCGATGAATGATAGGAATTTATCCTGCCGGAACTCACTTTGTGACACAAACGAATTTGCCTCGTAAGATATGAAGCAGCATAAATTCCGCAAATGCTTAACAAAAGCCATTGTTCTGCCTCTAATGGCAGCTATTTAATATAAAAACTTAGAGCAAACTATAACTTTGTTTAAAGAACAAAAGAGTTCCAGAATTTCATTTAAGATTCCTTTGATGTGGGGTTTTCTGTTAAGCGCGGGTTAACTTTTCGCAGCGTGAAGAGTTGTTCAATTTGAACACCCTGTATGTAACTTAGCTAAGAAAATTTAAAAGTTTCCAACCGAAGTGCTTAACTATTTACGTAGCATCGGTGCAAGTCCATGCCATTAACATCAATGTTTTACACCTTATTTTGTCTTCTTGGATATCTATTACAATTAAAAAAGTAATATGATTAACCCGCCATCATGGTGACGGAAAAAAGTCACACCATCGTTGAGCTGGGTAGATATGACCATGTTACTATTTTGCCCATATAATCCCATCAAAATCATTTTCATGTAAAAATGCTGTCAAGACGAGCCTACACAGCTTACCCTGTGAAAAAGTTATCAGATATCGTATAAAGCCAAGTTCTACACTACACCTTAATCAAAATCTATCAAAAAGGGGTTAGATCTCATGTAGAACCAAAATTCTAGATCTATGCGCCCTTACTTCACCGGGCTTAACTTCACTTATGCTATATTGCAGTTAAAACGTAATGCTTGACCGTTTTATTTAGCACACGATTAATGAATTCGTATGAAATGTTCGTAACGGTAGCAAAACGGTCAAGTATCACGTTTTAACTGCAATATAGCGTAAGTGAAGTTAAGCCTGTAATATTCCCTCTAAACACAGAAATTACGTTATTATAACGAATATAACGTCAGCGGCAGCTTATGCCGGACCGATTTCAAGTGATCGACGTAATATTTTGTTTATATACACTTACAACAAATTATTATTATCTGCCTGTTAATTCTTACCTAATTTTTACTTACCAAGTAAATAATATCTAATTTTAAATAAGTGGATAAAAAACTAATTTTCTCATAGATATATTTTTCATTTACAAAAAGTCGGTCACCGATTAATAATCGGAATCAAATAGAACATACTGATTGCAGAAGTGCAACGCACTCAAGTTTTCCGAAGTCACGTCTGAAACCAATACAGAAAAATCGTTTGATATTTTTCATGACATGCTCGTACTTTTTCATAAGCTATGTTTTCCCGTTATAACGGTAAAACTTAATAATAAAAATATTAAAAATAAATGGATTACTAAAGGTATAAAAAAATGTTGCTTAAAAAAAAGATCCCTGTACATTAAATATAAGATGTCAAATAACAATAAAAATGATAAAATATTATATAAAAAATACTCAAAAATTCTTAAAACATGCATGCATAAATCAAGAAAAATTGATAATATAAATTTTATTAAAAAATCTAATAACAAATGTAAAGCTTCGTGGAATATTATTAAACAAACATTGTCAAACACTAGGGTTGAAACAGAAATAAATACGATATCCGACGAAACTAAAAAAACTTACACTGATCCAACATTAATAGCTGAACTATTTAACAACTTTTTCACAAAACTAAATAAAAATATTGACATTTTTGATAATACTAACAATCTAAATAACAGACATGACAATAATAATACTATAATCAACAATCATAATAACTCAATTTTCTTAAGACCTACTACTCCTCTTGACATTTATAAAATAATTTTATCTTTAAACAATACTAAATCAACTGGGTATGATGACATTGATACAAATATATTAAAAAAAAGTGCCAAATACATATCAATACCATTGTCCCATATAATTAATCAATCGTTTATAGAAGGCGTTTTTCCTTCTAGATTAAAATGTTGTGTTGTAAAACCTCTCTTTAAGAAGAGTAATAGAGAGGATATGAACAATTATAGGCCAATTACTCTTATCCCCGTACTCTCAAAAATATTCGAAAAAGCCTTATACCAACAAATTGATGTGTTTATGACAAAATATAATATAGTTACACCTAACCAGTATGGATTTTGAAGAAATTATTCCACAAAGCTCGCTTGTTTTAGATTAACAAAAACAGTAACAGAAAGCCTAAGTCAAGGTCATCGTGTTGTCTCTATCTTTCTTGACATGTCAAAAGCATTTGACCGTGTAAATCATAAAATACTACTCGAAAAGTTATCAAAATACGGAATTAGAGGTAATGCTTTAGATTGGATCACCTCTTACCTAACCAATCGTTCCCAGTGCGTAGAAATATCAAAATTTACCAAAAACGGCAATTTTAAAAAAGTTTATAGATCAAAATACGTCATAAATAAGTGCGGAATTCCTCAAGGAAGTATTTTAGGCCCACAGCTATTTCTTCTTTACATTAATGATTTTCCAAAATGTATTACTCATGACTCAATATTATTTGCTGACGATATAACTATTATAATTAAAAATACTAACAATAATCCTTTGACATTTGAAAATGATATTAATAACACATTAAATTTGATAAAAAAATGGATAGAAAAAAATAACCTAACTATAAATATTGACAAAACTAATATAATAGAACATCAAACATATAATAGTAAATCGATGAATTTAAAAATTGAATTAGATGGTAAATCCCTGGAATTTGTAGATAATACATTATTTTTAGGAGTTAATATCGACAAATACTTTAACTGGAAAAAACATATTGAAAAAACCTGTTTAAAATTAGACCGATTTGTTTTCGTATTAAGTCGACTGAGGAATATAAGTACCAAAGAATCAGCGTTACTAGCGTACCACGGATATGTAGCATCTGTATTGAGGTATGGCATAATTCTCTGGGGTAACTCAACAGATTGCGAAAAAGTATTTATCGCCCAGAAAAAATGTGTACGGGCAATACTTGGCGCAAAGCCCTCAGAAAGCTGTAGACACCTTTTTAAAAAAATTAATTGCCTACCTGTACCTTGTATGTATTTATATGAAATTAGTCTATTTATTAAGAATAACATCACTCTCTTCGATCAAAAGGCTGATAACTCAAGCCGATCCCTAAGACATAAAAATAAACTATGTGTTCCCACGCAAAAACTAGACGTGTACAAGAAAAATGCTTTCTGTATGGGAATAAAAATTTATAATCATTTACCAGATATTATCAAAAACAATAACCCTAGAAAATTTAAGAAAATATTATTTCAATTATTAGTAAATAAATGATATTACTCTGTAGAAGATTATATTAATGATAAAGAGTTGAAAAAAATGTAAAAAATAAACAATAATAATATTTTCATCCGTTATTAAGGAATAAAGACTGTCATGTAATAACTATAATACCTACATGACAAAAAAAAGATTGATTTGTAAGTCAAGCCGTCTGTGGCCTAATGTTATAATGTATAATTTAATAATAATCTTTAACATATTATATTGTACCTATCTTCTAATTTTTCAATTATTATAATGTTTTAATTATAAAATAATAATAATATAAATGTGAACTGTAAACTATGACTTATGTACGTTAAAAATTCTAATGCATTTTTTTTCTAATTATGTAATTTAAGTTTTAAGTATAAAATATGAATATTTGCACGCCTCATGAGAGGCAAAATAAGCATGAACATAACATCCTTTATTGTAATATCTCAACATTGTACCTTATTTGAGCAAATAAAGAACTATCTATCTATCTATCTATCAAATAAATAAAGTCGGATAGAAATAATATGGAGCAAAAATCTGACCGATTATCGGTCCTACAAAAAGTAGGTTTAGTTTAGTTTAGTTTTTTTATGTACTTGTATAATATTGTATAATATAATATTTCTTTTATGTATTAAAGATCATATCCGTATGGTAAAAATATTAAACATCTATTTTGTACCGTCCACCATATTGGATTCAAAATGGCGCCATTTATATTTTAATAATTTTTTTGTTGGTTTTGTAGCAATAACAGCTTACATAAATAATATCAGCTTACAAGGACTTCAGGAAGTACCTTATGAATTTTGATGATCTATAAATGAGTCAGTGACGAAATCTGGGGTTTTTAGACATTGATAAAATCTAAAGTATAATAGCTACAACATTCAAACTTTGTATGTTTCATGTATTTACTGGTGTCATTATATGTTGAAATTTTCAACTATGTAGCATCATCCTAAGCAAAGTTATGAGAGTTCAAAAAAACGACGAAACCTTTCGAGAAAAGGTAGGTAGTGCCCTTGCGCTTCGATTGGCTCGTCTTGACGGGGGCACTCCCGTGGCCCCAGATAAATTAATCATACTATAAAAAATATAAATAAACATATTATTGGGTAATGATTATAATTATAAGTATTACTGATCCCACCAAAAACATTTTCATGTAAAAATGTTGCCAAGATAAGTCTACATAGCTTACCCTCTGAAAAAGTTATCAGATCGTATAAAGCCACGCTGTAAAGACTTCGCCCTAAATCTACAAGCACCTTGATCAAAATCTATCAAAAAGTGGACAAATCTCATGTAGAACCAAATTTCTTGATCTATGTGCCCTTACTTTACTAGGATTAGCTTTATTTTTTTATTTATTCACTACATTTCAGTTAAAACGTGATGCTTGGCCGTTTTATTTCACACACGATAAATGAATGCCTATAAAATCTTCGTAACGGTAGCAAAACGGCCAAGTATCACGTTTTAACTGAAATGTAGAGTAAGTGAAGCTAAGCCTAGTAAACTAAGGGCGCATAGATCAAGAAATTTGGTTCTACATGATATTGGTCCACTTTTTGATAGATTTTGATCATGGTGCTTGTACATTTAGGGCGAAGTCTTTAGAGCTTGGCTTTATACGATCTGATAACTTTTTCAGAGGGTAAGCTATGTAGACTCGTCTTGGCAACATTTTTACATGAAAATGTTTTTGGTGGGATTTCATTTATTTTTGTAAGTTGGTAAATGGACTTGTTTGAGTTAAAAAATAACCTATTTTGACCCCGGGCAACTACTTTCGCCTTATTCTTCGTCTGGAATTTAGATGACTTATTGTATTTCTCTTTCATTTGATACCCATATTGTGAGAGTACCTGTGAAAACGATAAATCGCTATTTTGGATTAAAAATGGCGGCATTCATGAAATCTTGTATGAATTGTATTTGTTTTCTCAAACTCATCATTTGATACCCATATTGTAGGGGTTAATATGAAAACGATAAGTCTCCATTGTGGCTGTGTAACACTGAACTTCAATAAAACACCTCACTACTATAATTGAACTCTCTTTATACTTTATTCTTGTTTTTTTTCGAAAGTGCTAAAACTATCTGGGTTTAGTCAAAAGCTTGTTTAATCATTTTTGGTGTTTGCTAAAATAATAATAATAATATCTCCCACACCGATTTCGGTGAAGGTGGCCGGTTTCATTGAAACCAGTCCAGCTACGCAGGAGATATTTTATAGTAAGTGTGTGCGCAATGCATAGAAGCACTCTCTTTTTCTTCACTCTCGTAACTCCACTGGGACGGCTAACCGACACGACCAGTCGTGTCGGTTATCCGTCCCAGTGGGTTCAAGCGCAGGACCGACTTTTTACATGCCCATCCGACGCAGGAATCATCTTTCTTGTCAGACAATTAGGTGATCAGCCTGCCTTGTCTTAACCAAACTTAAAACGTGTTTCCAACGTGGGAATCGAACCCACGACGACCACAGTCGAGAGTCAGACTCTAAACCACTAGACCACGGAGGCGTAATAACTAAAATTGTATAAATAAATTGATCGTGTAATATTGAAACTGATAAAATTTTGTCATGCGCAAATCAATTAAAAGTCGATTAAGTAATTAATTTATGGTCACAAATTTGTTTGAGTCTCGAAGTTTTTACAATTAAGACTACAAAAAAAAATACGCATTTGGAGTTTTATGTTACGTTTGTTTTTCGTTTATTGTTATCATTATAAAACGTTACCGACTGTTAAATGTTTATGTTTAGATGTTTCACAGTTCTAAACATAGATGTCGCTGTTAGTGTCGAACGATTTTTATATAAGATTATACGGATATTACACTAACACTGCCGACACCGAGCGCCACGACGCCTGCTGACGCCCAGCGTCGCGACGCCTGCCGACGCCCAGCGTCACGACGCCTACCGACGCCAAGCGCCGCGACGCCTACCGACGCCGAGCGCCTCGATGCCTGCCGACGCCCAGCGCCGCGATGCCTGCCGACGCCCAGCGTCGCGACGCCTGCCGACGCCTGCCGACGCCCAGCGTCACGACGCCTACCGACGCCAAGCGCCGCGACGCCCAACGCCGCGACGCCTGCCGACGCCGAGCGCCGCGACGCCTACCGACGCTCAGTGCCGCGACGCCTGCCGACGCCCAGCGTCGCGACGCCAGCCGACGCCCAACGTCGCGACGCCTGCCGACGCCCAGCGTCGCGACGACTGCCGACGCCCAGCGTCACGACGCCCAGCGTCGCGATGCCTGCTGACGCCCAGCGTTGCGACGCCTGCCGACGCCCAGCGCCGTGACGCCTACCGACGCCAAGCACCGCGACGCCTACCGACGCCCAGCGTCACGACGCCCAGCGCCGCGACGCCTACCGACGCCCAGCGCCGCGACGCCCAGCGCCGCGACGCCGAGCACCGCGACGCCTGCCGACGCCCAGCGTCGCGACGCCTGCCGACGCCCAGCGCCACGACGCCTACCGACGCCCAATGCTGCGACGCCAAGCGCCGCGACGCCTACCGACGCCCAGCGTCACGACGCCCAGCGCCACGACGCCTACCGACGCCAAGCGCCGCGACGCCCAGCGCCGCGACGCCTACCAACGCCCAGCGCCACGACGCCTGCCGACGCCCAGCGCCACGACGTCTGCCGACGCCCAGCGTCGCGACGCCAACCGACGCCAAGCGCCACGACGCCCAGCGCCGCGACGCCTGCTGACGCCAAGCGCCACGACGTCTGCCGACGCCGAGCGCCGCGACGCCTGACGACGCCCAGCGCCACGAAGCCCAGCGTCGCGACGCCTGCCGACGCCCAGCGCCACGACGCCTGCCGACGCCCAGCGCCACGACGTCTGCCGGCGCCGCGACGCCGAGCGCCGCGACGCCTGCCGACGCCCAGCGCCGCGACGCCTGCCGACGCCCAGCGTCGCGACGCCAACCGACGCCAAGCGCCACGACGCCCAGCGCCGCGACGCCTGCTGACGCCAAGCGCCGCGACGTCTGCCGACGCCGAGCGCCGCGACGCCTGACGACGCCCAGCGCCACGAAGCCCAGCGTCGCGACGCCTGCCGACGCCCAGCGCCACGACGCCTGCCGACGCCCAGCGCCACGACGTCTGCCGGCGCCGCGACGCCGAGCGCCGCGACGCCTGCCGACGCCCAGCGCCGCGACGCCTGCCGACGCCCAGCGTCGCGACGCCTGACGACGCCCAGCATCGCGACGCCTGCCGACGCCCAGCGTCGCGACGCCTACCGACGCTCAGCGCCGCGACGCCTACCGACGCCCAAGCTGCGCGACGCCCAGCGCCACGACGCCTGCCAACGCCCAGCGCCACGACGCCTGCCGACGCCCAGCGCCACGACGCCTGCCGACGCCCAGCGCCACGACGCCTGCCGACGCCCAGCGCCACGACGCCTGCCGACGCTCAGCGCCACGACGCCTACCGACGCCCAATGCTGCGACGCCCAGCGCCACGACGCCTACCAACGCCCAGCGCCACGACGCCTGCCGACGCCCAGCGCCACGACGTCTGCCGACGCCCAGCGTCGCGACGCCAACCGACGCCAAGCGCCACGACGCCCAGCGCCACGACGCCTGCCGACGCCCAGCGCCACGACGTCTGCCGGCGCCGCGACGCCGAGCGCCGCGACGCCTGCCGACGCCCAGCGCCGCGACGCCTGCCGACGCCCAGCGTCGCGACGCCTGACGACGCCCAGCATCGCGACACCTGCCGACGCCCAGCGTCGCGACGCCTACCGACGCTCAGCGCCGCGACGCCTACCGACGCCCAGTGCTGCGACGCCCAGCGCCACGACGCCTGCCAACGCCCAGCGCCACGACGCCTGCCGACGCCGAGCGCCGCGACGCCTGACGACGCGACGCCTGCCGACGCCGAGCGCCGCGACGCCTACCGACGCTCAGCGCCGCGACGCCTGCCGACGCCCAGCGCCGCGACGCCTACCGACGCCCAGCGTCACGACGCCCAGCGCCGCAACGCCTACCGACGCCCAGCGCCGCGACGCCGAGCGCCGCGACCCCTACCGACGCCCAGCGCCGCGACGCCTACCGACACCCAGCGCCGCGACGCCTACCGACACCCAGCGTCACGACGCCCAGCGCCGCGACGCCTACCGACGCCCAGCGCCGCGACGCCGAGCGCCGCGACGCCTGCCGACGCCCAGCGTCGCGACGCCTGCCGACGCCCAGCGCCGCGACGCCTACCGACACCCAGCGTCACGACGCCCAGCGCCGCGACGCCTACCGACGCCCAGCGTCACGACGCCCAGCGCCGCGACGCCTACCGACGCCCAGCGCCGCGACGCCGAGCGCCGCGACGCCTGCCGACGCCCAGCGCCACGAAGCCCAGCGTCGCGACGCCTGCAGACGCCCAGCGTCGCGACGCCTGCCGACGCCCAGCGCCGCGACGCCTACCGACACAGGCTTCACGACGCCCAGCGCCGCGACGCCTAGCGTCGTGAAGCCTGCCGACTGTGTGAAGTGCTAATATTAGCTAATACCAGCTAGTATTTTCAACAGTACCTTATACCTAATAGTAGCAGTGATGATGGTAACTAGCACAGGGAATTCTATAGAATATTTTGAGTCACAACAATGACATGACAAGCTAGTTTCTTACAAATCACATTATAATAATGCTAAGCATACAAAGAACTTTACAGTAAAGGAATTTAACAACAGATGGAGCTTGTGCCGGACCTGTTCCATACACCGACAGTTCGCCCATGACTATTAAAATTGTAGTAACTGCAAAATCGCAATTTTCTTTTTATTGCATAAAATGAGCCTACATAACCAAATCTATCAGTGGGTGAAAAGAAATAAATATATTATGCATAGTTTTGGAAATAGCCACATTAACAATGTCGTATATTTACAAAGAGAGCCGCTAAGAATGTCGGGTTGTAACATCAGACGTTCTTAGCGGGACGCGGGGACGAGTGATCGCGAGCTATCTCCCAGTTCCTACTATGTTTGCGGCGCTTTGCGGAATCAACGGAAGTTACGTTGCCACTGGCTGTATACGACACAATTATTGATAGTTATTTTCTTTGTTAACCAATTAATATTTTCTAGCACGTCATGTAAAATTGAAGGATATACCACATCTGACTTTGTTAACCCTTTTTTCAAATGCATCAAATGTCGGTAGTACCACATTCGACATTTTTAATCGCTTTAATGAATGGGTGAAATGCCAGTAGTGCTACATACGCCATTGTTAATCGGAGTTAAAAAATGTGTAAAATGTCAGTAGTACCATATCCTTCATTTTTTAGCGATTTTCTTGTAAAATTAACATCGGTAATGCCACATACGACGTTTTTAATGCTTTTTAGGCGGGTTAAAATGTCAGTAGTACTATAGGTTACATAATTTTTAGTTTTCGAGGGTCTCCGGAAAGTTATGGTTATATCGCTCCTTGAATACAAAACAGACACAAATCGAAATTCATAAATTTTACAGGACGGCCAAAACAAATTTTTTAAGTGTTTTTTTTTAATATTTTATATATTTTTAAATTAAATATAAGATGTTGATATATCAATAGATGCGTGTTTTATGTACAGCTCTATTTATGTACAATATGAACTTTGTCATAACAGTTACCTGATAAGATAAAAAAGCACATAAGTCCCTTTTGCATTCAAAATTTTAATCAATATCATAAAAATTATGTCAAAAAGTAAACACAATTTTACAAATAAAAATGGTTTATTGTACTATATTGGTAAAAAAGTTTAATCTTATTACTGGGTACATTCAAATAAAATTAAAAAGTAATAAATCTTAACCTATTAACTATGAATACAACTAAAATCAATTTTGTACGCGACTATTTTCCAGTCAAAGTAAACATCTTTCTAAAACATTTATATTATTAGTTTTCAGTATTATAAAAGAACAAGAGATAAAACTATAATATTAATATAAAAGTATTCATAAAAACAAAATAATATCAATAAATCCTCTAAAAACTCAATTTCTCTCTCTCTCTCTCTCTCTCTCAACATGAATATTATCATAACATATTAATATTATTTAATATTATAACATTAATAACTAACACAATATACGAGATCAGTATTAAAGGCACATAATTCAGTAGATAGCAAAATATTATAATAATAATATTGCACAATAACAATCTTAGGGCGTGTTTCACCAAGCAATGTTAAAGTTAACGGCATGTTAAATATCATGTTATCCCTCTCGTATTTCTTGTTAATGAATGAGATGGCATGGTATTTTAACATGGCGTTAACTTCAACATTGCTTGGTGAAACACGGCCTAAGTCTTACAAATCACAGTTTAAAACAATTTAAGGCACTTTTTACGTTAACTATTCCAAGAAACATATTATTAAACAAAATACAAGATCAGTTTTATAACTGATCTTGTATTTTGTTTATGCATTTATATGCACATAATTCTGTAGCAAAATGTTACAGTTAAAAACACTCATTAAAATAATTATTATTCAATATTATAATGTAAATACTTAGGTACCGACACTTAGGTACAATGTTTGTCATGTGGTTGTATATAAATTGCCTCTGAAGGTTCAAATCATCAGTATCCCAATAGGCACTAAATATGGCAAATCGTTGATCAAATGAAAATTCGTTTTGACACTTAAATTTACAATTATCTTTACAAACAGGTCCTATTTGTTTGACAGCAATATTTTTTTTCGATTTAGACATACTTTTAAGTACTTTCCCGCTATTTATATAAATATAGCCTCATGCTAATCAAATCGTTAAATATCTCCGTTTTGACTGTCTGTTAAGACTTGATCACCTCGAGCGTTCGCGTTTGGCCACCCCCTAAAACCAGTGCGGAACGTGCCTCAGAGCGAGCGATCAAACCGGATTGTAAACAAAAATGCTATTTTCAACTAGATTACTAGACCAATGATTTGATTAGATTTTCAGAAATCAGCCTGAACTCTGCCAATTCTTCCAGAAATCTATTCTGTTTAGAAGGATACAACACCGCTGGGCAAAGGCCGCCCCCAAGGTCTTCTACGTATCTCTTTCCTGTGCCAACACTGGCCAGCCCGGCTGATGTGCGTCGAAGTCGTCACGCCATCTTTTCTTAGGCCGGCCACGTCGGCATGGTTTTAAATATACAAACAAAATGTAGTTTTCTTTACAAATAAGTCTTTTTTTTGTATTTCCTCATACCACTGCTGTCGCAGGCATTGTATGGACACGGTACATTTAAAATTTCATTAAATTTGAACCACTAGCTTAAGAATAATAACTTGTCAAAGTTCCTTTATATTGTCACTGACTCACTCACTCACTCACTGACCAACTCACTACCAAAACTATATTAAGACACTTTTCAGCAAACAGAGAAACTTAAAATTTATGAAAATAGTGTTTAGTGTGTAAATCAAGGAAATACAAACATTTTTCAATTTCTGTCAACTTATTGAGATACATTAACTAAATATGAATTGCTGTTCGTTAGTCTCGCTAAAACTTGAGAACGGCTGAACCGATTCGGCTATTTTTAGTCTTGAAATATTCGTGGAGTCCAGGGAAAGTTAAAACCGTTTGTATGCTCAACGAAGTGGGCACGGATTAGCTAGTCTTATATAGATATTATAGGATTGCAAAGTTACATTTATACTTAAGATAAAAACACTAGTTTAGGAGCCCCTTGCGGGATTAATAGACAAACGATATGATATATAATATCATTTATTGGGCGCAACCAATCGGGCGCGCGTCAGCCCGACAACTGGGCTTGCTTGCCATTTACACAAACACATTTAGTATAACCCCTACAATATTCCCCCCTTTTAAAAGAACACAAAGTACCATGTAAAAATAAAAACGAAAAATGTATGTAACATGCATGTGCTTATGCACTTAAACGCTGCGCTTACATTCATATCAGTACAGTGTAACATACAAAGTTATAGCAACACAAATATCATATATCATAACACGTTACACAGTGTCAGTTACAATGGAATGCAAATGCATTTAGTATAACCCCTACACTAGTTTAAGTTAATCTTCTATAAAAAAGAAAAATCCCATCAAAACATAACTTGTAAAAAATGCCAAGTTGCTACTCAGTTTTTCTACCGTAAAAAGATCCATGTGATGCCAAGTCGGGGTTAGTCGGTCGGTCTAACAACATCTTACATCAATATTATCAAAAAAATAGTTTTTTGAAAAACAGCGTATTTATTTGTAAAACGTACAAAATGTTTGCTTCTTGTATACATAGATTATTAAGTATATTTTCAAGTGATACCTATTGCTTTATACGACATACGAGTAATTTCAAGTTACATAATGAGGTCATAACTGAATTACACGGAGTTAGGCGGAATCAGCATTCTGTCTGCAACTAAATCTGCCACATTGGCTTTATTATAATATATTAACTACAAAGGCCACATATACTGTCAGTTTACAATATTACATAACTCTAATAGTATTAGTCTATGCATGTTTGTCCTACCATAGAACCTAAACTAGTGGTCTGATTTTTGTGAAAGAGTTACGTAGTTGATTGTTGAAGTCATGTTCACGTTTTTTTAAATAAAAAATATAGTGATAGATGATCATTAATATTAATAAATAATTAATTCAGGGACTCTTATCAAGACTCTTAAATAACTAGATGTCAGTTTCGTGCTAATAAAAAAAAATACTGCCCACACGTAACCGCTCGTTAAATAATTTTCATCGCCCATTTAATTATTTTCCTGATCTATTATTTAATCACATTATTTATTATTGCTCAATTTTTATTACTTTACTTCTTAATTTTAACTGCTGAAATAGTTATTAAACGTGCCATTTATTATTTTAAACTTACCAAAACTGGTATTTACAAGCTGCATTCATTTGCAATCATTGCCATAAAATGGTCTAGGTGTTTGCGTGTGAATAAGTACTTAACAATCATACATACATTCTTCCTCTCAGTTTTTATTCGTGTACTAGCTAACCCGTGCCCACTTAGCATACAAACTGTTCAAACCTTCCCTGGACTTCTACGAATATTTCAAGACTAAAAAATATAGCCGAATCGATTCAGCCGTTTTCGAGTTTTAGCGAGACTAACGAACTGCAATAACTTTTTATATATAAGAGAAGAAGAAGATATTATCTATTGCGCCAAATATTATTAAATTTTACATGCCACTCCTTTAATGGTCAGCTTACATATAACGGGTGTAAAAAGAGCAGTCACTATTACTTTGGGATATGATTATAGTACCTTTTCTCATTCTAGAAATGTATTTTTTTTTACAAATATTGAAAAAAAATTTTTTTTGGCTTTATTATTATTTTTGCGACAAAAAAATAAGAAATGATAAAAGGAAAAAAAAATTTTTTGACATAAAAATATAAAAAAAATACATTTCCGAAATGAGGAAAGGTAGTATAATCGTATAACATAAGTAAAATTATTCACTTTTAAAAGTGAAACGATACGTTTTTTTTTTTCTGTCAAATAGGTTCTCAAGGTGAGGTTGGGTTTGAGATTGTTTTATTTATCCGTATCCGTAAAACAATCTCAAAAACCTTATTAGGGATTAACAATCTCAAAAGGCCCGTGCCTTAGAGCGCATAATGCATGGCACAAACAGTAATTATAAAATCAAATGCACCTCCCGTTTGACTCCCCTACAAATGGCAGAGCTTCGGCGATTTAATTGAACGTCAGTTCATCAAATAGTTCCCAAAGCTCCGTTATACGGGCGATAAAAGCACACAGAGCTTTATCTCGCAAACCGAGCATGAAAGCTCTTCCGTCTTTGAGACCGTTTGGGTTAATTTCGCTTTAGCTTGTAAATAGCACGTCTATCATAATAATTGGTTAATGATATTCCATATTTATGTTGTTCATGATGATCTGACGTTTCATTGCAACTCTTTAAATTAATATTATAATAGCTGCCCTCAAAGATTTCGGTGTCGGTAGCCGGGATTTCATTGAAACCGGGCCAGCTACGCAGGTGTTATTTTATAGTGCCCAAGTGTGTGCGCAATACACAAAGATACTATCTCTTCCTTTTACTGTGGGACGGTAAATCGAGACTGGCGAGAGAACAGGTGCAGACCGACTTTTTACATGCCCATTTTGAAATTTTTGTATAGAAAAAAAATTAAAAAAAATACATTTCGTTAAAAAAAAGGTAATATAATAATATCCCGTTATACTTTATTCTTTTTAATTTCTTAAAACGTAAAAATAAAGATAATAAAAAATATATACATTATACTTATTTTATTGTTTCATGTAATCTATAATATGAATATAACGGAATAAAAAGAAAATAAATTAAAGTACTATGTAACATTAATAAAAAAGTTGTTCACTTTTAAAAGTGAAAAGATTTAACGTTGTTCTGAATACGTGAATCTGTCAAATAGGTTCTCAAGGTGAGGTTGGGTTTGAGATTGTTTTATTTATACGGGCCTTAGTCTATGGGGTTCTAAAGAATGAATAGCATCTCCCCATCAAGCATCTTACCTGTGGGTTTCGTGGGAACGTGTAAAGGTGACATAATATTATTATACTGTGCCCGCGACTTCGTTCGCGTGGTTATCGGAAACACTTTTTTTTTGCTGACATTCCGGTTTCAATTTTTTTTGCTGACATTCCGGTTTCAACTACAAAACATTTAAGTTCCTCACTTATAGCAGCTGAAAAACTACTCAGAGATAATGTAAAAGAATGTGATGTCAATTTTAAATTTAAAGAAATAGATTCCAGAGACATTATAACCGCGTTTAAGATGTTGAATATTAAAAACACTGCTGATCTCTGGGGCATGTCTACAAGAATTATGAAATCAATAATTGACATCGTAGCTCCTTATCTAGCCATGATTTTCAATGATTGTATAAAAAGTGGTGTTTTTCCTGATTTAATGAAGCACAGCAAAGTTATACCCCTGTTTAAAGCGGGAAATAAATCTGATCCATCTAATTACAGACCTATATCGATTCTACCGACTTTTAGTAAAATATTTGAAAAAATTATCTTAAAACAGTTGTTATTACACTTTAATTTAAACAATTTATTACACAGTAATCAATACGGTTTTACTAAGGGTCGATCAACGACGGATGCTGGTATAGGTCTTCTTTGTAGTGTTTTTGATGCTTGGGAGGGATCGCAGGATGCATTAGGTGTATTTTGCGACCTCTCCAAGGCCTTTGATTGTGTGGAGCATGCTACATTGATCAGGAAATTACAACACTATGGCATAAGAGACTCGTCACTCAGCCTTTTGAATTCTTACCTTAAAAATAGGATTCAAAAGGTGGAGGTAAATGGAAAAAGATCCACAGGGACCAAAATAGAATTAGGGGTCCCCCAGGGATCCATATTAGGCCTCTTTCTTTTTCTCATCTATATAAATGACTTACCTTACTTAGTTAAGGAAAAACATGAGATAGTACTTTTTGCCGATGACACTTCACTAATTTTTAATGTGAAGCGACAGCAATCAAATTACGACGAGGTACATAGTGCACTCTCAAAAATAGTACATTGGTTTAATGTTAATAACTTACTTTTAAATTCTAATAAAACAAAATGTTTGAAGTTTAGCTTGCCCAATGTCAGGCAAGTACAAACCAATATACTATTAAATTATGAGAAAATGAACTTAGTGGACACCACTGTGTTTCTAGGTATAACATTAGATTGCAAATTACAGTGGGGTCCACACATTGCCAAACTAGCAGATAAGCTCAGTTCTGCAGCATATGCAGTCAGAAAAATTAGAGAAATTTCTGATGAAGACACGGCGCGACTAGTATATTTTAGTTATTTTCACAGTCGAATGTCTTACGGCATCCTTTTATGGGGAAATGCAGCCGACATCAATACAATATTTGTGCTGCAGAAGCGAGCTATACGTTCCATTTACAAGATGTCATCCTTTGAATCTCTGAGAGAAAAGTTTAAGGAAATAGGAATATTGACCGTCGCCTCTCAATACATTTTGGATAATATAATGTATGTCAGAAAGAACTTAAATAATTTTAAAACGAAAAGTGACAATCACTGTAGAAATACAAGAAATAAACACAAGTTAGATATACCTATGATCAGACTTAGCAAAGTAAGCAAATCTTTTAAAGGTCAATGTATACGCCTATACAATAAGATCCCAGAAAACGTTCAAAATTTTTCCATCAATAAATTCAAAAAAGTAGTTAAAGAGCGTTTGTGTGCTAAAGCTTATTATAAGATTAATGACTTTGTTAATGATAGCACACCCTGGGAATAAGGTGGCCACTTTCGAGGCTATTTCTATATTATATTATAGTATATATAATTTTGTAAATTGTAATTTATTTTAAGTTATAACATTGTTATATATATATATTTTTTAAAAAAGAACAATTTTCCCATCTTTTTGCTAAAAGGTGGCCCCGAGCGAGTTTCTTACGCCGGTTCTTCTCGCCGGGTTAGTCCCCGAACCGGTGGTAGGTCATCATGTAGGACAATTCTAAAAGTGTTAGTAACTAACCTATTTGGAAATAAAAGATTTTTCATTTTTCATTTTCACTATCAGGATTATTTTTTGATTGCTCACGTTGATTATTGTCATTATGATTATTAAAAAGTAATAATTCTTTCATGCATATTTTTTGAGTAACTTAAACCGTTTATGCAGCGCACGCAACGAAAGTTCTCAAATGTGAATAATTTTCCGCGTTTTTGCAACATTTCTCACTGACGCTTCGCTCTTGTTGGTCGCAGCGTAATGTTATATAGCCTAGACTCTGAAGCCTTCCTCTTTGTATGGAATATCCAACAAAAAAAAGATTTTTTTTAATCGAACCAGTAGTTCCTGAGATAAGCGCGTTTAAACAAACTCTTCCGATTTATAATATTATATTATAGTATAGATTACTAGCTGGACCTACAGGCCTACAAACTGTTTACACGCTCAACATAGTAGGCATGAGTCAGCTAGTTTTGTATACACATTAAGATCATATTGAATCGGATTACAATTTTGGAACCGATTGCAAATTCTAGAACACTTGGAACTAAGAACGTACAAATTACCGCCATGTTCAAGCTGCGTGTGACATTAGCAATTCAATTTAATTCTAAGTTGAATTACCACTGCAACATTCCCGCTGGTCATAAACCATGTTGTGACAGTTTTATCCGGCTGTTCCTGGTTATTGTTTACTTTAGCGAGCGGATTCCAGAAATGCAAAACCTACGAATAAATATTGCCTTTGATGTGAATTAAATACTTATACAACATTTAGAAGGGAGTAGAAAAAATAATTGAGTTAGTTTAAATTAAAAAGGAGTGCAAACAGTTTTTTAGTATAATACTTTAAATCTTTTGACCAGGTAGTTAAACCATGCTGTGATAGTTTTATCTGACTGTAATGCCATGCTGAAGGAATTGCCCTTGACAAGAATACAAGGAGGCACGGGAGTGCCCCCACCAAGACGAGCCAAGTGGAGCGCAAGCACTACCTGCTTTTTTATGCTTTTACGCTATTGCGACAAAAAAATAATAAAAGGTGAAAAGAAAAAAAATTTTTTGACGACAAAATAATAAAAAAAGCATTTTCAAAATGAGGAAAGGTAGTTAGTATAATAATATCTCAAAGTAATAGTGACTGTTCTTTTTACAACCTGTATACCTACAATTTTGTACGGTGTCCGACTCACACTTGGCCGGTTTTTTATTATTGTGTGAACCCAGATTTTTTTCTTAGATATGAAAAGTAAGAATGTTTAAAATAGCTATAGTAAACATGATGTTATATTATTATTATGTAAATGTCGTATCTATCTAAAGATACAATAGCAGTTAAAATCGAAAGCAATTTAGAAATTCTTCAAATCGCAACGTAAATCCGAGCAAATCTCAATTCGAGCAATGCCAAATAATAATCGGAATCGAAACAAACAGAAACTGAAACGGTCCGAAATCCCAAGGCTAATAAATATTCCTAAAATTCGGCCATCCAATCCGACCGACTCCGGAATCTTTCCGATGGGACTCCTATATTAGCATATGACATTTTATTTTGGTTCAATTCTAATCCCTATTCCGCGGGAATTAAAACACTCATTGAACTTCCCCGATTGGCCGAGGACAATCAAAAGAACCTCTTTGAATGAGACTTGAGGTCGGAAGTTTGTCGAAGTGCTCTTAATTTATGCGTTACGTCTTTAATTTCGTTGGGGCTCTGAATGAGTCGGATTTGATTAAAAATGCGAGGACAATGCAGCCCCGGAGCCTGAGAACTATTCCGCTAAAGCTTTATCTTAAGAAACAGAATACACTTAATTAATAATTGAATTTCCCTATTTGTGTAGTAGCGAGCGCCGTTTTGTTGTGTTCTAAATAAATGAACATTTATTCGCATATTTGGTAAAATCTAATGCTGCATCTAGTCTGTTCACGATTTTATAAACTTTACAATCGATTATACAAGCATGTAGGATATATTGATAATAGCAATTGCGTTAATTTAAAGAAAACTAAATCAAAATTAATTTATCCGCTAGGGAACTGTAATGTCACAGACATAACAAATAAAAAAATCTTTTTAGCTATATAAAGATATTAAATTACATGAAACTACAGCACAGCAATATTTGTACTACTGAAGATTATGCCGGGCTCTATGGAAATTCTGACATCAAAGACGAGACTAACGTATTTAGGGTTCTGGAACATTCCGAGAATAAACTAAATTTAGTAAATGTTAAGCGCCGCTTGTTAGAAAATGTTAATATAATATAGTAAGTATCACATATATTATATCCAGTAAATATTTCAGTATATTAAGGTGATTATGTATATTTTTAATTTTTTACCCGACTTCAGCGATGCCAAAAGGAAGGACATGTGTCTTTGTTCCCTCGTAGCGGCTAAACTACTAGACTAATTTTAATAAATGAGATGTCAACTATTCGCAATAATAGTTCGAGTAATAAAGGCTATATAATTTTCAGGAATAATGTTTTTGAAAATAAAACCTCAGAATCAAACTAAAAAAAAATAAGATAAGATAATTGTCTCCAAAGGGAATATAATCACTACGTTTTAAGAGACCGCACTCCCATATAAACAATTGAGCTCACGCACACATCGAGAGTTGGACTGCATCTGGTACCAACTTAGAGATTTCTTAGATCACCGACAAACAGTACTGCCAACCTTCAGACATATCATAGTTTGACAGTTCTAGTGATGTGGAGTGTTGGGCCTTTCTATCGATAATATTCTAGGGGTAGGTGGGGCCTCGGGGGTTTTTTTGTGGGTAAAAGTGAATGTAACACAGAAAGAAAATACTTAAACATGGATAATCAAATAAAAAAAAATCAAAAATCCATGTTTAAATATATCTACCTGTGTAACATAATAAAAAAATACACAACATACAAATTTAGTGGTCTTTATTTTGTTGTTGAGCTCTTTTAATTTTTGACTGCATTTTCCACAATTGATTTAAGAATATCAGAGTCTAATTTATCTAAATTTAATAAGGACTTGGCCATTCTCCTTATCGTGACTTTTGATTCTTGTAGACGTTTTAACATTCTCCTTTCTCTTTTGGTTAAAGTTATTTCATCTGTAACAAAAAATACACATTGACAGATCAGGTATATGAAACTCTAGATGACGCCCGCAACTCCGTTGCGCCAAAATTCGTTAATCGCGCGGGAACCGTACATTTTTCCGGGATAAAACTATCCTATGTCTTTTCTCGGGACTCAGAGTATCTTCATGCCAAATTTCAGCAAAATCGGTTCAGCAGTTTGAGCGTGAAGAGGTCACAAACAGACAGACAGACACACTTTTAATTTGATACATACCATTTGTTTGACTTTTCCTTCATGTTTTATAGCCTTGCACCAGAATTTCTTCACCCCCCATCTGCATTGTGGTTCCTGGAATGTATATGAATTTTCAAACAAAATCTTTATAGTTATAATTTTTATAATAACAGAACTAAGATAATAGTAAAATATAAGTTTTGTTTAAAATGGCATACAATGGGAAAATATGTTTTTTTTTAACAAAAGATTCAAAACTTACCAGTCTTGCATTTTTTTGGTGATACAATGTTCTGAACCGAAATTTCATCTAAACCGGCTAACAACCGGTTACCTTTTGCATTAAAGCATTGACGGGCAAAGTGGTCACCACAGATAAACTTGAGCATATGCAACTTTTCAATTGGCACATAAACTAAATCTTCAATGCCCGATGCTTTCACCCATAATCGACATCTGAAAGGTATATAATTTGTTTGTAGTCATTCAAAGCAGTCATCAGACTTAGTTCTCACAGGAATCAAAACAGTAGCCTATGTTACTGCTGGATAATATAGCATTCTTATACTGGAAGAAGTTTTGGAATGGATCCAATAGTTAAAGAGCCTTATTCGATGAAAGCAATAAAATCTTTCCTCTTTAAAAAGTAAATAGCATAAGAGGTACTACAAGATACAAGATTTATATTATAAAATAGAATTAGACGGATTACTTAGACTTTATTACTGATTTAAATACATACCAACACAATGAGTGCCAAAACCCTTAGGGTGACATTACATGCAAACGTACAAAATTTGTAAGATTTACCGATCAGGGTCAAGAGGAAATTTTGCAAGAAATATTCTCGATTTGGGGAGTCTACGTACTCTACAAATCGCACATGTTAGTTGAAATATTATCTCTTTTCTCTTTTCAAGGAGTCGGTGAAAATGTAATTAAACACACGAAATCCGTGACACGCAACAAAACTTAACATAGAAGCACAAATTGAATAGCCAAATCACATAATATTCAAGCAAAAATCAAATTTTTCAGAAGTTTGTTCTATACAATTTTCAAACAACCAAAAAAGTGACATAACGCCATTTTTCCAAAACTACCAACCTTGAGTACTCAAAAAAAAGATTCTGTATGTTGGTAATGATTCGCATAACAAACTTGAAGCCTTGCGGTTATTCAATTATAGACTTTATTTCAAAAGCAATAAAGTCGTATTTTTAGTGACTGGCTTGGGGGTCTGGCTTTTTATATGGAAGTGTCGACCCACTGATTGTCTCGTGTTTGGTAACAAAATACAGGTCTTGACAAGTTCTTTCTATTCTATTCTATTCTAATATTTTATGAATTATTATATTTTATTTGTTAATTCAAAATAAACTCTTAAAATGCAGTTTTGCAAGTAGTATCCAGGAGTTGTTTAGTTACTTTCTATTTAATTTTAATTATTTTCTTGTTTCAGCCTTTTTAGACCCGTTATTTCGAAGTAGGTTTATAGTTTTTATAGATAATTTTTCTTTGCGGCCACTTTTTGCTCGACTCAGCGGGGCTACCACACCCCCAAATGTTTTTGTGCTTTGTAGGGACTAAAAAAAATATAAATTTATTGCAAGGATGTAGCTATTTTATGTTACACTAGCTGTGCCCGCGACTTCGTACGCGTGGAAAAGTGATTTAGGGCACTTTAGTATTTTTAATATATTTTTAGTTTATTGGCGCAACCGCTGACAACTTTCGCTAATTTAATAGTTACTTCCCAGTGTATCCCAGTGTTGATCCCTATCCAGCAAGTCACGTACCCGGCAAGCCTCTTGGTATGCAGGGTATAATAATAATATAGTACCAACCTTTCGGAGCTGGGCAAAAGAAGTAGGTCTTCGAACAATATGTAGAAGTCAGCAAAGGTATTCGAAGTTAGGATTCGAATGCACCGTATAGACCCAGCCAATTTTTCACGTTAATTTAGTAAAAAACTTCGATGTCCGTCTGTCTGTCTGTCTGGGTGTCAAAACTTTAATACGTGTAGGTATCGAGCTAAAAATAAAAATCATATTAAATACTCAGGATCTTCTGTCCCTTCTGGCTGTGAAAAAAACAGACTTCTTAGCCACATCTACCCAAAGATTCAGCCGTTTATGTCGCTAATTTTCGTAATTTTCGACACTCCAAAGGGAACCGAAACCTAAAGGTTACTTCCCGGGAACTCAGAATTTGATATGAAGCAACGTCATAGTGCCGACATAGGATAAATTGCGAAACCATTAAAATATTTTAATTATTTTTTTGAACTTACTACCGTTTTTGTCATTAATGTTTTGAGGTATTAAATTGAAACTTATATTGCAATTACTAAGGTATTTAAAACGAAACGCCCAGCCCCGTCGAGGATCCAGCAGGCTTACTCTCGACAAAACCAAGAATCGAATCAGCTCGATCTCAAAGGTTTTTGGTGTTTTATTTGATAGATTACTTTGGAACTAATTAGGATAAAGAAAACCGTTAGAAATAAACAAACGTCAATTTATTCGGGAGTACGCGGCACGATCGAATCTGAATCAAAATCGAATCAGTTTGGAGAGTTAGGCCGATCGGTTTTAGTAGCGTTTTTTTATTAACCTACCGTAAGTATAATAATAATAATATAAATAAATGAAATTTAGTTTTAAAGAAAGTATAAAATAAAATAAAAAAAATAATTTGAATGGTTAAACAAACGTCCAGCAATTTTTTTTAACTGTCGTAAGTTTTTTATTTATGAACCGATTGAGATGAATTAATAAATATTAAGTCAAGATTGCTACATTATAACATGATTGAACCACATCTAAATCGGATAAGCCGTTTCTGAGATTAGCGTGCACAAATGCATTGACAAACAGACAAAAATTCAAAAAATTATTGTTTTGGGTAGGTACTATTGCATAAATAAAAGTCTCCTATAATAACACAGGCACAGTTAGCACAGTTAGCAGCTGTGCGTGGTTAAATTCAAATTACCGGTACTGCCTGTTAGCACATTTTAATAGTATTTTTTACCCAGCAGTGGGGTGGAGTTCCTTTGGTTGACCTTCGCCAAAATTCCTACCTACCAGCATCTGATACCTACACTACACCAGCCCGGCTCGGACGTAAGACGTAGCAGCCGGCGGCGCCCGGTCGAATCACGGCGAAACGATTTTAATTTTGCTATATTTCCTAAACTATTCATTATATTTGCATGGTATAAAGGGTAAATATAGTCTTCATGGAATGCTTAAGCCAACTAACGTATTAAAATGATAAGGATTAATACCGTGATGGTATAAATAGCTTTCCAAAACCGCTTGATTGCCCGTTCTTTTAGTTTATCGCGAAAGGCATTCTTTTAATTACAGTTAGGTAATTAAGTTGATTTTATACAATAAATGATAATTTATTTCAATTTGTGAAGCAAGTTCAAAAATACAATTTTTATATTATTATGACACTGTGAAAACACTGTTTTCCCAGAAAAAAAATCCTGATAGTTAGGTACTTATTTGATGTTCTAATCTACTTTAGTGCCACGTTCTATTGCTTCGCGTCACTGTGTAAGCGATCCCCCCGCGCCCCCCGCACGAACCGTTCGACCGCAGGCCGCGCGCGCGAAATTCATCCGACTTGATTCAAATTTATCGTCACTGCTCGGCTCCTATGTATCGTAGCGTTATGTTATATACCCTATAACCTGCCCAGGAATATGGGCTACAATCGTACCAAGTTTGGTTAAAATCCCTTCAGTAGTTTTTGTTCCTATCGCGCACATACAGACAGACAGACAGACAGACAGACAGACAGACAGACAAAAATTTTACTAATTACATTTTTGGCATCAGTATCGATCGCCAATCATCCTCCAATATGTATTTTGAAAAAATATTCAATGTACAGAATTGACCTCTCTACAGTTTTATTATAAGTATAGATTTTGTTGTTGTATTGTTTTACTTTAACTAGTTTTTAAATATTTATGTAATTTTTGTATCTATACTAATATTATAAAGCGAAAGAGTTTGTGTGTTTGTTTGTTTAAACGCACTAATCTCAGGAACTACTGGTCCGATATGAAAAATTTCTTTTTCTGTTTGATAGTCCATTTATAGAGGAAGGTTTAAGGCTATATAACATTACGCAGCGACCAATAGGAGCGAAGCGTCAGTGAGAAATGTTGCAAAAACAAGAAAACATAGCGGTTTAAGTTACCTACTCAAAAAATATGTATGAAAGAAGATGCTAATTATTAGACAAATGCAATAATAATCCTTATCAAATTAAATACGTTAGTCACTTGGAAGCACTTCTTACACGTAATAATTGCTGTTTACACCATAAAGTTTGTATTAATACTAGCTGACCCGTGCTCACTTCGTTGAGCATAGAAACCGCTTACACCTTTTTTTTTATGTCGCAAGGGAAATTACTACGGTTTACCCACTAAAACCACTTGCGGATTGCCATCAGCCGTTTAGTGGAAGACGTGCCCTGGATCTTTCAAAGCAGCAGCGTCGGGCGACGCGACGTTAAGCGTCGCGACGTCGGGCATGGCGACGTTAGGCGTCGCGGCGTGGGGCGTCGCGGCGTGGGGCGTCGCGGCGTTCGGCATCGGCGTCGGGCGTCGGCGTCGCGGCGTGGGGCGTCGCGGCGTCGGGCGTCGCTACGTCGGGCATCGGGCGTTGCAGCGTCGCGACACCCGACGCCACGACGCCCGATGCCGCGACTCCCGACGCCGCGACGCCAAACGTCATGACGCCCGACGCCGCGACGCCCAACGTCGCGACGCCGACGCCTAACGTCGCGACGCTGACGCCCGACGCCGCGACGTCGACGCCGCGACGCCGACGCCTGACGACCGACGTCTTGACGCCTGACTCCGCGACGCCCGACGCCGCGACGCCAAACGTCGTGACGCCTGATGCCCAATGCCGCGACGCCCCACGCCGAGACGCCCCACGCCGCGACGCCCGACGCCGCGACGCCGACGCCCGACGACCAACGTCTCGACGCCTGACGCCGCGACGCCCGACGCTCGATGCCGCGACGCCCCACGCTGCGACGCCTAACGTCGCGACGCCAACGCCCGACACCGCGACGCCCGACGCCGCGACGCCCGACGCCGCGACGCCGACGCCCGACGGCGCGACGCTCGACGCTTAACGTCGCGACGCCGACGCCTAACGTCGTGACGCCGACGCCTAACGTCGCGACGCTGACGCCCGACGCCGCGACGCCCGACACCGCGACGCCGACACCCGACGCCGCGACGCCCGACGCCGCGACGACCGACGACGCGACGCCAAACGTCGCGACGCCCGACGCCCGATGCCGCGACGCCAAACGCCGCGACGCCCCACGCCGTGACGCCGACGCCCGACGACCGACGTCTCGACGCCTGACGCCGCGACGCCCGACGCCACGACGCCTAACGTCGCGACGCCCGACGCCCGATGCCGTAACGCCCCACGCCGCGACGCCTAACGTCGCGATGCCTGACGCTCGATGCCGCGACGCCCCACGCCGCGATGCCCCACGCTGCGACGCCTAACGTCGCGACGCCAACGCCCGACACCGCGACGCCCGACACCGCGACGCCCGACGCCGCGACGCCCGACGCCGCGACGCCGACGCCCGACGGCGCGACGCTCGACGCTCGACGCCTAACGTCGCGACGCCGACGCCTAACGTCGTGACGCCGACGCCTAACGTCGCGACGCCGACGCCGTGACGCCGACGCCTACCGTCGCGACGCCTAATGTCGCGACGCCGACGCCTATCGTCGCGACGCTGACACCGCGACGCCCGACGCCACAACGCCTAACGTCGCGACGCCTAACGTCGTGACGCCGACACCCGACGCCGCGACGCCTACCGTCGCGACGCCTAACGTCGCGACGCCGACACCGCGACTCCTAACGTCGTGACGCCGACGCCCGACGTCGCGACGCCGACGCCCGACGCCGCGACGCCCGACGCACGCGTTTAAACAAATAAACAATTTACATTTGGGGACTTTCGTTGCATGCGCTACATAAACGGTTTAAGTCAATCAAACACCACGCGAATGAAGTCGCGGGCACAGCTAGTAAATTATATAAATACAAATAATTAGTTATATAATAAAGTTTCCTATATAATAATTATAATTTCATTAATGTAGTAGATACTAAGAGACGTAAAAGAACTGTCATTTTAGTTTTACATTATTTAGGGCCGATTTTTCAATATTCAGATAAGTCGTCAAATAGTAGCCTGACAAATAAAATGATTTGCCTGGTTGTCAAGCCAATAAATATTCTCGATTTTTTAATCGTCTTATAGCTACAGAATAGCTATTAGTGGTATTTAACCAGACAACTTCACACTATTTGTGTGCAAGTGAGATGCACAGTTATTGCATTCAATGCTGACATGAACTTATCGGGGGAATAAAGCCTTATCTGGCTCTTCAAGCAGCAGATAACTTTATTCCTCTAATAGGTGTCTTATAATTTAGACAACTATCTGAGTATTGAAAAACTCAAAATATTGCTATTCGTCGAATAAACGCTATCTGGTTGTTTATCTGAGAATGGAAAAATCGGCCCTTATTATATTTTTTTACAAATTTATAATGGCATCAATAAAAAACATTAATACTAATTCTCATTGTTCAAAGCCCCTTAGTATAACATAACACTTATTCGCTGATACAAAGCGTCTACGGGAAATAGCGCTAACATTTCTGAAGCCCGTAACGTAATTCCAATAAATATCCTTAGCAAAATGGCGGAGTACAAATGTATTTTTGGTAAAACGAAGTGCCCCGAGGCCCTTTCCTGTACTTTATCAAAAGAGCTAATGAACTCAATATCGGAGGAAAAAATTGATGCGAAGGTGCCCGAGAGAGGAAGTTTTGTTTGGGGGTAGTGCAGACAATAAACGAGGATACAATTTATTTTGATCACACGGTGTGAGGTAGAACAGAGAACACTATCTGTTTATGCTGATCTAATAAAGAGGAAAGATTTGTATATTCAACTCTTCAAAAAAACAGAGGACGGAAAAGTTTGACGTTTGTCTATGGCATCGGACCAAAACAGATGAACCGATTTTGATTTTTTGTTTGAAAGCTAACGCGATCGAGATTGTTCTTAGCTATAATCTATAGTATTCTGTGTTCCTGGGTCTTGTATGTGTATTAAATTTGTGTATTTATATAATAAAGATCTTAAATATGTTTATAGTATAAAAGTATTAAATATACTTCCGTTGTCTGGTACATGTCACACAAGTTCTTCGGATAGTTAGCACGGACCCAGATTGACGTGATGTGAAGCGTCTATAGATATTATTTGCTCCGTGCTTGATAATTCGGGGATTAATTACTGTTTATTTTGCTTATTCATTGTTACGAATACTCAAAAACTACAAGATGGATGTCGTTAGTTATTTCACTATCCCTCTCGTATTTCCTTAAATGAGAAAGCATGGTATTTGAACAAGCCCTTAACACTAATTAGCGTTGGAGAAATCGGTACTTAGCCTTTTAGTAACCTAGGTTCTGGTACGTATTTTCTCATTGGTAATTCTACTTGTAAAGAGGAGAGATACTCATAATCAAAAAGTAACTTTAGAGGAAACCTCACGTTTCAGAGAAATACAAAATAGGTATTTATAAAATCTATAGTCTTGCGGTGTCCTAGCCCTCTGCCACTGACGTTACGTCTGACAGACACCAGGATATCTATGAGTTGTTGCTATGTTGCCAATTCGCGCCGTATAGTTTTGTCTCTCTCTGTACCTTCCTGCGTGGACGCACGCCGCCCCCCAGTGCAGCGTAGGTAGCTGCGGCGCGCCTATGTATGGAACTAGAGCTGTTTGGTGTATACAGGACGTAAGGTCAGTATTAAATGATGGATCTAGTAGACGTAACGTCAGTAATATCGCTATAATTTCATAGTGTCTTACATACGTCTGGTCAGTAAATCAATTATTGAACTTCTAGCGCAGATTCGTTTATTATCATATGATTGCTTTTAGATGGCAAGCAGCTCTCAAACTAGACCTTCGAGGAAGAGGAAGGCTGCTGAAATAGTTAACATTTCTAATGAGCAGCAAATTCTGCAGTGGATGTATGAAGATCAGGATTTTAGTGATTGTGATGATGATGTCGCAGACAAAGATTATAATATCGAAGAGGAAATTCAACAGGAGAGTGAAATGTCAGCAGACGAAGGCGAAAGTTTGGAAAATGTGCATGAAAATTTAAGGCCTGCCTTACATTTTCATGCACATTTTCCCACAGTTACCAATGACGACTCCGTGAGAGAGAGAAGTTCAAATGAGAGAACCGCTGACAACTGGTTTAGATCCATTCCGCTGGCTGAACTTTTACTGAAAAAAGGCCTTACCTATTTAGGTACACTAAAAAGGAATAAAAAAGAACTACCACCCCAATTTTGAGAAAAACAAGACCTGTTGAGAGTACGATCTACGGATTTACAAAAGATTTAACATTGCTCTCTTTTGTGCCGAAAAAGGATAAGGCAGTTGTCCTTCTATCTTCTTGGCACCATATTGCCAGTACTGATGAAAGCACTGGAAAACCTACAATTATTGTTGATCATAATCGGACAAAAGGTGGCGTGGACGAGGTAGATAAAAAATGTGCCATCTATTCGGGTGGACGTAAAACACGTCGTTGACCTCAAGCAATCTTTTGTCGTTTGCTCGATATGGCTGGAGTTAACACATTTGTGTTATACGGTAAATGTGAAGGAGCAAATTTGAGAAGAGGTGAGTTTATTCTAAATTTGGCTCGAGAATTAGTACTCCCTGCACTAAAACAGAGAGTTTATAATAAAAGATTACCTAGAGAGTTGAGAATGACCTTACGTCGTGTACTAGGCAATGATTTACCTCCTCCACCACCCAGGGAGCCTGAATCATCATCAGCAAGGAAGTTGTGTCGAGTTTGCCCAAGCCAATTGAAAAGACAAACAAGATTTGTCTGTTGTTCTTGCGCAAAACCTATTTGTCTGCAATGTTCCGCGTAAATTTGTGAAGACTGAAGAAGAGAAGTTTAAGGCTGAATGAAATGAAGATTACTCTAAGGATTTTTTTATTATTATTATTTTTGGTTAATTTTATGTTTCAAAAAGACTAATTTAAGTTAAAAGTGTTGATTTTATGTTTTGTTTTGATTTTTATATAATATTTTAAAGCAGCTGTGTCAAATGTTTCCATTATTACTATGATAGTAAAAAGATTTTATATTTTCGTAATAATGTGTTTTATTTAACCAAATTCATATTTAAATTAGGTTTTATATAATACTACAAATATTAAATCTAAACAATTTAATTATAAACGTTAACAATAAAAAAAAATGATAATCAAAGTTTACGTCTGACAGACTACTTGTCAGCAGAATATTTACAAGAATGCTACCTCAGTGGCAGAGGGCTAGCTAGCCAGCACTAACGCGATAGAGACAATTGCAGCACGATCTGAAATTACAGATTAAAGGCACAAGAAATTGACGTTTGGGACCCCTGTTTCCTCCTCAAAAACTAAACCAATTTATATAATGCTTTTATTATAAACTAATAAAAAGCTTAAGCTAGCTTCCTATGTTTTAATTTTATTGTATAATGCAGTCAAATATGTTTCCAGTATGTTTAACCACAGCGAAAAGTCTGGTAATTTTTTTAGATTATTGAACGTCCATATCTCCTTAAATAATTTATTTATTTTAAAAAAAGAAAAAATAGGGACGTTCAAATAATACACATAGATAATCAGGAAAAAAATTGTTACTGTAGCAGTATTATCTAGGGTGGAAACAGCGGTCCTGCAGACCCCATATTTCTGTATGGAAAAACAGGCGTTGTGTTTCCTCTTAACTCGAACGCAAATAGGTATATAGAAATTAGACAAATTGCGACATTATTGACATGGCGAACTTATGTCTCACTTTAACGACCTTAAGCGTCGACTGAAGTTCGTCGGACCGAAGTCCTAACAAGAAAACTTACACTCAAGAAACTGTTGACATCACACCAACTTTATTCATGGTGTAGTTTCGATTACTAAAATATTGTTAGATGTTTTTTCAAGTGACGAAATGTTATTTAATTTTTATATAATTTAACAATGGATTAGCTTAGTTTAGATTTATCTTATATATAGCACTTAATTTAATTTGTTACTAATATCTAAAAAAAAATTCAGTGATTGTTAATAATAATAATAAATGAAAATGAAAATGAAAATGAAAAATCTTTTATTTCCAAATAGGTTAGTAACTAACACTTTCAGAATTGTCCTACATGATGACCTACCACCGGTTCGGGGACTAACCCGGCGAGAAGAACCGGCGTAAGAAACTCGCTCGGGGCCACCTTTTAGCAAAAAGATGGAAAAATTGTTCTTTTAAAAAAATATATATATAACAATGTTATAACTTAACATAAATTACAATTTACAAAAGTATACTTTATAAAATAGAAGTGGCCTCGAAAGTGGCCACCTTATTCCCAGGGTGTGCTATCATTAACAAAATCATTAATCTTATAATAAGCTTTAGCACACAAACGTTCTTTAACTACTTTTTTAAATTTATTGATGGAAAAATTTTGAACGTTTTCTGGGATCTTATTGTATAGGCGTATACATTGACCTTTAAAAGATTTGCTTACTTTGCTAAGTCTGATCATAGGTATATCTAACTTGTGTTTATTTCTTGTATTTCTAAAGTGATTGTCGCTTTTCGTTTTAAAATTATTTAAGTTCTTTCTGACATACAGTATATATCTGTCACCGAGACTTCAACAGTACAGTCGCATTGCAACTTGCTCCGAAGTTATAATTAGAAAATAATAATAAATAATAGTTTTCCAGTCCTGTGCTATTGTGAATCTAATAGATTAACGATTGGTATAACGTTTGTTTAAGTGTTTTCATTGCTCGGAACTGATTTAGAGTGTTAATTTACCAAAACAAAGTGATAAGTGACGGTGGACCTAAGTTTTTATTTTCACAAGATTTATATTGTACCTCCATCTCCATGTATACGTACAAGTGTCAACATCAAAGACTAGTAGTGATCAATTAATTCGTAATGCTACATAAGAGCGTCCGTGGCGTTGTGTGAAGCGATCGGACTGTTAACTTGTATCCAAGTAACTGTGGTCGAAGGATCAAATCCCGCTGTATGATCAACTGACTTTTTTAAAAATTCTTTTTCATTTCTACACACCAAGATGTCTGAATGTATAAATTGTGGAGTAGTTGTGAACAAGTCTAACAAAATAACTTGTTCCAACTGCAATAATGTTTATCACTATCGTTGTGTGAATCTAATTGCGACAGCGTTTAAAAAGCTGAGTAAAACTGCGCGTTTAGCATGGAACTGTCCCCGTTGCTTAAATATTCATAACCCGGATAAATCGACAATATCTGAGGAGGACCCCTCACAGGAAAGTTCTGATGGGGAGGACGATAAAGACAGTACTCGCATACGACGTATAATAAGTGAAGAAATTAGAAATACAATGCGTTCCGAAGTAAAACATATGATTCGTGAAATCAGATCGGAAATGGATGACATACGAAAGCAAATCGAAGAATTAAAATCATCCGGATCCTTTGATATTTCTCAAGTAATTGATTTGAAAAAGGAATTTTCTAAAATGCAACGGGATAATGCTGATCTTCGCTCTCAAAATTCTACTATGAAACTCGTTATATCTGAATTAAAATCTCAAATAAATACTATGGACCAAAATTTGAGAGAGACGAACCTGGAATTTAACGGCATACCTGAAAATAAGGACGAGGTTCTGCCTAACATCATAACACACATATCAAAAATAGTATCATACGATCTCAAGGATTGTGACATAATGAAAATTACTAGAGTAGCAAGCATGACCAATAATAAGTCTCGTCCACGATCTGTAGTAGTGAAACTGCGCAGTCCCAGATGTCGAGATGAACTGTACTCTGCGATTACCCGGTACAACAGATCTCATAATGATAACAAATTAAATACATCCATCATAGGCTATGCGGGTGATAAGCGGCCAATATTTGTGTCAGAGCACCTCTCTCCAGCAAACAAATCCCTTCATGCAGCTGCAAGAATACGGGCTAAGGAAAAATCCTACAAGTTCGTTTGGGTTCGCTATGGTAGGATATTTGTATGTAAGAATGAGAACTCGGGAAGTATTCTAATTAAGGACGAAGCTAGTTTAGAGAAGATTATTTAACGATTTTGCCTACTACTGTTTAATCTAAGTTTAACATAATATAGTTACCTATTACTTTTATAATTTTTATTGTCTCAATGGCTGTATCTATTTTTTATCAAAATGTAAGAGGAATTAAAACAAAGTCACATGAATTTATGTTGTCCATTTTAAATTCTGACTATGATATAGTATGTTTAACGGAGACATGGTTAGATGAATCCTTTTTGTCTTCTGAATATTTTGATCAAAGGTATACTGTAGTGAGACGTGATCGTAGTTCGCAGTTTAAAGAATTGTATTCCAAAGCACATGGTGGTGGGATTTTAATAGCTGTAAGTAATAAGTTTAATTTTGTTAATAAAAGTGATTGGCAAACCTCTGTCGAGGATATGTGGTTATGCATAAGTAAAGGAAGTGTCTGTATAAACCTATGTTTAGTTTATTTGCCATCCTACATACCTATTAATTGCGTTTCACATTTTTTTGTTAGAGCCGAGGAAATATGCTTGCAATATAATGACACCACTACGTTGATTATTGGCGACTTTAACCTTCCTTCTCTTAAATGGCACCAATCTTGTGACCCCTTTTTAAATATTGTTGACCCTAAAGCAATGGCATTAAGAGACTTCCTTACCATCACAGCGTGTAAGCAGGTAAATAATATTTACAATGAGAATGGAAATATTTTGGACCTTATCATTGTGGACGAGAACACAAACACTAGTGTCAGCAGAGCTTTCCCCCTTAGTAAAACTGACATTCACCATCCACCATTAGAGTTTTCGATTAAAAAGACATCCTATTCCATATTAAGCTACAATGTTTCAAAAGATAGCTATATTTTCAGCAAAACAGACTACGAGGCCTGCGTTGGTGCCCTTCAATCGGTTAAGTGGGACGAATTTAGTCATTTGAACTGTAATGAATTTGTTCACAAATTTTACAATATATTATGGGATACAATTAAGCTACATACTCCGAATGGCAGGCACAAGAAACTATGTTACCCAGTTTGGTTTACGCCTTCATTGATAAAGATTCTAAAAGAAAAACATAAATATAGAACTAGATATAAAAAGTATAATAATCCACGTGACTACGACACATTTGATTTCTTACGGACTAAGGCAAAAAAAGTCATTGGGAACTGTTACAAATACTACATACAGAAAATAGAAAATGAATTAAAAACTAACATAAAATCATTTTGGAGATATACAAAATCAAAAAAATCACTCAATAATGTTCCAAATCAGGTTTGTTATGGTGAGCGTACGGCTGCTGGGGGTAAGAATGTAGTAAATCTATTCGCGGAATTCTTTGCATCTATATATAATGACCATCAAGTACAGTCTGACACACATTCTTGCTTGATTGAACCAAATTACTCTATCTCACACATAGAAATTACTGAGGATGAAATCAGTAACAGTATAAAGAAATTAAACTTAAATAAAGGCGCGGGGCCCGATGGAATACCACCTATTTTTATCCGCCTGTGTATCAAAGCTCTTGTGAAGCCACTTTATATAATATACAACAAGTCTATACAGGAAGGTTTATTCCCAGATTTATGGAAAATTGCACATATTACTCCAATACACAAAACGGGTAGTTTAAATGAAGTGACTAACTATAGACCGATTTCCATTTTGTCACAATTTGCAAAGATCTTTGAGGGTCTCGTTTATAATGTTGTGTACTCCCATCTGCGTCATATTATTAGTCCTAAACAGCATGGCTTCGTGTCTAATCGTTCAACTGTGACAAATTTATTACTTTACACTACTTTTATATCAAACACTTTTGAGGCTAGAGGTCAGGTCGATGCTGTCTATACAGATTTTGCCAAAGCTTTTGATCGCGTTGATCATTTGATTCTTTCTAGAAAATTGAGGCATGCTGGAATACATGGCAGTCTATTACGTTGGTTTGAAAATTATTTATATAGTCGTTCACAATTGGTTGCACTAGCAGGATACGAGTCAGTACCAATTTTTCCATGTTCTGGGGTACCACAAGGATCCAAATTAGGACCTTTACTATTTTTAATATTCATTAATGATCTTTTGGATCTAATAACCTGCTATTGTTTAGCCTATGCCGACGATTTAAAAATTTACTATGGAATTTCCGGTTTGAGCGACTGTATGAAACTTCAAGGCGATCTCAATATTATACAAAATTGGTGTACTGAAAATGGAATGTATTTACACGTAAAAAAGTGTCAGTGCATTACATTTACAAATAAAAAGAACTTTATTAATTTTGATTACCGTTTGAATGGTTCTAGTCTTGAGAGAGTCTCAGTCATTCGTGACTTGGGAATTCTTTTTGACACTTCTCTGTCGTTTCGTCAGCATATTGATAATATGGTGATAAAGGCTAAAAAAATGCTAGGCTTCCTTATACGCATGTCAAAGCCATTCCGTAACAACTGCAGCCTTATCCTACTTTACAACGCTCTAGTGCGAAGTAGCCTAGAGTACTGCTCTAATATATGGTCACCCTACTATTCAAAGCACGTTGACAGTATTGAATCCGTTCAGGCGCGTTTCGTTAGACATCTGTGCATAAGAAATGGAGTCCGAAAAGATATACCTGACTACACAGATAGGTTGACACATTTCAATATGTTCACTTTAAAAGAGAGACGAACTAACTCTGACTTACTGGTTCTACATAAAATTGTAAATGGTAACCTTGATGCAGAATTAATAAACTTTTTTAGCTTCGGGGTTAGTAACCGCGTTAGACGTAGAAAGCGTACATTTGAAATTCCGACTTCATCCTTGAATACCACCTACAACAGCCCACTTACACGCATGGCACGATTTTATAATGATAAATTATCTACTGCAAATGATCTTGATATTTTCAATATGAATCTCTTATCATACAGACACTACCTCTACAATAATTAGCAACTTTGGCTCTATTTGTTTACTATCTATTTATTTATAATGCTTATATGTAAATCTGTTATCTCGGAAATTTAGAAAGAACAATTTTCATTGTCATGCATACCTGTTATTTGTGTATATACTATGGTTAAATACTATTTCTGTTTGTTATATTCTAAGTGTTAATGTATATGTACTGTTGGTTTGCTAAATAAATAAATAAATAAATAAAATAAATATTATCCAAAATATATTGAGAGGCGACGGTCAATATTCCTATTTCCTTAAACTTTTCTCTCAGAGATTCAAAGGACGACATCTTGTAAATGGAACGTATAGCTCGCTTCTGCAGCACAAATATTGTATTGATGTCGGCTGCATTTCCCCATAAAAGGATGCCGTAAGACATTCGACTGTGAAAATAACTAAAATATACTAGTCGCGCCGTGTCCTCATCAGAAATTTCTCTAATTTTTCTGACGGCATATGCTGCAGAACTGAGCTTATCTGCCAGTTTGGCAATGTGTGGACCCCACTGTAATTTGCAATCTAATGTTATACCTAGAAACACAGTGGTGTCCACTAAGTTCATTTTCTCATCATTTAATAAGTAGTATATTGGTTTGTACTTGCCTAACATTGGGCAAGCTAAACTTCAAACATTTTGTTTTATTAGAATTTAAAAGTAAGTTATTAACATTAAACCAATGTACTATTTTTGAGAGAGCACTATTTACCTCGTCGTAATTTGATTGCTGTCGCTTCACATTAAAAATTAGTGAAGTGTCATCGGCAAAAAGTACTATCTCATGTTTTTCCTTAACTAAGTAAGGCAAAAATATGTGCAGTCATTGTTTGGGATTAAAATTTTGTTTTGATGCTCACATGCACATTGCACATGTATTACAACATCAAATCATTTTTTTTAATACTGTTAGATATGTAACAGCGAAGAAAATAAACATTATCTTCGTTTACGTAGAGCTGTGAGTTTTACTTGAAAAAAATACTGTTTTATCTTATTAGCACAATATTGATACTTATTCCGTCTCCTCTTTCACAGTATATTTAAAATAGGGCAAACATTTTAAAACAAAATTGTTTAAATGTATGCTTTATCACCTTTTAACGTTCAGTATAATATTCTATCGTAATTATGTTATGAACCACATTTTTTTATAATATAATGTTCTACGTGTTTTTTACCCACTCACACAAAGTTTAAAATGTTAAATATATCATACGTACATATTGAAGTAACTAGCGGTCATATATATCAGAATTGAATAACACGAAACGTATTAGAGAGCTTTTATGGAAATGCTATTTATGTTTAAATATTACTACGAAACGTATTAGAGTAGTAATATTTAAACATAAATAGCATTTCCATAAAAGCGCCATCTATCCATTAAAGCTCAAACTATTACCTACTACCTTAGTCCCTACGCTACAAAGCCATGCTAGCAAATTTATATTTCACATTACTTTGAAATTGGCTACTATTTAGACAATCATATAAATTGTAATCCTTAATAATATTCTAGACGACAATTTTGTATAAAAAAGTTTGTATAATGTATGGATTTTGTTACTCGGACACACAATAACCACTGACTATTATAATATTATAATATTGTAATAGAGGGTAATATTTTTCTAAAATCTTTGATTCGAGCGACTAGCATTTATTGCATATACTAGTTTTTAATTTAGCCTAAATTGAATCAGCTATAATAATACAATTCAAGTAACCAATTTCTGGAAATAATTGTTTGATTGATATATTAAGTAGGTAGGCGCCTCTGTGGTATAGTGGTTTAGAATTTAGCTCTCGACTCGGAGATCGTAGGTTCGATTCCGGCATTGGGACATCGAAAATTTTTGTTTTGAAGTTTGGTTTTGACAATGCAGGCTCCAATTCATTTTTTTATAATTTTTTCCATTGCCTTAACATTCTCGTCTTGTCCTACGACGTACACACTTGGGCACTATAAAATAACTCCTGCGTAGCTAGTCTGGTTTCTGTAATGAAATCGGCGCAATCGGCGTGGGCGGCATTATTATTACTTTAACCCGTAAGAACTAAGAAGGCGCGCCTCATCTTTTGTTATCCTCATCAGTTACACAGAAAGGCGCGCGAGCAAATTGCTCACACTAATTTAAATACTTATTAATCTAGTGTTGCGGTAGTTACTGGCTTTTAACTGATGTAAATTAATAAAACAAGGTTTAATCATAAAGAAATTATAAGTTTTAATTAAATTTTTAAAACATAAATCATATTTTCTTATTTTTATCGGTTCGCATATAAATCACATTAAAAAATCTTGCACAAATATACTTAAAAATTTTACTTTTCCATACGATGTCCATAGGTGTGACTCTCAAAATACATTATACACATATATGTAACATGTTCCGTGCAGAGTAATTGCTTGCACAAAGTGCACGCCTTTTTTGAGCGTCAATTCTACTACTCCTGGGACATATAGAACTCCTGTGTCTGTGCCGTGAGGACTATAATAACAGAATCATGGCTTTCTATGCTATCAGCACGAATTTTTCTTCATTCTCAAAATCCGCATTCAATTCCTCGTCAGAATCAGAGGATTGGAAGAGTCCAACCACGAACTAATCTGTGCATGCATTTGATCGTCCATTATATTTGTGTATTGAAGCTAAAGTAAAAAAAAATGTTATGTACATATCACAACATTTACTTATTATTTAAACATTATAATACATATTAATAACACTGTACTTAAGAAAATACATTAATAATTTATTTTGATCGAAAAATAAATACTTACACGGGTGGGCGCGTGATGAGCAAATTGCCGCACGATGATACGCGGTCACCACAAAAGCCTTGCTGCGCAGGCACAACGGAACTGACCGACACGAGAGTTGCATCAGGGGGAGGAGGATGAATAGTTAGGAAGGTACATAGACACTTAGGACGTTATGGCGTTGGTATCACTAAAATTTTTTGAATTAAATTTTTGTGTGAGCAAATTGCTCATAGCGCGCCTTCTCACGGGTTAATACTAGTTGACCCGTGCCCACTTCGTTGGACATAAAAACCGGGATTTTCACAAATATTTCAAGACCAAAATTAGCCGAATCGGTTCAGCTGATCTCGAATTTTAGCGAGACTAACGAACAGCAATAATTTTTTATATTTAAGGGAAGAGAAGAATACTAGCTGACCCGTGCCCACTTCGTTCAGCATACAAACCGTTTAAACTTCTTGGACTTCCACGAATATTTCTAGACCAAAATAGCCGAATCCGCCAGCCGTTCTCGAGTTTTAGCGAGGCATTTTTGGCTAAGCAATGTTAAAGTTGATCCTTCGTAAAATGTCATGTTATCCCTCTCGTCATTCCTATCAATAAATGAGAAGAAATGGTATTTTAACCAGCCGTTAACAATAACATGCGTTGGTGAAATCGGGACTTAGTAAATGAAACGTTCAATCTTGCTTATCTACACGGAGGCGCAAATATAGATAAACGAGATGCTAATTATTATTCAGTATACTTAATAGTAGAAGTTGCAGACGCGGTATATCTCCGAAATAAACTACCTCCAAGTGGGGATATTCTCCACGTCGCGCTCATAATCGGAGCCAAGAATGTCGTCGGTATAATATTCCTAACCCAATACCACGAGCAGCGATGTACGAAAGTTTAAACAATGTATAATGGATGTTCTGGAATATTTGAAACTAACTGTGCCCGCGATTTCACTACATAGTATAAAACAAAGTCGCCTTTTCTGTCCCTATATCCCTATGTGCGCTTAAATCTTTAAAACTACGCAACGGATTTTGATGCGGTTTTTTCCAATAGATAGAGTGATTCAAGAGGAAGGTTTATATGTATAATACATGCATAATATACTAAGGCAACATTGCTAATTTTAGAGGTTTCTAACGTGATGTCGTAAATTAACCTATTTTAGCAAAAACGCTGCCTAAACCCTACGAGTTAGATCAAATTAATGTACTACAGTATTGTACACCATAAAAAGGTCTACAAAAAAGTCCGCGATGGTATATATGTTTATCTTTTAGGGATAACCCACATTAACCATTTTTATTGTTTACTTTTTACGTGAAAAAATGGCTTATTTATGAAGCTATTTTAAGCAATACGGCATTAATCCTTATCGAATTAAGTACCTTAAATACAGTGTGCAATTAATATAGATCAATATGGTTCCTTACAGCATGTAAATTAAACAAATATTTTCGGAGATATTACAAATTTAAAATTTGCGTTTGCGGCGGGCGGACGTTGCAGGCTTAGATTTGAGCGTTGACTGTTTTTCACATGGCCAACTGTATGTCGCTCTTTCAAGAGTAACCTCAAGAGAAAACATGTTTGTATTGTCTAATGACAAGAAAGCTGTGAACGTTGTGTATAAAGACATTCTGTAATATATTAATTGTTGTAAAAATAAAATAAATACCTAGGTAAAAATGTAAAAAGTAAATAAGTAAAAATGTGTAATGTAATAAAAATTGTATGAATTTAGATATTCCAAAGATAGCAGGAAATCTTCATAGTAAGTATAGGGAAAGAGGAATAATTGTTTTACTCCAAATTTAATGCGTGCAGGCCAAGGGCAGTAATGAATGAATCAAAAATACTGGATCGATTTTAATCATGTTTTCATTGAGTGACATAGGTATATATATTTTATGCCCGTGCAAAGTCGGAGAGGGACGCTATGTTTTTATATACAACGTTCATATTTTTTCTGTAGTGTATTTAATTTAGGATCAGCATTGCACCCGTGCGAAGCCGGGGCGGGTCGCTAGTATATAATAAAGATAAGCATATTTTTTAAGCAAAACATCACATTAAACTAAATTCAACTCCTTAATTAAGAAGAAGATACGAAACGAAATTAGTATTAGTATTTTCCGATAGTGGCGCTAGATGGCGGTTTCCGGAAAGCGCCTGGAAATCAAAGAAAACAAAAATAGCCAGTTGAATTGCCAGTATTAGTTCGATAGTAGGTTTGATTTTATTCTGTTTAATTTTAATTATATATACAGTGTGTAAAAAGAACAGTCACTATTACTTTGAGATACGATTATACCACCTGTTCTCATTTTGAAAATGAATAAAAGATATTTTATTTATTTTTTCCTTTTTACCATTTCTTTTTTTTACAAATATAAAGTGACTGTTCTTTTCACACCTTACGTAAACGTGATTTAAAGAAATATCTGCACTCATTCTTTATATTAACTAGTGTGTGAATATGGGAAATTTTACACTTCTCCGTTAATGCTATTATCGTAATAGTCGGTATAAAGTTTTTTCCTTCACGAATATATTATTACCGCATCTATAACTTCGCGCCGCTGTGTCGCAAAGTATTTTACTTGACGTAATAGTTTCCGAGTTATCGCGCGCTGTGTCAAGTTTGTGTTCAGTGGGCTCTATTATGAGCCCCACACAATACAAACTTCTACGTACCACGTACTCATCGTCATCATCAACATCATCATCACTATCTTCTTCACCGTCATTATTACTATACATGAACATTCATAATGTATTTAACTCTACTGCGTGTTATGTTTGTGTTCAGTGGGCTCTATTATGAGTCCCACACAATACAAACTTCTACGTACTACGTACTCATCATCATCACCAACATCATCATAACTATTTTCTTCGTCATCATAATACAATCAATATTGACATCAGAGTAATATGTGTACATATATATGTAAACTTATTACTTTGAGGTTAATATTTGATTGAAATGAGATTTGGAGTCGGTGTCAGCTAACGCCCGAAATAAATAATCAATCTTGATCGAATTTTAGCAACCTGAGATTTTAGCAATTTGAGTTCGAAATCTCTTTTGTATAATAACTCTTTAATAGTGCATGTTAATAATATGTCTAACTAAATTCGTTCATCTTTAGATCGTCTCTTGACTTTTTGAGATTGATTGATGATTGCATCCCCGAAATTTATCGGATTGCAATAGAAGATTGAAAATCTTTCAAGAAACGATCTAAAGATGGACGTATTCTGACAGATTGTCTGTCAAAATACATACATCTTTAACAAACATACATATAACTGTCATATTCGAACAAAGACCATTCTTTAATCTGCTATCCACCCTCCCAATCAAGATTGATTATTAATTTCGTGCGTAAAAGGACAACATTCTTAAGTTGCTGACTTGAAACTCACCTTTGCTGACACCGACTTAAGAACATTAATTGTAACTACATTATAAAAGTATTATTTTATGCTTTTTAGTTGTTGAAGTCGGTTTTGTTTTTACGAAGAACTTGTTCCGTTTCGTCGCGTAACACAACTTCATCGGGTACTTAGCTCGGTACCCGATTGACGTGGTCTAAACAGATATCATTATTACTTACATTAATATTCAATTCTGTATGACTAAATATGTATCTGCATGACTCATACATACAGGTTCCTGTTTCCTGAGCGTCATATAGTATCGTGTCATGGACGCAGCATCTACGTACAGAAAATTGTATTTAGTCGTTTTCCTTGTCTTCAACATATACCATGTCAAGATTTAATTTAGTTTTGTTATTCTTGCTATATTTGCTAACTCTTATAACTGGTATGTATGATTTTGTATCTTTTATATAATGTTAACCCCAATTCACTTTATACCGTGTGTAAAAAGAACAGTCACTATAACTTTGGGATATGATTATATACTACCTTTTCTCATTCTAGAAATGTATTTTTTTTCCCAAAAATTAAAAATTACTTTTTTTACTTTTTGACAAAAAAAAATCCAAAATGAGGAAAGGTAGTATAATCGTATCGCAAAGTTATAGTGACTGTTTTTTTACACACTATATTTATTATGTAAAATGTTAGTATTTCAGTATTTGACTGTCTATATTTATTACATATTATGTAGTTATTATAAGTTAATCGACTTAATTGGGGTCACCCGTTTTAATTAACACAGTAACTTAATAAAAAAATAAAGTAATTTTGAATTTGCACCAATCAAAACGCCTGCGAATTGACGTTGGTTTGACGCGTACGAGAACATAATATTATTATCTTAATATTTTATACAATTTAAATGAAAGAGATATCAATAGATTCATAATAATTACGAGCATAATATTAAGTCCCGATTTTACCAACGCCTGTTAATGGCTTGTTAAAATACCATGCCTTCTCTTTGACTGGAAATACGAGAGGGATAACATGATATTTAATAAAGGATTTAACAAACTGTTAGACAAAACTTGGTCTAAGCTTTATAATTTAAGAAATCGGATAAATTTTCTGTATAAAAACTGTATCTATAATATATCGAGACTGAATAGGTTGCTAGATTTAATTAGCAAAATAGACCTAAGGTAAATCAAAGCCAAATCAGCCATTATGCCGTGGACAGACACACTAAATAATTGCCTTTTTTTAAGATGTCTCAGCACAGTTGTCTGAAGAGGAGTTAGCAAAGTTTATATTAGAAGCTATGGAAGTAAGTTGTACATTCTATGATTTTTTAATATCCGGCAAAAACTGGGTGTTATAAGTTTGACATGTGTGTATATGGCATCGGATCTCCCAAACGGATGTACCGAATCTAGTTTTTTTTCTTTGAAAGCTAATTGTGATCCCCTAGTTTCCCGAACGCTATTCAAATGAGCGATCAACTAATATGGCATTCAAATCAACAACACGTATTGAACGCGGATTGGTGTAACATACTCAGACAGAAAGGAACGGACAGATTTTATAATCACATCACTATAACAACATTGGTAAAAATTCCACAGAAAAGGTTAATTCGCCAATGACGCCGATTAGTTGACAGACGATTTGAATAAAAAAGGAGGAATTTTAAGCAGCCTTGCAAATGCGAGCGTGATATAATTATAAAATGTCTGTCCGTTCCTTTCTGTCTGAATAGCGTTCTAGAAAGTTTAATTAAAGTTTAATTTTGTTTATTTATTCGATTAAATATGCTTATATTACCATTTCAGAGTAATCAAACGTTGAATTATGATTTTGGGAATTCAACGGAAAAACCTTGCGATCCGTATGTCCCCGTGAAGCCGGTATTCACGCAAAACGCTGTGAGCGAAATTAGTGAGTATTTTAAATGACTTTTACAAAAAAAGGAGGAAGTTATCTAAGGAACAACATCTTAAATTGACCTATAAGTAAGTTGATATAAACTCACCTTTGCTAACACCGACTTGAAAAATAACATTTAGCCACATTTAGTTACACAAGTAGATGAAATCGGTCACCAACGTTAGTGTTATTATTTAGTTAACTTTAGTTAGTAATATTATTATTTAGTTAACTTTTTTAAAAATTAACGCTATTGTGAGTATTGAATTCTTAATCTCAGATATTATGTATAATTTTATAAAGTTACAAGTATTATTCAAATTATTAGCTCTCTGCGTGTGCAAGACAGTCCTAAACTTTTAAACTGCCAGATTTCATACTCCGTTCGCACCATTCTCGTACTCAAAGTATTTGCAACTCTAGTTCTTATTTGTATTCAGTCTTTAGAACTTTAATCAGGATGTCTCTAGTTACAGCTTGCAGCCTAATAAGATTGATTATAATTCTAGATTAACCTAACTAGCTGCGGCTTTACGAGATACATCCTGGCGACAGACAGATAGCAGAGTCTTAGTAGGGTTTTTCCTACAGAGCACCCGTGGCCTAGTGACAAAAGGGCGCAGGTTCGATACCCAGGTGGCATGTACCAATGAGACTTTTTGAGATCTCAAGTACACCATCACGCCATGGTGAAGGATAACATCGTGAGGAACCCGCACATAGTTGGCCCCAGACGTGTTGACTTGTCATTCCTCTGGACTAGGCCAATTATGTTATTAGAATAAGCGACATTTTTCAAACCGCCTTAGGTACTGCAGTATTTAAAGAGTGGTTACTTCGCTCGGAGAATACTTTTTAAATCATCCAATAACGGATGCAAGGGCCTAATTTTGCAGTAGATATGTTACGTTCCGATTCAATGTGATATAAATGTAAACAAATCTCAATATGGGCAATAACTTAAACGTATTCACCGCCTGATAAAGAAAAACAATGACACGTTTATTTTATTTGGTACAATTTCAATGTTTGTTCAATTTATAGTAATTTATTTTGTCCCTGTAAGTTTACCTAAAAAAAAAGGTAGTATAATCATATCCCATTTTTTTTGCATTGGTCTTTTACACCCTGTATGTATAATATATCCTCTGTCACCTTTTACGCGACCCACGGAAATCATGAGGATACTGAAAACGTACAATATTTTAAAATAAAAACGTACATTGTTTTAGAATAAAAACGAACATGGTTTTAGAATAAAAACGTATTTTGTTTTATAATAAAAACGTACATTGCTTTAGAATAAAAACGAACATTGTTTTAGAATAAAAACCTACATTGTTTTAAAATAAAAACGTACATTGTTTTAGAATAAAAACAAACATTGTTTCAGAATAAAAACGTACATTGTTATAAAATAAAAACGTACATCGTTTTACAATAAAAACGTACATTGTTTTAGAATAAAAACGTACATGGTTTTAGAATAAAATTGTACATTGTTCTAGAATGTATGGAGTATATATGGGAGATGGAGAACAGAGAAAAAGAAGCTGTGTGGGCAGACCGGTGTGAGTTTCACGACATCTTATTTATCAAAATTACTTTGATGTCCGCCGTAGCGCAGTGGTTCAGCACATTTATGCTCGTTCCGAAGGTCGCGAATTCGAATCTCGTCGACGAAACAAAAATGTGGGCAATATACAGAAGCACTCTCTCTTCCTTCACTCTTGTAGCCCAGTGGGACGGATAACCGACACTACTGGCGCAGGACCGACTTTTTACGTGCCCATCCGACGCATGGCTAGGTGATCTGATTCTTATCATACAATCAGATGATCAGCCTGCATCTGCATTACTAACTAGGATAACTAGTCTCGTACATCAAGTGTAGGAATGTATGTAATTATAACTAAGACCACTTTCGATCGCCTTAGCTTTCAAACATAAAAACTAGATCAAAATCGAGTTATGATAACATACATACACACACGCACACTACCTTTGTTTTCTTAGGGAGTTATAAAATAACTTTAAAATGATATTTGTACGCAGGATGGTGCTATGTCTGTGCAAGCCTAAAAACGTGACGTCACAATCGGTTATTTTTAATGATATTTAAATAATTTTAGATATGCATTATTTATCAGGAAGCTAAAACAACATCAATTACAATAAATATTCAAAATACTAATTTTATTTTAGGCCGCACATATTTGATTATACAAATAAAGAAAGGGTATTTTCCTGAAGCGTTCTTCTTTATAAAACCTCCGTTTATATTTGGAGGACTCGGAGCCAAGCCCAAGGAATTTCCACACATGGTAAGAAACTGGTATATGTCGAAGCATCAAGATGTTTATGCTGCGTTTCCACTAACGCGGAGCGGGGCGGAGAGGAGCTCGCGGTGCCCGAATTGACCAATCACTATACTCGAGCTGTTTCCGTGGAAACGGAGCGGAGATTTTGAGCATAGTGATTGGTCAATTCGGGCACCGCAAGCTCCTCTCCGCCCCGCTCCGCGTCAGTGCAAGCGCAGCCTAACTCTGTTTGAAATATGATTTGAATAATTATTACGAATTATCATGAATAATAATTATTACGTACGTCAAGCGCTTAGCTTGAAATAGGTCACGATTATATCGATAAGCAGTAATTGACAATAATTAACAGTTGACAGATAGCAACTGTCAGATGTGACAGCTAGCATATTGCCATACACAATATGACTTAATCCCAACTTGGGTTGATCTATCACGAGCAATAATCGGTGACCTACTCTTTGTAGCCCACCGATTATTGCTCGTAACTTATAATATTTGCCAAAATTAATGAAACGTATTGGTTAAATAGTCACAACATTAATCTAAATAGAAATAAGCCTGTGTAACTAACCCACTGACAGTGATATTTCGGAGACCTCACGCTACACAAGCGCCTCTAGCGGTTTTTTTATGCGCGATAGTCTAGATATTGCAGTTCTTCACGGTGGACGGTGACAAAAGCAACAATTATTCGATTCACAGATAATAATTTGATTTAAGACCAGCGTAATTGCCATTTGCCAGAACGTACTAAAAGTATGATTTTCCGTACTTTTTATCACTCCACCGTACCACTGCCGTACCTCAGTGTAGACTGTACCTTATAAATTGTACTGATTTATTTATTTAAAAACCATAAAAAGGGTTACACAGGGTAGATTATAGCATTTTAAATGTGGCAAAACCGCTCTTTTAAGTTACCTACCTACCTTTTCAGAAAGCCAGTTGTACTTTTTTGCTGCTTAAGAGTATAAAAATAATGCAACGAGTTTAATGAAAGTCGTGGTATACAAATACAAAATAAAATATAAGCAGAATTGTAAATAGTTATATCATTTTTCAGGGTGCAGTTGGTTGGAGAGCCAAAAACACAACCCAGAAGTGGATATACAAGTGTGGTAGCACCCTTATAAGTGACAAATTCCTGTTGACCGCTGCTCACTGCTCGAAGATTGTTTTGAGCAGATCCAAAGACGTCATCAACAGTGTTCCAGAAGTTGTGATGCTCGGGCTGGAGAATCTTGAAGGAAATGAGGTACCTACTAATAATAATTTGGTTGTCTGAGCCCCGATTCTCGTACCTCGATTCGATCATTATTCCTAACCTAACAAACGATCTGAAGACTTGAACCGATTTCCAGCAAACATAGCTATGAACACTCTCGACTGATATAACTTTCTAACAAAAAAGCTGCATTAAAATCGGATCATCCGTTTGGTAGCTACGTCCCCACGTTCGGTCTACGTTTTTGCCTCGGGGGTTAAAAATATATCTAGTCCCCACCTAATAGTATAGTTAAGTTATTGAGTTTTGTTGTTATTTTCATTAATTTAATATTTCCATTCGTTATACGAAGCAGTGCATAAGTGTGGTAAAATTAATAGTCCTCTTTAGTTTAAGAGCAAAAAGAGGTACAGTTTTTGCTTTTTCTATTAGATAGATAATTTCTTTACTTCTATATTTATACTAGCTGACCGTCCCTACTTTGCTGAGCATACAAATAGCATATCTCACCGTTTAAACCTTCTCTGGACTCCCACGAATATTTCAAGACCAAAAATAGCTGAAAAAGGTTCAGCCGTTCTCGGTTCAGTTTTAGCGAGACTATTGAACAGCAATTATTTATATATATATATATATAGATAAAGATAATATTATAAAGAGGAAAGATTTGTGTGTTATATATTAGTATGTTATATATTAGTAACAAATTAGCTGATAAAGTATTAGACCAATCTTCCTTCTTTCAACATTTGAATGGTACATCATCACTGATTAATATAGGCTATTTTAATTGCAAGAAAAAATAAGGATCCCTACTAAAACTACAATATTGTTACCCAAGATGTGAAAAAATGCCTATGAAAAATCTTTCATCGCATGCACTGCTAAAACTATTAATGATAGAACAAAATAATGTGTGCTTCTTCTTCTTCTTGTTTGGGAATGGTATGTGTAAATACAAAATGCCAAATGCAAAATGTTTAAAAATAAATGTCAACTCGCGCGAAACCGGGACGGGCCGCTAATCTACAATTCTACAGTAACATTATAAAGAGAAAAGATTTGTATTTTTGTATTTTTAGATGTAACGAATAAACTCAAAAAGTACTGGACTGATTTTAATAATTCTTTTTGCATTAGAAAGCTACATTATCACTGAGTAACTTATGTTATATTTAGTACGAGATTACTATAGAAATCTTTAGAAATTCTTATTAAAACCAACCGAAGATGTAAAAAAATTTGCCATAAAATGTCCTTCGTCGCATACGCTGCGAAGAGTATTAATGAATTTATCAATATTTACAAAAAACTTCGCGAGACCATAATATGTCTAACTATTGTAGTTACGTCACTATAACTACTTTTTTACATTTAACAAATTGATAGAAATACCGATCAAAATTAGACCGTGTTATCCATACCATTTATAAATTTTATCCAAATAAATAATTTAATATTCAAGACTGTCTCAATACCTGATGATTACTTTTTGAATTATTAAAATCGGACATTCCATTCAAAAGATGTCATGAAATATAAAAAAAATCAATGGCTGTTCGTTGGTCTCGCTAAAACTCGAGATCAGCTGAACTGATTCGGCTATTTTTGGTCTTGAAATATTCGCTTAAGTCCCGGGAAGCTTTACACGGTTTCCATGCTCAACGAAGTTGGCACGGGTCAGCTAGTGTTTTATAAATTGACTTTATTCCAGTTCGATATTCATGGGACTCCCATATTGAGAGAAATCGAAAGAATAATTGTCCACCCATTGTACGAGTCGCCGAGGAAGTATCATGACATTGCTCTCATCGAGATGAAGACCCCTGTGAGGTTCGCGCCCGAAGTACAACCCGCTTGTCTCTGGTCGAGGGAGGACGTTGAGATACTTGGGGAAAACATCACCATCACTGGATGGGGAACAACCGAATCCGGTAAGCTAATTATTTTGACTAGAAGCTACTAGTTCTTTCGCAATTCAGAAATTGACGAAGAGTACCATAATACATCTTCCTCCTTTAATTTCCGTGGGTTTCGTAAAAGATGACAGAAGGAATATATTATATACGGAAGTAGGGAGCAGCGTTTCCACGGTCCTGGTCTTGGTGAATATATTAAAACTGCGCTCGCAAAGCGTGCCGCCAAGCATTGCGAGTATAGGCAATTACCACGAAATAATTTGTATTATTGTATATAGTATTACACTTATGTCCATTAGTGGACATCATAGTTGAAAGGCCGAAATATCGTAATTTATCTATTTACCAAATTCATTAAAATATTTTTGCCAAGATATTGTAACATAATACCTCCCCACGCAGATTTTGGTGTGGGTGGTCGATTGCGTTGAAACCAGGCTAGCTACGCAGGAGTCATTTTATAGTACCCAAGTGTGTGCGCATTACATAAGAACACTCTCTGTTCCTCTTACTTTTATAACCCGGTGGGACGGTCAACCGACTGACGAAATAACAGGGGCAGGGTTTTTATAATTACAATAATATCAACAGTTTTTATTTTATTTGTTATACTAATTTTCTAAATGAGCCCTCGACTTCGATCGCGTTGTTTTTGAGTGAATTGAGTGAAACCGTTTATGCAGCGCACGCAAAGAAAGTCCCCAAATATGAATAATTTTCCCCGTTTTTGCAACATTTCTCGCTGACGCTTCGGTCCTATTGGTCGCAGCGTAATGTTATATAGCTTAAAGCCTTTCTCTATAAATGGACTATCAAAAAAAATATATTTTTCAAATCGGAGCACGTTTAAGCAAACAAACAATCTTTTCCGCTTTATATTGTTAGTATAGATTCTTAAAAATTCCACAGGTGACCAGTCGTATTTGTTGCAAAAAGCAGTTGTCGACATATTGGAGAGCAATCAATGCGATCAGCTGCTACACAATTCCCGCAATCGCAACTGGAATGGGTTGGTCGAGAGTCAGCTGTGTGCTGGGAAGTTGGAAGGAGGTGTTGACACGTGTCAGGTAATTTACTTAAGGCGAGGAATAACTGCCACTAGCGCCACTCTTTTTAAAATAAATTTTACAATGACACAAAGATCTTATTAAAAAAAGTAATCGGTTCAAACTTTAAATAAATAGTTAAACTAATTTATTATAGTAATATACAATAGTTAAACTAATATTATATATTACATATCTAACTGCCGTATTAGTTATTACTTACGAGAGTAAATACAGTATAGGATTTAGAGCTGTAATTAAATGCCAATAAAACAGTGGTTCATAGGTTCGCTCTCGACCCGTAGATCGTGGGTTCGATTCCCGTGTTGGAACAACAAAAAATTTTGTTTTCAACTTTGGTTAGATCAATGCTGGCTGTTCACCTGATTGTCTGACAAGAAGATGACCCATGCGTCGAATGGGCATGTAAAAAGTCGGTCCTGCGCCTGATCTCCCGCCAGTCGTGTCGGTTATCCGTCCCACTGGGCTACGAGAGTGAAGGAAGAGAGAGCGTTTCTGTGTATTGCGCACAAACTTGGGCATTATAAAATAGCTCCTGCGTAGCTGGCCTGGTTTCATTGAAACCGGCTACCGTCACCGAAATCGGTGGGGTAGCATTATTATTACGATCTCATACAATGTCCTAGCTAGCCTACACTAGCGTGATAGAGACAACTGCAGCTTGAACTGAAATTAATTATTATTATAAGTATAAATCGACGTTTAGGACGTTCAGACGCCTCCGTGGTCTAGTGGTTCAGAGCTTGGCTCTTGACCCGGAGGTAGCTGGTTCGAAACTCGCTGAGGGAACAAAAAGCTTTCAATGTTCCTAAGTCATGGATGTGTATTAAATTTGTGTATTCATATAATAAAAATCTTAAATATGTATATAATATTATTAAAGTATTAAATTTATTTTCGTTGTCTGGTACCTGTAACACAAGTTCTTCGGATACTTAGCACGGGGCCAGATTCACGTGGTGTGAAGCGTCCATAGATATTATTATTATATTAGATATAGGAGACTCTCTTATTCCCTCCTGACTCGGTTCAGCCGTTCTCAAGTTTTAGCGCGACTAACGAACAGCAATTAATTTTTTTTATATAAGAAGATGAAATTAAATGAAATATTTAACCCAACAGTAGAATGCAATATATTATTCTTATATATTTTTGAAACTAGAATCGAATACATACAACGCGTTTCGAATAAGATCTATGTTTTGTATGCATCCTACAGAAATAACAGAACAGATATTATTAGAGAAATAAACCATAACAAGTATCCTACTTAGTTGAAATAAATAATACTTTCAGGGTGACTCCGGAGGGCCTCTCCAGACGAGGATCCCGACTGAAACTGAAGGCAAGATTTATAGAATAATGGGCGTCACATCCTTCGGAATTAAATGCGGTGTCAAGAAGCAGCCAGGGATATATACTCGAGTGTCTACTTACGTTGACTGGATTGAGGAGATCGTGTGGGGGAAGCCAGATAATGTACTATGCGTTGTTTATGTCTATGTTATTAGTAATTTTGAAAACGCACGCGGACTTCAACTGAATGCATTCTGTCTAAGTTTTGTTTTAGTGCACAGGCAGCAGGCTTTAGTCATATGCAGGCTGTAGAACAATCGCGTGACGCGCGCCCATGTTCGTGTTTTTTTATCACGCAGGCAGCATGCATGCGGACTGGAATATTTAATCATCAGCCGCACTCGTAACACGCATGCGTGTAGCATAATACGCAGGCTGCATGAGGCTAAAGCCCGCAAGCATTACGTGAGCCTATAATCATATTTTTCTATGATGCAGACCTCTGCAGCATGCGGAGTGCGGACGGGAACATCTCATTACCCATAACGCAGACTCGCACGCTTGTGGCTATATACGCAGGCGTGAGGCTGAAGTCCGTATGCATAACGTTAGCCCACGTTAGTGTTTTCCAGTTTAATTTTTATAGTTATACATACCGTTTAGATTGTTTTACCTCGGAGTTTGTATAAGCGGACAATGGTCTTCTCAACATACAACATAAGGAGGTTGTCATGTTGTCGGCTAGATTCTGTAATAATAGAAATAAAATACTTTTGGATGGAATGGAAATAAAAAGTTTTTTTTAGTTTCAGATTGAGGATAGGAGTTTGCAAGGAGTCAGGCTGTTCAAATTACAAGGAAAAATGAAAAGTTCAACATCCCGTCTATATACAAGTCATATTTTATTTTATATAATTTTATATTTTATTTTTAATGATTATATCAATTGCTTTTATTTGAATTTTGTTTATTAAGGCTTGGCATAACCCCAACGACAAAAAGTAAATTGACGTCTTGCCTTTATAAAAAAACACTGAAGTAATTTTTACACTCGCGTCACTAATATAATAAAGAAAAAAAAGGTTACGACGTTAAAAAAGGGTGAACTTTAAAAAAGGTGGCATATATTATTTTAGCTACAAAAATATCAGTTTATAAACCGAATATTTATTTTTTTTGAATTTTTAATATTGACAAAAAAAGTTTCAAAGTACTCTAATTTTCAGCTCATCGCGCGCAAGCTGCCATAAAAGTAACGCTTTTTACTTCGGTCGAAAATATAATTAGGAACAGAAATACAAGTGAAAATAGTATACATAAATTAAGCTTTTAAAATAAACTGTGTTACGACTATTTAACATTTATAGGGACATAAATAGATATTACATTGTTAACAATCTGACTTAGGGCTGATTTTTCAATCGTCAGATAACTTTTACCTCAGGAATAATATTTGACTTTGGCAGATTTTGTATGGAACAAAATATGTCAAAGTCACTTGTTTATTCGACAGATAAAAGTTATTAGACGAGAGAATGAAAGATTAGTTAGTTAGACGATTGAAAAATCAGCCCTTAATATATAACTAACACTCCAATCGGGGTGGGTTACCTAAACCGATACTAGAAAATAAGTACGAGGCGTAAGCCGATTATAAACAAGTAGTGCCAAGACCAGCTGTGTCATTTTTGGCATAGCTGTTAGTTTTAAGTTCTAGTTTAAGTTCTTTTTTATATTTACACTGACCAGTATTAGGTCAAGGAACATTAATTTTAGGTATTAGATTTTACAAGACCAGCTGTTCCTTATTATTATTATTATTAATAATAATAAGGAACAGCTGGATTATTATTATTATTAATAATAATAAGACGTTTATTCAGATATTTTACATTACACTCGATAACACAAAATTAGGGCTGCTGCTAGTAGAATAAGGCTTTTTAAGACATACAACTTTTTATTGAAAGTTATAAACAAATTGGACCAGTTGCCTCTTTATTAAGGGCAACTGCTAGGCTAGTATTTTAGACACATTTTATTATTTTATTAGTTTACTTAGTCAAGTTTTATCATATACCTACATTAATTTTAAAATTTATTGACACATTCCCCCTAGTAATTTTATATATACAAACTAAATTTTATTTTATTAATAAGTTCTGCAGTTACAGTTGGGTACCCCAGACTGCTAAACATGGTTTTGGTGATTAGACTGATGATAAGAAGAAAAATCAACAAGCGCAATATCTGGAAAATGGCAGCTTTAGAGGAAAAATCATAAGGGGCATTTAAATAGCAAATTTTGTGATCTACAACATTGCTCTGAAAACTTTTTCGATAAAACTTACCGTTTTCGAGAAAAATCCAAAAACCCCAAAATGTTGACCTTGAGGCCCGAATAAGTCCTTTAGCATACATGGGACCGATAGGGACTTTTGACACTTCATTCTTTATAGTAAAACTATCCCGTCCCATTTTTGCAACAACGATAACGTTTCAGATAGTATTACAATAATTAGCATTTTAGTTTTTAATTTATTAATTCAATAAAAGAAATACATAAAAAATTTAATCTACACAGTTTAACATCTAGAACACGCTGCCGCGTGTCAATTCAAGGTCAAGCAAAGGAACTGGTTAGCCAGCGCCGAGTGCAATATTACACGAACCATTTGTTGCCACTTTTGACCATTACTGGTTTTATTATAGTTATGGATTTCGAAATCTTTCCTTTATTTGTACTATATGACGTAGCTTCGTACAAAATTTCTGAGTTCGAGGGACTCTAGGTTGTGATTGCCTTGCAAGTGTCGAAAAGTATCTTTTGATGTTGCTGGATAAGAAGTTTGATTTTTACCAGCTTCATGGAATGGTAGACCTCAGTATTTGATGATATTCAGCTCCATACCTCCACGCGTTCCTGAGAAAAAGGGTATTGACAGACAGACAGACAGAAAAACGGAAACAAGGTGATCGTATAAGGGTTAAGTTTTTTGTTTGTCAGGTCCAGAAAGACAATAAATAAACATGAATAAGATGAACATCAATAACTATTCTATATCAATAAATAAAGTCACCTTGTACTGATTGATTGAGTGTTATTGTACGTTTTGTTCATTAAGTTTTTATTCAAAACTAAAAAGCAAAAAATAAATTTACTTTGCACAAAGTAATACTTATTTTCACTTAAGTAAATAAATTTATTCTACAATTTTGAAGTCGGTGCCAAGTTTAACGTTCTTTTATAATTTGTTTTCATTTAATATTAGTTTGTAAGCCAGTACTTTGGTAGGTACATAATATATAGTAATAGTTACATTGATAGTTGTATATTTTTTTCTGATTCTTATTTTCTGTGATTGCCTACATATATTTAGTAATTTGATATTGTAGTAAGGTTGTTGAAGTACTTACTTGGCACCGACTTCAAAATTATAGAATAAATTTTTTACTTAAGTGAAAATAAGTATTACTTTGTGCAAAGTAAATTTATTTTTTGCTTTTTAGTTTACTTTTTGAAGTCGGTTTTTTTTTGTTTAAAATTATTTTATTTTAAGATTTTTAGTTATGGGTAGACTGAGTAAGGATAGGTACTTACCGCCAGAGCAGCGCAAAAATTATACATATCAAGTTGACTATAAAATGATATACAAATTTTAATAATATCAAAGTCGATACCAGCCAAACTGAATATGATTTCTATATAACTCTTTTATTATTTTTAGTCGATTCACATTTCTTTATTTGGCTTAAAACAATTTTTTACCTTTTTAATATTTACCTATTTCGTCATATTGTTATGATAGTACCTATATATAGATACCTACTATCTGGCGAAGACAGAGGTGGTGTTGAGTACTGTAATTGATATAGTGGCATATGCTTGCAGTACTTTAAGCGATGTCGTAATTTCCAAACTTATAACTTCAAAGACTAAGCAGTCCTGTATGCCTGTTTCTGATCTATGTGGTATACCTTAACAATTGATTCAAAATTATGTTTGTTTATTTGTAGTCGGATATGCTTATGGTACTCGAAAAAAATAATAAAATTACTATGAGTGTTCCTATAAACTTCGAGGAGTTCCCTCGATTCCTCACGACACCATCATCAGGCATGCACTTTCATAACTATGAGACCAAGTTCGACTGTAATTGACGTAGTGGCGTATGCTTGCATTTCTTTAAAGAACGCTGAAATCTTCAAAGGTGTATCTCTAAGGAGTCAGAAGTTCTGTTCACTACTTTAGGTCCAGGATATGGTGCAAAATCTTACTATTTGGTAACATATGCTTGGGCTTCTTCAGAAAAAATCTAAATCGATATATGTTTTCATATAAATTTTGAGGAGTTCCCTCGATTCCTCACGGATCCCATCATCAGGTCACCACTTTGGTAAGCACTGGTACAACACTGTAATTAACGTAGTGGCGTATGCTTGCATTTCATTAAACAACGCTGCAATCTTCAAACGTGTATCTCTAAGGACTCAGAAGTTCTGTTCAGTACTTTAGGTCCAGGATATGGTGCAAAATCTTACTATTTGGTAACATATGCTTGGGCTACTTCAGAAAAAATCAAAATATGTTTCCATATAAATTTTGAGGAGTTCCCTCGATTCCTCACGGATCCCATTATCAGGTCACCACTTTGGTGACAATGGGACCAAACGGGAAGCACCACCTTTCAAATAAAAAAAAAATCATCCAAATCGGTTCACCCAGTCGAAAGTTCTGAGGTAACAAACATAAAAAAAAAAAAAAAAAAAAAAAAAAAAAAAAAAAAACATACAGACGAATTGAGAACCTCCTCCTTTTTTTGGAAGTCGGTTAATAAATCATTGAAGTCCAATTTGAATGTCAAAGATCACAATAATATGATATTAATTCATAATTAATATTCTATATCGAAAAACATTACATAATATTTTATAGCAGTGTATGGATATGAAACATGGAGCTAGAAGAGATAAAGAAAGATTAGAGGCATTAAGAGAAAACTCAACGGTTGAGAGAAATACGCAATAGGTATTTATAAAATCTATTGCTGTCTCGCAGTGCCCTAGCTAGCCAGCACTAGCGCGATAGAGACAATTGCAGCACGAATTGAAATTACCTATTAAAAGCACAAGAAATCGATGTTTGAGGGACCCCTGTTTCCTCCTCCAAATCTAACCGATTTAGATGATTTTTTTATTATAAACTAAAAAAGGCTCGAGCAAGGTTCCTATGTTTATTTTATTGTATAATGCAGTCAAATTTGTTTCCTGGATGTTTAAACACAGCGTCTGGTAGTTTTTAACCGACTTCCAAAAATGAGAAGGTTTCTTAACTCGACCGTATATATGTTTTTTTTAATTTTTTATGTTTGTTCGCGCATAACTTCGTCGTTTATGAACCGATTTTAATTATTTTTTCTGTGTTGTGTAGGGTATAATTCCAATTTGGTCCCATTGTTTATTTTGAAATTTTGAACGTCATAATCCCTTTAAATTATTAATTTATTAAAAAAAGAAAAAAATAGGGACGTATAAATAATATTCATAGATATTCAGGAAAAACAATGTTGTTCTAGCGGTATTATCCAGGGAGTGAACAGGGGTCGCGCAGACCCCTATGGAAAAAAATTTATTACACATGAAAACTATGGACGGGAGAGTAACAAATACTTCCGTACGAACCTGTGCATAGAATTTTTATTTTGTTACTACTTAATGGTACATGAGTATTTTATATGTATTAAAATTTGATACCTCTAAGCGTTTATGAGGAAAATGGTAGTAAGTTTTTAAATGTTTTTTAATATTTTGTTACTAAAAAATCTGGTCTTCGCAATTTTTACTTTATCTGCGCTATAAGTCGTAGCTTTACACCAAATTTCAAGATTGTGAGTTCACGGTATATACCCTTTTTAGATATCTAGATCTTTTGTTTGCGTTGGCTAAGAAGTTTAATTTTTTCATATTTCCAAATAGGAAATTAGAATTTTAAAGAAAAAAGAAATTTATACCAAACTAGCTGTGCCCGCGACTTCGTCCGCGTGGAAAAGTGATTTAGGGCAGCAGTTTAAATACATTTTTAGTTTATGAACTGTCGTACTTTGGGACTTTACGGTTAAAGTACTAACTACCTTTAGACGACAAAATAACAAAAGTCCAAAAGAAAGAAAAAACCTAAGTCGTACCTAGCATGAAAAGTAATAAATAAAAATATCATGAAAAACATAAATGTTACTTATATTGACATAACTTTTCTAAAAATTTCAATTTTTTTTTATATACCTATATATATAGTTCATCGCTGCTCTGGCGTGAGCCAGCGAATTTTTTTAATATACCTATATATATAGTCCATCGCTGCTCTGGCGTGAGCCAGCGAATTTTTTTAATATACCTATCTGGGGGCACGGGAGTGCCCCCGTCAAGACGAGCCAAGCGAAGCGCAAGGGCACTACCTACCTTTTCTCGAAAGGTTTCGTCGTTTTTTTGAACTCTTATAACTTTGCTTTGGATGATGCTACATAGTTGAACATTTCAACATATAATGACACCAGTAAAAACATGAAACATACAAAGTTTGAATGTTGTAGCTATTATACTTTAGATTTTATCAATGTCTAAAAACCCAAGATTTCGTCACTGACTCATTTATAGATCATCAAAATTCATAAGGTACTTCCTGAAGTCCTAGTAAGCTGATATTATTTATGTAAGCTGCTATTGCTACAAAACCAACAAAAAAATTATTAAAATATAAATGCCGCCATTTTGAATCCAATATGGTGGACGGTACAAAATGGATGTTTAATATGTTTATTATACGGATATGATCTTTAATACATAAAAGAAATATTATATTATACAATATCATACAAGTACATAAAAAAATAAGACCTACTTTTTGTAGGACCGATAATCGGTCAGATTTTTGCTCCATATTATTTCTATCCGACTTTATTTATTTGAGTGCATTGCACTACTGCAATCAGTATGTTCTATTTTATTCCGATTATTAATCGGTGACCAACTTTTTGTAAATGAAAAATATATTATCTATGCGAAAATTAGCTTTTTATACACTTATTTAAAATTAGGTATTAATTTTTTGGTAAGTAAAAATTAGTTAAGAATTAACAGGCAGCTAGTAGTAATTTGTTGTCAGTGTATATAAACAAAATATTACGTCGATCACTAGAAATCGGTCCGGCATAAGCTCCCGCTGGTGTTTTATAACAAAGTGTTTTTAGAGGGAGAATTGGTACCTTACATAACATTGATAAACTTCCATAAAATCTTATGTAAAAACCGTTCGACACTTCGATAGCGCGATGCAGGTAGCTTACAGCGCAATCTATGTTTAGAACTGTGAAACATCTAAACACACATTTATCAACACATTTAACAGTCGGTAACGTTATAATGATAACAATAAACGAAAATATTACACGATCAATGTATAAATAATTTTAGTGTGTAATCTTATGACTGTTAACATAATAATAATATGATTTTTAACACGTCACGTCATGACGTTTAAAGATGGCCATAATCAAAAGAAAACCTTAAAACTATTTTTCAAAAATAAAAATAAGTACATTTTTTTTCCTTCAAAAATGCTAAGTTGCACTTAGGTGTATGCACTTAGCATAAGTTTATAAGAGCCGTACAAGAATTAGTACCTCTAGTGACCAACAGATGGCGGTGACCGTCGTCTGTCTACATAGAGACTTACTGTATTATTTTAATAAGTATCAACATGCTAGCTATTTACCTCCTACATAGATAATCAATTCTCAAATTCACGAATGTTTATTAGTGTTGAATTTATACAAGTGGCATCCTAGGATATCCAAATAAGAAGTTTCACTCGAGCAATAAAATAATGTATATTTTATATTTATTTATAATATATAATATAACAAATAAACAAATATGGACGAGACATTTATTTAAAATCCGCCTCTAACCTCTTAAAAAATGCGGTGAAAGTTTATACACGGTATAATATTGACGGTGACATCAGTCGACGTCACTAGGCTAAGGCGCTGACTGTTCTATTTTCCGTAACTAAAGGCCCGTGGTCAAAATAGGTTATCTTTAAATTAAAAAAAGTCCATTAACCAGCTTACAAAAATAAATGAAATCCCACCAAAACATTTTCATGTAAAAATGTTGTCAAGACGAGCCTACACAGCTTACCCTGCGAAAAAGTTATCAGATATCGTATAAAGCCCAGCTCTACACTACACCTTAATCAAAATCTATCAAAAAGTGGTCAGATCTCATGTAGAACCAAAATTCTTGATCTATGCGCCCTTACTTCACCAGGTATAACTTCACTTACGCTACATTGCAGTTAAAACGTGATACTTGACCGTTTTGCTACCGTTACGAACATTTCATACGAATTCATTAATCGTGTGCGAAATAAAACGGCCAAGCATCACGTTTTAACTGCAATGTAGCGTAAGTGAAGTTATGCCTGGTGAAGTAAGGGCGCATAGATCAAGAATTTTGGTTCTACATGAGATCTGACCACTTTTTGATAGATTTTGATTAAGGTGTAGTGTAGAGCTGGGCTTTATACGATATCTGATAACTTTTTCGCAGGGTAAGCTGTGTAGGCTCGTCTTGACAACATTTTTACATGAAAATGTTTTGGTGGGATATATATAGTCCATAGCTGCTCTGGCGTGAGCCAGCGAATTTTTTTAATATACCTATATATATAGTCCATAGCTGCTCTGGCGTGAGCCAGCGAATTTTTTTAATATACCTATATATATAGTTCATCGCTGCTCTGGCGTGAGCCAGCGAATTTTTTTAATATACCTATATATATAGTCCATAGCTGCTCTGGCGTGAGCCAGCGAATTTTTTTAATATACCTATATATATAGTTCATCGCTGCTCTGGCGTGAGCCAGCGAATTTTTTTAATATACCTATATATATAGTCCATAGCTGCTCTGGCGTGAGCCAGCGAATTTTTTTAATATACCTATATATATAGTCCATAGCTGCTCTGGCGTGAGCCAGCGAATTTTTTTAATATACCTATATATATAGTTCATCGCTGCTCTGGCGTGAGCCAGCGAATTTTTTTAATATACCTATATATATAGTTCATCGCTGCTCTGGCGTGAGCCAGCGATTTTTTTTAATATATCTATATATATAGCCCATCGCTGCTCTGGCGTGAGCCAGCGAATTTTTTTAATATATCTATATATATAGTTCATCGCTGCTCTGACGTAAGCCAGAGCAGCGCAAAATTTTCTAATATACCTATATAATATATAGTTCATCGCTGCTCTGGCGTGAGCTAGAGCATCCGCGAAATTTTTTAATATACCTATTTATATAGTTCATCGCTGCTCTGACCTAAGCCAGAGCAGCGCAAAATTTTCTAATATACTTATTTATATAGTTCATCGCTGCTCTGGCGTGAGCCAGCGAATTTTTTTAATATACCTATATAAACTTGTACTGTCTCGGGATCGGCAATAAAACACACTTTTAATCTCTGGAGGATCTGATGTATATGGAGCGCTAGAACATGTCCGTTCACGGGTGTGGTTGTCAGAGCAACTGCCATACGCGCACGCACATACACTACATCCCTTCTACTCAAAACAAAATAGGGCCCACTTTGTTTTTTTCATCGGCAAAGAAAACTATTAAAAAAATATATTATTTATGGGTAGATATAGTGAGGGTAAAGTGTTATTAATTGGGTAAAACAATAAAATAATGAAAATAACTTTAATTTTCTTAAAAATACTCATTAACATGAAAAATGAAAAATTTTACATAAAAAATAATTATTTCAAGTTTTATTTTTGGTAATTTAACAAATAGGGCGGGTTACATAGGGGTGTCCTAGTATCGAGTGGGTTCTCCTCTACTACGAACGCACTCTCTGAGCCTGTTTGGGACACTCTCAATTAAGTGGGTGACATTTTCCTGGGGTATTTGCTCCCAGCACATTTTTAAAGCGTTTATGAGCTCCTGTTCACTGTGCACTTCACTATAATTAGCTTTTAGGCTTCTTTTCATCTGGTCCCATAAATGTTCGATCGGATTGAGGTCGGGGCTCATTGCCGGCCACGGTAAAACTGGCTTATTGGCTTCAGATAGAGCCCTCTGGGTTAGGCGAGCCGTATGCGCACGAGCATTATCCTGCATAAGAATAAAATTATCGCCCACACGTTGTGCATAGGGGACGATATGAGGTCGGACCACACGCTCGACGTAGCTGGCAGCAGTTACGGTACCCTCGTTTAAAATTACCAGCTCCGTTTTACCCATTAAGCTGATACCGCCCCACACCATAACACTGGGCCCCCCAAACCGATCAGTCTCGCGGATGCAAGGGTTGGTAAAGCGTTCACCTTCTCTTCTCCACACTCGTATGCGTCTGTCATCACTTAAAAACTTAACTTTTGTCTCATCTGTGAAGAGTACAGTCCTCCAATTGTCCATGGTCCAATCCAAACGCTCACGTGCGAACCTAAGACGAGCTGCACGATGAGCCCTCGTGAGTTTAATGCGCACAACACGCACTCTGGATCGTTGCCCGTCTTCATGCAGTCTGTTCCGGACCGTTTGGTCACTTACCAGCGTACCAGTGGCTTCCCGGAGTCGATTTTGTAGAGCACGGGCGGTGACGGTGCGCTCTCTACGGGCAGATAATCGAAGGAATCGATCGTCTTGAGTCGTTGTGGATCGTGTTCTACCTGATCCAGGTCTCCTAGCTACACTGCCAGTCTCCTGATAGCGTTCCCACACATTTCTGATCGCTCGTCGTGAAAATCCAAGTCGTAATGCTACTGCTCGCTGTGACTCTCCCTCTTGCAACAATACCACAGCTCTTGAAGCACTTTCCATGTTCATATGGTTCCGAATACGTGGCATTATAACGTGCTCTAGTAACTCTTTTAAAAAAACAGTAAAACAAAACAAAAAGCGTCTGTAACGATAGTCGGAATACAACTGAATAAGAAATTGTGCATTGGGTGATTTTACTCAATTTGTTTTGCCTGGCCACTTGAGGGTAAAAATTAAAAAAAGTGTTGTTCAAAAGATCGATAAGAACTCATAAACATGTAAGTTTTACGGTGAAACACTTGAACTGGCCCATAAATAAGTTGAAAGCAACATGTATTACACTTTTTGTGAAAAAATCGTGGTGGGCCCTATTTTGTTTTGAGTAGTTTATATAGTTCATCGCTGCTCTGGCGTGAGCCAGCGAATTTTTTTAATATACCTATATATATAGTCAATATATATAGGCAAAATTTTTTAATATATGTATAGTTCATATAAGAAGAAAAGTTTATATATAGATCAAGTAGATTGACTATAAAATGAGATACAAATTTTCAGAATGTTAAAGTCGGTACCAGCCAAACTCGATATCATGAGTTCTATAATAGAACTCTTTTATTATTTTTAGTCGGTTTACATTCTTTTATTTGGCTTAAAACTATTTTTTCTCCTTTTTTAAAACTTGCCTATTTCATCATATTGTTATGATGGTATATATGGATACCTACTATCTGGTGAAGACAGGGGTGGTGAAGTGATGACTACTGTAATTGATAATATATATATATTGTAAATGACATAATAATATGCTTGCAGTATAAGCGATGTCGAAATTTCCAAACGTTTATCTTCAAAGACTAAGTAGTAGTGGTATTACATTGATAATAATTGATTCAAAATTATGTTTTTAGTCGGATATGCTTGTGTTACTCGAAACAAATACAAAATTACTATGAGTGTCCCTATAAATTTCGAGATGTTCCCTCGATTCCTCACGACGCCATCATCAGGTCTCCACTTTGATAACTATGAGAACAAGTTCGAATGTAATTGACGTAGTATATGCTTACGACGCAAATGCTTGCATTCCTTTAAACAACGCTGAAATCTTCAAACCTGTATCTCTAAGGACTCAGAAGTTCTGTTCAGTACTTTTAGATCAAGGATATGGTGCAAAACCTTACTGTTTGGTAACATATGCTTAGACTACTTCAGAAAAAATCAAAATCAATATATTATTCCATATAAATTTTGAGGATTTCCCTCGATTTCCCACGGATCCCATCATCAGGTCACCATTTTGGTGACAATGGGACCAAATTTAAATTATACCCTACACAATACAAAGAAAATAATTAAAATCGTTTCATAAACGATGAAGATACCCGCGAAGAAACATAAAAAAAAAACATATATTTACGAATTGAGAAACCTCCTCCTTTTTTGGAAGTCGATTAAAAATATTGTGTTGGTTATTTCGTGTTACAATCTACCTTTGTGCCAAGTTTCATTTAAATACGTTGAGTAGTTTGGCTAAAATACCGTCAAATAGGTAGCTACAATTTTTTGAAGATCCCGCGGGAACTCTTTCGTTTTTTGGGATAATAATTTCCAGTAATGCTCTTCAGATCATAAGCTACCTGCCTGCCAAATTTAATTAAAATACGTTTAGTAGTTTGGCCGAAATACCGTCAAATAGGTAGCTACAATTTTTTGAAGATCCCACGGGAACCCTTTCGTTTTACGGGACAATAATTTCCAATAATGCTTTTCAGGTCATAAGCTACCTGCTTGCCAAATTTCATTTAAATACGTTGAGCAGTTTAGCTGAAATACCGTCAAATAGGTAGCTACAATTTTTTGAAGATCCCTCGGGAACCCTTTCGTTTTTCGGAGTAACAATTTTCAATAATGCTCTTCAGGTCATTAGCTACCTGCCTGCCAAATTTAATTAAAATACGTTGAGTAGTTTGGCTGAAATACCGTCAAATAGGTAGCTAACTTTTTGAAGATCCCGCGGGAACCCTTTCGTTTTTTGGGATAATAAATTCCAGTTATGCTCTTCAGATCATAAGCTACCTGCCTGCCGAATTTCATTTAAATACGTTGAGCAGTTTGGCTGAAATACCGTCAAATAGGTAGCTACAATTTTTTGAAGATCCCTCGGGAACCCTTTCGTTTTTCGGAGTAACAATTTTCAATAATGCTCTTCAGGTCATTAACTACCTGCCTGCCAAACTTAATTAAAATACGTTGAGTAGTTTGTCTGAAATACCGTCAAATAGGTAGCTACAATTTTTTGAAGATCCCACGGGAACCCTTTCGTTTTTCGGGACAATAATTTTCAATAATGCTTTTCAGGTCATAAGCTACCTGCTTGCCAAATTTCATTTAAATAGTTTGGCTGAAATACCGTCAAATAGTTAGCTACAATTTTTTTAAGATCCCACGGGAACCCTTTCGTTTTTCGGGATAATAATTTTCAATGATGCTTTTCAGGTCATAAGCTACCTGCTTGCCAAATTTCATTTAAATACGTTAAGTAGTTTGGCTGAAATACCGTCAAATAGGTAGCTACAATTTTTTGAAGATCCCACGGGAACCCTTTCGTTTTTCGGGATAATAATTTCCTATAATGCTCTTCAGGTCGTAAGCTACCTGCCTGCCAAATTTAATTTCATTCCATACAGTGGTTTTAGCGTGATGCGACGACAAACATTCCCATACGGACAGACAGACAGACAGACAGACAGACAGACAGACAGACAGACAGACAGACAGACAGACAGACATTTTTTTCAAAAATGTTATTTTTAGGTTCTGTGGCTTATATAGACCCCCTTTTTTTAATTTTCACTTAAATATTCTTAATGTACAGACATGACCCCTCTACAGATTTATTATATGTCGACGCCCCCAAGCAATAACCCAGTAATTGCAAAACTCAATTTTTACAGGAGAGCATCATATGTGTTTTTTAGCTATATCTTTTCAGTAAATTATTATTATGACATGTTAAATACCTCAGATGAAAGGTATTTTTTTATAGAACGACCTTGTAGTATTGGGATTAAATTACATATACAAATATCTTTATAATCATTAAAAATATAAATTACGTAAAATATTTTGCATCATTATATCAATAATTATATATTACGGTATAGAATTATAAAAATGCATTCAGTAATGTCAACTTACGATATTATTGCGGAATTTTTTTAAACACTTATATGCAATAATCATTATTTACTTGGTGGTTTAAGAGAGTTTTTTAATAAAGTGTGTAACAGTATAGATCTATTACTAGCTTATTGGCGTGAAATTTAAACCGTCTTTATACAGTAAATACCTAGTACCACACAATACTTGTATGTATTTTAATTGTAATAATTGTATACTGATATTTCATAAAATATGTTTTTAATAGGATTATTAAAGAAAACTACATATTGTACCAAAAAAACAAAACTTTCATTACCAAAAAATAAACAACAAAATAAACAGTCTTATACTCTATACTATATCAGTATTCATACAATAAAAAACAGTTAAATATATGAAATTAAAAATAATAATCAGTCATCATCTGAGGTTTCTTCATTGACTGTGTTAGTATTAATAATGTTTTCCTGAGAATACGTCAGTAATTAGTAAAAACTATGATAATATCTAGGAATTGCTCCGGTATTGCACAGGGATAGTAAATCTGTGAGAAGTGCCTTGCCTATTGGGATAGGATGATGATAAGCTGGCTCTAGAGTGATATTATCTTCGGACGCCGAGTCCGGCTTAGATTTTCGTCCCTATCGTCTAATTTGGGTTGAGTGTAAGGTGTCCAACTCCAAATAATGTCCATCAAAATCGTATTTAAAATAAACCTGGATGTTCACGTAACTCCATCACAACCAGGGAGTGGTTGTGATGGAGTTACGTGAACATCCATGACGTCGGACCAACGGATGACATTCCCGTTTGTATCCCGACGCCAATACGCAGGATTTACAAATTTTTTAATGTCTAAAACATCAGATCCCTCTATTTCTGTTAAGCTGTACTTTTCTCCGGTCACTTTAGAATTTGTTCTGGTGTATAGATAACTTTATTCTGCATATTGCGTTCTATGCAGGCGTGCATTGAGTCACCTTCATTTTGGCTGTGTCCTGTTTCAAAAAATCGGTGGGTTATGGATAGTTGTAGAGTTTTTGCAGCATAAACGTATAATGCAAAAATGTATCTATTTTTGTTTTGCCCATAGCACCCATCAGAGTAAAATGATATTGTATTTATACCCCTTTCAGATTTTAAGAACTTTAACAAGCAACTACCAATTTCTATACAGCCTCTTTTGGCCACATGGTAATGCCACACATAGCAATAACCTTTTTTACGTAATGCGTCATATATTTTTTTTTTCTCGTTTTTAATTTGCCTGATCCTTTTTTTTCTATGTAAGTGATTCTTGTAATTCTCTTCTAATTGTTCTTTCTCTGAGGCATCAGCTTGCTCATATAACATGCAAGTGGCACACTGATCTTTTTTGGGTTTAAAAAAGGAATAGTTAAATCGAGTATTAAAAATAGATTCATATTGCCGTTTACTTGCTATTGTCACATTAGTGTAATTTTGATGTTCAAACCAATCAGTGTAAAAGCGGTATAATTTTGATATGTTTAGATTTTCTGAAAGGTATCAATTGGCGACTAGAAGATTTTCTTGTAAAATGTGACTCTACTGATGGGAATAGTTTGATATGTGTTATGATACTTAATTCCGTATCACTGCTCATTTTACGAGGTCTATTTGCGTGTTTCTCTCTTTTATGACAAAAAACTTCATCTGATTTAGCCTTTTCTATAGCAGTGTAGATCATAGCCTCTCCAATATTTAATGTATTTACGAAAAACTTTTTACAAACAGCCACGTCTTCACCGTCCAAAGGAAAATAATGTATAATATATTAAATAATAATACTGTTACTAGCCATTACCGAAAACACTCGCCTCATATTTAACTGCAATAATCTTGTAATGGCAGAAACCAAAACTCAATGTCAATTATTTTACAGTAATGCTACAATACCGATTATGAGTCGTAAAATTGAAAAAGTAACAGTTTAATATTTAATTTTTGTCGTATAAAAATCAAATTGAGGTTCCGTGCAATAAAACTTTCCTTCGGCATAGTTTTATAAATAACCGTAGAAAAATTCTGCAAAAAATTACATACATAGATAATGGTCCACGGAATCTAAATTTGCAATAAAAAAAAATTCCAGTAATGTGCTATTACTGGGTTATTGCTTGGGGACGTCGATGTATAGATACCCCGGGGTATTTGGTATAAATTTCTTCTCGATATCTCCACGTGTTCCTAAATAAAGAGTCCAGAAAGGCTGACAGACGGGTTACATTCTTATCGATATAGTTTTATTTGTTATTTATTATATTATAATTTTTGAGTAATAAGACTTAAATAATAATAAACAATGAATTGTTTTATTCCTACCACTTACTACTCGATTATCCTTAAAAACTCTTGTATCATGATAAAAGCTGTCATGTTGGTATTATACTGTATCTCAAGTATGAAGCCAGTCCATCTCAAGTATTAAGCCAGTCTGCAACTTGTTTGAAGTGTTAGTGGTTGTAAAAAATGTTTAAAATAATATTATCCTTAGTTTTGATGTATCTTGCAGGTATTTGTGCATTTGAAAATTGTTATTGTTTAATCACAGTTCATTATTTTCTGTATATAAACTTAATATTGCCCATGGTCCAGAGGTAGAGCTTGGCTTTCAACTCGGAGGTCGTGCGTTCGATTCCCGCGTTGGAACAACTAAAATGTTGTTTTTAAGTTTAATTAGGACAATGCAGGCTGATCACCTGATTGTCTGAAAGAAAGAAAGAAAGAAAAAGAATAAAAGAAAAGAAAGAAAAGGAAATTAATTTGGTAAAATATACACAAAATACTTGATATAACAAAAACAAAACACATGAAATTTTTCCAAATTGGCGCCCACTCAGCATGTGCTGCAAATAACTTTGTCTGACAAGAAAGATGATCCATGCGTCAGATGGTTATGTAAAAAACCGGTCCTGCGCCTGCTCTCCCGCCAGTCGTGTCGTGACTCGTCAGTCCATTATGTCACTGGGTTATAAGAGTAAAAGCTAGAGCAAATCTTCTTGTCTATTGTGCACATACCTACTAGAAAAACGTAATAGTGCTCCCAGATGTGCAATGCTAAAACAGGGCACTAAAATGTATTTTAAATTGAATAGGTTTGAGGTGTGCACTGTGCAATGTAGAAACGAAAAATATATTGGTGTAAATATTTTAATATAGATATTCACTACATATTTTATGTCAAAAAATGTTTACCTTATCTTTTTACAGATGTGAATTCGGCCAAAACTATTTTACAAGATATAAAGGAACATAAAATAGAGCTTCGTAAGGTAACAAAATATTAAGGTTTTTAACTTTAAAATTATAAACATAGAAAATTATTATAGTTTGTCCCTGCATTGTCTGAATATGATATTATGAGAAACTATAGAGAAAAACTGCAAATGGCCCACCTGACATTCCCAACACTACAACTCCTATCTATGGCAGGATTGACTCAGGGGTGCCTGAGGGACATGCTAGATCTGTCTTGTGACTCGCAGAAAAATTAATGAATGAAGAAGAAATTTGGTTGATAAATAAAATGAAATTGAATATTGACATAGAAACTTTACCCGAGAAATTCCTCTAAAATAATATTTTATGAACCATACATTTAAATAGCTTCTCATGGTTATATTAAGGATGCATAATTAAAATAAGAAATAAAAATCTTTGCGACTCTATAATATTTCAATGTGGGTTTGTTTATTAGCAGGCCACGGAAAATTGGTTATGGTATATTGAAGCTGACAAAAGAGCCAATGAAGATCCTTGCGTTGCGTATGTGCCACAAGTGCCTAATGTTACAAATTTGAAAACTGTTAGTGAAATTAGTAAGTACTACATTATAGTATGATAATAAATATAATATAAAATAATAAAGCGGCAAATACTAAACAATGTAAGTAGTTGTCAATTGTCATAAATAAAACAATAAAAAAGTATCGCTTTCTGTTAGGAATCTACCTATGTTTAGTTTATATCGTTTTGTTTCATAAATAATATTTTAAATATCGCGCGCCAATTCTCATTGGGCCGCTAGACATACAATGCTGACATCTCAACCAATCGCATTGCACGGTACAAGCCTGGCGCCACGCGCGAGTTGCTGTGAAAAACAAATGAACACGCGACATTAGCGTTTTGCCTTTTATACGAGGAACCAGACTAATCGAGTTAGCTTCAAATTACCGATTTTGGATGTAACCTAACGTCCACCGCGTGTGGAATCCTGTATTAATCCTCAGTGAAAGCCGGCCGGCTAGTGTATCTAAAGAAAAACAAGAAACTACAACACATTCGGCAACGAACATCCAGCGGACGCCATTCTTCAACGGCCCACAGGTTCGCTTCCAGACCTGGTGAGTACTAACGCATTGTTCCTTGGTGTAGTTGTCCTATTGTATCGTCTTTTACCGGCGAGGATATTACCATATCCTTGATCCAGAAGTGACGAGATTTGGCGTCCCAAACGTTACATTTCAAACCGTGTCAATTCCGTCACATCTTTTTGGTGCCGAAACCAGGGAATTTAGATACATTCAGCCTGCCAAATACCGATTTACTTCGTAATTGTAACTACTTTAATCGTATATATCTAATAACAAGTTGTTGCTAATAAATTCTAAGTCTTGGTTCCATAATCCATTTTGCATACCTACCGTATTCCATTTTTAAAAAATAAGTACATCGAACATTCTCGAAGTTTCTAGTAGAACGTAATCGTTTAACAATATTTTATACATGTATTACAGTGTTACCTATCTTTCTATAATTTACATTAATAATAACACGAATAATATCGTATCGTAATATCGTGTCGTCAATTATAGGCATTAATCAACTAAATACTGGATGCGCTAATCGTATACTAATTTGAACCTTAAAGTGTATTAATTTAGATTGGTTTATAACTTTTTATATCGTGTTATTGTTTTAAAATTATTTTGAGAATACACTTAAATTAACTAAGTACATATAGTCGTAATTCTAAAGCAATCGTTAGTAGGTACGTAGTACAAACAAAAGTTAAAGCTTTATTTTCAATTGAACAGTATAATTGAATTCTGTAAACATTATCAAACGATCTATAATAGTAAGCGGTATAATATATATAACATATTAACGTTGACTTGTAAAACTTATTGGTATTTACATCGAGTTTTAAAATAAATAGGTATTACGCGGTGGCGCATCCATTCCAATCCTTATCGATTGACGTTATATTATAAACATCGCGCCGATCGAACAAATATCTTTTGTTGTTCATTTACCTAACTCGGTGTTTTTAAATATTAATAAACGTTGTTTACTGTTCGTGTGTTTACAATAAATACGAATATTGTTTAGTTGAGTTGTAATTATGTCTTTTCCAACGAGGCGTAAGTCTAAACCTTCCGTAAAAAAATGTATCGATGTCTCTTATACTATTAATAATTTACCTAGCTTGCGACGTAAACGTACTATAGCATATAATCGTATGTCAAAGGCCCTGGAAGTCGGAAATTTGGCCCAAACCGATGAAACAAAAGTGGAATTGTTTCTTTCATATTGTCAAGAAATAAAAAATATTGCTAATGATTTCCAAGAGGCCCATTTTATTATCTTAGATCTTTTGAAAGATGACGTCGATGATAGGGATAACGAGATTCAGGAGTTGTTCGACGACGCCTATTTTCAAGCGTCTGCATTACATCGTATTCTTGAACCGAGTTCGTCTTATCGAACAATTGATTCGCGACGCGATTCGGTTGTACCTACACTCGGCGGTAACATACGGCTACCGAAGATTACACTACCGACGTTTTCTGGTGCTATCAAAGCGTGGCCCGAATTCATTGCTACTTATAACGCGTTAATTCACGAGTCCACTGTTCTCACTACAATTGAGAAATTTCATTATTTAGTTTCTGTTTTGCACGGTGATGCCTTATCGTTTATTCGAACGTTCCCCGTCGCGGCGGAGCACTACGTACACGCATACGACGCTCTCAAGTCCCGATATGAAGATAAACGCGAACTGGCTTTTACCTGTTGGCGTGAAATTTTGGATATTAATTTTAAATTTACAAACGCTAAAGATTTTCGAAGTTCGATAGATACGATTGACGAAAACTTGACTGTATTAAAACAGTTAAAATTACCTACTGAACACTGGGACTTTGTACTTTGTTATAATATTTTGGCGAAACTCGACACTAAATTAAGACGTGAATTTGAAGAAAAACATAGTAATGTGGAGTTACCACAGTATAAACAAATTAGGGAATTTTTAAATTCTAAGTGCGAAGCGATGATTCGAGATACACATTTTACCGCCATCACTGGCAAACCCGCAACAACCTTTAAGGAGGTTGCGGCAACCCGGGCAACCCCATTCAAATCGAAGCGACACAATGTTGCACATGCACTTGTGACCTCTCATGTCAATGTAAATGGCGTTGACGGGAATAGTCATGCATATAACGGAAAACCTACTAAGGTGTCATCAATTTCAAAATTCATTCGTAAGTGCTCCTTTTGTGGGGATGAGCATCAAATATCGGCTTGTAAATCTTTTCTTTCTAAATCGACCGATGATCTCATGGCTGTGGCTACCGAAAGGAAATGGTGCTATAATTGTTTAAACGCGTCTCACTCGGTGCGGCATTGCAATTCAATATTTTCTTGTCAAAAGTGTAAACGTAAACATCACACTCTTCTGCACCGGGAGCAATCGGTTGATAATTGCGAGTCTTCTGCTGACAAATCTGGTTCATTGGCCTTAGTTGCGAAGGAATCTTTATCTCCATCTCATTCGACAGTGTTACTGGCAACTGCCATTATACAGATCCGTAATTCATCTGGTGATTTTCATAGTTTTCGTAGACAACTATGAAAATCACCAGATTAGACACCGGAAGCCCAAAATAACTTTATAACGGCACACGCAGCCCAACAGCTGAACATACTGCCTTCAACTACTAACGTCAACGTCCTTGGCTTGGGGGGTAACTCCACCTCAATTAACGGTGTGATTACGTGCGATATCGGCGTCAATTGTAATACTAAATTCCGTCTCGATATGTTCGTTATTCCGAAAATATGCGGAGACCAACCAATAGCGAGACTTAACACGAGTAGATGGGAAGTCAAGACATTACCGCTTGCTGATCCTGGTTTTGACATTCCTGGTCCGATCGACGTCTTGTTAGGTGCCGATATTTTCGCTGAATCACTGCTTACACAACGTTTGAAAGGCAGCACTTCACAACCGAGAGCTTTTAATTCTGTCTTCGGATGGCTTCTTCTTGGAAGGATCAAACTCGCTTCTTCGTGTTTGTTAGGTGTGTCGTCTCCTCAAGGCGATAACAATTTAAATAATATCGTGCAACGTTTCTGGCAAATCGATAACATCCCTAAATCCTATCGTTTCTCTCCAGATGAACAATTATGTGAAAATAATTTCGTCCATAATCACTATCGTGATGAGACAGGTAGATATGTCGTCTGTCTTCCATTCAAGGAAAATACAGAGCCAATATTCGAGGGTTCTCGAGACATAGCTCTTCGACGCTTTCATGCTATTGAAAGACGTCTGTCTCGTGATCCGAATTTAAAACAACAATATATCGAATTCATGACCGATTATATCGTCAGTGGGCATATGTCTTTAGTGCCTGCTAAACAAATGGGTCAGGGTAGGTATTACATACCGCACCATTGCATTCTACGACCGGACAGCGCAACTACAAAACTTCGTGTCGTTTTTGACGCATCCGCCAAGGATGCCAACCGCAATTCTCTTAACGAAATGCTACTGCCTGGTCCAAAGTTGCAATCCAACATTGTTGAAATTCTTCTTCGCTATCGCGAACATGAGGTAGTCTTCATGGCTGATGTGCGTCAGATGTATCGTCAGATAAAAATGGATCCCCATTATCATCATTATCAACGCATTCTTTGGCGCGCTCACCCAGATGAGCCACTTCAAGAATATGTTCTTAATACCGTAACGTATGGAGTTTCTTCAGCTCCATTTCTAGCATGTCGCGTTATCCAGCAATTAGCCTATGATGAAGGTCATAAGTACCCGAAGGCTAAAACCGTTTTAACTTCTGATCTCTATGTTGATGACATAGTAACCGGAAGTACTTCGCTGGATGAAGCACGTGACATTAAATCGCAGGTTATCGCCCTTTTCGCTCTTGGCTCTTTTGAGCTGCGAAAATGGGTTAGCAACCATCCTGAACTTCTGAATGATTTACCTTCAGAAGTGTGTCTTTCGGAAGCTATCACATTCACCGAAGCCGAAGACACGACCGTCAAGGTTCTAGGTCTTAAATGGGAACCGACTTCAGATTCGTTCGTTTTTAACGTTCAACCGTCAAATAATCCATGTACCAAACGAACAATCTTGAGCGAGGTCGCTAGAATCTTTGATCCTCTGGGTTTTCTGTCCCCGTTGACAATCAAAGCCAAAGTTTTAATCCAAAAACTGTGGATTCTCGGTTTATCGTGGGATGAAACTCCTCCACCGGAAATTGTATCCCAATGGAGCAATTTTTCTCATCAACTTCCGTTAGTCAGAAACCTCAACATTCCACGCAAATTTGTAATCAAAAATGCTTTATCGTATTAGTTGCATGGTTTCTGTGATAGTTCGGAGCTAGCGTACGGCGCAGTCATTTATCTACGTGTCACTCTGTCCGATGGTTCAGTTCGCATTTTCTTTGTCTGTGCTAAGGCACGCGTTGCTCCCCTCAAAAGACAAAGTCTCCCTCGTCTGGAGCTATGTGGAGCAGTTCTACTAGCTGATCTTTTAAAATTCGTTAAAGACACCCTAAGGATTAGTATCCATGACACTTATCTGTGGTGTGACTCCACTATTGCCTTGGCATGGCTGAGATCGCCTTCCTCTCGTTGGGTGACCTTCGTGACGAACCGCGTTAGCCATATCCAGGATATCGTACCTCCCGAGTGCTGGAGGCACGTACCGTCTGCTACAAACCCTGGAGACGTTTGTTCACGTGGCCAAATGCCTAGTGATCTACTGAACAACACATTATGGTGGGCGGGACCAAAGTGGTTGTCCCAATCACAATCTCAGTGGCCAGTAGATATATCGAAAATTCATACTAATAATGACGAGGTACTCGCTGAGCAACGTCGTGTAACTCTCGTCACCGATCGAATCGATACCGCTCAACAAACGTCAATTATCGATTATCTTTTTGATAAATATTCATCTTTGGACAAAATCTGTCGTATTATAGCATACATTTATAGATTTGCTAACAGCGTGCGGCGCACTGTCTCGCGCTATGATAATACTTTCGTAACCGAAACAGAACGGCATATTTCCCTTTTTACTATCGTTAAACATTTTCAAAAACGTTACTTTTCTGACGTGATATTAAAATTAAAACAAAAGAAATTGCTCCCCCGTAGTTTTCAAAAGCTAAACCCGTTCCTTGACGATCAGGATATCCTCAGGGTGGGCGGACGTCTCGCTCGCTCGAGCTTGGAATTCGAGCATAAACATCCTGCCTTATTGCCAAGAAAGTGTGTTCTTACAGCCGCTGTAATTGAATCGATTCATCGAAATAATTTTCATCCTGGTCTAAACACAACTCATTATCTGATTTTACAACAATTTTGGATCCTCACGGCTAAGCGTGCTATACGTCATCAATTGTCCAAATGCATACGATGTTACCGTCTTAATCCGCAACCTCTGCAACCGTTTATGAGCGACTTACCTGCCTTTCGTGTAAATCAGGCAAAACCCTTTTCGGAGGTAGGCGTGGATTTCGGTGGACCTTTTCGTATCAAGTTGGGTTCCCATAGAGGTTCCAAACTAGATAAAGCCTATTTATGTCTATTTGTGTGTTTAAGTACAAGGGCTGTACATCTCGAGGTAGTATCTACTTTATCGACTGACGGCTTCATCGCGGCTTTGCGTCGATTTATTTCGCGTCGCGGCCGTTGTAACATTATCCATTCGGATTGTGGAACAAATTTCGTAGGTGCTAGCGCACAACTAGCATGCTGTATTGAAGAGGCTTCGCACGCAGAGCGCATCTCATTTAAACGTAACCCCCCGTCCGCTCCCCATTTCGGAGGAGCATGGGAAATTTAAATTAAAGCCGCCAAGTCTCATTTGTACCGTATTATTGGCGATCAGACGCTAACTTTTGAAGAACTTTCAACACTTTTCACTCAAATCGAATCGATTTTAAATTCAAGACCCTTGTGTCCATTAAGCTCAGACCCTAACGATTTGAACGTATTAACCCCTGGTCATTTTTTAACATTAGAACCCTTGACCGCGGTTCCAGATACCGACTACACAAATGTTAAAATTGGCCGATTAAACCGTTGGCAACTTATTCAATTATTTCAACAGCAGTTTTGGAAGCGTTGGAAACATGAGTACTTAAATGCACTTACTCAGCGGGCAAAATGGACTAAGGATTCAAAACCGTTACCTGTTAATTCTATGGTTCTTATTAAGGACACCAACCGACCTCCTTTACATTGGCCGCTAGGACGAGTGGTTTCATTACATCCTGGGCCTGACGGAGTAGTTCGGGTAGCAACTATACGAACCCGTAAGGATCATTCACTTATACGACCTTTAGTCAAACTATGTCCCCTTCCATTAGAATGATCTTTGTTATCTATTAACGTTTAAATAGTAATTTTAGTTAGTATCGTAAGTAATTCTTAACTTATTGTTTCTTTCATACTTTTCGGAAAATTCCGTTGGTATTTTGGTGGGCGGAATGTTTAGTTTATATCGTTTTGTTTCATAAATAATATTTTAAATATCGCGCGCCAATTCTCATTGGGCCGCTAGACATACAATGCTGACATCTCAACCAATCGCATTGCACGGTACAAGCCTGGCGCCACGCGCGAGTTGCTGTGAAAAACAAATGAACACGCGACATTAGCGTTTTGCCTTTTATACGAGGAACCAGACTAATCGAGTTAGCTTCAAATTACCGATTTTGGATGTAACCTAACGTCCACCGCGTGTGGAATCCTGTATTAATCCTCAGTGAAAGCCGGCCGGCTAGTGTATCTAAAGAAAAACAAGAAACTACAACACATTCGGCAACGAACATCCAGCGAACGCCATTCTTCAACGGCCCACAGGTTCGCTTCCAGACCTGGTGAGTACTAACGCATTGTTCCTTGGTGTAGTTGTCCTATTGTATCGTCTTTTACCGGCGAGGATATTACCATATCCTTGATCCAGAAGTGACGAGATTTGGCGTCCCAAACGTTACATTTCAAACCGTGTCAATTCCGTCACAACCTAGAGAGAACATTTAGCTAATTTGATATTGGGGAAACGGTATAGTTATTAGCCCCTATACAGTTATCAGCCATTTCAAATTCGATGTCCAAAAATAAGCAATAACCTACCAAAATAGTATATTTAATACTGCATTACTAGCAACACTTTCGTCCTTCGTCAAATGGATGCAACAAAGTTCCGCTAGGTCGACACTTTCCTTTTCATCATGTGTAATTTTGGCGGAGGTAAAATGTAAGTAATATTTTTTAATAAAATGTTAAGGCTGCTACTTTTTTTTGATGCAATATTTTATAAAATATAAGTACTAGTGCCGTTATTAAAATTCTATAAAATAATGTCTTGCTATGTGTTATGAACAAATTTAGGGTGTAAATTAAGGTTTTTTCGTCATACCCTCAAAATTTTGTAGTGGCCAATAGCTTTCATTATTTTTTGAATAGCTTATAGTTATTGGCCTCCTATGCCAGTTACTAAATAAAAAATAAAAAAAGGCATCTGGCATTGTTAATGAATAAAACGTCTTATTTCGTAACCATAAGTAACATTTTAAATTACAAGAATTTTCTAATCATTATGAATAGTTAATAGCCTAGGCCAATAACTGTGTAATTGGAAAAAATTACTTACAGAAAAAGTATGCCAACAACTATAATCTTATTTTGGTTTTTTTTTGTTAGTTTGACTTGTAAAGAGTTAGGAGTTGAACTAGATGCTCTTTACCCCAATTGTACTGGGGTAAAGAGCATCACTCAGCCAGCTGATGTTTCCGTTTTTGGGCCCATTATAAAAGATACCGTAACACAGTTCGAAAATTTCAATCTTAAAACATTGGAGAGGTGGTAACAAAATTAAACATTGCTACTATCCTAAAAACTGTTATTGATGAGTTGAAACCTGAAACTATTATAAATGGTTTTCGAGTATGTGGTTTATGTCCCTTTGATGAGAATGCTTTAGATTACTCCAAATGTTTAAGTACATCAAAAAATATAGTAGAGTACAGTTATGACAACAAGCTCATGGCCAAGAATTTGAAAACAAGAAACAGGAGCCGAAATGATAAATCAGCTACAAGCACTAAAATCTCAAGGTGTCAGCACGAATGAAACGTCTCCTACATTGTTTAAACTTTGGTCCCTAACTAATGTAAATAATGTGACCTCACTAAAAATTACTATGATACCTACAAAAAATTATTAAGCGCACATATTGCAATAAACAACTTCTATATTTGATATTATATTTGGTTTACTTTCTTTTGCTAAAAATAAGTCCATATTGTGTGATTCTTGTAAAAACTACTATTATCATCATTGCATTCCTAATAAACACGAAGAGCATTAGCCAGATGATGATGAGCTTCCTGATTTTGTATGCCATAAATGCTTTTTGTTAAATGCTAATGACTCAGAATCTTTGGAAGATGAGGATAATGAAGAAGACATGTTTTATTAGCTAAAGCCATTGTTTTTGTAATTAAAACATGTCTAAAGTTTTAGTTTACACTTATTTAATTCACGATGCCGATGTGGCTAATTACTAAATGATCTCACGGCCAATAACTGTAATGTTATGGCCAATAACTATAATTTTAAGTTTTATATTTTTAAATTAATTTTATTCTTAAAATGTTTAATAACAGTGTATGTGCAATGAAATATTTGATAAATGCATTAGTATATAACCATATGACATAAATTTTATTTATTTCTAACTGGAAATTTTAATTTTAATAAAGATTTTAAATTTTGTAGCCGCTTATCTGGCCAATAACTATACCGTTTCCCCTTTATAGTTTTTTTTTCTTACAAATATTAAAAATAATAAGGTGTTTTACAAATATTTGTAAGAAAATGAAAATGGTCAAAAAGGATATATTATGTACCAGGGTATTTTTATAATGATGATTAATATAATGCTTTTTTTATATAGAATGCAAGAATTACATGTGGCATTTTAAAAACCAGGCACTGGAGAAGGAACAGCAAAAAAATTGTAAGTATTTTATAATAATATTAAAATAATAAAACTTCTCTGCTCAACAACCAATAAACGTTGCGTTGACCGAGACTGGTAGAGGGTTACATACTTTTTAAAGTTTTGTTTATTATATTGAAAGTCTTACTACATTCATAGGTGAAGTGCGCAAGGCATTTATGGAATATTTAGCCGAAGAACATAATGAAACAAATGGAAGCCAGACAGGCAGTGGACTTGTAGGATTCGGTCGAGCTGCAACGAAGGCCGAATTTCCACATATGGTCAGTATGCGTTTGTTTTAAAACGATTCATACAAAGCTTTCTAATATAAATCATAATACTAATGTTAACAAAAAAAATCACATTCTAATATTTTTTATCACTAACCAGGCAGCTGTAGGATGGCGCAGTAAGGATACTGCTAATAAATGGGTATTCAAATGTGGCAGCAGCCTTATAAGTGAAAAGTTTCTCCTGACGGCTGCACATTGTACTAAGATATCTACAAGATATGTAACAGACATTGTGAATACCGTACCTGAAGTAGTTAAACTGGGCGTTGAAGATATTTTAGATAATGTCGTAAGTTTTCTAATATAATATTAAGTACAAGTTCAATTACGTAATTATTTGAATAATAAAATTTGTAGGAGGAATCAAATGTATGAGTAAAAATGTTAATAGGAGTTTTTGGCTTTGACGTGTTATAACATTGGAAAATCTTTTACAGGGTACAGAGGACAGACGGCCAAAAATTATCAAAATTTTAAATATTATTGTACATCCAGAATACAAATCACCAAAAAAGTACAATGATATAGCATTATTGGAAGTAGATGGTCCAATAGAGTTTAGTGAATTCATCAAGCCGGCCTGCGTTTGGCCCCACAAAGATATAACACTTGTATGGGAAAATGTATTTCTAACTGGATGGGGAGAAACTGAATCTGGTAGTTAATTTATATATTTAGGTTTTTAAATAATAATATTACTTTGTACATATTTGGTTTGTTTATCATTTTTACGTAGAAGTCAATGAAAAGTTTTTAACATAATAGGTTTAAAGGTGTTATAACTACAGTATGTATATTATCTTCATTCTATATTAGATTTCCTTACTGTTTTTACGAAATTGTCAGGTAAACCGGCATCACATCTGCAAGCTGGTGAGGTTAAGATTCTAGATACTTCCACATGCGATGATATACTAAAACCCTTCCACAATCGCAACTGGAATGGTTTTTCTGACAAGCAAATGTGTGCTGGTAAGCCAGGAGGTCGTGTTGATACATGTCAGGTATAAACAGTTTCTTACAACTCTAGATCTATGTAGTGATTTGGCTATAGATAGTCAAATATTTAAAAAAATCCTTTATATTTTCAGGGAGACTCTGGGTACAGAGGAGGTCCGTTATCAGTGAGACTTGATTATTATGATTATCCCGAAGAAACTTTATATATGGTGGTTGGTATCACGTCTTTTGGCATCAAATGTAGTGTTGAAGGCCGACCCGGCGTCTACACCTGGGTGGCGAGCTACGTGGACTGGATAGAAGATCATGTTTGGAATAAAAGGAGATAATTTATCATCAACTAAAAATTGATTGTATATATCTACTGCCTTTTGTTCGAAAAACCATAAATATAAGTCTATACCATTTTTTCGTATTTTGATATTTCATTAATTTTTTACCATTAAACTTCAACTCAAAAGAATTTTTTTAATTAATCGCCTTTTTATAATTTATGCAGTCAAAATTGAGGACATGAAAACTCTTCATCAAATGATAAAATATAATATTATATTAATTAGAAACTGAATAATCTAGTATACTCGTAATATGTCGAAAAATGTTAGTGTTATTTAAAATGCTTATTGATTGACTTTTAACGACCAAAAATGGAGGAGATTCTCAATTCGGATGATTTTTTATATACCTTAATATTTAAAATGATATGGAATTCAGCAAAACAATTACTGATTTCATTTATTATTATGGTATACTTAGTCCAAACTGTAGGTTTAAACGGCAGATGAGGTAACATAATATGTAATTTAATAAAACATGTCTTTGAACACGTCATTCTGATGGAGGTGTTATAGTATATTTTACGAGTTCCTTATAATTTTATGGTCGTATATTTGCTTTACAGGGTGCATTTACATTTAATTAAAAAATATTTGTGTCTTCACTCTGAAAGGACCAAATTATGCGGACCACTTTCATTTTATATGCGGACATCTTTTTAGATTAAAGACCTAAACAGAAAGATAATTATTGACAACCCGTAAGTCATGACATGCATAGCTGAAAAAAAAAACTTTTACTCACTCACATAAACTTTTATTACACAAGGCCACACTCACAGCTATACAACGCGCTGACTTTGAAGGTCACTGGACCGCAGCGCAGTGTCGGCTGCGCATTATATTATGAATCAACTTTAAATATCATAATATAGAATAAGACAACGACAAAAAATAAGAAATGGTAAAATATAAAAAATATAGGTATATTTTTTTAGTTTTTCTCAAAAAAATACATTTCCAAAATGAGGAAAAGTAGTATGTATAATCATATACAAAAGTTATAGTGACTGTTCTTTTTACACCCGGCAAAAATATTTTACACCCTGTATAGTAATACAGGATCTAAAATAAGTGAGCTATAATAATTTAGGGTGTGTATAGGCCCCGTATATATATATAGAGTTTACTGTGAAATTCTGTGCGCTGAAAGATTAACTTTTTTTAAAGTTATTGTATGGCTAAAATTATGTTGGGGTATTTGTCATACAAATATGAAAGTCAAACTAAGTATTTCAGCGCTGGTACTTTCACAATAACTTTATATACCTATCATTTAAAGAAAATTCACGAAACCAGATTTCATTAGGCCAGGCAGAAGAATAAATGAAGGAAGTAAGTTGTGAAGTAATAAATTTATTAAAAAATAATAATAATATTAATAAGAGATTAATTGTGAGTAAATTTATTACAAAATACTTTTGGATAATCAATCTAGTATACAGCTACTAATATTATACAGAGGAAAGATTTGATTGTTGTTAGATCCTATGCAATAGGCTCGGAAACTACATAAACGAAAAATGATAAACATATTATATAGAAGTAGTCTACAGAAACGATATAGGCTAGGTACTTTTAAGCACTGCAAAATATGCGGTTCTTGGGAAAAATTTAAGTCCGTCGTTATATATATAACATATTATATAACGACGGACATGTATTTCTCTGATCGTGAAATGTATTTCATGATCAGAGTGGTGTCGTCTGCAAAAAGTATCATTGGATGACGGGTTATTTGAGGTGGGTCGTTAATATGCTGTATATTAACGACCCACCTAATAAATAAAAAAGGACCGAGTAGACTTCCTTCAGGAACCCCAAATGCGTTTTTTAAGTTAGATCTCACAGAAAGTTTATTTCTTATTTATTCAGTAATTTTTGAGTAATAAGACTTAAATAATAATAAACAATGAATTGTTTTATTCCTACCACTTACTCGATTATCCTTAAAAACTCTTGTATCATGATGAAAGCTGTCATGTAGGTATTATAATACTGTATCTCAAGTATTAAGCCAGTCCGCAACTTGTTTGAAGTGTTAGTGGTTGTAAAAAATGTTTAAAATAATATTATCCTTAGTTTTGATGTATCTTGCAGGTATTTTGTGCATTTGAAAATCGTTATTGTTAAATCACAGTTCATTATTTTCTGTATATAAACTTAATATTGCCCATGGTCCAGAGGTAGAGCTCGGCTTTCATCTCGGAGGTCGTGGGTTCGATTCCCGCGTTGGAACAACTAAAATGTTGTTTTTAAGTTTAATTAGGACAATGCAGGCTGATCACCTGATTGTCTGAAAGAAAGAAAGAAAGAAAAAGAATAAAAGAAAAAAAAGAAAAGGAAATTAATTTGGTAAAATATACACAAAATACTTGATATAACAAAAACAAAACACATGAAATTTTTCCAAATTGGCGCCCACTCAGCATGTGCTGCAAATAACTTTGTATGACAAGAAAGAAGATCCATGCGTCAGATGGTTATGTAAAAAACCGGTCCTGCGCCTGCTCTCCCGCCGGTCGTGTCGTGACTCGTCAGTCCATTATGTCACTGGGTTATAAAGTAGTAAAAGCTAGAGCAAATCTCCTTGTCTATTGTGCACATACCTACTATAAAAATGTAGCTAGCCCACCGATACTGAAATCGGCATGGGAATTATCTGGGGACATTGCCAAGTCAATTTACTTATTTATTTAAAACATAAATGTTGTTAATTATATTGTTATGATCACTATAAGACATGCTGGGGTAGTGGGACAGTTGTTAAACTGACCTACTAAATCACCATCCAGCATGGCCTCACATGGATCTCACAACTTTTTACGGCAAAAGATCTAAGCAGCGATACTTCTCACTTTTTACAAGTTATTTTTTGATGGGATGTTATTATACACGCAAAATTATTAAACATGATAAATAACGAAACTGCCAAGCTGCACATTTTGACTTACATTCTGAAGTTACTACTTGTAGAGTTTGAACATGTAGAGTCAGAAACTGAGCTCTACATGAGATATTATAATTTGATTGTTTTTGACAGTGCGAGTTATTTCGTTCGCTTATTAGCTTTGATTGGCTATCTATTATATATTGGACTCCTATGCTCCCAGATGTGCAATGCTAAAACAGGGCACTAAAATGTATTTTAAATTGAAGTGTGCAAGGGGTTTGAGGTGTGCAATGTAGAAACGAAAAATATATTTGTGTAAATATTTATAAATATTTACTACATATTTTATGTCAAAAAATACCTTATCTTTTTACAGATGTGAATTCGGCCAAAACTATTTTACAAGATATAAAGGAACATAAAATAGAGCTTCGTAAGGTAACAAAATATTAAGGTTTTTAACTTTAAAATTATAAATATAGGAAATTATTATAGTTTGTCCCTGCATTGTCTGAATATGATATTATGAGAAACTATAGAGAAAAACTGCAAATGGCCCACCTGACATTCCCAACACTACAACTCCTATCTATGGCAGGATTGACTCAGGGGTGCCTGAGGGACATGCTAGATCTGTCTTGTGACTCGCAGAAAAATTAATGAATGAAGAAGAAATTTGGCTGATAAATAAAATGAAATTGAATATTGGCATAGAAACTTTACCCGAGAAATTCCTCTAAAATAATATTTTATGAACCATACATTTAAATAGCTTCTCATGGTTATATAGGATGCATAATTAAAATAAGAAATAAAAAATCTTTGCGACTCTATAATATTTCAATGTGGGTTTGTTTATTAGCAGGCCACGGAAAATTGGTTATGGTATATTGAAGCTGACAAAAGAGCCAATGAAGATCCTTGCGTTCCGTATGTGCCACAAGTGCCTAATGTTACAAATTTGAAAACTGTTAGTGAAATTAGTAAGTACCACATTATAGTATTATAATAAATTTATAATATAAAATAATAAAGCGCCAAATACTAAACAATATAAGTAGTTGTCAATTGTCATAAATAAAACAATAAAAAAGTATCGCTTTCTGTTAGGAATCTACCTAGAGAGAACATTTAGCTAATTTGATATTTATAGTTTTTTTTTCTTACAAATATTAAAAATAATAAAGTGTTTTACAAATATTTGTAAGAAAATGAAAATGGTCAAAAAGGATATTATATTTTGTATCAGGGTATTTTTATAATGATGATTAATATAATGCTTTTTTGTATAGAATGCAAGAATTACATGTGGCTTTTTAAAAACCAGGCACTGGAGAAGGAACAGCAAGAAAATTGTAAGTATTTTATAATAATATTTAAATAATAAAACTTCTCTGCTAAACAACCAATAAACGTTGCGTTGAGCGAGACTGGTAGAGGGTTACATACTTTTTAAAGTTTTGTTTATTATATTGACTCCAAGTCTTACTACATTCATAGGTAAAGTGCGCAAGGCATTTATGGAATATTTAGCCGTAGAATATAATGAAACAAATGGAAGCCTTGGCAGTGGAGTAGTAGGATTCGGTCGACCTGCAGAGAATGCCGAATTTCCACATATGGTCAGTATGCGTTTGTTTTAAAACTATTCATACAAAGCTTTCTAATATAAATCATAATACTAATGTTAACAAAAAAATCACATTCTAATATTTTTTATCACTAACCAGGCAGCTGTAGGATGGCGCAGTAAGGATACTGCTAATAAATGGGTGTTACTATTATTGCTTGTGCGGTGGCACTGTTTTCATGTTTTTGCTTGCGAGTGTACGTATAAGGAGTGTGGGAAGGAGAAAAGTGCTTTGAACGCATGCCAATGCGTATACTCACTCATTTGCTTGCAGGTTATGGTTATAATTTTTTTCGAAACATTGAAAAAAAAAAATAATATTATATTTAAATTTTTATACCGGTTTTTTGGTTTCTTTAATTAATTTTATATTTCATTTTTTATTAGTATAATATGATGTACGGCTGATCGAGCTGTTCCGTTCATTACAATATTTAATCCAAGTAGTTATCAAATAAATAAGATAATCTAAAAAAAGAGGAGCAATTTCAACTACCAAATATTGTTTATCATCACCAGGGAGCTGTAGGCTGGCGTTGTAAGGATACTGCCAAGGAATGGGTATTCAAATGTGGCAGCAGCCTTATAAGTGAAAAGTTTCTCCTGACGGCTGCACATTGTACGAAGATATCTCCAAGATATGTAACAGACATTGTGAATACCGTACCTGAAGTAGTTAAATTGGGCGTTGAAGATATTTTAGATAATGTCGTAAGTTTTTTAATATAATATAAAGTACAAGTGCAATTGCGTAATTATTTGAATAATAAAGTTTGTAGGAGGAATCAAATGTATGAGTAAAAATGTTAGTAGGAGTTTTTGGCTTTGACGTGTTATAACATTGGAAAATCTTACAGGGTACAGAGGACAGACGGCCAAAAATTATCAAAATTTTAAATATTATTGTACATCCAGAATACAAATCACCAAAAAAGTACAATGATATAGCATTATTGGAAGTAAATGGTCCAATAGAATTTAGTGAATTCATCAAGCCGGCCTGCGTTTGGCCGCACAAAGATATAACACTTGTATGGGAAAATGTATTTCTAACTGGATGGGGTGAAACTGAATCAGGTAGTAAATTTATATATTTAGGTTCTTAAATAATAATATTACTTTGTACATATTTCGTTTGTTTATCACAGAAGTACATAGAAAGTCCATAGAAGTCAATGAAAAGTTTTAAACATAATAGTTTTAAAGGTGTTATAACTACAGTATGTATATTATCTTAATTCTATATTATAATTCCTTACTGTTTTTACGAAATTGTCAGGTAAACCGGCATCACATCTGCAAGCTGGTGAGGTTGAGATTCTAGATACTTCCACATGCGATGCTATACTAAAACCCTTCCACAATCGCAACTGGAATGGTTTTTCTGACAAGCAAATGTGTGCTGGTAAGCCAGGAGGTCGTGTTGATACATGTCAGGTATAAACAGTTTCTTACAACTCTAGATCTATGTAGTGATTTGGCTATAGATAGTCAAATATTTAAAAAAAATCCTTTATATTTTCAGGGCGACTCTGGAGGTCCGTTATCAGTGAGACTTGATTATTATGATTATCCCGAAGAAACTTTATATATGGTGGTTGGTATCACGTCTTTTGGCATCAAATGTAGTGTTGAAGGCCGACCCGGCGTCTACACCCGGGTGGCGAGCTACGTGGACTGGATAGAAGAGCATGTTTGGAATAAAAGGAGCTAATTTATCATCAACTAAAATTGATTGTATATATCTACTGCCTTTTGTTCGAAGAATAATAAATATAAGTCTGTACCATTTTTTTCGCATTTTAATATTTTATGAATTTTTTACCATTAAGCTTCAACTTGACAGAATATGATTAATTTATTATTGACTAGTCGTTTCCTTTATATAATTTATTTATGCAGTAAAATTGTAGACATGAAAACTCTTCATCAAATGATAAAATATAATATTATATTGATTAGTGTTATTTAAAATGCTTATTGGTTTACTTTTAACCGACTTCCAAAAATGGAGGAGATTCTCAATTCGGGTGATTTTTTATATACCTTAATATTAGGTCCTTACATATGAAATTGGCGTTTTGTATGGGAGGAACATAAAGGCGATTTTTTCATATTAAAATATATTTTATTAATCAAAGTATGTACCATTGCTATCTATACACTTTTGCCATCTTATAGGTAGTTCATTGATCCCTTTACTAAAAAAACCATTCGGACGGGAATCAATGAAATCTTTGAAAGCGGTTTGGACTGCCTCATCGGAATTGAATTTTTTTCCTTGCAAGAAGTTATCCAAATTTCGAAAAAAATGGTAATCTGTTGGAGCTAGGTCCGGAGAGTACGGTGGATGTCTTAGACATTCCAATTGAAGCTCCTCTAATTTGGTAGCCGTCTGTTGGGCCGTGTGTGGTCTAGCGTTGTCTTGAAGCAGCAGTGGCGTAGAGCGATTGACAAGTCTCGGTTGTTTAACGGCGAGCTTTTCCATCATGGTTTGCAGTTGCTGACAATAGACATCAGCCGTAATCGTCTGACCAGATTTAAGAAAGCTATAGTGTACGACACCGGCACTAGTCCACCAAACGCTTACAAGTAACTTTTTTTGAGTAAATTTTCGCTTGGGGTAAGACTTTGCTGGTTCACCAGGGTTCAGTCATTGCGATGAGCGCTTACGATTATGGTAGAGGATCCACTTTTCATCACATGTAATGATCCGATTTAAAATTCCTTCATTATTGTGCCGGTTGAGCAATGTTACGCAGCAGTCGAATCGCGTTTGTCGGTTTGCTTCACTCAATTCATGAGGTACCCACCTTTCAAGCTTTTTCACCTTCCCAATTTGCTTCAAGTGGATTAAAACGGTTTTGTCACTAACACCGCAGCCTGTAGCTAACTCTGATGTGGTTTGCGATGGATCTGCTTCCACAATAGCCTTCAATTCATCATTATCGATCTTGGTCTCCGGCCGTCCACGGGGCTTGTTCTGCAGGTCGAAATTTCGAGAACGAAAGCGTTGAAACCAAAAACGCACCGAGTTTTCTTTTGCGACACCACCCCCATACACATCATTAATCCTTCAAGCCGTTTCTGCAGCACTGGTGCCACGGTGGAACTCGTACTCGTAAATAATGCGATATTTTAAGTTTTCCATTTTGTGAAATGAGTGACGCAGAAAAAAAAGCAAAAGAGAAAAAAACAAATGAATTACGGTTTTCAAAACATAAATGCATGAGTAAATAGCTGTTTAAATTTGAATTTGGAATTCCTAACCAAAGAGGATATATTCAAGATCAAAGTGGCCAGTACGTCAAAACGCCAATTTCATATGTAAGGACCTAATATTTAAAATGATATGATATTCAGCAAAACAATTACTGATTTCATTTATTATTATGGTATATTTAGTCCAAACTGTAGGTTTCAACGGCAGATCAGTCTTTGAACACGTCATTCTGATGGAGGTGTTATAGTATAATTTACGAGTTCCTTATAATTTTATGGTCGTATATTTGCTTTACAGGGTACTCTGAAAGGACCAAATTATGCGGACCACTTTCATTTTATATGCGGACATCTTTTTAGATTAATGACCTAAACAGAAAGATAATTATTGACAATCTAACATGATGCTACAGAATATCGTAAGTCAAGACAATATGCATAGCTGAAAAAAAAACTTTTACTCACTCACATACACCTTTTACTATGCATAGCTGTGAGGGTGGCCCCTCACAGCTATACAACGCGCTGACTTTGAAGGTCACTGGACCGCAGCGTAGTTATGAGTCAATTTTAAATATCATATAGAATAATCTAGTCAAAAACTAAGCTCACATGAATAAATAATATAGAATATAATATAAGAAATCGAATACTGTGATGACACCCTGGAATATTTTTTGTTTGATGATATCCTGTACAATATTGCTAATATAATAATTAGCTTGTTTGAGGAAAAACGTGTTAGTAAATGGTAAATTCTTAACCAGATATCACGATACAATGTTAAATAATAGATAAAAATTTTGGAACAAAATGTTGTTAAAGTTTTCAATAGTTATTTATTTAATAGGTAAATGGTTTTATAAAAACCATACAAGTAGGTACAGAAGTACATAATTATTATTAAGCTACTGCACTGAAATTGCCTCATAGGATTACATTATTTCCAGGGTGTGCTGTCTTCAATAAAATCTTTAACTTTATGATAACCTTTGGCACATAAATATTTTTAACAACTTTTATTTATTTATTTATAGATTTTTTTCTGGAAGTTTATTGTAAAATCGTATACACTGACCTCTAAAAGAATTGCTAATTCTGCTGAGTCTAGTTTCAGTGGCGAGCCTTGCCGGGCCCCGTAAAAATATTTTTGGGAATGACCCTTGTGAAGGGTAGAATTTCTCACAAAAAAAAAACGGATGTCGCGTAAAGGACACGTGGGTCGGGGGCCCCGTATAGTTGATACGACCAATACGGCGGTAGCTACGCCCCTGTATTCTGTTTCTACGTCAGATGTGTTGCGATGCGACTGCATTCAGTTAAAATCCATGCAAACTGCTAATAACTTGACACTTTACTGTTTATATCAATTTATTAGTTATAACGGGTGTAAAAAGAACAGTCACTATAACTTTATGAATGAATGAATGAATTCTTTATTGTGCACACAACATAAAAAAAAATACATAAAAAACAGAAAGATAACAATATACACAGGTAACACAATGGCGGCCTTATTACTAGGTAGCAACCTCTTCCAGGCAACCATAGTAACTTTAGTATATGATTATACTATCTTTTCTCATTCTAGATTTTTTTTTTATTATATACATAAAAAAAATTTCTTTTGCTATTTCGTCATTCTTGCGACAAAAAAAAAAGAAAAAGTAAATTTTTTTTTTTTTTAGTTTTTGTCAAAAAAATACATTTCCAAAATGAGGAAAGGTAGTATGTATTAGGTCCTTACATATGAAATTTGTGTTTTGTCGTACTGGCCACTTTGATCTTAAATATATCCTCTTTGGTTTGGAATTCCAAATTCAAATTTAAACAGCTATTTACTCATGCATTTGTGTTTTGAAAACCGTAATTCATTTGTTTCTTTCTCTTTTGCTTGTTTTTCGGCGTCACTCATTACACAAAATGGAAAACTTAAAATATCGCATTATTTACGAGTACGAGTTCCACCGTGGCACCAGTTCTGCAGAAACGGCTCGAAGGATTAATTATGTGTATGGGGGTGGTATCGCAAAAGAAAATACGGTGCGTTTTTGGTTTCAACGCTTTCGTTCTCGAAATTTCCACCTGCAGAACAAGCCCCGTGGACGGCCGGAGACCAAGGTTGATAATGATGAATTGAAGGCTATTGTGGAAGCAGATCCATCGCAAACCACTTCAGAGCTAGCTACAGGCTGTCGTATTAGTGACAAAACCGTTTTAATAAACTTGAAGCAAATTGGGAAGGTGAAAAAGCTTGAAAGGTACCTCATGAATTTAGTGAAGCAAACCGACAAACGCGCGTCGACTGCTGCGTTGCATTGCTCAACCGGCACAATAATGAAGGAATTTTAAATCGGAATCGGATGTGATGAAAAGTGCATCCTGTACGATAATCGTAAACGCTCATCGCAATGGCTGAACCCTGGTGAACCAGCAAAGACTTGCCCCAAGCGAAAATTGACTCAAAAAAGTTACTTGAAAGCGTTTGGTGGACTAGTGCCGGTGTCGTACACTATATAGCTTTCTTAAATCTGGTCAGACGATTACGGCTGATGTCTATTGTCAGCAACTGCAAACCATGATGGAAAAGCTCGCCGTGAAACAACCGAGAATTGTCAATCGCTCTACGCCACTGCTGCTTCAAGACAACGCTAGACCACACACGGCCCAACAGACGGCAACCAAATTAGAGGAGCTTCAATTGGAATGTCTAAGACATCCACCGTACTCTCCGTACCTTGCTCCAACAGATTACGTTACGTAGAGTACGTTTTTTATAAATTTGGATAACTTCTTGCAAGGAAAAAAATTCAATTCTGATGAGGCAGTCCAAACAGCTTTCTAAGATTTCATTGATTCCCGTCCAAATGTTTTTTTTTGTAAAGGGATCAATGAATTACCTATAAGATGGCAAAAGTGTATAGATAGCAATGGTACATACTTTGATTAATAAAATGTAAGTTGAAAAGCCTTGTATCAGATATATGTTCGTATTCTATCAAGAGATTCAATAACATTTGCTCTATCAAAGACCAGGAAAGATCGGGGCAGCCACTTGCTGTTAGAACTACAAAAGATGTTAATGCTGTTAAAGCCAGAATTTGCATGAACTCCATTAGGAAGCAAAAAAATCTTATTGCAAGAAATGAAGAGTACCGATAGGACTCTGTCGCGTAATATAAAGCAATAACTGTAGCCTAGTGCTCGTTAATATATAGGATGTGCCCTAAAACAATCTTTATGATTAAAGATACCGTATAGATCAAAACGCCTACTGTCGCAATACGCGGGTGAAAAGCACAGAAATAACCTTTTTACTGATGAAATAAATTCACGATTGAAGAACACTACAATAAGCAACATTTTAAAATGTACGCTCACAGTTCTAAAGAATTTGCTCAAGTGGTCGGAAAGGTCCAACGTAGTCATCATCCTGCGTCAGCGATGGTTTAGTGGGGCGTTTCTCATCAAGGAGTCATAAAACTATTAAATTTGTGAAAAAAGAGTGAAAACTTCGGCCAATATGTATCAGATTCAGTTTTGGATCATGTTGTTAAACCGCTCAGCAATACACCTTTTACAAATATACCTTGGACTTCTCAGCAGGAATTGAGTTCAGATTTGCACCTGGTCACAAGGTACAACTACCCAAGTCTGACTGGAAACCAACTTTACGGACTTTATAAGTGCGGAACACTGGCCCTCACCTAGCCCAGACCTTAACCCTTGAGACTCAATTTATGGTCAGTTTTAGAGGACATGGCCTGCTCTAAAAGACAGGGTGACATTGAGACTCTTGAAAAGTCTTAGAAGGAAGCAGAGGCGAAATTTATCTTGTAAACAACGCGTAAATCTACTTTAATAAGTATGTAGATATAAATTTTAATAAGATTACATTACTTGATTTCTAAAAAAATTCATTTTCACTTGTAACAGAACTTATGGCTGCACTAGGTAGATATGACAGGGGTCATATCTAGATACCTAGTACATATTTATTATTTAATATAATATATATATAGACTATTTAATATAATATATAGACTATAAAGTAACATTGTATTATGGTTTATATTTTTCTACCTACTTTCCATATTGTTGTTGTTGTTGTTTAAATTGCGTAAATTACTTACAGTAGAGTCCGTTTATAATGACATCGAAAGGAATTGACAAACACGTCATAATAAGCGGACGTCATACAAAGCGTTTTGTGATGTCGTTGAGATGACATTTTTTTCACAGTAACAAACGAAAAACAATGCGTGACCTTCAAGCGTCAATTACTCACTGAGATTCAAAACAAAAACGAGGCACGTGCCGAACGTCGTCGGGAATCAACGAACATTACCGGAGGTGTAAAGAATCATGTCGATCATTATAACCGGGCATAATTTATTAAAAATGGGTCATAATAAGCGACATGTCACTGTAAGGGAAGTCATTATATCCGATTATTTATAAAGAATTTTATATGAAAACCAAACTTCGTAGTGTAATTACTTCATAATAACCGGTTGGTCAATATAGGCGAAGTCATAATAAACGGATTCTACTGTATTTTATTATAATTCGATGAAGAGTTAATGTTATGTTAACTATTCGAAATCTGCGTTTTGTTGACAGTTAAACACGTTTGTCTGCAGATAAAAAGCTGTCGTGTATTATTAAATGTATTAAAATACTACATCTTAAACAGCATGCAGTCTGGAACTGGTTAACATTGTCTGTGGTTGTAAAAATGGTTAAAATAATATTGGCTTTAGTTTTTGTGTATCTCCCAGGTCTGTATTTTTAACACTGTTATGATAGTATAGTCGAAAGTTTGATTGTGTGTGTTTATGTGTCCGTGTGTTTAGAAGTAAAGGTTACTTCACGAGCTTATTGAGCTAAACCAGTTTTGAAAAAAAATGTATAGGTACAGCGTTTAAATGAACAGTCACTATAACTTTGAGATTCGGTTAAACTACCTTTCCTTATTTTGGAATTGTATTTTTAATTATTTATTTTTTTGTCGAAATAAGGGAATAACGAAAAAATAAAAAAAAATATTTAAATACATTACAAAAATACAAGACTGAGAAAAGGTAGTATAATCATATCCGAAAGTTATAGTGACTGTTCCTTTTACACCCGTTATACAGGAATGTGATACCCAGGATTAACGTATAATTGTAAATTAATAGTTATGTAGATAAGTCATCTCTCTCTTACCTAGTATAGTAAAAGTTAGTTTAATAATGTTAAGCACTTCATATTATTAATTTTAAGGCAATTTTTTATTACCCATTTGTTTATTTTCATTTAGGTACAAGGTTTTTTTTTTTACAGATGTAACATATTCTATTAAAACAATTTTACAAGATATAGAGGAATATAAGGTACAACTTTTTAAGGTAATAAAAGAAATAATTACTAGTTTAAACGTTTTTACGGTTCCGTACCCGGGTTAAGATATAAGATGTCTGTCTAGACATTTTTTCTCAGGAACGCTCGGAGGTCAAGTTGAAATTCATGTATAAAATATAACTGATCGAATGTACTGTTGGTTCTTGATGGAAATTCATGTTCACAATAATAACTCACAAATTTTTTACACTTTTCTTATAATCAATAATTTAATTGAAACCGGTCGTGCTGTTGTGAAAACCTTATTAAAACGTAATAAATAATAAAAAAGTGTAAAAAAGTTGTGTGTAATATAAAATACTCAGAGTCAGCGTAATCAAAAGTTGCCTTTTATGCTTTAATATTTTTTAACATTTGCAATGGAATAAAAATATACAGAGCACTTCCTGTAAGCTTAGAATCTAGAATTTTTATACAAAGCAATGCCATGTAGCACACATAAAGAAAAAAATGCGAAAACCCAATTTTTACCTACTCAGTTCTTTCCTGATAAGTCGGATCAAAAAGAACTTGTATAACAGGTAACGAAAATATATTTAATAATTGTATACTATACACATATTTAAGATTTTTATTATATTATTACACAAATTTAAAACACATCCATGACTCAGAAACACAGAAAATATTTTGTTCCTTCGGCGGGACCTGAACCCGGGGTCTCACGCTAAGCGCGTTGGTGGTCTGCGCTACCAGAGGTCGTCAAATATTTTCCTCGTGAACGTTTAGAGGTATTAAATCGAAATTTATTTTAAATATTCAATGTCCATAATACCTTTAAACAGTAAGAAATCAAAATTCAATGTCAACGATTTACTTAATATACCTGCAAGTTTGTACGGATTCCTTGGTATGTCTGTTGCTTATTACTAACTGGTTAACTGTGGGTTTGTATTTATTTGCAGAATTACACTAATAAATTATGGACGATCAAAGATTTTAAGAATCATAAAAACGACAAGCCGTGCGATCCGTACGTGTTACTCGTACCAGATGTTTCAAAGTTAAAAACTACTAGTGAAATTAGTAAGTATATTAATTATTTCTGTTTCTTTTTAATTATCATCATCGTCATTATCATAAATATCATCATCCTAATCATCATCATCATCAGCATCGTCGTCATCATCAAAATCATCATCATCATCATAAAATGAGTGATAATACTTTAGGGTGAAAATGTGCCTCCTATGTAGAGTATTCTGTGAAAATATTAGGGCTGAAAGACTCACTTTTGACTTTTTATGTTTCTATGAGAAATGCCCTAACATCATAAATTTGCCCATACAATAAGTCAAAAAAGTACCTCTTTCAGTGCTGCTATTTTCACAGTAAACTCCCTGTATGGTTCCCGTATATAACGGGAACCATACGCACCCTACTATCACTTATTTTTATACCTATTATTACAGCTAGTATGTAGGGCATTTCACGTCATGCGGACCAAAAAAAGGAAGTCAGATCTTGAATATTGTACATAATTGATCAATTGCACTTTAATAGGACCTGAATAAATTTACGTCCTTGTTTTCCTTTTTTTACGCCTAGTTACGAATTTAGGGAGACTCGATTAGTTAGTTTAGAAGATACATGCACTAAATTACGTAGAAGAGAAGGCGATGTCGCGCAGTATGGGCGTTCCTTTATTATATTATCCCTCTACCTCGGGGCCCAAACTGCACTGCAGCAACTGGGACTTTCATTAAACTTCACGTATCGCAACAGATTTTCTAGGGACTGTTGCGTTGCGTGTGGGAATGAGTATCAGTTGGCCCCTTCCTGTCTTTTTATTCCCTGTCCCACAATTCCTCACCCTCTGTGACCTTTCTCCTTCCCTTTCCTTCCCCACCCCTTATGCTCTATTTTTGTGATGGCGACGAGTGATACAAATAAAATACCCCAGGAGGATACCAGTCTCTTAGATACTGGAGAATCCCTCCCTGAGCGAGAGCGAGAGATGCTATCATCTCGCTGTGGCTCAGGCTGCCCATCGTATTCTGGGGGAGCACATCGAGCGTCGTTTATCACACCTGCTGGGTGCAAACTGAGCCCAATCACGAGTAAGTCCCCCTCCACTTTAACAGTGGATTTTTCTAACATCAGGGGACTTCACTCGAACTTAAATGCTGTCCACCACCATCTCGAGACGGAAAGGCCGGATTTGCTTTTCCTGACGGAGACGCAGATTTCCTCCCCGACGGACTCTTCATATCTAAAGTACCCGGCCTATAGCCTGGAGCACTTTTTTGTGCCACTCGCCGGCGTGTGTGTGTACGTCAGGGAGGGAATTTGTCACCGTAGGCTCAGCAGTCTTGAAGGCAGAGACCTGTCGATCCTTTGGGTGCGCGTCGATTGTGAGGATCACATTCGCGTCTACGCGTGTCTTTACAGGTCTCATAGCGGAAATCCGGAAATTGACCGGCTCTTCGAGCACCTGCAGGTGTCCACAGACAGAATACTTGAGCAGATTCCTACCGCAGAAATTGTGGTTTTGGGCGACTTTAATGCCCACCACTCTGATTGGCTTGGGTCAACACGTACTGACCATGCGGGAAGGTCTGCTCACGATTTTGCCATTGCCAATGGTTTGACGCAGATGGTACCTTCTCCCACACGTGTGCCGGATGTGGAAGACCATTCACCTTCCTTACTGGACCTTCTGCTGACCTCTCGCCCCGAACCCACTCGGGTATGGGTCGATGCCCCTCTCGGTTCATCGGACCACTGCCTAGTTCGGAGCGTGGTGCCTCTAACCGTCTCGTCGCAACCACTTCTATGTGGTAGACGACGTGTTTGGCACTACAGGTCAGCAGACTAGGACGGGATGTGCTCTTTCTTTGCATCCTACCCATGGGGGCAGATTTGCTTCAAGTCAGAGGATCCAAGCACCTGCGCTGATTTGGTTGCCGGCGTCGTGCTGCAGGGCATGGAATTGTTTGTTCCTAACTCAGCGGTGCCCGTCGGTGGCAGGTCTCGGCCCTGGTTTGGTGGGTCCTGCCGTGACGCACATCGTCGCAAGCGGGAATGCTACCAAGCTTGGGCTAGGGCAAAGGCCGCTAATGATGTAAACTCTGACTCACCCAAAAAGAAGTACAACTCTGCTTCCAGGTTCTTTAAGAGGCAAATTGCATTGGGAAAATCGAATTACGTTGGGAGAATTGGCGAGAGACTGGCACGCCTGCCATCTGGCTCACGTGCGGTTCTGGTCTCTCGCCAAGGCTGTCCAGGGTAATTTCTGTCGGTCGACACTTCCACCATTGCGCGGGGGGGACTGTTCATTGGCCTATTCCGCAAGGGAGAAAGCCGATCTTCTTCGCTCTATATGTATATATAATAATTTTAGTAGGACGAAGAGGAAAACTAAACAAAATGCAAATGTCAGAATTATTAGAATGTTTATTTGCTGTTAAAAATATTACAGACATTGTATTGTTTACTTTTCCTTATATAAAAATGTTGCCACAAAGTAGTAATAAAGAAAATTTAAAAAGACATGAATTGAATAGCCAATTGTATAGTGCTATTAACAATAATTGTATAGTTTTAAATGACACACAAAACCAAAAATGTCAGGTTGTAGATATAAATAATTTAAGTTTTAAACTATGTAGTATGAGCATAGGTAAATATTCTTTATCTAATTTCTGTAAAAGACATATAGCTAGATTGCTATTAAACTTTTTATATGCGTCACCAGCCAAGGATTTGGCTTCTTTGACTCCTGCTTTTATTGAGCAGAATACTAATGATAGTAGAAACGATTTGGAACATGTTCCAAGTAATTATTTAAATTAGATAATAAGACAATGGAGGATGTCTCTTGCAGGAATAAGTTAAGTTTACATGTAGAAAATCCTACCAAAAACTAGAATAGAATTTGAATTTAATATTGACATTATTTGTATATCTGAACACTGGTTCAGACAACATGAACTCATTTTCAATTTCAATGATCACCAGATAGCAAGCTCTTTCAGTAGAGATAAAGCCATTAGATGCGGCTCTTTAATTGTAATTAGAAAAAACCTAAAATTTAAGGAACGTAAAGACATTACGAGTCTATCAACTGAACGAGTGATTGAAGTAGCCTGCATAGAGTTGAGTCAACTTATTGTTGTATGTGTATACAGGCCTCCATTAGGGTTATATGATTCCTTTTAACAAATCATGGAACAAGTTTTAACAAGAATATGTGGATCTAATAAAAAAGTTATTGTATGTGGTGATTTTAACATTAATTTATTAGACATAAACTCCTCCACCACAATTAGATTCACATCTTTGTTAAAATCTTATAGTCTTTTTAATCTGTTTCATGAGCCGACAAGAGTGTGTGACACCACGGCAACTTGTATTGATAATATTTTTACTAATTTTACTCCATGTAAAAAGGAAATAATTAATAAGCTTAGCTCTGATCACTATGGACAGTTAGCTTCTTTTAATATTAAATTTGATAGTAACACTATGGAAAAGCTTGTGTTTATTCCTGTGAATACAAAACGCATTGAGAAATTTAGAAGTAAATTAAGCTCAAGTATTCAATGGGATTGGTCAAATAGCTCAGATGAAGCATTTAATAAATTATTTAAGATAATAAAGACCCAATTTAACTCAGTATTTACTTCTAAAACGGTTAAAACTAATAATAAAAAAGGAGCTTTATTGAATGGGCAACAGAAGGAATTAAAATAAGTGGGCAACGATTATATGAATTGTATGATGAAAAACATATTAATAACAGTGAAACATTTAAAACATGTGTAAAAAATTATTCAAAAACTTTTAAAAAAGTATGCAAAGTTGCTAAAGCTATTTATGTAAAGAATAAAATTAAAAATTCTAAAAATAAAATTAAATCTACATGGAAGGTAATTGCTGGTGAGACTGGAAACGTCACCTGCCGCAACTCAGATTTTGAACTTTTTCATGAAAATAAAAAGATTACGAATGAACTAGAAGTTGCGACGGTTTTCGAAAAGTTTTTTGCTGACATTCCGGTTTCAACTACAAAACATTTAAATTCCTCACCTATAGCAGCTGAAAAACTACTCAGAGATAATGTAAAGGAATGTGATGTCAATTTTAAATTTAAAGAAATCGATTCCAGAGATATTATAACCGCGTTTAAGATGTTGAATATTAAAAACACTGCTGATCTCTGGGGCATGTCTACAAGAATTATGAAATCAATAATTGACATCGTAGCTCCTTATCTAGCCATGATTTTCAATGATTGTATAAAATGTGGTGTTTTTCCTGATTTAATGAAGCACAGCAAAGTTATACCCCTGTTTAAAGCGGGAAATAAATCTGATCCATCTAATTACAGACCTATATCGATTCTACCGACTTTTAGTAAAATATTTGAAAAAATTATCTTAAAACAGTTGTTATTACACTTTAATTTAAACAATTTATTACATAATAATCAATACGGTTTTACTAAGGGTCGATCAACGACGGATGCTGGTCTTCTTTGTAGTATACAATTTATATATATTATATATCTAGCAATATCCCGCGAAACAATTATAACCACAACCTGCAAGCAGATGAGTGAGTGTACGCATAGGCATGCGTTTGATGCACCTCCCTCCTCCCACACTGCTTATGCGTACACTCGCAAGCAAAAAACATGAAAACACCACCACCACACAAGCAATAATGTTAACACGATCGTGCAAAGTCCCACCACCATGCAGGTTGCAAAACTCGACGCGCGTTTCGCTCCGACCCCGGAGCATCCTCAGGATGTTGACTCTGCGAACAATGTTCGTTAAGTGATGCCGCCCGCCAAAACACCGCCTTATATTCCCTACAGCTACTACCCCTACCAACTAGTACCCCCACCAAACAAGTTAATAAGAGGTGACGAAGTAAGGTTAGTTTGGTCATTCAACAATGCAATTCTATTGTTGTTCTTTACTTTAATTATTTCTAACTGTTCCAACACGCTCAGTCGAAAGCCTTTATCACATTTATGTAATATCTTATAGGAATGACCATCTGGTATATTGTGACTACTATCTAAAAGATGTTTGGCAAAATGTGATTTATCATGATGACCATTTCTATAAGCCGCGATATGTTCTTTATACCGAGTCTCAAAGTTACGTCCAGTCTGACCTACGTATACACTGTCGCATTCAGGACAATCGATTCTGTATACACCTGATTGATACTTTAAATCAATCCGGTCTTTATTATTACATAATTGATTTTTTAAAGTATTATTCGTCCTAAATGCGACATGCATATCGTTATTTTTCATTATTTTGGATAAACGTGCAGATACCTCACCCATGTAGGTCAAACTGGACTTATATCTAACTACTTCCTTATCAGAGGTCCCTGCGTACAAAAACTTAACCAATTCCTTTTTATTTTTAATATTTAACATATTATCAATTATTTTGGGATTGTACCCATTCGCCTCAGCAATTTGATAAATTATGTTTAACTCTTTTTGGTAATTTACTCTACTAAGAGGAACAGAAACTAATCTGTGAATATAACTATGAAAGGCCGCGTGTTTGTGTTGCCAAGGATGACATGAGGATGCATGAATAGTAGTATTAGTATACGTCGGTTTGCGAAAGATCCCAAAACTGTGTTTACTATCAACTCTAGTGATAGATAAATCTAGAAAATTGAGAGTATTATTATCTTCACATTCTAGTGTGAATTTTATTTTAATATGTTTTTTATTAAGATTTTTAAGAAATACGTCCAGTTGTCTCTGTGTACCCGTCCAACAAAGTATGCAGTCATCTACATATCTATAGTAATATAAAATGCTCTTATTATTAACAATATTTCTCTGTTCAAAATCGTCCATAAATATTTCAGCCAGCAAAGGACTGTGAGCCCATTGCTAGACCGTCTTGTTGAACAAAGAACTGATTGTTAAATCTAAAGTAGTTTTGTTCCATGCAGACTTTAGTAAGGGAAAGCAATTCATCACCTTCACCAGGAGGTAAACGTTGTTCCAATGCATTACCCAAAATACCCAACGTTTCCTCACACGGGATATTAGTGAATAAACTATCTACATCAAGCGAGACTAATTTGCAACGGGGTGGCAAAGTCACATTTTTAATATGATCTACTAATTGTAAGCTATTTTTTATAGCATAAGGTGGTCTAAATGAAAGCTTTTGCTTAATAATGTAATTAAGTGACTTTGCTAACTCGTATGCTGGTGCACCTATGTATGAGACAACTGGACGCATAGGAATATCAGTTTTGTGAATCTTTGGCAAGCCGTAAAGTGATGGCGCGCGAGGATTCATTGGAATAAGTTTCCTCTTTGCTGATTCGGTTTGGAAAAAGTGTGAATTTTTGTTTATGGCTAATTTAACCTTAGCCACAAACTTATTTGTTGGGTCAGAAGATGCCCTTAGAAATTGGTCACAACGAATCACGTTATTAACTTTCTCCGAGTAATCGTCGCGCCTCATCACCACTATTGTGTTACCCTTATCCGCTTTAGATACAACCAAGTCATTATTAGTTATTGTTTGTTTTAATGACTTCAAAGCAACTTCTTCAGGGTTTATCGAAAAACCGGAAGGAGTACCCTTGATTTCATTAGCTAGTAGACCCTTAACCATATTGTCCTTCTTATTAATCAAAACTGCCATTTCCGAATCTACCGCAAGCATTTTGTAGAAATAAATAGTGGTAGGCTTTTCAATAAACTGGTTTATTAATATATAAAGAATTAACAATTTGTTACAAAAGATGCAAACGCGGCGTTTTGTGAGAGACAACGACAATTACAACAGGGCGCCCTCAGGCGGGAAGTGATGACAACTTTTTTTTTTTTGCTTCATTGACAGGGACTGGGAGTTTGTCTACTTTTAGCCAATTCAACATCCTCCCTTAGGCATACTCCCATCATAGATGAACAGAATTGCAGCTTCTGTTGCGACGTAGCCTTTGTTAGAGTATCCGCAACATTTCGCTCCGTTTGAATGTATCTGACTTCAATAGATTTTGTAAGTATTTTCTCACGAACATAATGATGCCTCACATCTATGTGTTTTGTTCTGGAGTGATAACCGTCAGCACCTGAAAGTTTAATACAACTTTGATTGTCATTATAAATTATGAGGGGTTCACTCTTCAGATGTGGCCATATATCTTCCTGAAATTGTTTTAGCCACATAGCCTCTTGTACACAAGCTGATAGAGACATGTACTCTGCTTCTGTGGTTGATAGAGCCACAGTAGGTTGACGTCTGGAATTCCATGTCATTGATCCTCCCTGAAACAAGAATATATAGCCAGTGCATGACCGTCTATCTTCCTGCGCATTGGCCCAATCAGCGTCACAGTAGCCATGAGTCAAATTCTCTTCGGGATTCCTCTTATATGAAAGTCTATAATCTTGTGTGCCCTTAAGGTATCTCAAGACTCTCTTCAATGCTTGCCAATGTTGCATCTCTGGTTTATTATTAAACTTACTCAATAAGTTTACAACAAAACATATGTCTGGTCTTGTAACTTGGGAAATATATAAAAGACATCCAATCACCTCTTGATAAGGAATGTCATGTAAGATTTTATTTACATCAGTATTCTCTTGTAATTTCAAATTAACTTCTAGGGGTAATTTTGCCGGTTTGCAATCTAACATTCCGAATTTATGTAAAACTTCTTGAATGTATTTTCTTTGATCTAAATAAATTATTCCCCTTTTTCTATCTCTTTCCACATTTATCCCAATGCAGTAATGTAGCTCTCCCAGATCCTTCATTTCAAATGTTTTTTTTAATTCTTTCTTTATGTAATCCTTTGAAACTTCATTATTTGTAAATAAAATCAAATCGTCCACATAAATGGCTACAAATAACATATTGTCCTTATCAACAATATTATGATAAATGCAAGGATCCAATTTAGATTGTTTAAGGCCCATGCCTTTCAATGTGGAGTCTAATTTCTTATTCCATTGGCGACTTGCCTGTTTTAGACCATATAATGACTTTTTTAATAAACACACTTGCTCTCCTTCCTCGTAAAGTGGGGGTTGTTTCATGTATATTTCCTCCTCTATGTCCCCTTGTAGGAAAGCAGAAACAGCATCCATTTGAAAAATGTCCAGGTCATATTTTACTGCTAAGGCCAATAAATACCGTAGAGATGAAAATCTTACCACAGGTGAAAAAACTTCATTATAGTCTATGCCAAATCTTTGTGAACATCCTTTTATAACCAACCGTGCTTTATATTTGACTATTTCACCCTTTTCATTTGTTTTGGTTTTGAACACCCACTTGCAGGGAATGGCATGCTTGTCACGTGGTAAGGTAGTCAGTTGCCATGTATTATTGTCCTTCAACGACTTGTATTCCTCATCCATAGCAGCTTTCCATTTCTGTGCATTGGTGCTGGACAGGGCTTCTTCTACAGTTTGTGGATCGGTAAACCGTGCCATATATAGAAAATTATTATTATTTTCACAGTTATTTCTCCGGGGGCGAGGTCTCAATGTGATGTTTCTCGTAAAAATGTCATTATTGTCAGGCTCATCACTTGTATTCGGATGATAAGTCTCATCACTGTTATCTCTATTCATGACACAACTGTCAAATGAATTATCTGAGCTGTGAGTAACATTTATGGAATCCTCATTGTCTTGTTCACAGTTGTTTTGCTCCAAGGTATTATTTTGAGGACTAAGAGGTATTGAAACAAATTGAGGCGATATTACAGACTCCAATTTTTCCTTAGAATTTTCAATAAAAATCACATCTCTGCTAATTATAGTTTGTCTACTTTTGGGATCATATAGACGGTATCCCTTTGTATTCTCACAATAGCCAGTAAAAACTAATTGTCGTGATTTTCGATCCCATTTCAAACGATTTTGTTTTGGGATGTGTACCATCGCCCTGGAGCCAAAAACTTTCAAATGTGACATATTCGGTTTTTTACCGGACCATTTTTCATACGGTGTTACCTCATCAAGCACTCTTGTTGGTGACCGATTGACTAAATAAGCTGCAGTTGCCACCGCCTCAGCCCAGTACCTCTTATCAAGGTTTGCATCAAACAACATTGCCTTAGCTCGCTCCACCAGGATCCTATTTCTTCGTTCTGCTAGACCATTTTGCTCCGGAGTGTATGGAGTTGTTGTCTGATGCTTGATCCCAGAATCTGCTAAGAATTTTAAAAATGTATTATTGCAATATTCTTTTCCATTGTCTGTTCTAAGTATTTTTATTTTCATACTTGTTTCATTTTCAACTTCATTTTTAAATCTCTCAAACACTGACTTTATATCCAACTTATTCTTTAAGAAATAAACATAAATTTTTCTTGAATAATCATCTATGAATGTTATGAAGTATTTTGCCCCTCCGGCAGATACAGTCTCCATCGGACCACATAGATCGGAATGTATTATTTCTAACAAACCTTTAGCTCTAGAACCTGAGTGTGGAAACGGAAGTCGAGTTTGTTTTCCTTCACAGCACGGAATACAAATAGTATTTTCACTGCCTCTTGTTATTTTTACACCTACAGTACATTTTTCTAACTTTTTGACATCTGTCATATTTAAATGAGCCATTCTCCTATGCCAGGTATCAATATCAGCATTGCTTTCACGAGTAAGGAGTGCACATGCATTATGAGTGCCTTTATTCAGTATATACATGTTGTTTGATAGTTTTGCCATAGCAATAAGTTCATTCTTTGAATTGAATATAAGGCAGCTAGTGTCAGTAAACTGTACTTTACAACCATTTTTTGTTAACTGGCTGACTGATAATAAATTCGCACTAAGTTCAGGAATAAGTAAGACATTTCTCACCTGAATTTGATGTGTCCTATTTCCAATAATAGTTTTGATATTTACATTACCCATCTGCTGTACAGTTACCGAGTCATTATTGGCCACCATTATCTTTTTGATCGGAGGTGGTTGCAAATCATAAATCCAATCCGCATTCCTGGTCATATGCATTGTTGCTCCCGAATCTATATACCAATCATCACTATTTAATTTGCTAGAAGCTGAAAAAATGGCTGAAAAAACATTATTATTAGTGTTTTTCTTAAATGAGCACTGGGACTTAAAATGCCCATATTTATTGCAATTGAAGCATCTAGGTCCTTTTCCTTTAGGCTTAGGCTGGCTATTTTGTTTGTTGTTCTTGTACTTTGTGTAAAAAACGGACGAAGATTCTGATACTTTAACCTCTTGTAACAGTTTAGTCTTTATGAAGTCTGATGAAATGTTCACTCCGGAGCTCTCTATACCCATGATCATTGGTTTATATTGGTCTGGCAGACCTGCTAGCATTAGAGTGCCAAGCCATTCATCGTCTACTCTGAAACCAATATTCCTTAATTTGTGTGCTGTACTCATTATCTTAGTGACATATTCCTCAATATTTGCACAATTATCTAATGATGTGTTGATTAGATCTTTCAGTAGCCCTACTTTCCTCGATAGGCCGGAGTCTTCAAAAACCTTGCGTAGCTGCTCCCATACTTCTCGAGCCGTCTTAGCATTCTCAATATGAACATAATTCACGGGGTCAACCAGCAATATAATTTTCGACTTTGCCTTTACATCCTTTTTTGTATCTACTGATTCGGTACTCGGATCAACACATTCCCACAGCTCCTCGTGCTCCAAATACGTTCTAACGGCGAATCTCCACGTATTGTAATTGTCTCTTCCCGACAATTTTTCAATTTGGAGGTTATTCGATGCCATGCCGCGTGCCGGTTTTTGAACTCGGAATTGTTTTTCTTTTAAAATATACTTCAATAACAAAAAACAACAGCCCACCAACCACGCTCTGCTACCATGTAGAAATAAATAGTGGTAGGCTTTTCAATAAACTGGTTTATTAATATATAAAGAATTAACAATTTGTTACAAAAGATGCAAACGCGGCGTTTTGTGAGAGACAACGACAATTACAACAGGGCGCCCTCAGGCGGGAAGTGATGACAAGTTTTTTTTTTTTGCTTCATTGACAGGGACTGGGAGTTTGTCTACTTTTAGCCAATTCAACACATTTCCAAGGCATTTTGATTAATCTTAGGAGAAATATTATATTTAAGACCCTTTTCCAGAAGTGTCATCTCATCCTTGGCAAACTGGACATTGGTTAAGTTTTTGACGCGAGGGTGGACTTAACCAATGTCCAGTTTGCCAAGGATGAGATGACACTTCTGGAAAAGGGTCTTAAATATAATATTTCTCCTAAGATTCGGAAATGGCAGTTTTGATTAATAAGAAGGACAATATGGTTAAGGGTCTACTAGCTAATGAAATCAAGGGTACTCCTTCCGGTTTTTCGATAAACCCTGAAGAAGTTGCTTTGAAGTCATTAAAACAAACAATAACTAATAATGACTTGGTTGTATCTAAAGCGGATAAGGGTAACACAATAGTGGTGATGAGGCGCGACGATTACTCGGAGAAAGTTAATAACGTGATTCGTTGTGACCAATTTCTAAGGGCATCTTCTGACCCAACAAATAAGTTTGTGGCTAAGGTTAAATTAGCCATAAACAAAAATTCACACTTTTTCCAAACCGAATCAGCAAAGAGGAAACTTATTCCAATGAATCCTCGCGCGCCATCACTTTACGGCTTGCCAAAGATTCACAAAACTGATATTCCTATGCGTCCAGTTGTCTCATACATAGGTGCACCAGCATACGAGTTAGCAAAGTCACTTAATTACATTATTAAGCAAAAGCTTTCATTTAGACCACCTTATGCTATAAAAAATAGCTTACAATTAGTAGATCATATTAAAAATGTGACTTTGCCACCCCGTTGCAAATTAGTCTCGCTTGATGTAGATAGTTTATTCACTAATATCCCGTGTGAGGAAACGTTGGGTATTTTGGGTAATGCATTGGAACAACGTTTACCTCCTGGTGAAGGTGATGAATTGCTTTCCCTTACTAAAGTCTGCATGGAACAAAACTACTTTAGATTTAACAATCAGTTCTTTGTTCAACAAGACGGTCTAGCAATGGGCTCACCACTGAGTCCTTTGCTGGCTGAAATATTTATGGACGATTTTGAACAGAGAAATATTGTTAATAATAAGAGCATTTTATATTACTATAGATATGTAGATGACTGCATACTTTGTTGGACGGGTACACAGAGACAACTGGACGTATTTCTTAAAAATCTTAATAAAAAACATATTAAAATAAAATTCACACTAGAATGTGAAGATAATAATACTCTCAATTTTCTAGATTTATCTATCACTAGAGTTGATAATAAACACAGTTTTGGGATCTTTCGCAAACCGACGTATACTAATACTACTATTCATGCATCCTCATGTCATCCTTGGCAACACAAACACGCGGCCTTTCATAGTTATATTCACAGATTAGTTTCTGTTCCTCTTAGTAGAGTAAATTACCAAAAAGAGTTAAACATAATTTATCAAATTGCTGAGGCGAATGGGTACAATCCCAAAATAATTGATAATATGTTAAATATTAAAAATAAAAAGGAATTGGTTAAGTTTTTGTACGCAGGGACCTCTGATAAGGAAGTAGTTAGATATAAGTCCAGTTTGACCTACATGGGTGAGGTATCTGCACGTTTATCCAAAATAATGAAAAATAACGATATGCATGTCGCATTTAGGACGAATAATACTTTAAAAAATCAATTATGTAATAATAAAGACCGGATTGATTTAAAGTATCAATCAGGTGTATACAGAATCGATTGTCCTGAATGCGACAGTGTATACGTAGGTCAGACTGGACGTAACTTTGAGACTCGGTATAAAGAACATATCGCGGCTTATAGAAATGGTCATCATGATAAATCACATTTTGCCAAACATCTTTTAGATAGTAGTCACAATATACCAGATGGTCATTCCTATAAGATATTACATAAATGTGATAAAGGCTTTCGACTGAGCGTGTTGGAACAGTTAGAAATAATTAAAGTAAAGAACAACAATAGAATTGCATTGTTGAATGACCAAACTAACCTTACTTCGTCACCTCTTATTAACTTGTTTGGTGGGGGTACTAGTTGGTAGGGGTAGTAGCTGTAGGGAATATAAGGCGGTGTTTTGGCGGGCGGCATCACTTAACGAACATTGTTCGCAGAGTCAACATCCTGAGGATGCTCCGGGGTCGGAGCGAAACGCGCGTCGAGTTTTGCAACCTGCATGGTGGTGGGACTTTGCACGATCGTGTTAACATTATTGCTTGTGTGGTGGTGGTGTTTTCATGTTTTTTGCTTGCGAGTGTACGCATAAGCAGTGTGGGAGGAGGGAGGTGCATCAAACGCATGCCTATGCGTACACTCACTCATCTGCTTGCAGGTTGTGGTTATAATTGTTTCGCGGGATATTGCTAGATATATAATATATATAAATTGTATGCTATGGATTTCCGCAAAGTAACGCCTGATTCCATTAACTTCTTTGTAGTGTTTTTGATGCTTGGGAGGGATCGCAGAATGCATTGGGTGTATTTTGCGACCTCTTCAAGGCCTTTGATTGTGTGGAGCATGCTACATTGATCAGGAAATTACAACACTATGGCATAAAAGACTCGTCACTCAGCCTTTGAATTCTTACCTTAAAAATAGGATTCAAAAGGTGGAGGTAAATGGAAAAAGGTCCACAGGGACCAAAATAGAATTAGGGGTCCCCCAGGGATCCATATTAGGCCCCTTTCTTTTTCTCATCTATATAAATGACTTACCTTACTTAGTTAAGGAAAAACATGAGATAGTACTTTTTGCCGATGACACTTCACTAATTTTTAATGTGAAGCGACAGCAATCAAATTACGACGAGGTAAATAGTGCTCTCTCAAAAATAGTACATTGGTTTAATGTTAATAACCTACTTTTAAATTCTAATAAAACATAATGTTTGAAGTTTAGCTTGCCCAATGTGAGGCAAGTACAAACCAATATACTATTAAATGATGATAAAATGAACTTAGTGGACACCACTGTGTTTCTAGGTATAACATTAGATTGCAAATTACAGTGGGGTCCACACATTGCCAAGCTAGCAGATAAGCTCAGTTCTGCAGCATATGCAATCAGAAAAATTAGAGAAATTTCTGATGAAGACACGGCCCGACTAGTATATTTTAGTTATTTTCACAGTCGAATGTCTTACGACATCCTTTTATGGGGAAATGCAGCCGACATCAATACAATATTTGTGCTGCAGTAGTGAGCTATACGTTCCATTTACAAGATGTCGTCCTTTGAATCTCTGAGAGAAAAGTTTAAGGAAATAGGAATATTGACCGTCGCCTCTCAATACATTTTGGACAATATAATGTATGTCAGAAAGAACTTAAATAATTTTAAAACGAAAAGCGATAATCACTGTAGAAATACAAGAAATAAACACAAGTTAGATATACCTGTGATCAGGCTTAGCAAAGTAACCAAATCTCTCTCAAAGGCAACACACTGGCGTCGCTGGTGACCGTGGGCGGCGGTGAATCACTTACCATCAGGTGACCCGGTCATAAGATTAATGATTTTGTTAATGATAGCACACCCTCGGAATAAGGTGGCCACTTTCGAGGCTACTTTTATATAGCGTATATAATTTTGTAAATTGTAATTTATGTTAAGTTATAGCATCGTTATATATATTTTTAAAAAGAAACATTTTTCCCATCTTTTTGCTAAAAGGTGGCCCCGAGCGAGTTTCTTACGCCGGTTCTTCTCGCCGGGTTAGTCCCCGAACCGGTGGTAGGTCATCATGTAGGACAATTCCAAAAGTGTTAGTAACTAACCTATTTGGAAATAAAAGATTTTTCATTTTCATTTTCTATCTTTGCGGAAAACTCAACTCTTGACGACAGGGGGAACACTCCTCCTACCATCCCGAGGTGTGAAACCACAATGGCGGACGTCCGCTTCACACAGTGTGCTGTGCGGAAAGCACTATTCTCCCTGGATGTCAACAAGTCGAGTGGGCCTGATGGAGTATCTCCTATATATGTGCTGAAGGTGTGTGCTCCAGAGTTGGCACCGGTTTTAACGCACTTATTCAGACACTCTTATGTCCTCGGCGTTGTCCCACATTCATGGAAGACGGCTCTAGTACACCCGATCCCTAAAAAAGGCGACCGCTCAGATCCGTCCAACTACAGGCCTATCGCTATCACCTCCTTACTCTCCAAAATAATGGAATCCATAATCAACCGCCAGCTCATGGGCTACTTAGAAGAGCACTAGCTGATCAGCGACCGCCAATATGGCTTCCGCAAAGGCCGATCAGCTGGTGATCTTTTGGCTTTACTAACTCACCGTTGGGCGCAGGCGGTTGAGAGTAAGGGCGAGGCACTAGGCGTTAGTTTGGACATAGCGAAAGCCTTCGATCGGGTTTGGCATAAAGCCTTACTATCGAAGCTTCCTTCCTATGGACTTCCTGAGAGACTTTGTAGGTGGATAGGCAGTTTTCTTGCGGATCGGAGAGTTAAAGTCGTCGTAGACGGCTCGTGCTCGGACCCCCGGACCGTAAATGCTGGTGTTCCCCAAGGCTGCGTGTTATCCCCGACATTGTTCATTCTGCATATCAATGATTTGTTGCATACCAGTGGCATTCATTGCTTTGCGGATGACAGTACCGTAGATGCACTGTATTTTGGCCGCAGCAATATCTCTCGGGATCACGTCGATGAGTGTCGGAACAAACTTGTGTCTGAAATCGAATCATCCCTTGTGAAGATTTCCGATTGGGGAGGACTAAATCTAGTCCAATTTAATCCTTCTAAGACTCGAGTTTGCGCGTTCACCGCTAAAAAAGCCCCCTTTGTCGCATCGCCACTCTTCGGAAACACTCACCTTTGTGCCAAGCCAAAGATTGGCATTTTGGGCGTCGACATTTCGAGTGTTGTCCAGTTTGGCGGTCATTTGGAGAGCAAGGCCAAAATGGCATTCAAAAAACTCGGAGTACTCAACAGGGCCAAACAGTACTTCAAGTCGGCTCACCGCCTTAAACTGTATAAGGCGCAGGTGCGGCCTCACATGAAGTATTGTTGCCACCTTTGGGCCGGGGCTCCGGGTTATCAGTTATCTCCATTTGACCGAATCCAACGTAGGGCATCTCGGATTGTAGACGATCCTGAACTTGCCGATCGGCTAGATCCTTTGGCATTGCGTAGGGATCTATATTCCCTATGCATACTTTACAGAATTTACAATGGGGAGTGTTCCGAGGAGTTGTTCAATTTAATAGAAGCCGCTGATTTTCGCAACCGATCGTCTCGCCGAAACTATCATCCGCACCATCTGGATGGTTAGCGTTCCACTACAGTGCGTTTTAAAAACAGTTTTCTGCCACGCACAGTAAATCACTGGAATTCGTTGCCATCAGCGGTCTTCCCCAACAACTACGACATTGGGTTATTCAAGAAAAGAGCATATTCTTACCTGAAGGCTACAGGCAACGCACTGGCGTCGCTGGTGACCGTGGGCGGCGGTGAATCACTTACCATCAGGTGACCCGTCTTGCTCGTTTGCCTCTTACATGTTATAAAAAAAAAAAAACTCGCGAATGCATTATATCGAGTAATGACAGAAAATTTTAGAATGGTATCCTGTAGAGCCATCTGTGATCTACCAAAAACATCGCCAAACAAACAAAAACAACGTCGGGTATGTTCAAACACCATTTACAACTCGAAAAGGGTTAGCCGATATTTATGGTTTTTGTATATAATAATAGCAGAATAACTACCTAAAAAGTTGTAAATATTAATACAAATAAATAAATTAAATGAAAAAATAAACCAAATCAACTGAAGTATTATAAATTTTAAAAGAATAGTAGTAGAGGATGGGGCAAAAGTGGTTACTACGAATGTGGGTTGAGGTTCTGGCGCAACTCCCGTATAGTCAACATAAGGCTACGGCACTGGGCCCCGTTCTTGTGGATGCGCCGCAAGAGAAAGCCCCTCACCTTCCGCCTTACCCAGGTACTCACTGGACATGGGGGTTTCGGAGCGTACCTGTGTAAGGTTGCCAGGAGAGCCTACGCCAGTCTGTCATGAGTGCGGCGCTGCGGAGGACACGGCCCAGCACACCCTTGAGGTGTGCGATCGTTGGGCATGCATCGCCATGATCATAAGATCTGCCATAAGGCAGTGCTTGGGCGGGTCCTCTCGCTGTCAAGTATGGTTCGCAGCATGCTCGAGAGCGATGAGGCCTGGCAGGGACTCCTTTTGCGAATGTTCACTATTGTCATTTTAATGATTCTTTGATGGCGCATAAATAAGTAACTATGTATAAAAAAATAAAAATAAGGACGTATATTTATTCAGGTCCTATTGAAGTGCTCCAATTATGTACAATATCCATGATCTGACTTTTTTTTATCTACTTTACTTGAAATGATCCATATATTTCTTAGGGGTGCATGAAAATAAACTCGCCGATATCATAATAAATTATAAAATCATATTTTTTTTGCTTAGAATGTAAGGAATACATGTGGGATCTTAAAAACCTGCTCCTGCAAAAGTCACATGAGGACGGATGTGAGTATTCATACAATTTCTGTAAAATATATTTCGTCGCCGTAGTAAATAAAAAGGGACCAACCATAAGCTCAATAGTAGGTATAAGAAAAACTTTTGTTTCATGAGATCTCCATTTTTTCTTAATATTTTAAATTACTTAATAGAAAAAAAAATCTTGTCTAGGAAATTGTTTTTAACTGTAGTGTAGGCTACGCTCGAATTGCGGAGTATGCTGAGTTTCCACACATGGTAGGTACGCATTTGTTACAACGATTCATACAAATCATTTAGGAATTAAAATAATATATTTCATTATATGACTCAAAAACCCCAATTTTGACCTGTTTTATTTATTTCTTATATTTACATACATACATTTATTATACCTATGTGAAATAAATTAATAATGCCCTATTTCGGTAACGAGGGCCGGTTTCATTGAAACCATGCCAGCTACGAGGAGCTATTTTTATATTGCCCAAGTCTTTGTGCAATACACAGAATCACTCTATCTTTCTTCCCTCTCGTATTCCAATGGGACGGATAACCGATACGACTGGCGAGAGATGAAGCGCAGGTCTTTTTTACATGCCCATCCGACACATGGATTATCTGTCTTGTCATACAATCAGCTGATCAGTCTGCATTGTCCTAAACAAACTTGAAAACAACATTTTTTCATGTGTTCCAACTCGGAAATCGAACCCACAACCTCCGGGTCGATAGCTAGGCTCTAAACCACTAGACCACGGAGGCGTCAAATAAATTGTTACAATATTAAGCATGTTATTAAAGACATAAAATAATATGAAAACAGAGGAGCACTTTCATCTATCTACAAATATTGTGTATTGTTAATCAGGGAGCTGTAGGCTGGCGCTGTAAGGATACTGCCAAGGAATGGGTGTTCAAATGTGGCAGCAGCCTTATAAGTAAAAAGTTTTTTCTGACGGCTGCACATTGTACGAAGATACCTCCAAGATATGTAACAGACATTGTCAATACCGTACCTGAAGTAGTCAAGTTAGGCATTGAAAATATTTTAGATCCCACCAAAAACATTTTCATGTAAAAATGTTGCCAAGACGAGTAAACATAGCTTACCCTGTGAAAAAGTTATCAGATATCGTATAAAGCCAAGCTCTAAAGACTACAAGCCCTAAATCTACAAGCACCTTAATCAAAATCTATCAAAAAGTGGACAAATCTAATGTAGAACCAAAGTTCTTGATCTATGCGCCCTTACTTCCTTCAACTATTTAGCATCATCCAAAGCAAAGTTATGGGAGTTCAAAAAAACGACGAAACCTTTCGAGAAAAGGTAGGTAGTGCCCTTGCGCTTTGCTTGGCTCGTCTTGACGGGGGAGAAACTGAATCAGGTAGAAATTTTTACAGCTAGGTTTTTATATCATAATATTTTGCATGGCATTTTGCATGAAAAGTTTTTTTTTACATTGAATAGGTGTTATTAATCTATGAGAATAAATTATTTACTACAGTGTGTATTATTTACTATTTTACGATATTATCAGGTAAACCGGCTTTACATCTGCAAGCTGGTGAGGTTGAGATTCTAGATACTTCCACATGCAATGATATACTAAAACCCTTCCACAATCGCAACTGGAATGGTTTTTCTGACAAGCAAATGTGTGCTGGAAAACCAGGAGGTCGTGTTGATTTAAATCAGTGTGAGCAATTTGCTCGCGCGCGCCTCTCTGTGTAATAAAATGAGGCGCGCCTTCTCACGGGTTAATTTAGTATTATTATTATTTTATGCAAAAAAACCGTGGACATGAAAATTCTCATCAAAAGATTAAATTGATTAGAAACTGGATAATCTAGTATAATGTGTCGAAAAATACATCGCTAGTTATTTAAAATATTGAAAATGCATATTGATTTATTTTGTAAGCTGTCGATAATAATTTATGAGTTAATGTGACGCAAAATATTTATGTTTTTCCTACGTCTTCATTGGCTTGTCATGTCAAATACTTTTGCTTAAAGGTTAAAAAGCTATCGTGTAGCTATATATGTATATAAATGTATTAAAGTACTACCTCTTAAACAGCATGCAGTCTAGTAGTAGAAGTAGGTAACAGAGGTTGTGGCTGTGAAAAATGAATAAAATAATACTGTTTTTAGTTTTGGTGTATCTAGCAGGTAGGCATTTTTAATTAGTAAACGCTAAAATAATACAGTCCAAAATTGATTTGTGTATGCATGAGTCTTATGTTTGTACTTAGAACTTAAAATTAGCCTTCTTCAAGTGTATTTAAACTGCATCAATTTTATTAAAATTTGGTATGCACGAAACTGATTGAATAAGATTGTAACGACGTGCAGTAAAGTAAATCGTACCAAATAATCTCATAATTATTAGGTAATATTAATATCTATGGACACTTCACATCACGTAAATCTGGCCCCGTTCTAAGTGTCCGAAGAACTTATGTTACAGGTACCAGACAATGGAAATAATATATATTTAATACTTTTATACTATAGACATGTTTAAGATTTTAATTATATTATACTTATACAAATTTAATACTCATCCATGACCCAGGACATTAAAACTTTTTGTTCCCTCAGCGGGATTCGAACCCGCGACCTCCCGCTCGAGCACCAACGCGGTCAACCACTGCGCTACGGAGGTCGTGTCATCAAAGTAATAAGTAAAGAATGTTTAATTTTTTTTACAGAGGTTACATATTCTTTTAAAACAATTTTACAAGATTTGGAGGAACATAGAATAGAAATTGATAAGGTAAAAAATATTTTTCATTCTTTTTAGTAGGCATGTAGGTTTTTTTTGGTTACAACTCTGTGGATCAATATTAGTATGTGCTCATACACAAGGGTGTGTTTTTTGCAGAATTACACAAATAAATTGTGGTTGATACAAGAATATGAAAATCAAAAAAACGAAAACCCATGCGACCCGTACGTGTTACTCGTACCCGATGTTTCAAATTTAAAAACTACTAGTGAAATTAGTAAGTATGTTAATTGTTTAATCGCCTCCGTGGTTTAGTGGTTCAGAGCTTCGCTCTCGACCCGGCGGTCGTGGGTTCAATTCCCGCGTTGGAACAATAAAAATGTTGTTTTCAAGTTTGGTTAGGACAATGCAGGCTGATCACCTGATTGTCTGACAAGAAAGATGATCCATGCGCATGGGCATGTAAAAAGTCGGACCTGCGCCTGTTCTCTCGCCAGTCGTGTCGGTTTACCGTCCCACTGGGTTATGAGAGTAAAAGGAACAGACATTGCTTCTGTGTATTGCGCACACACCTGGGCACTATAAAATAACTCCTGCGTAGCTGGCCTGGTTTCAATGAAATCGGCTACCGACACCGAAATCGGTGAGGATAGTTTTAACGCTATTGACAACTATAGCAGCCATGTGACGGCGGTGACATTCCTGATCATATCGACGAACACTGTTTCAACCGGTCGCTTAGATTAGAATAAAATTTAAGCGACTGGATTGACAGTAGTAACCAATCTCAAAAACCCTTTAATATGATCTCAGGGATGCTCGAGGGATATGCAAGGTCAGTCTTGATATGCAACGATATTCATCAGCCGAATGAATAATGAGTAGCAAGTGTTTCATTTCGGGTGTAAAAAGAGCAGTCACTATAACTTTGGGATATAATTATACTACCTTTTATCATTTTAGAAATGTATTTTTTTTTTCTTTTTTTTTTACATAAATAACAAAAAAAAATATTTGCTTTATTGTTACGACATAAAAATAAGAAATGGTGAAAAGTATTTTTTTTTTGTTTTTGACAAAAAAAAATAAAAAAAATACATTTCCAAAAAGAGGAAAGGTAGTATAATCGTATCTCAAATTTATAGTGACTGCTCTTTTTACACCCTGTATGTAATATTATGTAATAAGTTTAAAATAAAACTAATTAACAAAACCATAATATTTTCGTGTAGAATGTAAGGAATACTCGTGGAGTTCTAAAAATCAGATGCGGAAAACGTTACAGGAGGCTAGATGTGAGTATTGATATTTTAATCCTTATGATAGGCACATAACCGTTCTAATTTTATTATATCAAGTTTAGTATGGAAATAGTTAATCTGGCAGTCGCTTCTCTACTAATAACTCTAATACTAATAACTAAAAAATAATATGTAATAATCTACACTCATATTATAAAGCGGAAAGATTTGTATTTTTGTATTATTTACCCAACTTCGGCGAAGCCAAAAGGAAGGGTAATGATTTTGGCAGTCTATGCATGTATGTATGTATGTATGTATGTATGTTCCCTCGTAGCGGCTAAACAACTAGTCCGATTTTAATTAATGAGGTATCAATCAATTGGTAATGATGCCGCGAGTAACATAGGCTATATAATTTTACGAAAAATTTTGGGTTTTGTTTCAGCCTTTTTAGACCCATTTTTTGCGAAGTCGGGTTTTAGTTTTTTAATCTTTTTTTATGTATGTAACGACTTAACTCAAAAAGTACTGGACCGATTTTAATAATTCTTTTTTCATTAGAAAGCTACATTATCACCGAGTAACATAGGATATATAAAAATCAATTGCTGTTCGTTAGTCTTGCTAAAACTCGAGATTATCTGAACTGATTCTGCTACTTTTGGTCTTAAAATATTCGTGGAAGTCCCGGGAAGGTTTAAACGGTTTCCATGCTCAACGAAGTGGGCACTGGTCAGCTAGTATGTAATAATTAGATATCACCTACAATGTACCTCAAAACTACTAACTAAGGTACCCTTTAGTAGGGTACTTCTATATAATTATTATACAGTTTTCTTATTATCAAAAAACGTGTTACTTACTGTAATGTTGTTAGTTAACAAACAACATACACTAAGTAACACATTTTATTGTTTGTTTCAAAATATTTCTTACGATTCTTACCCCCGAACTCGATTCCGAGCTGGTGGTACATCGTGTAGGACTGATCTAAATATAAGTGGTGTAAAAAGAGCAGTCACTATAACTTTGGGATATTATTATAAGTTACCTTTTCTCATTCTAATACGTATGAGAAATGTATTTTTTTTTTTTTTTTATTATTATTATTTTTTTATTTATTATTAATTATATATTAATCTTTGCGACAAAAAAGTAAGAAATGGTAAAAAGAAAAAAATTTTTAGTTCCTGAAAAAAAAAAGTACATTTCGGAAATAAGGAAAGGTAGTATAATCGTATCTCAAAGTTATGGTGACTGCTCTTTTTACACACTGTATGATATTGTACGATGTCTTTTGGAAATAAAAATTATTAGTTAAAATGTGTAATTCAAACAAAAATTTCTGCTTTCTCTTTATAATCTCTGAGACCATTTTTCCTTTCCATGCAAACAAAGTTGCTGATAAAAATATTAAAAAAATAATATATTATACTGTAGTATTTTTTCAATTTATTCAAAGTCTTATCCCATTTCTAGGCGAAAGATGGAAGGCATTTATTAAATATATATCTGAAAAACATAATGAAACAAGTGGTTTAGGCAGCCCAACTATAGGGTACGGTAGAGCTTCAGAGTATGCCGAGTTTCCACACATGGTAGGTACACATTTTTTACAACCATTCATACGAATCATTCAGAAACTAGATAATATGATTAAGGACCCAGAAACACCGGTTTTTTTAAATAGTTAAGACATTTCATTCACTAATATCCCGTGTGAGGAAACGTTGTGTATTTTGGGGAATGCATTGGAAAAACGTTTACCTCCTGGTGAAGGCGATGAATTGCTTTCCCTTACAAAAGTCTGCATGGAACAAAACTCCTGTAGATTTAACAATCAGTTCTTTGTTCAGCAAGTTGGTCTAGCAAGGGGCTCACCACTGAGTCCTTCGCTGCCTTTGCTGGCTGAACATTTTGAGCAGAGAAATATTGCTATTAATATGAGTACGAGTATTTTAGATTACTATAGATATGTAGATGACTGCATGCTTTGAACGGGTGCACAGACACAACCGGACGATTTTTGTTGTTATTAAAAATATTAATAAAAACATATTAAAATAAAATTTACACTAGAATTTCATCTCCAACCGCCTGAGGTCCGGCACGGGGCAGCCCTAGATGCAGCGGGGTCGACGCGGGTCTTCCACCACACAAAGCTCCGGGTCGGAAGTAGCACTCTTATATTTTCCCCCCTGTCCGTGTTGGTTCCGCTGCGACGCAATTCTCGGCGCGTGTGGGAGTGGACCCAAACACAGGCCTCGGCCCGGGGACCCAGACACGGTTCCCGGGCCGAGGCCTGCAAGCGTCGATAGGAGTAATAGCGGCAACTCTGGTCGTCCGCGGGCGACCCATAAGCACACTAAATCTTCAAAAAAGATTTCTATTTCGATCGTGCTTTTCCCCCGCGTTCTGTCGCGGGGGATTCATCCTCAAAACTGGTATTTTTGTCAAGTACTGGGCGCGCTTCTATTTGGCCCATGTAGAGGGGTCTTGTTCCACTAGTCGTGATTCCCGCCCGGAGCCCGGTTTGGGGGCCCGCAGCGTCAGAAAACATCAAATTCTGCGGCATCACTTAACGAACATTGTTTGCAAAGTCTACATCCTGAGGATGCTCCGGGGTCGGAGCGAAATGCGCGGCGAGTTTTGCAACCTCCATGCAGGTTGCAAAACTCGACGCGCGTTTCGCTCCGACCCGCACGATCGTGTTAATATTATTGCTCGTGCGGTGGTACTGTTTTCATGTTTTTGCTTGCGAGTGTACGTATAAGCAGTGTGGGAAGGAGAAAGGTGCTTTGAACGCATGCCTATGCGTATACTCACTCATTTTCTTGCCGGTTATGGTTACATTTTTTTTCGAAACATTGAAAAAAAAAATTAATATTATATTTAATTTTTTTACCGGTTTTTTGGCTTCTTTAATTTATTTTATATTGAATTTTTTATTAGTATATGATGTACGGCTGATCGAGCTGTTCCGTTCATTACAATATTTTATCCAAGTAGTTATCAAATAAATAAGATAATTAAAAAAAAGAGGAGCAATTTCAACTACCAAACATTGTTTATCATCAACCAGGGAGCTGTAGGCTGGCGTTGTAGGGATACTGCCAAGGAATGGGTATTTAAATGTGGCAGCAGCCTTATAAGTGAAAAGTTTCTCCTGACGGCTGCACATTGTACGAAGATATCTCCAAGATATGTAACAGACATTGTGAATACCGTACCTGAAGTAGTTAAATTGGGCGTTGAAGATATTTTAGATAATGTCGTAAGTTGTTTGAAATAAGATGTTTTTTTTAGTTTTACTGCTTTTTATAACGGTATTTGTTTTATCACATTGTTTTTAGCAATGTCAATAAGTATTTGCAAAGATTAGTTTTAACATTGCAAACTGTTTTACAGGGAACATAGGAAAGGCGCCCCAAAATTGTCAAAATTTTAAATATTATCGTGCATCCACAATACCAATCACCTAAAAAGTACAATGATATAGCATTGTTGGAAGTGGATGATACAATAGAGTTTAATAAATTCATCAAGCCGGCATGTCTTTGGCCTCACAAAGATATACCACTTCTAGGGGCAAAGGTATTTCTTACTGGATGGGGAGAGACTGAATCAGGTAATAAAACTTTTGTTGATAGTTTCAATTAACATTATTTTGTTTCTTTCATCATCAGCCATCATTCTTACCTGTGTTGGTAGCATGCACTGAGAAATTTTAGCTTTTATAAAATGATGAAGGTCTGACGTTCACTGGCTCTAACAGTGTTTGTGTATGGCTAGCATATACATATAACACATATTTTTCATTTTTACAATTTTAAAGGTAAATTAGCTACACATCTGCAAGCTGGTGTAGTGGAGATTCTAGATACTTCCACATGCGATGCTATACTAAAACCCTACCACAATCGTAACTGGAATGGTTTTACTGATAAGCAAATGTGTGCTGGTAAGCCAGGAGGTCGTGTTGACACATGTCAGGTAAAATCAGCAACTGTCACGGCTAGTTTCTAAAAGGCTAATCAAACCTATGATCAACTAACTGATTGGTGAAACATTTGTGTGAGAGAAAGAGATATAAATTAATGTTTCATCAATCAGCGTCAAATATGGGTTCTTAACTTGAATGCCATATTAGTTGATCAAACATCTGATTGGCCTTCCAGAAACCAGCTCTCTATCTGCTATGTAATAATTTTTTGCAAGGGAAATGCATTACGCATCCCCCAGACCGCTACGGCCGATCTACCCACTATAACCACTTGCGGATTGCCATCAGCCGTTATGTTGGGTGGAGCGCCCTGGATCTATCAAATCAAAACACAGGCCACTCTTCCCCCGACGGGCTGGTAAACCTCTACAAGGACCGGACTTCCATTAAATTAAGAGACGCTCCTGCAAACTGAAGCGCTCTCCTCAGCCCCGAGACTGACAAAGCCGGGGAGGATACCCATCCCTCTACCTCGTACTACGAGTCCATCTCTCTGTCCCGCTCCGAGGCCTGCTTTTGTGAAATGACGACTTCGCAAAAGGAGGCCTGCCAGGCCTCATCGCTCTCGAGCATGCAGCGTGCTATGTAATTACTTGTGCATTCTTAGACAAAGGCAAAAGCCTAACTGAATTCAATATTTTCAGGGTGATTCTGGAGGGCCTTTGTCGTTGCGACTTGAGCCCTATGATTATGACGAAGAATCCATACACTTGGTGGTTGGTGTCACGTCTTTTGGCATTAAATGTAGTATTGAAGGCCGACCCGGCGTCTACACCCGGGTGGCGAGCTACGTGGACTGGATAGAAGATCATGTTTGGAATAACAATTATCAAAGCAATTTATAGATTTTTCACAATTATATATCAATTTGGTGATACAACGAGGTATTACCTCGGTGTATCGCCAAACTGATACGTTGCCAGCCTTTTAGGTACATTACCAGCGGCCTCCGATTTAGATATAGTTTTTACGTATATGTATTTTTTTTTGTTACATGCTTACATGTTTACTCCGAGTTTCGTCACAAGCTCGAGTTAAGTAAGCCCTTACCACTTGTATAAAACAGGCTGAGACTATAAATTCTTTAAAATCTCTGCTAAAAAAGCAGTACCTTAGTATGTGTCCAGTGTAACTTTGTATTATGCATTTCTAGTATTAATTAGTAAAATATTAATTATTTATTTTATTGTATTGTATTATATCTAGATATACATTTAGCACAATACCTGATATTATCCAGTAATTTGATCCTTTCTTTCAAAGGTTGTCTGGAAGAAATTGCTATTGTATATTACTCCTCAAAATGTATATGGAAACAACACTTATCGATTTTGATTTTTTCTGAAGTAGCCCAAGCATATGTAACCAAATAATAAGGTTTTGCACCATATCCTGGACCTAAAAGTACTGATCAGAACTTTTAAGTCCTTAGATATACATGTTTGAAGATTTCAGCGTTGTTTAAAGGAATGCAATTTTTTGCTTTTTAGTTTACCTATTGAAGAGCGGTTTTTTTTGTTTAAAATTATAGTCACACAAAGACATAAGTATAGTTTTTATAAGTATTTTGTATCTAAATTTGTTTATGTATTAATTATATTATATTTCATTCGCCTGAGGCATAAGATGTTAAATCAAATAAGTATAAAAAAATTATTTGAAGTCAGTAGGTAGTTATTGTATTTTTATAAAAAAAGTCCAATCTTTTTAATATTCAAGTATTTTATTACAAGAAACGCGAATTATTGTAATATACATCTCAAATAAATTAATTGAGTAAAATCTGTGTATTAGTGAAACAAAACTAATTCAAGTTCATTGCCATACAATTTGTTCGATCCAATCAATAAAACTAGATACTTTTGTGTACACGCCAGGTATATTCGGCCGTGCACATCCAACTCCAAACGACGTCACTCCGATGAGGTAATGAAATTTATTCTTCGATGGAAAATCTAGTGGTATCTCAATTTGTAGAGGTCCTCCTGAATCGCCCTGAAATTTTATAGTCGTAACTTCATTCAGTGGTAAGGATTATACTGTATATTATTATGTAAATATTAATTCTTCTTTCTGCAAGAGGCTTTTGCAAAACTATTGTGTCCAGCCAAGTTCAAAGAAAACTAAACTGCAAGCGATGCCTAGTTTACATATTACACGAACCATTTCAAGGTACTTTACATCCCTCCAAACCTATCTAAGCTATGGACATCAAATAGCAACTTAGCTTAATGTAATAAAATACCTTATTATACCTAAAAAGATCAACTGATTATTACTTTTATATTAGGTATTTCTTTTTTGGCTGACTAAACATAATACCGAAATAGTAAATACCTATGAAATGTTTTGTACTAACAATTATGAACTATAAAATTTAAATATATTATATCTAGCAATATCCCACGAAAAAATTATAACCAAAATCACAACCTGCTAGCAGATGAGTGAGTGTACGCATAGGCAGGCGTTTGATGCACCTCCTTCCCACACTGCTTATGCGTACACTGAAAACACCACCACCACACAAACAATAATGTAAACACGATCGTGCAAAGCCCCACACTACCATGCAGATTGCAAAACTCGACGCGCGTTTCGCTCCGACCCCGGAGCATCCTCAGGATGTAGACTCTGCGAACATTGGTGTTTTCACGTTTTTGGTTGTGAGTGTACGCATAAGCAGTGTGAGAAGGAGAGAGGTGCATCAAACGCATGCCTATGCGTACACTCACTCATCTGATAGCAGGCTGTGATTTTGGTTATAATTTTTTCGCGGGATATTGCTAGATATAACATGGATTTCCGCAAAGTAACGCCTGATTCCATTAACTAATAATGAACTAGACATACATCGATATGGTACCATGATAGTAGATGTAGAAAAGTCAATATTATAGCTTCTATACAAAAAGTAATGAAATGCCAACAAAAACATAAAAGTGAAATGAGAGTCAATTAAGAGACAAAAAAGCGAAATCTAAATGGATGCGAAGTCCTGATGTTTATTTATAATAACATAATATTAAAATATTTTCTAACAACTCAAACTATAGTGCCTGCTTATCAGTGTCTTACGTTGAGTGCTACAGAACGGTCGCGCTCCGCATTACACTATAGAAGCAAAATTTAATCGTTTGCGAGTCGCGCGGCTGTGTGCCGCTGCATGTCACCATGGTGCTCGTGGCCAACGAGTTGCTGGCGTTCATTCAGCACGCCATTGACACCATGGACGAGCTCAGCATAATGCAGATCTGCAAATCTTCTTTCACCAGCGAGGAGATTTGCAGTGGTAAGCAGTTGCTGTACGATACGCTCGGCCAGAGCGCGAACATGCCATCGAGACGGAGAGATGGAACAGAGAGAAGCGTGCAGGATATTATCTCCCTGCTGAAGCAGACGGATCCAGACGACGTGCCGGCCTTTGTGGCGAAAGATCTCCACAAGCTGCCGGTGGTGACGATGGACCACGTCGACGTCTCCAGCCTGTTGAAGAACTTCAACAGTATGAAGGCAGAGCTGGACGAGATGCGGGGTAGATTGGATGCATCGGAATCTACCATCAGTGACTTACGTAGTGAATTATTGTCAACACACGTCGTGGTGGCGCGCGCGCTGACACATCGTTTTGCGTGTCAGCAGAATCTGCTGCGTCGGCAACCGCCGCCGCCTCCGCCCGCCTTCCCCTCCGGGTCGCGCAGTCGCCGAGTAAACAAGCAACTCAGCAAAAAAGCTTTGCGAGTATCGCCGCTCACCCCGCACCTCCCCCGCGGGCGAAGACAAAGGGGAAGAAAGAGAGCCACAAGGCTACAGAAAGCCGCAAGGCTCAGCCACCGCAACCTGGCAAGGACGAGAGCAGGAGGTGCGATGAGGAGGGCTTCATACTGGTGGAGAGAAGGAAGAAGAAGCCCGCCGTCCGCAACCATCGCGGCACCGCACCCTGTGGACCCGAGCAGCGCCTGCGGTGTGAAGTGCGCTCCACGCCGCTGTACGTGTCTCGCCTGCACTGGTCCATGGAGGTTTAGGACGTCGTGGACTACATCCGGAAGAAGACGTCCCTCCCCTTGAGGGTTGAGCGTCTGGAGTCTCGCCACAAGGTCAACTTCAGTTCATTTGTGGTGAGAGTACCGACGCATCTTCTATCGACCTTTGAGGCGGAGGAGTTCTGGCCGACGGGTGTGGTCTACCGGAAGTTCCAGGGGAGACTCCGGAATGAAGCGCGCTACACGTCGCCGACAACACGTGTAGTGTAGTTTTTAAGTATTTTAAATATTATGTATGTTAGTCTTTAAGGTATTTATAATATGGGCCTATGCAGCCTGCAATAAATGGTATTTAATTTAATTTATTTAATTTAATTTAATTTAATTTAATCACTAAAATGAATAAAAAAAAAACATCAACTGCTAATTTTATTTTTCGGCAAATTTTACTTGGTATAAATTAGTCTAAATCAATGATGAAAACTAGCTAACTCGGACCTTTATTATATTATTATAGGTTGTAAGATGACATTATAGTTTAAGTTGTTATAAAATATTTTATATTACTATAAATAAATCTCTGGCAGAGCAAAGCCTATGGCGGACACAATAATTTATATTTGTCGACTACACAAAAGCGTTCGACACATTGAGACATAGTACACTTATAGAAAAACTCAACGATTGCGGCATACGAGGACCTCTCAGTGAGTGGTGTCTAGTCTATCTTAATGACAGATCCTTCGTAGTTAAAGTAAGTGATGTGTTTAGTGAAAGGTATTTATCAACGAGGGAACCGCGCAAGGCTCCGTTATAGGCCCTTTTCACTACATAGCATACGTTAACGACGCTGTAAATGTAATAAAAAATTGTGATATGTACCAATTTGCTGATGACACATGTTTGATTTCTGCAATAAAGATTTTAAAACGGCATTAAAGAACCTCCAAAAGGATTTCACACTACTCTCTAAGTGGTCACATGATGCGGGACTGTCAATTAATTCTAATAAAACTAAGCTGATTTATGTAAGCTCTAGCCAAATCGTAGCACCATATCCCCAAAAATAATATCGCACACACAGAATTGCCTACACAACAGTGTCCTAATAAGTTGTAATTGTGAGCCAATAGAGGTAGTAAACCAACATAAATATCTTGGCTTAATAATTGATGATAGATTTAAATGAAGGGCTCATATTAACTCAGTTTGCGATAAACTACGAGCTATGCTGGCAAAATTTAGAATAATAAAGAAAAACATTCCATACTCCACTGTTTTAACATTGTATAAAGCCCTAGGTGAAGCAACAATATATTACGGACTAAGTAGCTACGGGAGAACTTTTAAATCGCACCTTGACGTTATAGGTATACGATCTACAGCTACGTATCTTAAAAACAATATTGCCAGCAAAGCTTAAGACTAATAACAATAATAAACTTTTTATTAAAACAAACATATTACCCATACATGAACAAGTGAAATATATTTTATTAAAAGAAAACTTCTTTAATGACGACTATCTAAATTTAGTAGATCATTATAAACAAACGCGTAGTGCGTATAAAATCAAGTTCACAGTCCCACGATATTGTAATCTTTACGGCAAACAAATGTTGCAATATCAAATACCTAAACTAACTAATGATATTCCAGATAACCTTAAAATTGATATGAAAGAAAGTAATATCAAATACAAATAAAAAAAATATTACCTTTCTAAAGTTTTACCGATATAATACAACTAATATAGCCCTCGCAATTTGCAAGTAGTGAGCAAACTGATGATAATGAATTTATTTTTTAAGTAGAACCTAATATCTGCGATTACAATAGGTTTCAAACAAACAAACAAATCTAGACCAAAATTGGTTCATCCGTTGGAGAGCTACGATGACTCAAACATACACTTTCAGACACGTCACACTATTAACACCTTATTGTGCTATCAGGGGTTAACAAAAATTACACATCAATAAAATAAAACGTTCCATAAAAAAATAACGTTAACCTCAAATAATATAAACTATAATATAATTATTGTGTAGCAATTTATGCCCGTGTGTTTCCATTGTGCACTGTGCAGTGAGTGCAGTGACGACTGATAACGCGGCGCGCGGCGCGCGGCGCAGCTGTGGCGGTATTGTACCTACTCGTAGTTCTTTACATAGATAATACATTATAAGAATATGTCATACGGGCTACGAATAATTACTTGCTTTTACAATTAAAATGTACTAATAAACCTTTGTTAATATCAAGAATAATAATAATGTATATTATAGATTACCTGTAATCGACGACTAGTATTTAGCAGTGTGCGATAAACCATTGTTACACTGTGTAGATTAAGTTTTTTTATGTAATTCTTTTATTGATTAAATAAATAATATATATATATATATATATTATATATATATTATTTAATTATATATGAGAACTTGTGTCTTTAAACTTGGCACTCATTTTACATTTATATTTTTGCTGGTATTTATACTCACTTGGCATGCATCTACACCACCTTCTAATTTCCCAGCACATATTTGATCTTTGACTCCACTCCACAGTCTATTGTGATATTCGCTAAGTAGAGAGTCGCACAAGCCTGAGTCTATGATATTCACATCGGCCGCTTGTAATTCCGCCGATGTTCTTCTGCTTTCTGAATATTTTAAAAATTATTATATTCTGCTCTTTATTGGTTATGATTTCAATAACAATATATTTTTTTATAATAAAGAATTAGTTACTATCAATTGGAATCTTCAGTCTTCAGATTTTGATAATCATAAAATGAAAAGATATACAATGCTTACTTAATTCCTTCACGCCCCAACCAGTGAGAGTAGCTTTAGTTCCAAGTTCGCTAGTATCGTCTTTGCTCCATATACAAGCAGGTTGGATAGTATCTGTAAATGTTACTGCTTCTACCAGCTCGATAATAGCTATATCATAATATTTTATTGGCGATTTGTAATTTGGATGATTCATAAATTTTAAAATTCGTATGTCGACAGGACCATTAGCACCAAAAATCTAAAAATTGTAACATATTATCAATTATTTAATAATATTTTTTGCGATTGCAATATCTTAGAAGTGCAAATAAAATAAGATATAAGTAAATAACTCCTTTGTGAAAAATAACCCCTTTACTCAAATAAATACCCTATCTAAAGGAAATTGAAAATAAAATATATTATACAGGAAGAAAAGTAACAGCAAGACTGCATTTTAGTAAAGTTTATATTATTATTAATAAATCATTGTTAAGTATTTTTTTTATTATGTGTGTACAAAATATATTATGTCTTTATAGTATATTCTTTGTAACCAATCTTGTTTAAAATATTTTAAGTCATACCATTAGGTATGATTTAAAAATATTAATATACCTTCCGATTTACAATTACATTTTAAATTTACCTGATGTTTAATATTCTTGTCTCCAAACCTTACCACTTCAGGGTATATGCTAGCGACACTCGTGTCTGCCGCCGATGTTTGCGAACAGTGGGCGGCCGTCACTGTAAACTTCGGACTGACAAGTGTACTTCCGCACATAAACATCCAACTTGTAGTAGAACGCCATCCGATAGCCCCCTGTATGGAAAAAAATACATCACAGCTGATGTTCTTAGATTTATATTTAAGTTTTATTCATCACAGATATTCTATTAAATTAAAATGAATTGGGATTGGGGTAGATGGTGTGTGCAACTACAGTAGTTTATCATGCAATAACATTAATGTCGTCATAATTGTAACATCAAGGCATACGTGATATCATGATACTGTACCATATGTGGAAAGTCCCCAGTCTTGGTGTCAAATCCAGCTACTACTGCGGGCGCGAAATTTGGCTTTTCACTTAATGGTGCATCACCTATGTAAGTTACAAGATTGTTTTACGTACCATTAGCACCACAGAACAGATAAAGAGGTTAGAATGGAAATAGTTTCAAATTTGTATCAGAACGCGTGTCGCCGCTCTTAATTCCACTACATGGAAGTAACCCAATACGTACGAGCGTTACGCACACAAATAAACCTCACGCACTTAGATCGCTAATTTGTAATTGGTTGTCACACTAACGTAAACAATGCATTAGATGTACACTTACACACGCGCACTTTTCTCTTATACGCTAGGGTGACCGAAGGTCGATAATTGATATCGATAAAATAATTGTCACATTTTTTGCAATAGTTCGGTTAAATTTTTGAGGGGTGACAGGGTACCGTACGACTAATGTATTGTTCTTAGGGCCGATTTTTCAATACTCAGATAAATCGTCAAATAGTAGCCTGACAAATAAAATTATTTGCCTAGTTGTCAAGCCAATAAATATTTTCGATTTTTCAATCGTCTTATAGCTACAGAATAGCTATTAGTGGTATTTAACCAGACAACTTCACACTATTTGTGTGCAACTGAGATGCACAGTTATTGCATTCAATATGTTAAAAAAGAATAGCAACATGTTCGGTAGGTATAACTTTTTCAGTTGTCACTTGTCAGTTGTCAATATTGTCTTTTGAAAATTCAAGCTTACAAATAATTATTATGTATTTTTGTTGTGTAACATAGATGTAAATAATAAGGGTTTTATAATTTTATAAAACCCTTATTATTTACAAAAACCCTTATTATTTACATCTATGTTCCATTTGGAACAAAAAAGGATGCGAGGACGTTCTGCAACTTTACCAACTCCGAACTTGTTAGTTGTAATAGAACTCGTGACAAAATATCAAACTACAAAATAGTAATTTTCTTGTATAGAATTTTATTGCCAAAGGTATTTTATTATTTTATTATCTAACATATTGCTAATCAAAACCGCTTACTTTTCAAAGGAGAAAAAGAAAATTGAACCGAAACTATTATATAGGTTTCTTCGTTGCAAACAAAATAATATAGGTATATGCAAAAATAAATTCATGTATTAATGCATGAATTAGGTTGGAACATTGCTTGAAATTTAAAGATTAATATCTTTTTGGTTTGCCATTTTATACCGGAAATTACTGATACATCTAATCATAAATTTTTTGCAGATTCAGAGTTGATGTACAGCTGATAAAACTACAATAGCAAAGATGGCATTATTTTCTAGAAAAGGAGCATAAAAGATGTTATGTCTTGAGAATTATGATATGAGGAAAGAACAAAATATATATAAATAGAGCAATATGCAGCAAACAATTACTGTGTTACTGACAATATCATCTTATTTGTAATAAAAATGTGAAACTTTATAATATTATGTTTTTTGTTTCTCCTTAATGTTTAAAGAGTAACATTTCAATAGTTTAGCGCACATAGTTTATGGCTGTGATTTCTTTATTCAATAACTAGCTGTGCCCGCGACTTCGTACGCGTGGAAAAGTGATTTAGGGCAGCAGTTCAAATACATTATTAGTTTATGAACACTGTCGTTTGGATATTTAAAATCACTAATTTATAGTAATGCTTCTTTATTTATTTTTAATAATAATAGTTTACTGTCAAATAATGGCCGTTTTTGTCGTGAATGTTTTGAGGTATTTTTTCTATGAAAATGCTAACAATTCCTACTACCAGCTCAAAAAATGACCGTGTATTATAAGCCGACTTCAAAAAAAGGAGGAGGTTCTCAATTCGTCTGTATGTATAATATTTTTTTTTTCTTTTATGCGAACGGGACTACTTGATAGTACGCTCATATACGCGACGAAGATCTCTGTACTGAGATTTATATGGACTTTACACACACAGATAGACAGACAGACAGACATTTTTTTCAAAAATGTTATTTTTAGGTTCTGTGGGTTTTATAGACCCCCTTTTTTTAATTTTCACTTAAATATTCTTAATGTACAGACATGACCCCTCTACAGATTTATTATATGTATAGATAATTTATTTATTTATTTATTTATTTAACAATTTATTGCACACAAGATACATTCCAATAGAACAATTTACAAAGAAAGACGACACAAAGGTACTGCTTATTTCTAAAAATAAATTTCTTCCAGCAGCCCTACGGAGAGATATGGGATTAAAGTTAGCAGATAGGGCGTGCAAAATTATAAACATGATATACATACATAAATACATACATACATACATAATTATATTTATATATATACCAACATATGTATATTTACAAAACAAAATATAAATTACATACAATGATAATAATATATACCTACTTGATACAATAAAAAAAGTATATACTAATAAAATAATTCTACTTATATGGATTGAGATACGAAATAATGCTCTTTCAAGCGCCTTTTGAATACAGCAATAGTGGGACTGTCGCGAACGGTGTGAGGAAGCGAATTCCACAGCCTGACTGCATGAACGGTGAAGGAGTAGGAATAGAGATTGGTGCGATGCAATGGGATGGAGAGAGTCGTTCTGACTTTAGATCTACAAGGGGTATCAAAGGGTCGAGAAAAATTGAATCTTTCGAGAAGATATGAAGGAGAGAGGGGATTATACAGGATATTATAAAGTAAACAGAGGATATGGGAGTTGCGACGAAGGCGAATAGGGAGCCACCTGAGTTTCAATCGAAAAGCTGATACATGATCAAATTTTCTGAGTCCAAACACAAAGCGGATACAGAGATTCTGCAACCGTTCAAGTTTTGTTAGCAGCTCTTCGTTGATATCCAAGTAGCAGGAGTTGGCATAGTCAAGGATAGGAAAGATTAGTGTCTGGATAAGGAAAATTTTGGTGTTCACGGGCAAAAAATTTTGGAGGCCCCTTAATACGTGCATCGAGTGGTAGACTTTTCTGCTTACTTCACTAACTTGAGGATTCCAAGAGAGATTGCTGTCTATGATTAAACCTAGGTTTTTGGCAGTATTGGTATAGGCAATGACAGTGCCATTGTACATGACCCTAGGCACATTATGTAACCGCTGAGTCATGTATTTACTTCCTATGATCATGGCCTGTGATTTATTCGGATTGACCAGCAGACCAAAGGATTTAGCCCAGTTAGATATACGCTGAAGATCAGCGTTAATTTTGGTAACTGCGGAATTAATCTCATCTATAGGTGAATGACGATATATTTGCAAGTCGTCTGCGTAGAGATGGAAATTAGATTCAATTATTTTGGAAATTGTGTTAATAAAAATAGAAAACAAAAGGGGAGAGAGAACGCCACCCTGGGGGACACCCACTTCGATATCACACCAATCCGAGGTAGCCTCATCAAAGCGGACACGTTGCGAACGTCCCCGAATATATGAGTCGAACCAGTTTACCGCTGAGGAAGAAATGTTAAGAGAGTGAAGGACGGAAAGGAATATGTCAAAATCTACAGAATTGAAAGCACTGCTAAAGTCAAGTAGGACAAGAATAGATACACATTTATTTTCCATTGCAAGACGGAGGTCGTCAGTGACTTTTAGCAGTGCTGTCACTGTACTGTGACCTGGACGAAAGCCGGATTGGAAGGAAGAAAGCAATTTATTTGTGGATAAGAATTGAGATAGCTGTTTGTGGACAATGTGTTCAAGGATTTTGGATAGATAGGGTAATATAGAAATTGGCCTAAATTGAGATAAGGAAGAAGGATTAGGAGTTTTAGGTAGTGGAATGACATTGGCATGTTTCCATGCTGTAGGGAAAGAACTCAGTGTCAGTGAATAATTAAAAATGTGTGTAAGTGTTGGCAAGAGTTCTGGAAGGGTAAGGGATATCATCCGAGGGCTCAGACTGTCGTTGCCCACAGCAGTAGAGGTGATAGCCATGATATGATTATTTACTTCATCCTCGGTGACTGGTTTAAACTGAAATGGGGAACAGGACGGAAGAGTAAGGGAACCAATATGGGAAATCGTATGTGATTTTGTAGTCTGGTCGACAATTACTGGTGGGGCAGAGAAATGAGCATTTAGCTCATTTAAATTCACTGAATTGTCAAAGCTATTGGAAGATTTGCCAATGCCGAGTGTTGAAAAAAAATCTCCATAATTGTGAGGGGTTATTTTGAACTATTGAGGAATGTATGTGGCGTCTTTTAGCATCTCTACACAAACGACCACAACGATTCCGCAGAAACTTATACTTAGCTAAATTCTCGTCTGTTGGTCGTTTCCTGTATCGCTGCATAGCACGGTTGCGTTTAGCCATGAGAGCGATTATGTCTTGCGACAGCCAAGGTGCCGGTGCATGTTTGATTTTAACTTTTTTTACCGGGGCATGTATGTCAAAGATGTGTGTTATGGCATCAGTTAGAAGAGCCACCTTTTGGTCAATATCTGTGGCTGAGTAAATAGTTGACCAGTCGTAACCAATCAAGTCGCGCTTAAGAGCCTCCAAATCTATGGCCTTAATACTACGAAGGAAAGCATATCTCATTTTACGACGGGGAGGTCTAATTTTAAAGGAAAGGAAAATAAGGTCGTGATGTGAAAGGTTGGATGGGAACTGACCATGAGAATCTATTAGATCAAGTGACGAGGTGATAATGAGATCTAAGAGGGAAGGAATACAATTTGGAACATGATGGGTTGCTGAAAGTGGAAGTATATTGAGGTTAAGGGAGGAGATTAAGGTACACAGTTTAATCGCACGCGAGTCAGCTTTCAAGAGACATGTGTTGAAGTCACCTGCAAGTAAAGTATAGTCATAATTGGGGCAGTGTGTGGCTAACAAACATTCTAAATCGTTAAAATAATCTACACGCAGAGATGGACTATAGATTACACACAGCAGGAATCTTTTGTAGTGTAGGGTGACTTCAACACACAAGTACTCGACTGACCCGGAGTAGCTAGGTGAGGATGCAACAGTTTTGCTAACAATGTCACCACGCAGATAAATAGCCACTCCACCGCCGCCTTTACCTACGCGATCATTGCGAATCAGTTTATATCTCGGTAGAGCGTAAGCAGTCGACGAAAGTGATGGCTTAAGCCAGGATTCTGATACCAGAATGGCATCTACAGGAGAATTGCTAAACATATCAAGTAGATCTGGGTAATGGCGTGGTATGCTCTGAACATTAACATGGACAATGTTAAAGTTGTTGGAAAAAGAGGAAAAAGCACTATTTAATCGTTCACGAGCAGAAAGGGAAGCCGAACTCCCGTCGTCACTATCCACACTATTAAAACTGTCAGACGAAGAAGAGCATGAAAAAAAGGCATCATTCCCAATATCATTATCAATCAAATCCATATATATAAATAATACTATAAAATATACCTACTTAAACAATATTATAATGCTATGATATTAATATGATATAAAAATAATTATCGTAAAAATTAATCAATAATAATAATAACGTATCCCACGTATTAAAAAAAACCCATCTTAGCTCACCGTAGTGAAGATAGAAGAAAATTACACACTTAATAACATAGAATTTACAATAATTGCATTAAAACCAATACACCATAACCCAAAACACAACAGTCTAGTAAGGCAACTAACGCTTAATAATTATTACCATAATATACTTTAATAAACCAAGCAAAGACAAATAAATAAATGTCGGATTGTACTATGGCAATTGGCAACATTAGAGCATGACAGCTTATTAAAGTTTAAAATAAAAAAAAGACAATCACTATCAATGACAGTTGCTGTTTTGGTTGACATTGACATAAGTACCGATTATTTGTTGTTCTGTCAATATTAAAAAGAGTATTTTGTAATTGTTTGTGTATAATTAAAATATTATCGGGTGATTAGAGATTAAAATCCGGTACTACCTTAAATTTGCGCCATAGACAAAATTGAAATAAAAAACAAGTTATAAAAAACAACAAAACAACGAGACGAAGAGAAAACATATAGTTATAACTTATAACCTAATCTTAGCAATCACAACATTCACAAAATATACGTTACGACTTACAGAGCCTCAGACTAAGTCTTTTTAGCACGACGAGAGGTAGAAGCTGTTCTGCTGGAGGGCTTATTATCCTTGGTGCTAGGCTTTGAGATAGCTCCAGGAGCACTGTTATCCGATGAATGAGGGGCCGTCTTGGGATCTTTGACAGCAGGGAACGAAGACATTAGTGTTTTAAGCTCCTGCATGGATTCTATCTTTCGACGTGTTTTGTCAGGCAATATGATCGCAATCTTTCCCTCAGTGGACCAACAGCTACGTACTCCGAAGTGCTGGCGTGCAGTCCTAAACACCTGATGCCTTGACTTAGTTAGGAACTCGGAGATAACAATGCCTGTGCCCCTGAGTGTAGTCTTTGCGTCCCAGACCAGGCGCCGCTGCTCAAAGTCCCGGAATCTAACAAGGACTGCACGGGCTTTCGCGTTAGGAGACCCAAGTCGATGACATGACTGAACATCATTACAGGTAAATTCAATATGCATTTTGTCGCTGATGGTATTAGCAATGATCTTCAGTAAATTTTCATCCTTTGTTTCAGCAATGCCATGGAACAAGAGTATTTTCTTGCGAAGGAACGTCTCATGCCTGTCCAGTCCCAAAGATAACAAATCTATCTGAATTTTTAATTTGGATAGTGTTTGCCAAACAAAAGTTTTGAAGTCACGGAACTCACTGCTTAGACTGGAGAGGTCTGGTTTTGATGGTGCTGAAGCAGCGTTATGAAGACGCTGCTCGTAGGACTCCATATGTGATTGGAAGAGACTCGCCAGATCCTCCATGTTGGCAGCAAGTTGTGCAGACATATCCATTATTATAGGTTATAGTGATGACTATGAAAAGTGATTAACACGTTCAGTGCGTTACCCTGCTGCCCTTACTTTTCAAAAAGTGCTGCATCAGGCTGTTTAGGCCTGTTGTTAAACTCTGTCAAAGTGCGTTATCGGGTTCAAACGACCTGTGCCGCATTTTCTTTTTAAATGTAAAAAGCATATGATATTTATGGATAAAACATTGAATTCATGCTTGAAACATATTTATATTGAGTTACTCTATATTAAAACTTGAATAGTCCTAGAATTCAGCTTTTACAACTTATATAAAAAATTAAAACAATTTGTAGGGTCTTAGGCACCTGATATCAGCACAGAAGGGTAACTATGTCGATAAATTACTAGTGTTGAGAGTAAAATCATCGATATAAAAAAAAAATATTTTAGTTACATTTTATTTTGAACTAAGTATCTAGTTTTTTTTTGTTTTATATTAGTTTCATAAGAAGAATGAGCTTCATTGTAACATGCTCGGCAGTAAGTTTCAGAACACTTATATCACGTCACGAGTCACGAGGTCACGAGTTTTTTTAACTTTTTTTGGCCGCCCGTTTAGCTACTTAAAGTTTGTCTTAGCATAATGTAACACCCTACGCAATTTTTTTTATCTGCTTTTTCTAAGCTATGGCCATTATTATTTTTTGTTTCCATTGTTATCAAAGTTTGATTGAGTGTCAGCATCTATTCTATCTGTAAAAGGGATGTTTGTAAATTTGTCTATGATATTGTCTATAAAATCAAGCTTAGTCATTTTTATCTCATTATTCATATTATAAACAATCCATGCATTAACCAAAGTGGTCCCGAATAACATCTCCATCATTACTTTATTATACCAGACATCACTAGTGTAATGTCCTGCAATTCAAGTGCGGTTATCGGGTCATCGGGTATCGGGTCTTTAAAATCTGATGTACGCACCTAAGGGATATAATTTCCTTTCAGGCCGTAACAGGTTTTAACGACCTGATGCGATTTTATTGGTTCTATGTCTACTATTTAAAAATAGAACACCAATGTATATATTTATCACTTTCGTATTGCAAAAAATCCTATATTTATTTAACCCGTCCCGTGAGATAGCAATAGATTTAAAGGCCCGCACAGTAGGACAGTTACGCATCGGGCATTTTCAACCCAATACCGCACCGAACGTGTTAAGTGGTGGAAATTTTATATTGTGGTGAGCAAAGTGGAGTTTTAACTATAATTTAGTGCAATACATATATTGTTATGGGAACTGTAAGTATTTTTATTTTAAAAAGTATGAACCCAAGTTTAAATTAAGTGCAGTTGCTACGCCTACCCACACAAAAAAAAAAAAAAAAAAAAAGATAATCAATTCTATAAATAAGAAATCCTATTAATTAAATATTAAAGAGTTACATTATATGTTGTTTTATATTTGTTACTTGTTAGTAATAGCTTATTCAATGTCAATAATTGAGCACCAATGCACTCAACCACTACGCTGCCTCCATAGTACAATAGTCGACTGCATTGGTGCTCAACCGAGAGGTTGCACATTCAAATTCCCACCGAGAGAAAAAAAAATTCCAATGTTCCTGGGTCATTGATGTGTATTAAATGTGTGTATAATCTAATAAAAATAATTTGTGTATCGTATAAAAAGTATTAAATATATTTCCGTTATCGTTCGTAAAGTTCTTTGTATGCTTAGCACAGGGCCAGATTGAAGTGGTGTTCACAACGTCCATAGATATTATTAGTATAATGTGATTTGTAAGAAACTAGCTTGTCAGTGACTCAAAATATTCCTTGTGCTAGTTACAATCATCACTACTACTATTAGGCATAAGGTACTGTTGAAAATACTAGCTGGTCGGGGTTTTCTACCAGACAGATGTAAATAATTGAGGAATTCAGGTACCTCCTCGATTGCTAAGTCGTCCATTGCTTCAAAAACATCAATTTTATTAGATTCTGATACCCAAAGAAATTGACGAAACTGTTAAATATAAATGCAGACACGAACTTATCGGGGAAATAAAGCCTTATCAGGCTCTTCAAGCAGCAGATAATTTTATTCCTTTAATAGGTGTCTTATTAGACAGTTAACAACTATCTGAGTATTGAAAAACTCAAAATATTGCTATTCGTCGAATAAACGCTATCTGGTTGTTTATCTGAGGATGGAAAAATCGGTCCTTAATAATCTATTTATTTATTTACTAGGCAAAAAAAACATACATTAATCACAGATATAACAATATAATTATAATAATGTCCGTATGAAATTATCTTTTATTTCTTAATAGAAAGCTAAATTAAATAAACAATAATATGATGGTAATTATCAATAAAGAGAGTTGCTTAAATTATAATATCATTTTCTTAGATCGACATTGTTTACATCTTGGTACAACACTATCGATACGCACGAAGTACCTAGAATTGAAGCTGTCATTCGGCAAGCGAACAATCGCTGCGAATGCAATACATTGCTCACTCGCAAAGACATTACACAAAATGGTACCTACGTATTGCAGCAATGGATAATTTTGCGCCTAAATACGAATGTATCGTTTTCGATCACGAACTACATAATGCTATGGAAATAATTACTAATATCACATAAAATTTTAAGTTTTTGGACTTACCGGTGGAAAGAAATTCCTTCTCGGGCTACACTACACACTTGGCTTCTTTTCCGACACGTTAAAACAGCGCAACACGGCATTTTTAACGACTTTTTATGGAGCTCCGTACGCTGTCACAGTAAGATTGTGACTGTTGACCGATAAAACGTGTTTCGGCTGACATATGATCATTTGATCATATGTACGGCGCGTCTGCCCCGCCTACAATGCCATTCTAATCTCTTTTACTCTTAGCACATAGCTGCATTACATTCGGCTTAAAATTTCTTTCTTATCAGTGAAGCTTTTGAACAAAATTGACATTGGAATTGTATTTGAATTTGACAGCATGTTACGACACTAGCGCCAAATTGTCTAATAACCTAATTATTATATTGTTTTCATTGATCTGCATTGAAATGAGTTTAAAGTAGGTAGTCCCCTGAACTTCTAAATACAAACTTACTAACTATTTAGATACTGTACCATATGTGGAAAATCTCCCGTTTTTGTATCATATCCACCAATAGCATTTAAAGGATTTCCGTATTCAGGTTCTTCTGTTAATGCATCACCTATACAGGAAATATTGCTTACACATTCAACTTCTTTTAAAGTTAAGTAAGGTTTTAAGAAATTTATCAAAGACAAGTGAGGTAACCTATAATATTATATTCATAAATTATCTTGAACTATTAAGTATAATGTACTAATAATGATCAATAATTTTGTAACATTGTTACTCATACATCCTATAATATATTTTCTAAAGTAATTACTCACATTCTTCTTTTCTTTTTTTCATTATGTCTTGCACTTTTACATTCCAAATGTATTCCTGGCATTCTGGAATTAAAATAGAAACTTTGTTCAATAATTCATAGAAGAATATAAAAAAAAAACAAAAATCTAGTTATTTTTCAAAAGGACTAATAACTAAGACTAATTTTTATTTAATCTATAATATTTTTTACTCTACTCATCATATTGATTACAAGAGATCCATAGAGTACCTTACCCTAGCCAATACTGCGATGACACAGTACCGCACTTATACTGTTTTGCTAGGAAAGCGGCGAACCTAAATATGCAAACATTATACAAAATATAAATATCCCATAACCATCGTCCTATTAGGGTAACATAATATTTTCATATTTTGGAGACCACACGCTATACTCAGCAGCTAATAAATACGCGATAGCCTCATTCTATTTATTGCATACTTACTAGCTTCACTTATTCTACGTCCGGATCCAAAGTCCGGCTTAGGAAGGTCATATTTAGCGCATGGGTCTTTTTCTGGCGGCAATGTTGGCCGTTCTGTTAGCTGCATAATGTTTTCCTTTTTCTGTAAATGTATTTACCCCAAGTATTAAAAAATACTTAATAGTTTACTTAATTTAAAATATATGATTAAATTATAAGATATACCTTTTCGTAAAATTCATCAGGCCAAACCCAGCTTTGTTGTGTCTAAAAAAAGGTTGATATGTGATTAAGGGAAAAAATTTTTTTTTAACATAAAAGTAAAAACTGGGATTCAGCGCAAAGCGATAAATGTGCATAAAAAGTAAACAATGTAACTATAACTATAAAACTTGAGGAGTTCCTCTGTCTGTCCGTCATCTTCATCAACGCATCAAAGACATCGTTTAATAGCATTCAATAAAAATGGGTCAAACCCAGAAAACCAGTGAAACATGATTAACAGTTATTATTATCAATTATTGATAATATTATTTTATCACATCACACTGAAGTATCCACTTCAAACTGTCTAACTAAAAAGTCTATTAATAATAAATATTGTGAATCGTGTCATGATATTGAAGTCATTGAAATACTCACCGGAATTGAAATCACTTCACTAAAATTATTAGACGCTTTTGAAAACCCTCCACTTACTGCAAGGCAAGACAATATGAGCTAAGTTGAAAGTTCAAACAACCACTATATGCCATAATTTAAACAAACAATACCTGCGCCTAGTAATAAAATTATTGTTTGTACACCATTCATGTCCTATCTTTTATTAATTACTTTGTATGATTATATATTCACGTTCACTGTAATCCAACGTTTTACTAGATTCTAATATTTCTTTTTTCCTTTACATAGTATAATCACTGTTGATTATGTTATAAGTGTACACAAGTTCTTGCTTCGATGATGTGAGCCGGCCTTGATAATACTATAGAGTAGTATGAATTATGACCAGTATCGTCACAGCAAGATGCTCGACAATGAATTAGTATAAGACCAAGGTGATGTCAGATTCAGTGGCGATTTGTAATCTCCGTAGAAAAAATCCATCTATCAAATCTTTCTTAACCGGTCTTTATTCCATACATTATAATATTCTATGTAGATTATAAAATATAAAGTAATTATGTTTTTCGTTGTTAAATACAACTTGGGAACAAATAATATCATAACTTCTAAATTTTAAGTAAAACCTCGGTCCAATGATTTGCATGTTGTCATACATCAGGTGGTTGTAAACACATATTTTGGCATCAGGTATATTTGTACTTGGTTTACGCCGTGTTTCACTCAGCAATGTTATTAACATTACTGAACATCTAATGATAACGCCATGTTTAAATACCATGCCATCTCATTCATTGACAGGAAATACGTGAGGGATAACATGATATTTAACATAGCGTTAACTTTAACATTGCTTGGTGAAACACGACTTAACATCACATTAATAGCAAAAGAAAATAAAACCAAAAAAATACTCAACACAAAATAATAAATTACGAACTCATAATGGCTTCTCTCCTTGGCCTTCTTAAAAATGTTCCAAATAATTCATCAATACTAAAAAATTAAAATGTAACTTGGGTTTTCAATTCTCATTCGCCTGATGCAATAAAATAGTTGTATTAAATCAATTATTTATTTCAAGTCAGGTACATAATATATTATAATAAAGTCGAATAATTATTCATGTATTTTATTTTAAGTATCGCGCACTTTTATTATAATACTAGCTTTTGCCCGTGGTTTTATCCGCGTCTATTATCGTATGTCTGTGGAAAAGACTTCTTAACCATGTTATGTCATATTAATAATATCTAATTAACAGCTTAAAATGTTTTAAACTTGTATGTAGCTTTAAATGACGATACTTTTATGCAATATTTTATCCCCCCTTTTCTTAACTCTTTACAACAATTTCCATTACGAATAGAAAAAAGGTTTTTGCAATCAGAAGTAGCTAATGTCCTTTCTCAGGCTCTAGAAAATATGCGTATAAAATTTCATTCAAATACGTTCTAGGACTATAATTAGGATAAGGAATTATTATTATTAGGGTTAGCAAAAGACATGACGTCTCTACAGTTTTAATATATTTTAAGTAGTATAAAAGATATCGTCACTGCTCCTATATTATGTCCTAGCCTTTATCCTGACCTAGAGTATGGGCTACAATCGAACTATGTTTAGTTTAAAATAACTTTAGTTGATTTTGACCCGTGCGTGCACATATAGACAGACAGACATACACAAAAATTTACTGATTGCATTTTTAGCATCAACCACGATTCCCAATTATCCTCTAATATAATTTAAAAAAATATATAATATTCAATTTACAGAATTGACCTCTATAAAGTTTTATTATAAGTAAATAGATATGGATAAATTACACCTTGTATAGATAATGCTTAAGAATATAATGTAAAACCTACGATAATTGTGAAAACACAAATTCTAATTTATTGCCACACAAGTTTCTCAATCCAATCAATAAAACTAGATACTTTTGTGTATACGCCAGGTATTTTCGGCCGTGCACATCCAACTCCAAACGACGTCACTCCGATGAGGTAATGAAATTTGTTATTCGATGGAAAATCTAGTGGCATCTCAATTTGTAGAGGTCCTCCTGAATCTCCCTGCAAATTAAATACATGATAGTGACTTAATGAAAGTGGTACTTACCACTTGGTATAGAAGTTAAAGACTTAATAGTCATTATGCATATTAATATAATACACGATTTAAAATTAACCCAGATTTACTTAATTTATACTCACTTGGCATGCATCTACACCACCTTCTAATTTCCCAGCACGTATTTGATCTTTGACTCCACACCACAGTCTATTGCAATTGTAGCTAAGTAGAGAGTCGCACAAGCCTGAGTCTATGATATTCACATCGGCCGCTTGTAGTTCTTCCGATGTTATTCTGCTTTCTGAATATTTTTAAATATTATTATAGTTTAATCTTTTAATACTTTTCCCATATTTTTTTGTTGTGAACTCAAGTTACATGTTAATTTGTATTTCTTTATTATAATTAAAGTTAATTTTAGAATAATTTACATTAAATACAAACAATACATTACATCTTACTTAATTCCTTCACGCCCCAGCCAGTGAGCGTAGCTTTAGTTCCAAGTTCACTAGTATCGTCTTTGCTCCATATACAAGCAGGTTGGATAGTATCTGTAAAGGTCACTGCTTCTACCAACTCGATAATAGCTATATTATCATAATATTTCAATGGCGATTAGTCATTTGGATGATTAATACATTTTAAAATTCGTATGTCTACAGGACCATTGTCACCAAAATCCTAAAAATTATGACACGATCAATCATTTAAAATGTGTTTGGTTATTTAACTTTTCACTCGTGAAAGGCTCGAAATTGCTTAAAACATTTATAAGTTTTTTGTCATTATGTAAATCAAAACGATTAGCTCATTAGTTAAAATACGTCCCACTTCTTACAGAAAGTGAAAATTAAACAATATAGTATAGTATATTCGAAATAACTAATAAGTAGGGTAAAAGCTATGTAACTTTAATTTAGATTGTTTTACTTTATTTACTTTGTTCTATAATTACAATTTAGAATCTCTAAGGACCTGGTGGTCTGTAAAACAGGTACATCCTAGGGCAGACACCAGTATCTCATTAATGTTGTCTGCAAAAGAAAACTGTATTTATTTTAGATTACGTACAATGTAGGTATGTGTTTGAGAGAAAAATGATTTGAGTTAAATGATTTTTTAAATTTAATTGATTGAGCAAGCAAGACCACCTTGTGACACATTTCTATTATTTAAGATGCTGTGTTTTTCATTATTAGTGTAGATACAGGAGGACTTTCTTTCATCTATCACTTTATCTTTAGCTAGGTTTAAATGGTAAGGCCATTTAAAATATTTTAGAAACATACACCTAGCTATTTACAACTGTTTTGCATTTACCTGATGTTTAATATTCTTGTCTCCAAACCTTACCACTTCAGGGTATATGCTAGTGACACTTGTGTCTGCCGCCGATGTTTGCGAGCAGTGGGCAGCCGTCACAGGAAACTTTGGACTGACAAGTGTACTTCCAGCCTGTAGTAGAACACCATCCGATTGCTCCCTGTAAAAAAGGATCCCAAAATATTTTAACATATGTTATGTACTGTAGGTTCTTGATGGAAATACGTCATGTTACACAGTAATAATAAACTAAAAACTTGCACTTTTTCCACTTTATTAGTTACTAGCTGTGCCCGCGACTTCGTACGCGTGGAAAAGTGATTAAGGGCACTTTAGTATTTTTAAATATATTTTTAGTTTATTGGCGCAACCGCTGACAACTTTCGCTAATTTAATAGTTACTTCCCAGTGAATCCCAGTGTTGATCCCTATCCAGCAAGTCACGTACCCGGCAAGCCTCTTGGTATGCAGGGTATAATAATAATATAGTACCATCCTTTCGGGGCTCGGTAAAGTAGGTCTTCGAACAATATGTAGAAGTCAACAAAGGTATTCGAAGTCAGGATTCGAAAGCAACGTATAGACCCAGCCAATTTTTCACGTTAATTTAGTAAAAAACTTCGATGTCCGTCTGTCTGTCTGTCTGGGTGTCAAAACTTTAATACGTGTAGGTATCAAGCTAAAAATCATATTAAATACTCAGGATCTTCTGTCCCTTCTGGCTCTACCTAAAGATTCAGCCGATTATGTCGCTAATTTTCGTAATTTTCAACACTCCAAAGGGAACTAAAACCTAAAGGTTACTTCCCGGGAACTCAGAATTTTTAAATTTGATATGAAGCAACGTCTTAATAGTGCCGACATAGGATAAATTGCGAAACCATAAAAATATCTTTAATTTTTTTTAACTTACTACCGTTTTTGTCATTAATGTTTTGAGATATTAAATTGAAACTTATATTGCAATTACATAATAAGGAAGTATTTAAAACGAAACTCTCGGTTAGACATGGGCGCAGTGGCACGCCCCGCCGAGGATCCAGCAGGCTTACTCTCGACACATCCGAGAATCGAATCAATTCGATCTCAACGGTTTTTGGTGTTTTATTTGTTAGATTACTTTGGAACTAATTAGGATAAAGAAAACCGTTAGAAATAAAGAAACGTAAATTTATTCGGGAGTATGCGGCACGATCGAATCTGAATCAAAATCGAATCAGTTTAGAGAGTTAGGCCGATCGGTTTTAGTAGCATTTTTTTATTAACCTACCGTAAGTATAATAATAATAATATAAATAAATGAAATTTAGTTTTAAAGAAAATATAAAATAAAAAAAGATTAAATTTGAATGGTTGATGCAGCGCGGTTCCCGCCGCGCTTCATACAAACGTCCAGCATTTTTTTTTAATTGTCATAAATTGTTTGTTATTTATGAACCGATTGAGATGAATTAATAAATATTAAGTCAAGATTACTACATTATAATATGATTGAACCACATCTAAATCGGATAAGCCGTTTCTGAGATTAGCGTGCACAAATGCACCGACAATTCAAAAAAAAAATTCAAAAAATTATTGTTTTGGGTACTATTGCATACTTAAATAAAAGTCTCCTATAACACAGGCACAGATAGCACAGTTAGCGGCTGTGCGTGGTTAAATTCAAACACCGGTACTGCTTGTTAGCACATTTTAATAGTATTTTTTACCCAGCAGTGGGGTGGAGCTCCTTTGGTTGACCTTCGCCAAAGTTCCTACCAGCATCTGATACCTACACTAAACCAGCCCGGCTCGGACGTACGACGTAGCAGCCGGCGGCGCCCGGTCGAATCACGGCGAAACGATTTTAATTTTGCTATACCTATTTCCTAATCTATTCATTATATTTGCATGGTATAAAGGGCAAATATAGTCTTCATGGAATGCTTAAGCCAACTAACGTATTAAAATGATAAGGATTAATACAGTGATGGTATAAATAGCTTTCCAAAAACCGCTTAATTGTCCGTTTTTTTAGTTTATCGCGAAAGGCATTCTTTTAATAATACAGTTAGGTAATAAAGTTGATTTTATACAATAAATGATAATTTATTTCAATTTGTGAAGTAAGTTCAAAAATACAATTTTTATATTATTATGACACTGACACTTGTCTTCCCAGAAAACAGCTGTGTAAGCGATCCCCCCGCGCCCCCCGCACGAACCGTTCGACCGCAGGCCGCGCGCGCGAAATTCATCCGACTTGCTTCAAATTTATCGTCACTGCTCGGCTCCTATGTATCGTAGCGTTATGTTATATAGCCTATAACCTGCCCAGGAATATGGGCTACAATCGTACCAAGTTTGGTTAAAATCCCTTCAGTAGTTTTTGTGCCTATCGTGCACATACAGACAGACAGACAGACAGACAGACAGACAGACAGACAAAAATTTTACTAATTGCATTTTTGGCATCAGTATCGATCGCCAATCATCCTCCAATATGTATTTTGAAAAAATATTCAATGTACAGAATTGACCTCTCTACAGTTTTATTATAAGTATATATTATTATGACACTGACACTTGTCTTCCCAGAAAACAGCTGTGTAAGCGATCCCCCCGCGCCCCCCGCACGAACCGTTCGACCGCAGGCCGCGCGCGCGAAATTCATCCGACTTGCTTCAAATTTATCGTCACTGCTCGGCTCCTATGTATCGTAGCGTTATGTTATATAGCCTATAACCTGCCCAGGAATATGGGCTACAATCGTACCAAGTTTGGTTAAAATCCCTTCAGTAGTTTTTGTGCCTATCGTGCACATACAGACAGACAGACAGACAGACAGACAGACAGACAGACAGACAAAAATTTTACTAATTGCATTTTTGGCATCAGTATCGATCGCCAATCATCCTCCAATATGTATTTTGAAAAAATATTCAATGTACAGAATTGACCTCTCTACAGTTTTATTATAAGTATAGATTAAATATTAGATTTATTGAAATACACGACCGGTTTCCGAAAACCAGTGGAAAGTGTGTTAAAGTGGAAAAAGTGCAAGTAATTAGTGTATTATTACTGTCCAACCTATATTCTCAGCATAAAAAATTGATAAATAAATTACAAGATGAATTGTAAAATGTGATTACTATTGAGGGAAATGATTATTTATCATTCCAAGCATCTTCTTATAATTCTACATAATATTATCATCTCATTTTGAAATTATCCTCATCTCAAGTAGTAATACATTTTAGACAAATAGTAGATATTTTAATAACCAACAAAAAATATAGTTCTTGATGAATATCGTGACATACCACATACCGCGTGATAATATCGTGATACTATACCGTTAGTAAATCGTTCGGGGCTTTCGGATGATGGTGCATCACATAATACTATGTAAGTTATAAGATGGTTATATTATGGGCCATTGGTACAGCTTCGGGCTGTAGTCGGTAAAGACAAACTTGCAAACGTAATATGTAATGCACAATACAGGAAATAAACATTATTATTTCAATAGTTATAAAGGACCTCCGTAGCGCAGTTGGTTTAGCGCGTTGGTACTCGAACGAAAGGTCGCAGGTTCGAATCCCGCCGAGGGGACAAAAAGTATTCAATGTTCCTGGGTCATGGATGTGTATTAAATTTGTGTATAATATAATAAAAATCTTAGATATGTGTATAGTATAAAAGTATTAAATATATTTCCGTTGTCTGGTACCTGTAACACAAGTTCTTCGGATACTTAGCACAGGTCCAGATTGACGTGGTGTGAAGCGTCCACAGATTAAAAAAAAAAAAAAAAAAGGCTAATTTACTAGCCTCACTTATTCTACGTCCGGATCCAAAGTCCGGCTTAGGATGATCGTATTTAGCGCATGGGTCCTCTGTGGCGGCTGTGTTGGCCTTTCTGTTATCTGTATTATGTTCTTTTTCTGTAAATTTATTTACAAGAAACCATACAATACTTACTACACAATTTATATCATATTAATATAATATATCATTGGATGTACCTTTTCATAAAATTCATCAGGCCAAACCCAGCTTTGCTGTATCTGTAAAAAGTTGACATAAGTGAAATTGAAAACTGTTCTATTCTAAACTAGCTATTGCCCGCGGTTTCGCACGCGTGGAAGTATGTTTGTGGAAAAAACCTATTTACCAGATAACTTCATAGGTACAGTAAAGGTTAATGTAATCTTACATCAACAGTACCTACCGTCTACCCCGTCGTCACGTTGCACGTTGGCACAGAACCCCTTGATTAATATCTGGCGCGTACTTTTTTCATTTCAATGTCAAGACATTAATAGAAACTATAGTCAGCCCGGAGTTACGGAGTCAGTTCCTCACCTGTTACTCGAATGCTCAATTTTTGCTAGCAATAGATACGATATTGAACAGAAATTGGGCATCTCATCTCTCTCATCAGTTTAGGTTTAAAGGTACCGTGACATGTCAGGATCTATGTGACGAGACATATGCCTGTAATAATAAAGAAGTCTCAAACCCAACCTCACTTGAAAACCTATTTGACAGCTGATAAAAAACGTTACTTTTCACTTTGAAAAATTAACACCTTTACTTATGGTACATACTTTATTTTTTTCTTTTTTAAAACGTAAAAGTAAAGATTATTAAATATATATTAAACTTATTTTAATGTTTTTCTGTAATCTATAATATGAATTTTATATTTAAATAGAAAAGGTTATTAAAGTTCTATGAAGAAAAGAAATTAAAGTAATTTAAAAGAAAAGAAATAAGAAATTAAAATAACATTGTTCACTTTTAAAAGTGAAATGAAACGTTTTTTTATCTGTCAAATAGGTTATCAAGTGAGGTTAGGTTTGAGACTTATTTCTTAATACGGGCCTAAAGAAAGACGATTACGTATCGAAGGAAACATAATATTATAAAAACTAGCTGTGCCCGCGACTTCGTCCGCGTGGAAAAGTGATTTAGGGCAGCAGTTTAAATACATTTTTAGTTTATGAACACTGTCGTGCTTTGGGACTTTACGGTTAAAGTACTAACTTCCTTTAGACGACAAAATAACAAAAGTCCAAAAGAAAGAAAAAACCCAAGTCGCACCTAGCATGAAAACTAATAAATAAAAATATCATGAAAAACATATCTTACTTATATTGACATAACTTTTCTAATTTAAATGTGCCTATGACATCTCATATCTTGAAAACAAACTATCCTACGCCTATACTTTATTAATCGTATTTGCAAAACCTAAGTATAATAATAATAATAACAATAATATAAATAAATTACTTCGCACAAAGTAATACTTATTTTTACTTGGGTTAATAAATTTATTCTATAATTTTGAAGTCGGTGCCAAGTTCAGCGTTCTTTCGTAATTTGTTTTCATTTAATATTATATAGTTTGTAAGCCAGTACTTTGGGTACATAATATTATAGTATAATAGTTACTTTTATAGTTAGTTGTTGTACATAGTTTGACATTGTAGTAAGGTTTTTGAAGTACTTACTTGGCACCGACTTTAAAATTATAGAATAAATTTATTTACCTACGTGAAAATAAGTATTACTTTGTGCGAAGTAAATTTAATTGTTCCTTTTTGTTTACCTTTTGAAGTCGATTTTTTTTTTGAATTATTTAATTTTAAGATTTTTAGTGATGGGTAGACTGGGTAGGGATAATTCTCGAATGATCAGACGACGGTTACTTGAGACGGAAAATGAAAAATAAAAACGATTAGATAAAATAAAAAATAAATTAATAGTAGGAAGAGAAAAAGTCTAGAAAAAGTCTACCGAAATTTTTGAATATACCTATATATATATATAGTTCATTTCTCTGGCGTGAGCCAGAGCAGCGCAAAATTTTTAAATATACCTATATATATAGTTCAGCGCGAAATTTTTAATATACCTTTATATATAATAGTTCATCGCTGCTCTGGCTTACGCCAGAGCAGCGCGGAATTTTTTAATATGATTATATATATATATATAAGAAGAAAAGTTTATACATAGATCAAGTAGATTGACTATAAAATGAGATACAAATTTTCAGAATATTAAAGTCGGTACCAGCCAAACTCAATATTATGAGTTCTATAATATAACTCTTTTATTATTTTTAGTCGGTTTACATTCTTTTATTTGGCTTAAAACTATGTTTTCCCCTTTTTTAAAACTTGCCTATTTCATCATATTGTTACGATGGTATATATGGATACCTACTATCTGGTGAAGAGAGGGGTGGTGATGACTACTGTAATTGATATAGTGGCATATGCTTGCAGTATAAGCGATGTCGAAATTTCCAAACGTATATCTTCAAAGACTAAGTAGTAGTGGTATTACATTGATAGTTGATTCAAAATTATGTTTTTAGTCGGATATGCTTATGTTACTCGAAACAAATACAAAATTACTATGAGTGTCCCTATAAATTTCGAGGTGTTCCCTCGATTCCTCACGACGCCATCATCAGGTCTCCACTTTGATAACTATGAGACCAAGTTTGAATGTAATTGACGTAGTGGCATATGCTTACATTCCTTTAAACAACGCTGAAATCTTCAAACCTGTATCTCTAAGGACTCAGAAGTTCTGTTCAGTACTTTTAGATCCAGGATATGGTGCAAAACCTTGTTGTTTGGTAACATATGTTTAGACTACTTCAGAAAAAATCAAAATCGATATATTATTTCATATAAATTTTGAGGATTTCCCTCGATTCCTCACGGATCCCATCATCAGGTCACCATTTTGGTGACAATGGGACCAAATTTAAATTATACCCTACACAACACAAAGAAAATAATTAAAATCGTTTGATAAACGATGAAGATACCCACGAAGAAACATTAAAAAAAACATTTATATTTAGGAATTGAGAAACCTCCTTTTTTGGAAGTCGGTTAAAAATATTGTGTTGGTTATTTCGTGTTACAATCTACCTTTGTGCCAAGTTTCATTTAAATACGTTGAGTAGTTTGGCTAAAATACCGTCAAATAGGCAGCTACAATTTTTTGAAGATCCCGCGGGAACCCTTTCGTTTTTTGGGATAATAATTTCCAGTAATGCTCTTCAGATCATAAGCTACCTGCCTGCCAAATTTCATTTAAATACGTTGAGCAGTTTAGCTGAAATACCGTCAAATAGGTAGCTACAACTTTTTGAAGATCCCACGGGAACCCTTTCGTTTTTCGGGGTAATAATTTTTTAGTAATGCTTTTCAGATTATAAGCTACCAGCCTGCCAAATTTCATTTAAATACGTTGAGTAGTTTGGCTGAAATACCGTCAAATAGGTAGCTACAATTTTTTGAAGATCCCACGGGAACCCTTTCGTTTTTCGGGATAATAATTTCCAATAATGCTCTTCAGGTCGTAAGCTACCTGTCTGCCAAATTTCATTTCATTCCATACAGTGGTTTTAGCGTGATGCGATGATAAACATTCCCATACGGACAGACAGACAGATAGACAGACATTTTTTTCAAAAATGTTATTTTTAGGTTCTGTGGGTTTTATAGACCCCCATTTTTAATTTTCACTTTAATATTCTTAATGTACAGACATGACCCCTCTACAGATTTATTATATGTATAGATATTAAAGCACTCATTTTGAATTACTATAAATTCCATCATGGATATAATGGATATACTCACCGAAGTTGAAATACCTTCATTAAAATTATTGGATGCTTTTGATAACCCTTCACTCACTGCAAGGCAAGACATGACCCGAGTTACAAGTTGATAAAAAAACATGACAACAATTGTAAAAAACACTACCTGCGCCTAATAATACAATTAATGTGTTAACACTATTCATATCTTAACTTTTATTAATTACTTTGTATGTTCCTATATTCACGTTCACTTTGATCCAAACCCGTTTAAGAGGATTCTAATTATATTTTCATCTACATAGTATGATCACTGTTGATTATTTGATTATGATGTTAGAAGTGTGCACAGGTTCTTGCTCCACTGATGTGAGCCGGCCTAGATAAAACTATGGAGTAATATAAATTATGATCGGTATCGTCATAGCATGGTGCCCGAAGAGTTAGAATAAAAAAAACGTTAGTGTAATTTTGGCGTATAAAATCTATCTATTATACCTTTCTCACACGGTATTAATTCCTTTCCATATTCCAAATAGACTATAATAGGTTATAAAATATTTTTTATCGTTCTTCTGGTATATCGAAGAGCAGAAGTGTTTATACAGAAAAACCAGCAAAATGTCTGCATGAATACAGGAGGACCTATGTGATATAGGCGACTCCACTGCAGCGCGATGTTATACGTAATTTCTCCGAAAAAGATTAACGAGTGTGAATTTTATCCTGTTTATTTCCAATGTAATATTTTTACTTCAAGTCTTAAGTTGAAAAGTCTGAATGTTAATTATCTATCTAAATAACACACATCGTAAAAAATATTTAATTGAGCATCAAAAATTAAAGGAATAATTGGTAATTTGTCAATAATCACTTTTTAAACTTATTTATTATTTGATGTACTATATTTTTAATTAGACTTAAAAAAATATATCTATACAATTATGATTAATCATAGAATAATTTATTACCTAATAAAAGCATTGGTTAATATTATTTGATCCATTGATAAATATAATTTTACACTAATATTTTGAGTAGTTACCAATCATATAATTTAAAATCAAATAAATTATCAAACCCCTTATAAATAATCGAAATTGAAATTATTTTTGATCATTTATGATCAATATGAGGCTGAACTATAAGTGATGAATCACAATAATTGAAAATCATTGAAATATTTATGATACCTTATAGAGTTTTAAAAAAATAAATAATTACTGATTTATTTCGTGACTCAGAAATTATTGCTCAGCCATGTTAAAAATGCATATTGCATTTGACAACCATTTTTGCAATGAAAATCATGCCAGTGATCAGGGACAGGGTAATCATTAATAATATGTAGAATAATATAAAAAGAACATAGTAGGTAATTATAGTTTATTGCCACACAACTTGTTCAATCCAATCAATAAAACTAGATACTTTTGTGTACAAGCTAGGTATATTCGGCAGTGCACATTTAACTCCAAACGACGTCACTCCGATGAAGTTATAAAATTTCCTATCCGATGGAAAATCTAGTGGTATTCTAATCTGAAGAGGTCCTCCTGAATCTCCCTGCAAGTTTAAAGTAAAAAGTATCAAGATTAATAGTACTTAGCTTAAAAGAAAATACTCAAGTGTTAAACTATTTAGGAATCAATAACCAGTCTGGCTTATTTTTAAGGTTAGACCCGAATAGTAAAAACGAGACTTTATTATTAAGACTTCGTTGTTTGTCTGTTACCAAACTGTATCAAATAACCGAGAAAGATTTGTGTTGCTGCTTCAACAAGTATTAAAAATAACATAGGCTTCTGTTTTCTCAACATCCAGAACGGCAACAGATAAGCATTTTAAATATTTTGTTGTTTACTTTAATATTAAATCAAAAAATATAAATTTAGGGAGGGCTAAGGTACACCAAACGTGATTTTTTTAGATTTGGTTTATTCCTTCGTGCGTGTGTCTCACTCGACTTGGCCGCTCTTTTCGGTCCTTGAAACAGTATACATAGTTTAGTTTATATTGTTTTCTTTGATTGTGCGATTGGATCTTTAGTGTGCAATTGGAGCGCACAGCAGCGCTAGGCATTATAGGGGGAGACCAAAACCAAGTCAGATATTTAGATTTTCCATTAATTTTTTTTTAAATATAATATACTTATTAATATAAAACATATTATTTCTCATGAAACAGATGAACGTGATTCACAATGTACTCAAATGACTTATACTCACTTGGCATGTATCTACACCACCTTCTAATTTCCCAGCACATATTTGATCTTTGACTCCACTCCACAGTCTATTGTGATATTCGTTAAGTAGAGAGTCGCACAAGCCTGAGTCTATGATATTCACATCACCCGCTTGTAGTTCCCCCGATAGTTTTCTGCTATCTGTTTTTTATTTTTAATCGTAATATTATTTGATCTATTTTAATACCTTTGTTAAGATACTTGTTATTTTTTTTTATTGTGAATTACGTCGCAATTATTAGTTGCATTTATAAATTAAGTTTATTTTAAAAGGATTTATATTATATAAGATACATATTGTATAATATGCTTACTTAATTCAGTCACACCCCAACCAGTAAGCGTAGCATTAGTTCCAAGTTCACTGGTATCGTCTTTAGTCCATATACAAGCTGGTTGGATAGTAGGTGTATAGGTTACAGCTCCTGCCAACTCGATTATAGCTATATCATAATATTTCATTGGTGATTTGTAATTAGGATGTTTCATAAATTTTAAAATGTGTTTATCCACAGGAACATTATTTGCATCAATCTGGAAATAATGAAACAGTATTATATGTGGTTTTTAAAGCAGTAACGTACTTTTTACTAGCGGAAGTACGTCAAAAGTCCCGATAAAAAAAAACAAATAAGTATTTCGAGATCATAAATTTAAAACATTGAACTCATTTAAAATATAATACATCCTAGTTTCTTGTTACCGAAATTAAAAACTAAATCATGCGACACCCGCGCAGGTGTTCAAGTCTCCTTACAACTGACAATAACTTAGGTGCTAAACCAGTATCCAACCAACTTGCTGAACGCTTACGGTTATCAAACAGAAACCATTTTTCATCGCAGTTAACAACGGTTTAGATTAAAACTGCGTATTGGCTTCGGTCCCATGCATGCCTTCCAAAGGTCTTACCTTATTGCCCGTGAGCAAGGAACGTTTTATAGAAACATAACAATAATTCAACTTACCTGAATTGAAATATGGGTTATGCCGTTCTCAACACGAACTGTCTAAAACACAAATGCAATAGAAATATATTCAGGTTACAGACGGAATTCAACAAGTGTGACACCAAAGTACATTTAAATTATTCTCACCATCATCTTTTCAATCTGAGATACAGACATACCACACACACATTCTAAAAACATGCGTTTCAATTCATGATAAATTGTCACAGAGATACTCTTAATTTTGAACCCCTTCTCATCTTTAATTTGTCTTTAAATCTATACCTAAATCTTCATGAAATCTATACCTAAATCTTCTTGTCACGAACATTTGGCCTGACCTAGCATACCAACTCGAGCGGTCGGAGATCTCCCTTTGGGGCTTCTACTGTTCCCACAAAGGTATACCTTCGTAATCATAAATTCAATTACCTCATATGCAATATTCTTGTTTCCAAACCTTACTATTTCAGGGTATCTGTTAGTGACACTCGTGTCTGCCGCCGATGTTTGCGAACAGTGCGCAGCCGTCACTGTAAACTTCTGACTGACAAGTGTACTCCCGCACATAAATATCCATCCTGTACTAGATTTCCATCCAATAGCTCCCTGAAATTGTTCAAAACAGAACATTTCAATTTAATTAAAGCATCAAATTTAATAAATAAATTACTGACCCCCAGTTTCTGAAAGGCTGAACAAATCGTCTATCAGTTGACATTTCTAATCATTGGTGAACAATGAACATCTCTCGCAATAAGTAGTTTATAGAAATATGAATTGTAACCGTCGTTGCATCTCAATACATTTTGGACAATTTATAAGCGCAAGAAAAACTTGAATAGTTTTACAACAAAAAATTATAATCATTGTAGGAACACTAGGTTTAAATATAGGTATATCTTTGATCAGGCAATAAATCCCATAAAATGGGACAATTTATAAGCGCAAGAAAAACTTGAATAGTTTTACAACAAAAAATTATAATCATTGTAGGAACACTAGGTTTAAATATAGGTATATCTTTGATCAGGCAATAAATCCCATTTTATGGGATTTATTGCCTGATCCTTGATTGCCTGATTTTCGTTCAAATTTTTCCATTAATAAATTATAAAAAGTAGTTGACGAAAGTTTGTGTGCTAAAGCTTATTATAATATAATTGATTTTGTTAATGATTGCACACCCTGGGAATAAGGTGGCCAACCTTAAAGCACCAACTTCAATAACGTTAAAAATATAATTTGATTAAAGACTTCTTTAGCTGTTATGTAATGTCACGTTCAGTCGATGAATATGGGTCCAGTAACAAAACTAACAGTACAAACTAGCGAATTCCTTCGCGATTCAGGTTAGTTACAAATAGAGCACAATAATCACAACGCTAAAACGCTAGTATGAATGTCGGGGGAATAACAAGAGTTATTGAGATCGATCTGATTGGATTTTCGATTGTGTTGGGAAAAGACCTACTGGACTTTCAAAGACTTTACAAATTATAAAGATACTGTACCATATGTGGAAACTCCGCTGGTTTTGTATTATGTCCACCAATCACTGGAATCTGAACATCTTTATTTGGGTCTCGTGTTGATTCGTAACCTAAAATTTTTTTTTTATTCGTGTAACATATTTTTTTATGCTTACTGAACACGTGTAACATAAAGTAAAATTAAAAACTATAACCCAACTTCGCAAAAAAGGGGTCTAAAAAGGGTGAAACGTGAAAAAAAATTAATTTGTAATCCAGTAATGCATAGGTATTATAATGGTCAAGCTAGAGGCGTGGTCGCACCCGCGATTGGCATTAAATATTGTAACAGCAGACGAATATTATGATTTTTCAAGCTCTTTTTTTCTACCGTATTTCGGTGTGAGCTGACGCTTCTTAGATTTTGTTAGCGGGTGCGACCACGGCTCTAGCTTGACCATTTTTAATGCCTATGCATTTCTGGATTCCAAATTAATTTTTTTTCATATTTCACCCTTCTTAGACCCCTTTTTTCATTCCCCTTCCTTTTGCTTCGCCGAAAGAAATTAAAATTACTAATTGAATTATTAATTATTATGTATGTTAGTTTGTTACGTATTAGGTTTTTTTTTTTTTTGATGTCGCAAGGGGCAATGCATTACGCATCCCCCCGGGAGGGTCCCCTAGGGGTATGTGGGACTCCCGGCTCGCTACGGCCGGTTTACCCACTAAAACCACATGCGGATTACCATCAGCCGTTTAGTGGAAGACGTGCCCTGGATCTTTCAAAGCACAGGCCACGCCACCCCGACCGGCCGGTCTACCTCATAAGGGACCGGACTTCCATCAGATTAAAGAGAGCACTTCGGCAAACTGAAGCGCTCCCCTCGGCGCCGAGACTGACAAAGCCGGGGAGGTTACCCATCCCTCTACCCGGAGCCCCGTACTAGACGTGAGATGGGAGAGCCGCATAGCGACGCCTCCGCACCCCCGTCCTGCGCCGGCGAAGCGGAACAGAGGAAGGATCTATCTCTCCATCCCGCTCCGAGGCCTCCTTCTGCGAGATGACCTGTTCACAGAAGGAGACCACCGCCTGCCACGCCTCGTCGCTCTCGAGCATGCAGCGAACCATGCTTGGGAGCGAGAGGTCCCGCCCAATTGTTAGGTATTAGCTTCCCTATTACCTTCTATTAATTAATAATCGATTATGATAATATAACCCCTAAAAGAATATACCTACAAGCAGCGAGGAAATTTTATACAAATATTAGTAAATACCGCAAAGTAGCGTCTGAATCCTTTTATATAGTATGCGTTTCGATAATTTTGTTACCTATTTGGTTAGACTTATATCAATTATTCATAATTATTCTCAACTACATACTTACATTCTCTTGCACGTTTTTTGATTATATATTCCTTTTTTTCATTCCAAATATATTCCTGACATTCTGTAAGTAAAACAACAATTTTATTCAATAACTCACATGACCTTTAAAAAAACTATAATTACAGAAGAACAACTGCCCGATATTGTCGGACCAAACCACCCGTTTGATAAAATAACTACAAAATACTCCAGTTTATTGTTTTTCAGATATTATCTAGTTATCTAGCGTTAAACAGATTAAGCTATTAAACAATAAAAAATATTAAGTGCATTAGTGTCGTTTTATTATTATTTGTAGTGCACGTCTAAAATAGATATTTTTTTAACCTAATTGAAAGTTAACAGCAAAATAGCAAAATTGATTACGTATTATTAATTATTATTTTAATTTTGCATAGCCGTAATGGCATGAGAAGTTAATTTTTCAAATTAATTTTTCAATCTATGTTTAGGATAGTGACAAAATGTACTGAAACTTTTTGAATTTACTTTATTTTCTGATAAAGTAAGAAATGATATTTGTACATTTTAAGGGCAGTGGTCCATAACACATAATATAAATCTTGGTTATTTACATTTTTCACATGCAATTATCAGGTCATCTGAAAACCACCTCATAAAAATTTTAGGTATTTTTGTTAACTACTTTGCCATAAAACTTTTTCTATAGCTAGTTTTGCCGGAAATCTAATAATTAGCAATATAAGGAGTTTTTAACCCCTTCTACATCCTGCACAACATTTGGTTAGATTTTTATTTTCAATTTACCTATGCGATAAATAAATAAATAAAAAGCCTTTATTCTAAAATTTTTTTAGAATTCGCTTATTTTTATAATTTTTATCTCAGTAGAGATCCACCACCTATTTAAAATGTAGACACCTCCTCGGCGTAGGTCTCCCCCATCCTGTTCCATATTACCCTATCCCTTGCTACTATCTCCCAGGTTGTACCGCATCTCTCCTTAAATACATCACTCCATCTTAATTCTGACCTATGCGAGAATTAAGATGATCTCGTTATCGATACAAGTTGGAAAGAGGGAACTCTTTGATCAAACCATATATTTTGTAGGACAAATATTTTTTCGGGTAATTTAGATTAGAGATAGAGAGAAAAAAAATATATTTTGGAATCACCAAATCCACAAACTTTATTCTTGCTATCCCTGTTAGCTACCACAAACAAGAGTTCTGTCCAAGAAATTCTTGGGCGACTCATCAAAATGAAGCTACACACGAAAATTTAGCTTGATACTAATCAAGTGAAAACAATGTATGGGGGAACCTTGACTATTATATATTTTATTGATTACTTACTGGCTTCACTTATTCTTCGCCCAGATTCAAAGTCGGGTTTAGGGTCATGTTCAGCGCACGGGTCATATTTTGGCGGCAGTGTTGGTTCTGTTAACTGCATTAAATTCTCATTTTTCTGTAAATTTATTTATTGAAAGCTATAAAACACCAGAAAATTATATTATATTTTACTAAAAACATACCTGGAATTAAATTATGAGATTTACCTTTTTAATATATTCGTCAGGCCAAACCCAGTTTAAGGCTAATTCATTTTTCTGAAAAAGTTAACACGAATGTAATTGAAAAAAGTTCGTAGGTACTGGAAATTTTTATTCGTGGAAATTAATCTTCATTTTATATATTTACGATAACATTGTCCTTGCCAATTTCATATGTAAGGACCTAATATTATCTATTATTTTGGTGAGAAATAAAGTCTTATATCTAAAGAATTTAAATATCATGATAATATATTACGCCTTATAACTCCTAAGCTACTAAGCCTTATAACTTACCGGAGTGGAAATCCCTTCGCTAAAATTATTGGACGGTTTTGAAAGCCCTCCACCCACTGCAAGACAAGACGTGAACTAAGTTTAAAATTGAATTAAACAAAACATGCTACATATTAAAATACCCGTACCTGCGCCTAGTAACACAATTATTGTTTTTACACTATTCATGTCGTAACTTGTGCTACTTTGTTGTATCTTCTTTAATTAACGTTCACTGTCACGGAATTAAAGTCCATTCGTCGTATACTAATAAAAATAAGTGCACACAAGTCCATGCTTCACTGATAAATACCGTCCTAACATATAGAATATTATGATTCGCAATGTATCTTCGGTATTTATACGGTCGACCGCTAGGGTCATCAGTATATCCATCGTCTATAATAAGGGTATGCGATAAAGCTTAAATATTAGTACTTTGAAACTTATATAATATGGATTCAAACTCTCAATATTGATCTTATTAAAAGATCTATATAAAGGACATCATCTATTTTTCAAACATTTTTCATTTTTCAAAATGGATGATGTCCTTAGTTTATTTAGCAAAGGAATAGATTTTTAATTTAAATACAAAATAATATGCTAAGTCCACCCTCAGTATAAGGGATTTTATAGTAAACATAATTTTATATTCATTTAACTTGTATCATCGTGTCATAGGTTACAGTTTATCTGAAGAGTTGTTTAAATATTGTGAAAGTTTAATCACTGTGTTTTAAAACATTGTAGGTATATACCTAATTATATCTCCTCATTTAATATAGACTCTTTAACCGACTTTAATATAAAGGAGCAGGTTTTCAATTCGGCCTGATTTTTTAATGTATGTACGATTACTCCGAAATTTATGATCCGATTTTTTTTTATTGGACGCGGAATAACTGCCAGTTAGTCCCCTAAAAATTTACGAGTTTGGCTCTTTCGTTTTCTTTCTTTTTTTTATTTTATAAGCATTTTTCACCAATTTCCAGAGGTGTACCAGGTATTTAAGAACACTTTTTATGTGGATGATATTGTTTCAGTACGGGTAATAAAGAAGTTTCTCACTTTCGCATTTATAATTGACCATCGACACAAAAAGAAGCTGATGTTATTAAAATGAAGTATCGGTGTGTGTCTATCAGTTTGTCTGTAGCATCGTAGCTAACCAAACAGATAAACTGATTTATCTTACAGTAGTTTACTTAGAGACACTAAAAAGTAAAAATTAAAAAAAAATACTTTAAAAAACGCTTTTAACATCTAAAATGCACATTATAAAAAATATTATTTTATATTTTTTAGATGGAGTCGGTTTTTTTTTTAAGTAATCGGGCAGATTTTTTTCGTCCAAATTATTTCTGACCGACTTAACGTATGACGAGCGCTAGTTTTACAATAATATGCTATATTTTTCATTTACAAAAATTGGTCACCGATTATCTTTCGTCGGTGGGTACCCTAAACAGTGGAGTACCTACAAACGCGTATCTCCTCCAAAATACATTTTGAGGTGATAAACTTTTTTGTTATGACATTAGTTTAGACGCGGAAGGCATATTTTTTAGAGGCGCATTTCAAACATGCTAAAAATATTATTTATGTTTTTAGAACTTCAAAAGTATAAATTATCTTAGTATTTAATTTTTTTGTAAATGTCAATGCTTTAACGTAGAAATAAGTATTTAACTTATAATTTCACTTTTTTTAAGTTCGGGTAGGCAAAATAATGTCCTGTTCGCTACACAATTAAATAGTTATAAAAAAATATCTACTAGATAAAAAGTGTTATAAACTTTCTTAATAAGTTTCAACATGCCTAATTAATAAAGTAATATATAATTATCTTGTTATTTCAAGCTGATTCTTAGTTTAATTTCACGAACTTTGTCGCAACATTTTTTTCAAGTACAAGTTTTATTTTTCATATAAGCTTTTATGTCAGTCAACTACATATTATCAATTTTTTTGTTATATTTTATTTGAATATAAGACCCCTTAAATCTAATTTTGTAGCTTTAAATGAATAAAAAACAGCGAAAAAGTAGCTAACGGATATATTATGACGAAACACAAAATAACTATTAAGCATAGTACTCACTGTTAGGTAAAATTTAATTTTAAATAAAGTAGAGTAAATTCATGTAAAATATTAAAAAAATAAGTATTATAATAAAGTGGACGTGAAATTGATAATAATAATTGATGATCACATACTGTTATACAGGTGATTTTTACTATATTTTGTATCAAACATCTATACCTACTTAACAGGTTAAAACACCTTCAAAACTTCTAAAATGTTTAATAAGTAGTTCATTTAAATCTTTACATCCTTTTTTAGAAATAACAATTCAATTTCACTATTACCTGCAAAGTTATAACAAATTATTATAATTTTCACCCATTGCCAAAAAAGAGTACTATGCTTTACATGTCCACTTCGCTACTTTTTATGTCCAAACTTTAGAAAAATTGAAAAATAAAACTCATTTATATATCTATATCATTAAAATGTTACTGATTATGCTTTTGGGAGAGCATAAACTAAGTGTTCCAGGAAAAAAAATACTGATAACTATGTAAAATGTATGTAAAAAACAGTGACGAACCTCAGGGAGCTTTTTTCGGTAATGCAGTTGGCGGGAATACGTGCGTCATTTTCCAGCTCCCTGTGGCTTAGAGCTTCTAAATAATTGTTTCAACGAATAAATATGGTACTAAGGTTTCCATTTAACATAAAGTTTTTCCAATTTTGGTGTGAATTGTAGGAGAAAATTGCGTGACTAAGGCGTACCGTCCAAAGACGGCGACATCTTTTTTTACCTGTCTTGACTCGTTTTTAATTAAAATAAAATATAAAATGATGATTTACCTCAACTAAATAATATCAAGTAAGAGCTTTATAAACACAGTATACCTATCTTGATTTTTTTCTCTTTAAAAATATGTTTATATATTTTTTATAACTGCTCATTCACAATCATGATGCATTCATTTTCCGATCCTTCTCAGAAATGCTCACCTTTTTTAACAGGCTTCCAAAAAAAAACTACGTCTAAACAATCGACTTCAATAACTGAAACGCATAAAATAATACTTTTATAATTTAATTACAAATAATGTTATTTTTGAAGTCAGTGTCAGCAAAGGAGAGTCAGTAACTTTTTGGTGTATCTAAGATAAAGTAAAAGATAAATCCGTTTGGTAGCTACGATGCTACAGAACAGACTGAGAGACACCATATTTATAATTTCCACCCCCTTTTTGTGTCTAGAGTCAATTATAAATTCGAAAGTGAGAAAATGCTAAATTAGTAGTACTAAAACTACATATACATCACCCTCGGGAAATTGGTAAATAGCAGATATTCTGCGTCAAATAAAAAAGAATCACACAAATTGGATCTGTAGCCTCAGACTAATCGATGTAGGTACATTTAAAAAAAAGGCTGGATTGAGAAACTCCTCCTTTTTTTGGAAGTCGGTTAAAAATACGGCGGGAATGTTAAGGTCTGAATTTGTATGATTAACAAATACTGCGCTGTTTGTAAACCGATTTAAAAAAAAATGTCTTTATATAGAAAAAATTTGTACGTATTTTCGTAACAAATTGGCTCAAAAAGTACTGGACCGATCTTAATACTTCTTTTACCATTTGAATGCTACATTATTACTGATTAATATAGGCTATTTTAATTCCAAAAGGAAACCTACTAAAAATACAATAATGTATAGGCATGTTTTTACACCTTGGGTAGGAGAAAAATGCCTATAATAACCTAAAAATATATTTCATCGCATGCACTGCGAAAACTATTGATATAATATAATAGTACAAAATAATGTTTCTTAAATGCAGAATGTAAAAAATATAAATGGCAACCCGTGGGCAGCAAGGACGGGACGCTTAATTTGTATAATTCATAATTGCTCCCGTCGTGACCAAAGCGGTGGCCTCATGATGGTATGCATGAGAAATTGAGGGCAATATAATATTTAAGGGATCAGGAGAGAATTTACTTAAAAAAACAATAATTTATTACACACAAAAACATTTATTTACTTTGAATTGAATAATTTAACATTTAGAAATCAAGGATCACATTTAACACAATTATTTACAAAAATTAAAATAGGACTGACGAATATTACAAATCACACCGACAATCAAACCAGCAAACCTTACTTTGCCCTACTGCAAAGTATTTAAGTACTGGGCAAAGTACACCCTTAAAAACGGACGCTAGGTTTTACACTGGATATAAAACCTAGCGTCAGTTTGTAAGGGTAGAGGCCGAGGAGGGAACTCTGTAACTCATAATAACGATGGCATCTTGCATAAGGGCCCTTACAGTTACTCTGGAACCCTAGAAACTAGCTCTTGTTGGCGGTTCCGATTTACTGCCAGACACTTAACATGGTGGCAACCAGACAACCTTAAGAGGAAATACAACAGCCGTTCCTCCATTTATACTAATATTATGAAGCGGAAGAGTTTGTTTGTTTGTTTAAACGCGCTAATCTCAGGAACTATTAGTCCGATTTGAAAAATTCTTATTTTGTTGGATAGTCCATTTTTAGAGGAAGGCTTTGGGCTATATAACATTACGCTGCGACCAATAGGAGCGAAGTGTCAGTGAGAAATGTTGCAAAAACGGGGAAAATTATTCACATTTCGGGACTTTCGTTGCGTGCGGTATATAAACGGTTTAAGTCACTCAAAAATTACGCGAACGAAGTCGCAGGGCACAGCTAGTACAAAATAAGACTCACTAGAGTAATATTTATTTTCCTAAGTATACTATTAGTACGAGCCTATTTTTCCCTTTTTTTCATAAAAAATTATTGAAAAAAATGTGAAATTAAAAACCTAAAAATTATGGTCAGATTTTCGGCTGTGTTTAAAAATGATTTTCTTTCCTACAAATTGGAGTACATTTTATGATAAAATTAAAACATAGGAACAAAACTAAAGCCTTATTTTAGTTTATAATTAAAAAAGTACCTAAATCGGATAAGTTTGGTGGAGGAAATAGGGTCTCCTAATCGTCGATTTCTCATAATTTAAATAGGTACATAATTTCAGTTCAAGCTGCAGTTGTCTCTATCGGTTTGATCGGACTGTTGCGGGACAGCAATAGAATATACGCAAATATATGTCAATTATGTAAATGGGTCAATTTCAACAAATGCCCATATTTTTATCATATCGGTGAACTTTTTTATTTATATATATTTTATATACTTTTCAGGTTTTATGTATTCCTTAGGACACAAAATGTCCCAAAATTTAATATCATTAATGTATCATTTAAGGCTATGGAAAAAATTCAGTTTGAATTCTGGTTTCCACCGAAATGATAAGTTTAACCACCGAAATGACATACTAATCCAGCGATATGATAATAATATTATCTTCAAAATATTATATTTAAGTATGTATTTATATTGATCAAGAACAGATTTCTTAAAATTACATTAAAATATTTTTTAAATGTGATACAATATTTTATATAAGACTAAAGAAAATGTATCATCTTTGTCTTCATTAAAATAAACTAGAAGTGAAAAAAAACTCATATAGGTAAAAAGTAAAAACTTAAAATTGCCGAATACAGACCAAACATCCAGATTATTGTTAAGACATATAAACAATATTTAGCCGTTTCTACACTTTAAACATACATCCTTCTAGTTTATTAATAGAAGAATAGATAAGATAGGAACATTTATCAGCCTTTAAAGTTAAAACGTATTTTATTTTAAAAAAAACTGTTATGTTCCAAATGTAACTGATTGAATGTACTGTTGGTTCTTGATGGTAATTCAATATTCAATAATAACATACAACTTTTTTACACTTTTCCAATTTTTATTAAATAAGGTTTTTACAACAACACGACCGGTTTCGATTAAATCATTATCAGGTGTATTTAATCGTAACCGGTGTTTTAGTAAAACCTTATTAAAACGTAATAAAAAGTTGAAAAGTGTAAAAAAGTTGTGTGTTTTTTGCAACAAATAAAAGGCTTTTTTATTTTATTTTATTTATTTTAAAGTTTAACATTAATCACAGCAGAACTTCAATATTATCACAAATTTAATAATTAGTTTTTCTTTTTTGAGCAACATTTTCTTTAGCTTTTTTCCTCTGATAATATTTTTTTTTTCGTGCAATGGGTCGTGCATGTGCCGTCATTTTTTTATTTTATTTTATTTTTACACAGGGTCGCTTTTAATTTTTGCTTTTCTTATTCTTTCCAGCAAACATTTTCTCTTTTTTTTCTCCTCCTCATTTTTTTGGCCTTCTAAAACGAAATAAAGTTATTAAATTCACCGATATGATAAAATTAACAACTGATATGATAAAGCAATCCACCGATGTGACAAAACTATGCATTGGTCATGATTCGAAACACCGATATTAGATTTAAGACACCGATCTTATAATTTCGGTGTAAATTATCATATCGGTGGTTAAAATGACCACCGATTACACCGATATGAGAGCAGCGACGTGAGAAAAGTCACACTTTTTAGGAAATTAGAAGAAAAGCATTATACCTAAGATAAATTTGAAAGCAGATAATGAAGCTAAATCACTTACCACATTCATTCTATATCACACCAATTTTAAAACTATTCATAACATTAAAAAAATTCAACCACCGATAGTATAAAATTATTGTCCGAGAGCATATTTAATGGCGTACTTACGTTGTTTGTGGGAATATGCAGCTCTTTGACACACCTCCGTCTTGACTGCGTGGAAGTACATACTAAGAAGTAAATTAAAATTGGGGTGGGGAGACTGTCCGACTTGTCGATGAAAAGTAAGGCTTAAATTACTTTTATCCAGCGATATGACAAAAATTCTCAGGACAAGTACATTTATACCTCTAAGTCACTATAATCGTTAATTATGTAATAAAATATGGTGTAGAATAACAGATAAACTAATATTCTATGAAATAATATAAGTTATATCCCTAACTTCTTCATATTTGATGGTATACGAGCATATTTGTTTGTAAAAAAAGTAGAGAGACAGCACCGATTTGATAAAAATAGAGCTTTAAGTTTTTTTTTCTACCTTTGTAATAGTCCTAGGCATATTATATTTTTGCCACAATCCTATAGCTACCTATTGAATACTAAAACAAATAATTTACAAAAATGTGCCCTTTTTTTAATAGTAATTTCAACGAAGACAAAAAAAAAGCCATTTGAGAAAATGACCCAAATATAAGATTATTAAATAGAGGCTATTGTTATTTTGATATTAATTTAAAAATAGCCTTTTCCCGCGACTTCACCCTTCGTGGATAAAATCATTTGTTATTATGTTTACAAGAATATGTACAGTTTCATTATAGTCGGTAAAGTAGTTTGCGTGAAAGTGTAACGAACAAACGGACATTGGAGTGAGAAAGAGATGCAGTGCCGGATTAACCACGTAGCAAGAGTAGCAATCGCTACGGGCCCCGCACGAATGGAGCCCCGCATATTTAGACCCACTCCAATATTCCTTTGAGATACGATTAAACTACCTTTTCTTATTGAAAAGGAAAGAAAGGAGATAAAGGTACTGCCTGGGCGTAATTATTTAAGTAAAAAAAAAGTATATTAAAATTGTTAATTTTTTTTATGTTACAAAGACGTGAACGTTACAACTTTTCCTACTAAGGCAATTGTTCTTAATAATTTAAATCTTCTTAACTACTCTTAACAATTCGGTTAATAATTGAAGACATAAATGGATGAAGGTGATATGTTGCAAAAAAATATCAACCAGAAATTTGACTTTAAACCGTCACTTAAACATTTTAGGATATTTACTCGTAGTAACGTATTAAGTATATTGATTCTAGATACAGTTATGTAGATTAATGTACATAATATGTTACGACGTATTCTAAAGTGTATGTGACAGTTCGAACTCAATTTTATCAAAATCACAATTTTGCTACATATCACCCTAATCCATTCATGTATTTAATTGAAATAATTTCATAAGGTAATTTAGTTCTACAAATAGTGGCTTATATAAACGTGTAGAAATTCAGTCGCCTAATCACCTCTACAAAATGTATGTATATGTAGATCAGAAAATTTGCCCCGGTCCCTTCACTTGTTTAATCCGGCACTGATGTAAAACTATTTTCGCCACACGACGTCTTCGATCCAGTCGACGAAACTGGAGACACGGGTATATATCCCCGGCAGGTTTGGTTTGGCACATCCAACCCCGAAGGACGTCACGCCGATCAAATAGTGCAAGTTGTACTCGGTCTCAAACGGTAATGAGATCTTAACTTGAAGCGGTCCTCCTGAGTCGCCCTGGAGAAAAACAAAGTACGAGATTACATAAAGCAAACATATACCTTATATACGTCCAGAAAGTTTCACATTCCTTTTTCAGAGGAAAACATGTAAGCCTTGATAAAATCGGAACCTAATTAAACCATTTTTAATTATTTTTATTAGACAATAATATATTTAATATCCAATTTCTCTTAGCACGACTGACAGATATGGTATCTTTGCAATTTAGATTTGATTTCCTATTCATCAGACCTAATTTCGCCGTGTGGTGACGGCAATAGAATACAATTATCACCACCCCCGATACAATTTTTTTTTTAAATCTTTATTCAAAACAAATTACTGTTACATACAAGCAAATGACAATTATTATCCCTATTCAAAAACCATTTAGGTTTACCTGTATGGGGGAGACGCTCTTATACATAGATTTAATTAGTTTAAGATGATTTATAACTAAACTAATTAATTAAGTTAGTAGTAGTCAATTAGAAATTAACTACTACTAACCTAATCAACTAATACTAACGTACATAACTATTTTTATTAGCGGTTATTTAAGCTTGGATTGGTTAGGAAAAACTTTTTATATTTACCCTTATAATTAATTGATTTTACATACATGTTTTGTAGATCAGCTGGCAATTCATTTAAGTAATTAGGTATAACATATTTTAGCTCTCTGGTGCCATACATGTTTGTTATTTTTGGTAGACAATATTTATTAGTGTATAGTATGGGTCTTAACTGTTTAGGTCTTACATGTTCCTCTAGGTACTCAGTATTTTTCATTTCGGTGAGAATACAAAATTTTATTTTATCATAAACATTAGTAACTTTACAGTACACAAACAAATTAATATTTGTCATTGTTTTTGAAATTATTTCTTATGTGTTTAGGCAATATAGTATTTTCTTTTATATTAGTAAATACCCTGGATGTATGATTTATATGTTAGGCCGTAGCTACTCAATCCATAGCTTATTACAGAATCCGCCAGGGACATATAAAGTAGTCTGAGTATTTTATAAGGTAGTTTATACTTGAGAACCGCCAGTCTGCCTAGGATCGATCTTAATTTAGTACAAAGTCGTTACATTTGTGATCCCCAGTTAAAGGCATTATCAATAATCAGACCTACATACATATGAGTATTAACATTTTCTATGGGCACACAGGCGCACTGTGTCACACTACCATGTAAACATGCATGGGTGTGAGCCACGATGGAGGGCCTGAGCTGGGCCTTGTTATGTGGTGAGTGAATATGCATAAGTTTGGTTTTATCTGCGTTCAGCACAAGCCCTACATCGTGTGCCCACTTACTCAAGTTGTAAAATGTCTCCTGCATCGCGACCTGCACCTCCCTGATGCTTCTCCCGGCAACCACTAAGCATGTGTCGTCGGCGAATTGGTATACTGAAGCTTTTTCGACCACTTTATGCATATCGTTGACGTATATGAGATATTCGATTGGGCCGATAATCGAACCCTGAGCAGTTCCTGTAAGTGTAGGTATTTGCACGCTGTTTTCGTTTGCGATCTTTACGAACGTGGCATGATCTTCATGATAGTTTTTAAGTAGTTGTAAGAGGGGGCCCTGTATACCATTTTGTGACAGTTTATCGTATAGCGTGTTATGTTTTAAAACATAACACGCTATACGAGAATCTCAAAACGATATTCGTTGAAGATTGTACAGGTATACGCCCCATCGTCAACACATCCAGACGATGAAGTAGAAGCTACGTATGAGGACGTCAGTAAGGCCATACGTAGCCCTAAAACACACTTCACAGTTGTTATGGGAGTTTTCAATGCGAGGCTGGGCTGCAGAAGCGATGATGAGCTGAAAGTGGGGCCATTTGGATTTGGGCAGAGGAATCCCAGAGGACAGATGCTGGCGGACTTTATGGAGAAAGAAGGACTCTTCATGATGAATTCTTTCTTTCAAAAGCCGCCGCAGAGGAAATGGACCTGGTTGAGTCCCGACGGTGTAACTAGAAACGAGATTGACTTCATTATGAGCACCAAGCGGCAGATATTCAACGATGTCTCTGTGATCAACATGGTTAAGACCGGAAGTGATCACTGAATTGTCAGAGGCATGTTGAATATCTACGTCAAACTTGAGAGATCGCGTCTGATGAAGTCTACGCTCCGACCGTCGAATGCCCATATCCAAAACGCTGGACAGCTGCGCATCAGTGGACGATATAAGCAGGCTGGTAGAAACTTTCCATACGGTGGGGTCCAAATTTTTCAAGACTCACCGTAAAAATAGACCTCAGAAACTATCCGACCACACCCGGAACCTCATGGCTAGTCGACGTTCAATGACGCTCCAAACTTCGAGTGACGCTGAGTCATATAGGCAGCTCAATAGACAGATCACGAAGTCCTTGCGACACGATATCCGTTCTTTTAATACCCAGCGTATTAAAGAGACAATAGAGCGGAACCAAGGCTCCAAAGTGTTTGCAAGAGACGTTTTTATTGGGCAAAGCCAGTTGACAAAGTTGAAGACCGAAGATGGATGTGTAACGTCAAATAAGTCCGAGGTGCTACGGGAGATAGAGAGGTTCTATGGACAGCTGTATACCTCGGTCTCAGCTGAACCTGCTAGTTTAGCTGCAGACCCAAGAGCCAGGCTAACACGACAGTATACAGAAGACATCCCGGACATCAGCCTGTACGAGATCAGGATAGCTCTCAAACAGCTTAAGAACAACAAGGCTCCAGGCGAGGATGAAATCACTGCAGAGCTTCTGAAAGCGGGCGGCACGCCGGTACTAAAAGTCCTTCAGAAACTCTTCAATTCCTCCTTACTCGATGGGAAAACGCCAGAGGCATGGAACAGGTGTGTTGTGGTCCTGTTCTTCAAAAAAGGTGACAAAACCTTACTGAAGAACTATAGGCCCATAACACTGCTGAGCCATGTCTACAAGCTGTTTTCGAGAGTTATTACGATGCGTCTCGAACGCAGGCTGAATGACTTTCAGCCTACCGAACAAGCCGGTTTCCGAAAAGGCTATAGTACCATAGACCACATACATACGCTGCGGCAGATTATACAGAAGACCGAAGAGTATAATCAGCCATTATGCTTGGCGTTTGTGGACTATGAGATAGCCTTTGATTCCGTCGAAATATGGGCGGTCATTAGATCTCTCCAGCGTTGCCGTATTGACTATTGGTATATCGAAGTGTTGAAGTGTTTGTATAATAACGCCACCATGTCAGTCCGAGTACAGGAGCAATGCACGAAGGATATCCCTTTAAAGAGAGGAGTGAGACAGGGGGATGTCATATCCCCGAAACTGTTTACCGCTGCTCTGGAGGATTCCTTCAAGCTCCTAGAATGGCAAGGACTTGGCATCAATATCAATGGCGAATACATCACTCACCTTCGATTTGCCGACGGCATAGTAGTCATGGCAGAATTGCTGGAAGATTTGGGGCACATGCTCGGTGGCCTCAATAGAGTTTCCAACAAGTGGGTCTTAAAATGAACATGGACAAAACGAAGATAATGCACAATGTCCGTGTTGCACCCACCGCACTAACTGTTGGGAGCTCTACTCTTGAAGTTGTTGACGAATATATATATACCTAGGGCAGGCTGTCCGATTAGGTAGGTCCAACTTTAAGAGAGAGGTCAGTAGACGGATCCAGCTCGGCTGGGCAGCGTTCGGTAAATTACGCAACGTCTTCTCGTCCAAAATACTTCAGTGCCTTAAGACAAAGGTATACAACCAATGTGTGTTACCAGTGATGACATACGGTTCTGAGACATGGTGCTTCACGAGGGATATTTTTAGAAGGCTCAATGTCACTCAGCAAGCTATGGAGAGGGCAATACTCGGTATTTCTCTACGTGATCGAATCAGAAATGAGGAGATTCGTAGAAGAGCTAAGGTTGCTGACATTGCCCGTAGGATCAGTCAGCTGAAGTGGCAATGGGCCGGCCACATGGCACGAAGATTGGACGGTCGATGGGGCAAAAAGATCCTAGAGTGGAGGCCACAAGTGCAGTGTGGGACGGCCACCTACCAGATGGACCTACGACCTGGTGAAAACTGCCGGGTCACGTTGGATGCAGGTGGCAATGGACCGGTCGCACTGGAAATGTATTGGAGGGGCCTATGTCCAGCAGTGGACAGTATAAGGCTGAAACGACGACGACGAGACCTAATTTTATTTTTATTCGCCGCGGGTAATTCCCATTCAAAGTAACAATGTTCCTAATGTTATTTCATTGAAAACAAGCCAAACTTGGCTGAGTATAAATATTTTAAGCACTTTCTCGGGACGGAGAGATTCCAGATAAATTTCCTGCAAAGTTCACTCATCAGCCACACATAAATAAATAAAATAAATAAACATTTATTCGACATATTTAGACATCACACTACATACACTTTAGGGAAACAATAGCAAATAAAATAAAAAATGAAAACAAAAATACAAAAAAAATAAAATAAGAAGATTAAAATACTTAAATTATAAACAGATTCACAATAAGCTAAAAAAAACATTAAAGACAATAAAAATAATAAAAATTAAAAAGAATAAGTGTACGTGCGGGTCGGAAGGTACGCAGTGTAATGCCTATATCGCCAAAAAGGATACCACTCAGGCGTATCACCGCGGCGTGAACACCACAGTGCCTGGTATTATGTGGTTCCATAAGTGTTGTCATCTGAAGTACAGATTTACGCTCAGCAACATCGAACAGAAAGTTATATAAATATGTACACAAACAAGTAAGTAATAGGAACAGGAACAGGAAGGGAAATAGTTAAATAATATTAGGTATAGTATAAAATATAGTGTCAAGTGTGTGCTATGGAAGACACGGCGATCACTCCACCCGCGCCGCCCGCGCACCCCGCAGCCGGCGGCCGGCGCACATTACCCATGGGGCCATAGTGACGATAGTGACTACAGATAAGTCGTAGGGGGCCGACGCGCGCATGGGTAAATGCCGTTGGTCTGTCCATAGCAACTGTAGTAAGATCGTATATTATAATGAAGAATAATACCACTGTGTAATGTGTATAATTACATAAGTTTATATAATATAATATTTATAATTACGAGGAAGGAAAGGGAGGTTGGTTTAATAATAATATTATATTATATTATTACGAACATACTTTAAATAATATACGTAAAATACTGGGATTCATATAATTATTATATTTTTAGGTGTGTGTTACAAGATATAGTTAGATGTATATACTTAGATGTTGTTTAAAAATATTACGTCGACAAAAACAGAGTATCCAGGCATTATTAGTACTACATCGAAATGTAACCCCTGGCCACTGCGGGTATCTAAATTGCTCTAAGGAATGTACCTGTGACAATATAATATTGTCCTTTACTGTGAAGGCACATGTTGTGGATGAAAGCGACTACAACATGGTACCTACATACCCCCAAAAAATTACAAGACTCGGCTTATGACCTGAAAGGTAAGTGCTGTGCTTAATTATTTATAATTTTAAAATAAAATTGATACAGTTAAATACATATTATAATAGGTAAGTATGTTTATTATACCCATAGTATTGTATCAATGTAATTGACGATCTCTGTGGCGCAGTGGTGAGCGCATCGGCGCTCAAGCCGGAGGTCGCGGGCTCGAATCCCGCCGAGGGAACAAAAAGATTCCCCCGTTCCTGGGTCATGGATGTGCACTAAATATGTGTATTAATATAATAAGAAACTTAAAGATATTATGTGTACCTAGTCTAAAAGTAACAAATATATTTTCCTTGTCTGGTACCCATGGGGCCAGACTGACGTGGTGTGAAGCGTTGATATATATTATTATATTATTATTATATATTATTATAATATTATTATTATATTATTATTAAGTAGGTATATTATTATTATTTTCATATTATTGTAAGTTGTTCCTGCATTAGAACATATTTAAGTTTGAGCTTAAAATTATTTATTGTTTTCAGGGACCGCAAATGTGGCGGGAGAAGGTTGTTCCAGACTTTGCTTGCCAAATATCTAAAGCTTCCTCTGAACATAGAAGTGCGATGAAGCGGAGTAATTAGTAAATAGGTCGACCCTCTAGTAGTCATTGTCAGGTGTTTATCGCTAGCCCACTGTAATTTATCATAAAGGTAGGATGGTGTTTTAAATTTTACAACTCCAAATAAGAGAGTGGCAAAATGTAATTGTCTGCGACCATCCATTTTGAGCCACCGTAAGTTATTATTAATGTAAGGCGTTACGTGGGTTCGCGGCGGGATGTCACAGCAGTACCTACTGCACGCATTCTGAACCTTTTGTATAAGGTTTTTAGACCGTGCTAGCAAACAGGGACCTATGACCACGTCTGCGTAATTTAAATTTGAGAGCACCAGAGACTCGCAGAGAGTCCGACGCAACGGTTCTGCAATTAAGTTTCTTATTTTATACAAGATTTTTAGCCTATAAAAGCATCGACTGACTGTTCTTACGACGTGTTTCTCAAATCTAAGTCCTTCGTCCAATAACACTCCCAAGTTCCGCGCCTCTGTTACCCTTGTTATTTTATCATTTTGAACATGTATTAGCGGCTCAGATACCATAATTTTTTGGATTTGGTATTTGGAACCCAGTATCATGTACTGAGATTTGCTAGGGTTAAGTACTAAAGCGTTTGTATCAGACCACTCACATACTCGCGCTAGATCATCATTGATCTTTTTCACCGCTTCACCGACATCACATGGCTTAGCACTGATATATAATTGTATGTCATCAGCGTATATGTGGTATTTACAGTACTTAATATGTTGGACAATGTCTGCACAGTAAATCGAAAAAAGGCTAGGGCCAACCACTGAACCCTGAGGTATTCCTCTATCAACCCTAGAGGGATTAGAGCGTGATAATTTGCCGTTGTCATCTTTTATTTCAACCACCTGAAACCGGTTGCTTAAGTAGCTAGAGAACCAGGCGATGGCCCCGTCGTCGAAACCATAGAATTTCAATTTAGCCAAGAGCAGAGGTATGCTTATTGTGTCAAATGCACGTGAGAAGTCCAGCAAAACCAAAATAGTAACGTTACCTCCATCCTGTGCTGAAATAATATTATCCACTACATCAATAAGTGCGGTTGTCGTACTATGTCCACTGCGAAAACCAGATTGAACAATTGGTAGAATGTTTTGTTCTCCCAAAAATCTGCTTATTTGGGAATGCACAACCTTCTCGAGAATTTTAGACATACATGGCAGTAGGCTAATTGGTCTGAGATCCTTTAATTCGCGTACATCTTCTTTTTTAGGTAGCGGCTTAACGACTGCCAAGTGCCACATCTCAGGAAAGGTACTAGTTGTAAGGGAAGTGTTGATTATTAGGGTGATGACATTTAAACAAACTGGAAAATTGCTAACGATAGATAACATGTCTAAGTTTATGCCGTCGACACCTGCTGCGTTAGACTTACAAGATTTTATAAGTTTTAAAACTTCCCTGTCACTGACCATAGAGAAGCTGAACTTACTTGAGTCAAATAAATGGTTATTGAAATGATCCAACGTCAACAGGGGCACAGAATGAGTGCCCGGAATGTCCAAAAAGAAATTATTGATGAGGTTCGGATCAGAGATATGACTAGGCAATACTAAGTCGGACTTAGATTTATGTATATCAATGTTTTCTTTTATATGTTTCCACATAAGATGTGGAGAATTAATGTTAGCATTGATATATGTGTCAAAATAGGCTACCTTTTCCCTAATAAGTGCGTTAGACACTTCCCTCTTTAAGTCTTTATAGTAACAAATATGCGATTCATTTTTACTGTTGCGTGCACGTTTATGTGCTTCGTCCCGACACTTCATCATCTGTTTAATGTTATGTGTAATCCACGGGTGCTGACGGTACCTGATGTAAAGAGTTTTGACAGGAGCTAACAAGTCAAATGCCCACAAGATACTGTTGTTAAATGTACGTACCATCTCATTAACGTTAGATAATTGTTGGAAGTAGTGCCAATCTATAGTATTTATAGCAAATTCTAAATCGCTACTTTCGATATCTTTAACCGCTCTATAGTTGATTTTTCGGGCTACTGCCTTTGGTTTAGGTATAGTTATTTGAAAAGTTATAAAGGCATGAGCACTTAGATCGGGTATGTAGTCAACCACGACTCGGTCCAGGTCTGCGTTGGAGCAGACCAGGTCGAGCAGGGTTTCTGTTTCCGCAGTAAAGTGTGTGGCCTCCGTCGTAAATTGTTGTAAACTATGTGTACATAAAAAGTCGCGTAATATTCTGAAGTGTGTCGTGTTAGTGTTCAAATAGTTAATGTTGAAGTCACCAACTAAATACAAATAGTCGTAGCCCGAGAGACTGCTAATCGTGTCGGTAAGTGCGTCAAGGAAGATATTTACAGATAGCCACGGTGGCCGGTATGCCGTACCTATGAAAACGAGCTTACCGTTAGCTTTGAGTGAAAGCCACATCTGCTCGACGTTAGATGTTGCGGCGTTAAGTTTAACAATTTGCGTGCTTAGGCCTTTTCTAACATAAAAACCTACGCCGCCGCCACGGGTACGCACGCTCTCGGGTCTAGGTATATGCACGAGGCGATATCCTACGACTCGAGGCCCCCGGCCTGTCTCGCCTTGTCTAATCCAGGTCTCATTTAGCGCAATAATGTCGCAATTATGTCTGTCTGCAGCCACTACAAATTCATCATGCCTAGAACCCAGTGAGCCAGGGTTTATAAAACCAATTTTAATGCTTTTGGTGTTAATCATTTTTAATTACAATTTTAGATACTCTGTTATTATGCATGTTTAAAATAAAGATAGTAGCTTTTGCCATTGTTAGCTGATAGATAATAATTAGTTTATTATGAAATATAATGTAATAAATAGTAATATAATATTTTAGACTGATCCATATACTTATATAGCACGGTGTCAAATTAAAAACGAAACAAAAATAACATAAATATATTGCATAATATATTGTATTATAGTAATAAAATATTATTGTAAATATAATAATATACTGGATTATACTGGCTTTGTTTCTGTACCTACGAAATGACAACACTGTCATGGTTGCGGCATAAAGTATAATTACTATATACGTGCAATATAATTTCTTAGGTGGTGTTTTAGGCAATACACTACCGTACCGTTTCCTAAACAGGTAAACCATACACACAATATTCAAATAACGCAGTATTATTATTAACAAGAAACGCTGATAAAACACAAAAAATAAAATATGTTTTGTAACAAAACAATATATAATAGACACGAACCTTAAGACATAGACTAGTGGTGGCTTAGGCAAAATTAATAATAGATAGATTATATCGTAACACGTTACTCCGAGCGACCAACGGTACCAGTACAAAAAATTCGGTCTAGGTCGCTATCAGTTCTAATTCTGTGTACCTGAGAACCTGGCTCTCGTCGTGCAAATATAAACCCTCCGCGGGTCCAGACATACCGCCAGCTGCATCGACGGCCCTCCTCGCGGGCCCGGTAGAACAGAGCGCGATTGCACCTCGTCAGGTGCTCGTTAAGGTGGATACGCCGTGGCGGGCCCTCCAAGATGCTTGTAGTGTCAACACCACGTCGCACACGAGCTGCTCCTAGGATGCTGTCGCGCACTGCTCTTCGCCCCAGGCGGACAATGAGAGGCCTAGGTCTCTGGTGTTCTTCCCCGGAGATGACAGTTTTTTTAATGCCTTTGCGCATAACACTCACTATATCATGCTCGTTAATGTTGAGTCCAATTTTTTTCGTTATTAGGCCCACTATGTGCACCAAATTTTCCCCCGAAGTTTCAGGCAATCCCGCGATTTGAATGTCGTTGAGCAGGTTTTCTTGCTCCCTATCATTCAGCTCGGTCTTCAGCTGAGTGATAAGCTCAGTGACCGCCGGGTCTTGCGAGCGGGCTGACGTCCGCGCGCTTAACTCCAGCTCCACCGCGGCTACACGTTGTTCGACGACATCCACGCGCTTGTTGACTTCGTTAATAGTTCCGTTCAGTTTTACAACCTCCTGCCTCAGAGACTTCATCTCGACGCAGACTGTGGTGATAGCCTCCCTAAGGAGTCTCATTTCTTCGGCTAACGTGTTCGGTGATGACGTGTTATTTGCATCGAGAAATGACGTGTTTAGTGAACCTGGACTCTTAGTTGCGGAGATGAGTGTGTTTTGTGCAGTGGGTGGTGTTGTGCAAGTTCCACAGACCCAGTTGAGGCACTTGGGGTTGTAACCTCTGGCGCACCCGGGGTGGAACATTCCTGTGCATTTGATGCACTTAGCACTAGCAGCGGAGCTCAGAAACTTGGCGCACGAGGTACACTTATAGTTAGGCATTTTAAGGAATGCTGTAAATGTTAGTATAAGAACTAATTCAATCCCAGTTAAACGGTAACGGACGTGAGAGAGTTTGAATTGCACTTTGAACAGCTGACTGTCACTTGCGGTCGATATCGCGGTATTATACTTTTATATAGCACTTAATGTAATAAATTTAATATCCTGAACGTTCAATGTTAATCGTTTCAAGACAATATATGTATTTAAGCACTTTATATGTGGTTTTACTATTTTTAAATTTAATTTTACTCGGAGCTGAATGTAATCTGTCAAACGTCAAACGTCAACGTCAACATACATTCCAATACCCTCATAGTTATTTTACCTTAGGACCCATTAGGCAACAACATAAGGACCTAATACAAACTTAAAATAACTATACGGACAGCAGTGCAATTCTGTAAGCGACCTATTGAGGCTGTGCTCGTTGCATGATCACGAATGCAACAGTTGTCAATAGCGTAAAAACTAATCTTCGGGAACACCAATTTGCCCATCATCGCTATTACACTATTACAGGCGTTGGAATCTTGGTTGTCACGATTTTTGCCCTCAGAGAATTGCACTGCAGGTGACGATGAACACTTACCTGACACGCATCAACGCCCCCCTTTAACTTTCCGGCGCAAATCTGAGTGTTCTCGATCCCACACCACAGGCGGTTGCAGTAGGGCTTCAGTAACCTGTCGCATTGGCTCCAATCGATCACATCCACGTCTGCTGCTTGAAGCTCAGGTGATGTGGTTCTACCAGCTGCAACATTAAAAAAAACCTCTGTTACTCAGTGGTTGAGCTTGTCAGTGCTTTTTGGGGTTGCGGGTTTGAAACGCACCAAATAATGATGGCCTATCGAGAGTTACGGCTTTGTAGTTTATAGATTAAACTGTATCTATAGCTCCTCAATCGGTGAAATTTGCTGGCCTGCCAAGAATAGTGGTGTTGAAAGTATCTCCATAGATTTATCTGTCTCTATAACACCTCATCCGGTAAAATTTGCTGGTCTACAAAAAGTGACGCTGCTGAAATTAGTTAATAGGTTTACCTGTCTCTATAATTCCTCAAACAGAAATAGTTACTTGCTGGCCAAGAGTGGCAGTTGTAAATTAGTCCATAGATTTACCTGTCTCTATGACTCCTCAGCCGGTATAACTCCTCAGCATTTGCTAGCCTGCCAAGAAAAGCGGTGTTCAAAGTATTTCCATTGGTTTACCTGTCTCTTTAACTCCTCAGCCGGTATTACTCCTCAGCATTTGCTAGCCTGCCAAGAAAAGCGGTATTCAAAGTATTTCCATTAATTTACCTGTCTCTATAACTCCCCATCCAGTAAGAGTTGCTTGTCGGCCAAGAGTGGCGGTATTGAATGAAGTCCATAGACAAGCTGGCTGAATTAGCTTCGCGAATCTCTCTTCCTTAGTCAGCTCTATGATGGCTATATCGTAGTATTTGTTTGGAGCCTTGTATTGTGGATGTGTTGTTATTTTTTGTATTTTGGCATCTATTGACTCCAAGTTACGAGTATTATCGAACTGTGAACAATTTTTGTATTAAATATTACACATACTCATATTAACCACATAAAATTATCGAGATAGCTTCATTTTTAATGTTAATAATTATATTATTTTTGGATAAAGGACTTAGTATCGAACTCAATAAATTAGATTTTTTTTTAATATTTAATCTTTTGCACCGTATCTAAAATGTTTTTATCCCCCAGCCGCACGATTTCTGGCACTCTGTTGGCTATGTTGCTGTCTGGAGGACTTTTGGAACAATGAGCTGCCGTGAGCATAAACTTCGGGCTGATCAGAGAGGCGCCACATTTGAAAATCCAGGTCCCCACGACTGCTCTCCATCCTACTGCTCCCTATAACAAAAAACGTCTCTTATTGATATTTTTAAATAAAATATATTACAAACTGTGTATAACTTTATTCGAATTAAGAGCCAAGCTGAAAATATGATGATCTAGCTTTTGCCCGCAGCTCCGCTTGCGTACATGATCCCACGAGTGCAATGTGATTGAGTTAATTCAACTTCATGCATAGCCAAATTTTATAACAATTGATCCGGTTACAGTCCACTATTTTGGTGTATTTTGCCTGTATTAGTGTTGAAAATATATAAATAAATTGTATAAGATTACCATATGTGGAAATTCTCCCACTACCGTGTCTCGTCCACCGACCGCCTGTGTCACAAACTCTTGTTCAATCTCTTCTCCAGCTTCTATCTTTTTCTTGTCACCTGCGATATTACCCATATTAGTAGCTCCCCGATTTCAGTTCTGGTGTATTAGTAAGTAAGAGTAAGTTTTGTAGTGTCCAAGCGTGTGCACAATAAGGGACTTGACATAATATTTTATTTATTAAGCTTTAAACTTGTCATTTAGCGATCCTTATGTCAAATCCATTTTGTTTTCGAACTTCGTGTGCTCGTTAGTGATAATAGCGAAGGCATCTTAAATTAGGCCCCTGATATCACGCTGACCGGTTGTAATCTGAATAAAGCTAGGACTATATTATTATAATTCGGAAGCCCGGATAAAATTCAGGGCACTGAGAATAAAACAATAGACACATGTTATTGAATGTACTGTTGGTTCTTGGTGGAAATTCATGTTATATATAGTAAAACACTAACTACTTGCACTTTTTTCCCCTTTATTTGATTTTTCACCTTAATAATTACTTAAAATACACGACCGGTTTCGACATAGTCATCATCAGGTGTAGGTAGAACTAAATTTTTTCTTAAAATTTTTAGTTAGTGTTTTACTATATATAAAACAATAGAGTTGAAATTTAACACCCATATTTCGGGTTGGATGATGCTCGTGTGTTCAAAACTATTTTGAGTATTTTTTTTTAATTATGTTTAATTATACTTACATTCAGCCTTTCTCTTCTTTGTATCTTCTATGTTCTTAATTGACCAAATATATTCTAAGCATTCTGTAAGAAAATAAACAAAATATAGGTAACCCCTAAATTGACAAACAGTGAGCGTACGTCATTTTAGCTTGTGAGGTGTTACTGAGAGAGTGACATTGAGTATATTATCAAAATAACAAAAACCTGCCTAGTGTGAGTCGGACTCGCGCACGTAGGGTTATCTACAAAACGAGTAAAAAATTTACGTCTGTTTTAGCGGGAGTGGGAGTAAGGGGAGAGTTTAGCATTCCTTGATAAGTTGTTTATTTTATTTTTAGTATTTGCTTTTACAGCGGTAAATTCAACTGTCTAGTTAACACCGTCCTTGAGATACAGCCTGGGGGCCTACTCAAGATGCCATCGCTAATTATCGCTTACAAAGTTCGATAACAAAATGTATGGGATTTGACATAAGCTACGCTGAATGATCGCGATTTGATATGTCATTTAGCGTACCTTATGTCAAATCCCATACATTTTGTTATCGAACTTTGTAAGTTTTTGTCTTTAACCTTTGGACACGGAACCATTAAAAACAGTAGTTAAAGAAAGTTTTTTAATTTCCGTTTGTTGTATTTTTTTTATTACCGTTTTCTTGTTGTTAAATCATTAGTACTTGGAATCGTTGTAGGTGAAGGTATTATAGATGTATGTATATGTTGTAGATATAACGAAGTAGGCAGGAGACAGTATATAATGTACGAATTAACAACTAAAAAACATATAATAATATTTTTATAATGGCGCATCATTAACCTCAGAGTAATCGGTGTACATACAAAAAAAGGTGGAATTGAGAATATAGTAAAAATAAGTGCTCAAATTGAAGTACCTAGTTTTAAATTAGATATAAAATTCATAGTATTGTAAGGTCGTTTTTTTTTGTGGTATCTCCTTTGTTACAAATTATTATTATATCGATTATACAAATTTGCACCTTAATAATGTAACAATAGAGTTGAGTTTTTGTTTTTTACTTTGTTTTTTCTCAAATACTTGTTTTTAAAATTATTGTAAACTAACATTTTAATACGAGGCTCTCATTTTTTATCTCACGTTAGCACATTGGTTATATATGGGAAACCTGTTATTGGCTTTACTTTTGTTATTTACCAACTTTGTAAAATTATTTGTATTATGCTGTTGGTTTTCATAATAAATAAATAAATAAATAAATAAATAAATAAATAAAGTAATAGGTAAAAACCTAGACTTTTCGTCGACGACCCTTATATTGATTAAGAATTTAGTGTACACTTACTTTCTTCGCTGATCCTTCTTCCTGGCTTGGAAAAGTTTGGTTTGGCGGGATTTACTTTGGCACAGGGGTCGGTCAATTTAGAGTTTTGGTTTATTGGAGGCTCCCTGGTAGGAGCTCTGGTAGGAGTCATCTGAAAATAGATAATAATTTTAATAGAAATCTACTAGACTATTACCCGTATGATACGAAACTGCGAATAGATAAATAGTTAAGGTTATAATCATTTGCATATTATGCTCTAACATATTTTCACAATATAAATGTTTTGTTCATACATTGAAGCGTGGTAGGACCTGAAGGGGATATTACTTCTTCTCTATATTTCTTCTTTTCGCCCCGTCTTACGAATTTTCGATCAGGTCGCGTGTTCTGATGCAATTAGTAATCTCAAAAAGTGCACAACGCTGCTAAAATTTTCAAACTTGCTCGTAAGCGATAAAATATATTAACATATTTTGAGCACATACCATATAGGGTGGGGTTTCCCTGGGGGGGCCGGGCCAAAACCATTGCTGAAAGAAGATAAAGTATTAGGCTGTGACTACATAATCCGAAATCTGAAAGACCGAAAAATTTTTGTTAGCACCGAGAATAGTCGTCGGGGATAATAGCAGAAAATCGCTTGTCGAATTTGACAAATCGATGGGGATCGATTTTCAACTCAATTACATTGTTCAGCTATTGAAGCGAAAAAGTTTAAACTAGCGGGTTATATTTTTTTATTAGAATATCTATGTACGCTTCACGCCACGTCAATCTCGCCCCGTGCTAAGTATCCGAAGATAACGGAATATATTTAATACTTTTATATATTATATAATTTAGATTTTTATTATATTAATACACAAATTTAATACACATCACTACTGCGCCACGACGTAACAACCTAATTATACTTTCATTGTCATACTAACGTCGACAAATGATATACATTTTATCAGTTAGAATATAAAGAGGTGTCTAGCGGGTCTGGGATCTCGGTCTATAATCGGACAAAAACTTTTAAATTCATTTGAAAAAAAATCAAAGTTTAATTTGAAAACCTATTGTACGTTACGAAACCCACCGAAATAATATCCTATTCATGGTTATACATGTTCGTGGTTAGAAAATTGCAAATGCTTACCCTTTTAACTCTTAGTCCATCGGTTTGAATAGTGGCATTTTGAGAATAAACTTGTGTCACTGTAACATTAAAAATATAAAAAACAAACAATTAAACATAAATATATACCTTATTAAATGTGAACCTACCAAAAATTAGAGCAAGCGGTATGAGTAAAGTTTTCATATTATAGAAAAAAATGGCCGACGCGTTCAGCTGTCCTCGAGAGTTAAAAGGAAAATGGATCATAAACTGTTATATTTACCTATGCAAGTCACATCATTAAGGGACAGTACCATGATCTCAGTAACTTACGCTAATCACTGGAATCACAGTGCAATTTGAATGTGCAGTTACATGGCGTAACACCAGCTCATCATTAAATTACCTCAAGGAAAAAAACCAGCAATGACTAACGCACGATCATTAAATCAAATGTTACCATTTAGATGTTAATTTCATGGTTGAGTCCATTGGGTTCACTGATCTTGAGCTCGTTTGAGAGAAAACTCGTTTCTGTTCTCACAGCATTGTGACTGAGATTGTGGCGATGGGGAATCCCTTATTTATAAATAAATTAGTATTTTTCCGCAGCTTCGCCTGCGTAAAACGTTCATGACAAAATAAACAGTACTTAATTAGGTAAACTCCACCAAAACTAGGTATTGCTATACAGTGTATAAGAAGAACAGCATTATAACTTTGAGATATGATTATACTACTTATCTTCATTTTAAAAATGTTTCTTTTTTATTTTCGTCATAAACTCATCAGTGGTTGAGCGCGTTGGTACTCCAACGAGTGGTCGCGGGTTCGAATCCCGCCGAGGGAACAAAAAGTTTTCAATTTTCCTGGGTCATGGATGTGTATGCTAAATTTGTGTATAATCTAAAAAAAAAATCTTAAATATGTGTATAGTATAAAAGTATTAAATATATTTCCGTTATCTGGTACCTATAACACAAGTTCTTCGGATATTTAGCACAGGGCCAGATTGACTTGGTGTGAAGCGTCCATAAATATTATATTAATTAGAAAAAAAATAAACTATTTTTTTTTTTTACTTTTTATCGTTTCTTACGATTTTGTCGTAAGAGTAACGAAAAAGTGAAAAAAAAAAATTAAAAAAATACATTTCTAGAATGAGGGTAGTATAATCATATCCCAAAGTTATAGTGACTGTTCTTTTTACACCCGTTATAGTACTAACTACTAATCTCGTGCATCCAGAAGAAATATAATATGTAAAAGCATATAATGTAAATTTTTAAAAACCTATGGTCACTGTCACTCTTTGTTAAAATGAAAAGGACAACAGGTGACTTGAATGTAACTTAATTTAGTTTACTGTCGTTAGAACGGGTATAAGCTATTCTACAAGATAGACCCTATATTATGCCAATATTATGCCTAACATTTATAAAGGGCAAATTTTTATTGTACTTTATATACGTGGAACTAACGTAGTAGTCAGCAGATGGCTTTTTTCCTACTTACTTTCACACAATATCTACATTTTATAATTAAGAATATTATTATAAATGATCGCCTAAGTTATTCTATCGTAAAAATTACATCTTCTTCTTCTTTTACTATCTTCTCTTCTATTCTTTCTTCTTATAAAAATGAATTGCTGTTCGTTGGTCTCGCGAAAACTCGAGAACGGCTGAGCCGATTCGCCTATTTTTGGTCTTGAAAATATATTCGTGGAAGTCCAGGGAAGGTTTGAACGGTTTGTATGTCCAACGAAGTTGGCACGGGTCAGGTAGTATTAAAAAAAAGTTTTATCCGTTCCTTATCCGTTTGCATGAAATTATGCCTATGTTTTGGACCAGGTGATTACTGCGGGGAATATGAATAATATCTATCTCTATCGTATATTTAAGTAAAATGAGAATTGTTACAAAAATATGTTTTATTACTCCCAAAAGGTGACGGACAATGATATCTGGGGGCACGGTCGTGCCCCCGTCAAGACGAGCCAAGCGAAGCGCAAGGGCACTACCTACCTTTTCTCGAATGTATAATGCCCGATACAAATTAAGTCTGTATATTATTTAATTGCATTCATATTGGAAATATTTCACAATGACCGGGCATTATGTATAATGCTCAATTCATTACTTGGTCCAAAACACATACATACACACCCACAGACTATCGCGTATATATTAGTGAGTATAAATTAACCTGCATTTGAATACAAATCAGGTTATAAATAAAACTACATGACGTCATTGTGTATGTGTTCGTACCTTTATTATCGTATAGTTAGTATCTAAATATTAATGCGTAAAGCAAAAACTTTTTATGATTTTACGAAAAAAGTGCGAACGTGTATGAAATTTGGCACATGAGATGAAAATATACTTTATTGTGCACAATCAGAAGTTACACACACACACACACAAAAATAAACAACACATAAAAAACACGATAGTACACAAATTCGGCCTTATTACTACAATAGCAATTTCTTCCAGACAACCTTTGAAAGAAAGGATCAAATCACTGGATAATATCAGGCATTGTGCTAAAAGTATATCTAGATATAATAATAATACAATAAAATAAATAATTATATTTTTCTAATTAATACTAGAAATGCATATTACTTGCACATTTAAAGTTTATGTAAAGAAATATTACAGATTGCTAACATTTCTTTGTCTAATACCAAGAATTGCCTACTGCACTATATAAAATAATTGCCACACACTAGTACACTCATTCTAACATGCGTTGTATATCTAACAGTAGGTTTTCACACATTTGTCAATCCAAGATTGGTTCCATAAAAAACATATAAATAATATTTTATTGCATATCTAAGCGGCAAGAGAACCTTATAAATATGTTATTTATACGTGGTGTAAAAAGAACAGTCACTATAACTTTGGGATATGATTAATACTACCTTATCTTGTTCAAGAAATGTATTTTTTTACAAAAAAAGGTTATATAATTAGTTATCCCAAAGTAATAGTGACTATTCTTTTCACAACCTATACATCTTCTTAGAATTCATTAATAAAGTTGTTTTATAGAAACCGGATTTGTAAAATACAGACATACATATTTATGTATGTAGTAGGTTGCTAGAATCATAACCTTTCAGGTAAAATATACATTTTATTTATTAATTTAAACACTATTCGACTACTTTCCAAGGGCTCAATTCTAAGCTTTAATTATCTAATCTAATTATATAACTAATAATGAAAATGATTTTTTTCCTTATATTATTACGCTTGCTTTGCACTATTACTTTTTCTATTACTTGCAGACTATTACTTTTTCCAGAATTTAAAATAAAAAATAAATAAAATAAAAAAACTTTATTTGGACATTTTAGACAACACATTCACACATACATAATTAAAATACAAAATAACTAGACAACAACAAAAAAAAAATAGAATAAAAAAACTAACAATAAAAATGGATAGAAGGAAGGAAGGAAGTGTATTGCCTAAAACCAAAATGGAGTACCACTCAGGTGTATCACCGCGACACGGCGCGCCGCAGTACCTGGTCTTCCGTGGCCCCAAATTTAGATAACTTCTTGGAAAAAAATTAAATACCCGAGAGGCAATACAAAATGCCTTTGAAGAATATGTTGCCTCCCGTCCAGCTGATTTGAAACTGCCACTGCATTGGCAATGATGCATTGATTGCATGGATGATTACTTCGATTAATACGAATACAAAATACATTACTTTGTTTAAATTTTTTTACCAAACGGTAATTTCACAGGTAAAAACCTATTATTATAATTAGTTTATATATTTGTTAATTCTAAAAAAAAGTCAAATGTTAAAAATACGTTAATATAAATACGAATAACATATTTTTATATACAAAATTAATGTACTTTTCTATGTTGATATTATCAAAACAGTTTCAGTTCTCATACACTCGTACCTAATTTAATTCGTACAAACGTGGTACAAACGAATTCAACGACCGCTCTGCTCGTCTGAAATTTATTTTTTAACCCAGGACGAAAAAAGCCGTGTGTGAGTCCGTGGCATCGTATCTCCCAAACGGATGGTAGTTTTTCGTTTTCAAGCTGCTGTGTCAAGAGAGTTCTTAGCTAATCATGATCAATAGCTCGCTTATTGTCCGACTGGGGTCACTAATTTTCATTCTGTTTATTTTATAATAATAATAATAATATCTATGGACGCTTCACACCACGTCAATCTGGCCCCGTGAAAAGTATCCGAAGAACTTGTGTTACAGGTGCCAGACAACGGAAATATATTTTAATACTTTTATAATGTACACATATTTAAGATTTTTATTATATTATACACAAATTTGATACACATCCATGACCCAGGAGCATTGAAAACTTTTTTGTTGCCTCGGCGGGATTCAAACCCGCGACCTCTCGCTCGAGCACCAACGCGCTCAACCACTGCACTACGGAGGTCGTCAATTTATGTTTTTTTTCCAAATAATCCACATAAGATGTCGAAAGCGATAAATAACTACATAATAATATTATGCTACTTAAACACCACTCAGTCTGACCACAATTAAACATTCAATTATATCATAAATCATTACATAGAAAGTTGTTAGGGTGTAGGGGAGGCCTATACTGATACTGATCACAATAATCATCATCATCATTTAAGTTATGACGTCAACTACTGGGCATAGCCTTCTCCCATTTCAGGGGGGATAGTTGCCTATTATCGACACGCTTGCCAGGCGGGTTGGCGAACGCTGTTTTCAGATGTAAAATGTTCATTTTCAGCAGTCACTATAAATTTGTATAAGATTATTAGTACCTTTTCTCATTCTAGAAATGTTTTTTTGTTTAATTTTTTTCCTATAGAAATTTAAAAAAATATATTACGTTTTCGTTATTCATGCGAAAAAAATGTTAAGGAATAATTTTTATTCTTTTTAGTTTTTGACAAAAAAAAATACAATAAAAACACACAACTTTTTTACACTTTTCCACTTTTTATTACGTTTTAATAAGGTTTTACAATCGAAACCGGTCGTGTTGTTGTAAAACCTTATTAAAACGTAATAAAAAGTGGAAAAGTGTAAAAAAGTTGTGTGTTATCATTGTGAACATGAATTTTCATCAAGAACCAACAGTATATTCAATCAGTTATATAAAAAAAATACATTTCCAAAATGAGGTAAGGTAGTATGATGGTATCTCAAAGTTATAGTGTTTTTTTTTACACACAGTATATCGCCCCCGTAGAACGAAAACTCACCAGATAGCAAAATGGTCAAAATTGAGTTAAGAATGACACTGTGTTATCAGTGAATCGATCGATATGATGCTTAGTTTCAGAATTAAAATTCGATAAAAACTCACTAACTTTGTGTTTGTAGGCCAACAAAAAATGCGAAAAAACACTTAATCGATTTAAGTGATTTTGACTACTAAAAGAGGTAAAACGTTACGTAACTAAATAGGTTTAGGTAGTTTTCTTCCTCTGTACAAGTAATATTAAAGTAAAAATCACTAAATCAAAAATTCATTAAATTGGTTTAGTTAGCACTTTCTAAAGGTTTGCATCGAAAAATTTTATGCGTAAACTCACTAAGTCTATTTAGTAATTTTTTCCCTAAGAATATTCCAAAAAAGTGTACCTCTAAATCATATTGATGAGTTTTCAACTTCTTTAAAGTACTGTTAATGTGAATCAGGTGCTCTTCGAAGATCACCTAATTAAGAAGAAGAAGGTTAAGTGACTGTTGGTCTTATACTTCTAGTGCATATTTATTAGTTTAGTCAACATCAAACTACAATAATAGGTAAATGTGCATATGGTGAAAAGTGAAAACATACCATATATGTACCTGATATGATTAAAACATCGCATCTCATTCTAGAAATGCATTTTGTTTTTAAATAAAAAGCAAAAATACATAACAATACAACTGACCAAACCTGGTCACATCTATCAACTAGGAGTTGTCTTGCTTACATTGCTGCCCCATGGACGTAGCATACGCCCTGACGGCTTAAAAACATTAATTCATCGATCGAGTACAGTCATTGAGATTCAAAAGATATGCGGCAGGTACAATACAAAAAGACGCAATAATACCCTGGAATAGAAGAAATCAATTTCTAACCAGGGAGGCAGCCTACGGGTCTGGAATAAACTCCCACATTGAATACGATACTCATTATATATTTTTTATTCAATTTCTCATAAACTATTTATGACTGGCTCTTGACGTCATATAGACCTAGAAACGCGATAACTTTACTTAAACGGTGAGCTACGAAGAGTCATCAGAAATGAGTAGGAGCGCTTTCAGGAATGGACTGTTGCTATGAAAACTGAATCAGAAAGAACTAGAGCTACAGCTGCTCATGAATCCTTTTATATTATCAAGTTTACTGCACGACAAAAGCGCACTGTCCACCGCCAAGGCCTTAGAAACACGACTGCGGCAATCTTCTTGCAACTTCAAGAAGATGGCCAACGTTCTAAAACATACGCGATTGACTTCAAGAAGATTCCCAATGTTCTAAACATACTCTGTATAGCTAAAACTTACACGGGTTCATTGAGCAGCGAGATAAAGGTACGCTTGTGAGTATTTGGTCTGGACTATGGACAACATGAACAACGTACTCTTAACAGATAAAATTTTTAGTGACGACAAACAAATACGCGTGTGGCGAAGACAGTCCGAACGTTTTAAGAATCCATAAGGAAGCATCCATTAAATTGACCGGTACAGGGTACAAGTGTTATGGTGTGAAGTGAAATTAGCTTTGTCGGCAAAACTGCGCTGGTAATTAAAACTTTTTGCTTATAGCCTTAAAACATGGTGGCTTTATTTTGTTTTAGGTACATAAGTTCACTATTGTCAATTATAACATAACACTGTATGTTTCAATTACATTTAAATTTTATTAGTTCCATAAATAAATAAAAAATCGAAGTAAAGTATTGTTTTTTTATTAATAAAAGTAAATTTTATCCTTTCACCAAGTGTAACATGTCCCCTTTTGTTACATTAGTTTTTATGCGAAAGATCACTAAATACATTTATCAGGCAATAAAATTGCGCTTAGGTCAAAAATATTTGGGCGAAAACTAACTAAATCTGTTTTTATTGAATATATACTAAAATAAATAATTTAAAAGCATTTAAATTAATGTTTAAATAACTCTGGTACACCATTAATTCAATGGCATAAATAAAAAGTTTATAAATAAAAAGTAAAAAATCTCTTACCAAAAATCTGCTATTTTTGGTAAGAGATTTTTTTCAATATTTTAAAACTTTAAACGTTCGTAGCACAAAATGACGAAAAAGCTATCTGGTTAGTTTTCGTTCTACGGGGACGATATAAAAAAATGGTTTAAATTAAAAAAGAATAAACAATTTTATTTTTTATGATTATTTTAATATTCGTTGTTACAGGTTAAAAAGGCCCGTGCTAGTTTCTTACGCCACTTTTTCTCGGTGTGTTAGGGTTGAACAGATGCCTTTGGCAGATTTAATTGTAGGTATATAGTACGGGTTTAGCTCCCCGTTAAAGGATTTTCAACCTGTGCTGTAAAACTCCAGATGTACCTACGCTTACATCTAATCTGATATATTTGGCCGCCATGTTTAATGGTTCTACAATTGGATTATTACAACTCATCAGGCCAAACAATAGCTTCAATCCAGTCCATGAAACTTGACACTCTAGTGTAGATCCCTGGCAGATTCTGTTTAGCGCATCCGATGCCAAATGACGTCACTCCGATTACGTAGTGCATGGACTGATTTCTTGATGCTGGGAGCGGGATTTTTATTTGCAAGGGACCACCTGAATCACCCTGGAATCGAATTTAAATTATTTTATTAGTATAAAAGCCCGTAACTTCTTTTAGGAATTAATTGTTGCTATTGCCTACTACAATTATCAGTAGACGACATTGGTGTGCACTTAGGGCCTAAATTACTATGAAGACTTGACATCCCCCTTTACTGCGTGGTTTTATTTGCATTTTCTTTCATAGAACCTTCTCCTGGCAACGAAAAAAATTGCGAAATCTGTCCGCCGTTGTCGCAGCGCACGGGATGTTTTAATTTTGAAAGTATTTTTTTTACACCTTAGGTTACATTATTGGAATTTTAATGTAACCTAAGGTTACATTATAATTCCAATACGTTCATAAATTTAGGGATCCTTACTATAGGAAGTCTATGTTGTTCATCGCTAATAGTGTAGCTTTCCAACGATGAATTCATTGACATTTGTCTTTACAAAGCTTTACACTTTTGCGTTATCATGATCTTCATACTCTTTCTTTGATCTTAACTTGATCTCTTTCTTTCTTATCTCTTACCTGACAGGCGTCAACTCCCCCAGACAACTTTCCAGAGCAGAGCTGGTGTTCCTGCGTCCCACACCAGTTTCTATTGCAGTAGCTCATCAGAAGTTGATCACATACACTCGAATCTAGAACATCTACTACTGCCGCTTGTAGCTCGGGAGATGTTGTTTTATGGGCTGTAAAAGTAGAAAATATTTAGAATTCTATTTTTATTTATTGAAGGTTAGAGGTTACAGCAACTTCGATAATAAGTACTCTTAAGGGAATGTCATTTTGTGATGAAGGCGTGAAAGTTTTTATATATACAATTTCAAAATAAAAGGGCTTATAAAGTGCAGCGTTGATGCCTTAGAGAGGTATAATTCATCATTTTATAACTTTCGAGCCTTACATGAACGCCTTACTATGCACGGAAGGTTCACTAGCTCTCCAACTATATATGCATTTCAAAATTTACGTTAGCAACAATTTTGAAATTGAGAATGATAATGCTGATAATTATAAGCAATAGCGTTATCGTATAATGATTTAAATAATTATGGTGCAATGAAACCTGTTTCAATAACTACCCATAATTTTATCGTTAATCTTAGCAATGATTTTAAAATTGAGGATCATAATGTTATTGCTGATCATTATCAGCAATAGCATTATCATCCATGCATCCAACATGATTTAAATAATTATGAAGCAATGAACCCATTTTAATAACTCCACATCCTGTCAACCTTAATCTTAGCAATGATTCCGAAATTGAGGATGATAATATTATCGCTGATGTATCATCATCCTATGATTTAAACAAATAAGATACAATGAAACCTGTTTCAATGACTCCCCATCCTGTCAACGTAGCTTTCCCGATGTCGGTCGTGCTGGGGTTGCTCCACAAGCATGCTGGCATCATGTACTTCGTAAAAGTCACCGGTTCCTCCAACTCGATCAGGGCTATATCATAATACTTTTTAGGAGACGCATATTTTGGATGAGTCATTATTCTTAATATCTTCTTATCAAATATATGAATATACTCTCGTGGCTGGAATTTGAAAAACAATACGACTAAAATTCTCTTTCTACATGTTACTTATTTCACTTTAGGTTGTTAATGAAAGATTCCGTTCGAACTTTTATAGTTTAGTAATTTCAAAATTATATGATAGAAAGTATATTATTATAGAAATAAATACGAGCAAGGATGGCCTCCTCATCATTATCCTTCTATCATATACCTACTATCAGACAATTAGTGATAGAAAGATGAAACTTTGCATATTGTGTATTACCATAAATTCAAAAAAAAATCTTTAATTTTTAGCCATAGTCTTATAAAAAGACTGAAGTAGGTTGTTAAGACGTCTTTTAGATAACGAAAACCATTGTGCACGAGTCCAGCTCGCATTTCTCCAGTTTATTAAAATCAAAACTTCTGTAGGACGCACTTTTGTGGGCACTGGCTCAGACTGAACCATAACGCACTTCTATGTAACGCTCGTTTAAATAGAATCGGCTTTAGTTGATTTTGTATTATCAATCATAATAAAGCTTCCACTTTTGTCGGTTGGTCTTAAGCTATTTAAAAACAAAGATTTTTTTATTCATTACTTATTAGTACTTACAACGTCCAGAATATTCTTGTCACCTAGCCTTACAATTTCAGGAGAATTACTTGTAAGGTTTATGTCAGGTCGCGACCTTGAACAATGTGCAGCCGTTAGCAAGAACTTTTCACTTATCAGAGAGCTACCGCATTTGAAAAGCCAAGTGTTACTAACTGTCCTCCATCCTAATGCACCCTGAAAGTAAAAATAATAATAGTAATGAAATATATCCAAGTAATATACATTACACTAGACTAGAAAGCCAGTATTGACAAGTAAAATATATTACATCGGTAACACAACAAAGGCAGAGGTTACAATTAGAAATTATATAAAGATAAAAGAATACAAAATAAAACTTAGAATAAAACAGTACAGTATACAATAAGAAGCTAGCAAACACTTGAACAGGAGTCCACTAAGGTATAATGATTGCTGCATTACCACTATCCCTGGTATTATGTGGAACCAGGTAAATGTAATATGCGCGTGGTTTTAGTTAGTTTTGTTTTTATATGTGATAAATGAAAATTAAAAAATCGAAATGTTAGTTATGTTATTACACTAATATAACAATGCCCATTTTATTCACAGTAATGTGAATAAGAAGAAGAAATCTTTTTTTTTCTTTTTTAATGACAGAAGGCAGCAATAAATTACTTTAGTTACTATCAATTGATTTGTATTAGTATCTACGTTTATTTTTATTTCTTTTGTTAGCTGTGCCCAATAAAGTATATTTGGTGTTGTTGTCACGTTTCAACAATTATAAAATAAGTAATAACTATTTATTATGTGTTTGACATTGTACTTATCCATTTTTTTATGTTAATTTTATTTTTTCTGTAGATTTAATTTAAAATGAAAATATTTTATGATTTCAATATTTATAAGTTTACGGTAAATTTGTATACCTACTTATTTATATTTACACACCATGCTATCATGGTAGAATTTACGTATATTGAATTGTATCAGACATTGGAAAAGTTACTTGTCAGACAAATACAACAGCACTGTACATAATATGACTTATACTTTGTTTCATTGATATTATTATTAGTAAGAGTATAAAATATCACAAATGTTACCATATGTGGAAATTCTCCTGGAATGGTGTCTCTTCCACCAATGGTAAATGAAGGACGAAGAGGTTCGGGCAGGTTTGACATATAATTGAAACCTAGAATATGTAAAGTGTAATTTACAACAATTGGTGAGTGATAAAAAATGGTTGTACCTTATTTACGAAAAGTGGTAGCTAGCATATTTTGAAAACCATACAATAAAAAAAATTGCAGTCCTATGTAATATGGCCCATTATACACGAGGACCGCCATTCAATAAGAGAAGAAATACTTAAGTAGGGACCAAAATGTGATTTTTTGTCCCCTTTTTCCTCGATAGCGACCAAGGCACTTGAAATATTCACAAAATACTAATGTATATTCACTTTGATAATGAATTTTAAAAACAAAATCAATATTAAGGGTGCTCTCATAGAACAAACGTGATTTGACTCACATTTGTCAATTGTTTAAACACTTACAGTCTTTATGATTTCTTTCTATTTCCACTCGGGCTTTGGTATTCCATAAATATTCCATGCATTCTGGAAAAAAGATAATTTATACCTATTTATATTCTAACTTTAGACATATTGCTTAAATATTATAATATTTATTACTACCTAAAATATTACTTCTTACTTTTACGTAACAATAATTATCAGAATTGCTAATACTCAACTAAATTTTTTTTTAAAGTTGAATTTGGCTTCTGTTACCAGATTATAAATCTACGTTGGTAGGTCAACAATGCTTATAGTTGTATGAAAATACATTCAGGTTGTCTATACTTACATTCAAATTAATATAATTCAAAATTCAAATTCAAATTCAAATTCAAATTCAAAAAATTTTATTTCCAAGTTAAACTTGGAAATAAAATTTTTTATTATTATATAAGCTATTTTCGGAAAGTCAACAAAAATACTTCCACCAAATAAAAAATAAACAAGACCGCTAAGAGTTACTTTATACTTTGTGTTTTCTTGAACACTTTGTTTTTTTTTTACTATTATAAACTAATATTTTTACAATCAAGCTCACATTTCTATTTCACGTTAGCAAATTATTTCACATAATTACACACTTTTTAAATTAAAATCAGTTTAGTACATAGTTTAGGCACGGGCTGGATCAAACATACATATACCCTGCCTTTTGGCTTTTGGTAAAAATCGAATCATAAATCTTTTAAATTTTAATTATAATAAAATAAACAAAACTAACTTGCTTCACTTAGTCTCTGTCCTGGTAGCTTGAAGTTTGGTTTCTTTGGCGGTGGTCTGTCACAGGGATTTTCCGCTTCATTCGGCTTTGGTGTTGTGTATTGATTCAATAATGAAAAAGTAGACGTTTTATTCTCCTGTAGATAATACCAAAAAAAAACATTTTTTTTGTTTCATTTAAAAATAGACTTGCCCGATGCCATAGATTACTATGTTACCGATGCGGCCTACATTGCCACTTTTTAATCCTCGATGCAAAAAGGTATAAACAAAAAAAATTGATCACTTTATTGTGTACAACTTTTCCATAAGACTATTTTCTGTCGGACTATTAGTTTTTCCGGAAATCGAGATAAACGTACGAGATAAAAAACCTCACCTTATTCCCCCTAAAACTCACGCCTTTCCCCTTCCCGACCCCAGAACACCCGTAATTTATTTCTCCTTTAATTTTTATGATATTCACCTCCTTTTCCAATGGGTTTCCTCCTACTATTATTATTTTTACTTTTTATTATTGTTAAAGGCTCTATCCTGGTACACTTTATCCTAAAGTTATAGCAAGTGGTCTTTTTACACCATGTAGGCAGTACAGCTTTGTAATTAAAGTTTTACTAAACTAAATAGGAATAAAGAACTGTGGTACTCTATACTTATTTGTGTTTTTTTATCTTTATTTTTAGGCTATTCATCATATGACAATGTCAGCCCTACTTATGTATCTTTAGACAGAATAAAATCTATTTTTAACTTCTTTAATATATTACCAATTCCTCTTTCTCCTCTGGCCATATCCATATTTGTTCTAGCTGAAAACAAATCAGATTATTTCATTACTTTTTGATAAATGGTCTCAGCATCATCCTTGGGACAAACCAATTGTGTGATCGGTGGGAAAGTGCGTATTATAACGAGGTAAAAAGAACAGTCACTATAAATTTGGGATATGATTATACTACCTTTTCTCATTCTAGAAATGTATTTTTTTTTTGTTTATTTTTTTACTAAAATATTTATTTTGTCATGTTTGTTTATTTTGTAAATCACATGTTTTTATATTTTTACTATAGTAAATTCCCTATAATTCATTAAGTACTTTATAGATATTGCATGCAGTATTTATTACACTTATCATTTTTTTGTAAAAATTGTTTAAATGTTATTTACATTTTTTACAATATTAATATTAATTTAATTACAAAAAAATGGTAATAACAATTCAGATCTTAAAACTTTTTAAGTTTTAAGATTATCTTAAGACATTTATTTTCAGTCTTATTTATAAACTTATTAATTACTTGTTAATGAGTCAGAATAGAATTTGGAAATGATAACCTATCTTGATAAAAAAGATACATACCGTTTTATTTCTCGAAATATCTGCAAATCCCTGGGTAACTGAAAAACGAGAAATAATCATAAAACACTTCATAATTAAATCTAATAATTATTTAAACTGTAAAAAATCTCAAAAAGTATATTTGTTTTATTTTTCTTTACATATATATAGGTATATGTCACTATACTCCTTCTAAACTGCTAGATCAATTTTATTTTTTATTAGGCGAATTGGAGAATAGTTAAGATTCACATTTGAATCCAGTAGATGGCGCTGCTGCGTACATCAACAAGGTTAACTCTAAGGATAGTATATGAAATTCGCCAGGACCTTTCGATGACCTACATCTATAATCATTATAACATTATCTTCTTTTCCAAATGAATAATCCATAGATAACTTAGTAGTATACAAGGATAAAATAAATATTAATTATAAACCTCTTACTACTATAATAATTATATTTACATACACACTGCATAAACATTGCTTTGTCCTTGTCTGTCCAGGGTCTTACGTGTTACTTACTTTTCTCTTAGTTAATACACTGTGTAAATATTATTATTAGTAAGGGATTAGGAGTGGCCTGTTTGGCCTCGCCTACAAACGACAAACATTATTTTCGTTACTTATAAAGTGATTTATCATTTACCTTTACACATTCGGTTGTAGATTAAATAACCACAATAAAATAAACAGACTATGTAAACTTATAGCCCATGTTGTTGATACTTGTTTCATTAAAATCTGATCACTAGTTTAGGCACAACGGTTGAAATAACATATATACATATACTGCAAAATCACCTTTCCTTTTGTCACAGTGGTTGTCCAGGACAAATCCAAAACACTCTTAATATATGAATGAATTAAGAATGTTTTGGATTCCATATAGAAGATTCCATATAGATAAATTTGATTAAATACTTACTTAAAAGCCCAGCTACTATGCACATTACATACATTTTATAATTTTCTCTTAATTAAAATAAATAATTACATTAACCGACTTTCAACAATATCACTTTTTGGAGTGCACTTGTTTTTAGCACGTTTTATCACAAGCTAAGTGACCTACGTTTACAATGAAACGTGTAAGAGTAATATTAAACGAGAATTGTGGAACTGTGTGAACCTATTGGAGTGAGTCATATCAAAACCTGTACTACTGTATTTATCGCCTGTACAGTGTACAGTGCAAAGCGTAATACAATAAAACGTTTCTAATAACAGTCCCATAAAATGCAACCACATAATATTGTGTACGTATAATAAAATGTGTAAAAATAAATGTGAAATTATAATTTAATTTTTAAATCAGTTGCGAGGTCAATGCTCCAATGTCGTATAGAGTGTGATGTAATTATTATATACCGTATTTTTTTTGCGTTTTTTAATTGATTTTACATATAAGTGGTACTTCACTAACGAAGTGACCAGAACTGACTGCCAGCCTGCGGTAAACTAGCGTGAGAAGACCTTAAAGTCAGGTTGATAGTGAACGACGAAGATAACGTAAGTCCCTCCTCAAGCTAGGGAGGTTGGTCCTTCCTCAACCTGCAGACGTAGGCCATACCTCAACCTGCAGAAGAAGGCCTTTCCTTAACCTACGGACGTAGGTTCAGATCCCGTTCACTCCTGCAGGCCAGGAGGTAAGGAGGGCGCAGGCACAGGCCAGGTCAGCTCCTGACCTCATTTTAGGTCAGGACTCATATGATCGTATTAGGGAACCCGTCACGCATTGTACGAGCCGTATTCGGTAGAAGAGCTCTTGGAAGTAAAAAGCTTTTTTTAAACGGTAAAATGGCCAATCAAACGTCATGCCCGGAGGACGCATGTCCTCAGACAGATATATCATTATATCTGTCTACCCGCAACCGAATTTAGTAGAAGTAATAGATGTGTTGAAGGAAAAATAAGCTGGCGTCGACTGGCGTAACTGGGCCACTGCTGGCCCAACTAAGGGGAGGTGATGAGGAGAGGAGTCCTTCACCTCAAACCTGGGATAGTCCCACATATCTCCGCCGATGTCCCTCATCTAAGAGAAGTTACCCAAGTGAAAATAATACAGTACCGCTAATACAGTACCCCATATAAGGGACTTCTTTTTCGAATGGACTCTACCTATATACTTATATAGGTAGAGTCCATTCGAAATACTTTTACAAGTTTTCTATATCCTATAGGTTGTGACTTGTAGGGTCTCGTTTGACAGGTTGATCAAATTTCAATATTTTGGAATTAAGTGAATTTTTATTTAAATTATTATTTGTCATCACATCAAAGAATTATTATTTATTATCCTATTCATGGTGTTGGTCGTGGCATAAGGAAAATAAATATCACACAAATTACGTCATTAATTTAATAAGCTACGTACTTAATAAGCATAATATATTACAATAATAAATATTATTTACATCAGTTTACATTTACATCAGTTCATATTCATTTACAGTTGAGACAATATAGTAAAGATTGGAATTATCATACAAAATTTGCTTCTCTTGATCCAAAATTGAAAAGAAGAATGTATTCTACACAACGGATATTTTTTTATTGTGATAAATCAATTATAAACAAAGACAGCTACGCTATTTAGCCTTCTCTTCAGGTATAAAATTGTCTCTGGTTAATTTCCTCCTTCCAAACATTATCCTCTATCCAGTCTATGAAACTAGCTACGTTTGAGTATAGTCCAGGACTATCTTGAAGACCACAGTTGTGGCCGAACGAAGTTACTCCGATTAGATAGTACATCTTGCGCTGATGCTTCATCTCCACTTGTAAAGGACCACCAGAATCACCCTGAAAGAAACATTACTGTGTTAAAATATATATTTTTAGCTTCTGGTTCCTTTGGTAAAAAATATTTACAACTAGCTGTGCCCGCGACTTCGTTCGCGTGGTTGTCGGAAACACTATCGCGATTATCTTTTGATTGCTAACATTGGTTTTTGTTATAATGTTTATTATTAAAAAGGAATAATTCTTTCATACATATTTTTTGAGTAATTTAAACCGTTTATGCTGCGCACGCAACGATAGCTCTCAAATGTGAATAATTTTCCCCGTTTTTGCAACATTTTTCAATGACGCTTTGCTCCTATTGGCCGCAGCGAAATGTTATATAGCCTAAAGCCTTCCTATATAAATGGACTATCCAACAAAAAAATATTTTTTCGAATCGGACCAGTAGTTCCCGAGATTAGCGCGTTTAAACAAACAAACTCTTTTGTTTTATAATATTATGTATAGATTTATAGCCCGACTTCGCAAAAAAGGGCTCTAAAAAGGATGAAATAAGAAAACTATTTAATTTGAAATCCAGAAATGCATAGTACACAAATATTATGATATAAAGGTAAAGCCGTGGTCAGTTTTTAAACAAATTTTAATGCATTTAGTTCTTTTAAAGAATCAGTTATGCATCTGATTCTTTAAAGGAACTAAGTCAATTTAATTACATTATATTTTATAATTTAATTATATAAAAAAATGTGTTGTCCCTTTGCGATTATGCCGCCCTATAATACCGCCGGATAATCACCAATTGAAAAAGAAAAAAAATATTTCCAACATAATAAAAATTAAACTTAACAAGTTATTCTCGGAATGTACAAAGAGCTTCCCTAGTGGTAAGTTACATCACTATGGAACAAGAAAACATTTTTGTTAAAACTAATTTAGTAAATCATTTACTTGCTTTAGCCATATTTACTTTATCACGTACATGGATGGGTCATGTTTTAAGTTTGCTAAGATTTCTTACCTGACACGAGTCATGACCTCCTTTTCTCTCCCCAGCACAGAGTTGGTGATCAGCCAATTTGGGCCAATTTCTATTCGTATAATCCTTGAGCAGGTATTCACACAAGCCACTTGATATCATGAATAGATTTACTGCACGCAGTACTAAAGAAGGGGTTAATTTATCTGAAAAATATAAGTCATAATAATAATAGCTCCCCTCACCGATTTCGATGTCGGTAGCCGATTTCATTTTTCAATTCCCGCGTCGGAACAACAATAAATGTTGTTTGCAAGTTTGGTTAGGACAATGCAGGCTGATCACCTAATTGTCTGACAAGAAAGATGATCCATGCGTCGGATGGGCATGTAAAAAGTCGGTCCTGCGCCTGTTCTCTCGCCAGTCGTGTCGGTTTACCGTCCCACTGGGTTATGAGAGTAAAAGGAAGAGAGAGTGTCTTTGTGTATTGCGCACACACTTGGGCACTATAAAATAACTCCTGCGTAGCTGGCCTGGTTTCAATGAAATCGGCTACCGACACCGAAATCGGTGAGGACCAGAAGTACAAAATTAGTTAACATGGCCAACGTTACACAAAATGTCAAAAATTGTATTGTAATTGCATCATGTCTCTTTTATGATCAGTATCATCTACTTCAAAGATACTTTCAATAACATCTAAAATAAAACCAGAATAGGCCTTACCAACACTAGTGACCCCCCATCCTGATGTGACAACTCTTTTTCCCAACGGTTTAGTACTTGACTTGCTCCAAAGACACGCTGGTTGAATAGTAGCACCAAATTTAACTTCTTCTTGAAACTCCAGTAACGCGATGTCATAGTATTTTTTTGGTGAATTGTACTTAGGATGTTTAATTATTCTAGAAATACTGACATCTTTTGGCCGGTTGCTAGGAGAGGACTGGAAGAAATAAAAATGGTTAAGATTAATAATAATATCTATGAACGCTTCACACCACGTCAATCTGGCCCCGTGCTACTTATCGAAGCTTTTGGGTTACTGGTTAAAGATTTAAATCGTATGTCAACTTATCTTTGATAAATTAACCTTATCTGAGGAATACTAGCCTTGCAAATGCGAGCGTGATATAATTATAAAAATGTCCCTTCCTTTCTCTCTGATAATGTTCCACCAATCAGCATTCAATATGGGTTGTTAATTGGAATGCCATGTTAGTTGATCACACATTTGAATAGCCAAAAACCGAGGGTATAATTATTATCTATAGGGGGGAGGGTGCTATTAATATATGATTAGATAATAATAATATCTATGGACGCTGCACACCACGTCAATCTGCCCCGTGATAAGTATCCGACGAACTTGTGTTACAGGTACCAGACAACGGAAATATATTTAATACTTTTATACTATACACATATTTAAGATTTTTATTATATTATACACAAATTTAATACACATCCATGACTCAGGAACATTGTAAACTTTTTGTTCCCTCGGCGGGATTCGAACCCGCGACCTCTAGCTCGAGCACCAACGCGATCAACCTCAACAAATAATATTATTAGCAAAGCTAAGACCTACACACAACAGGATTGAGAATTAATTAAAACCAGTATTAGATTAATATAATTTGACGAATCAAACAAGTTGAATGTAAAAAAAGGCATACCTCCAAATTTATGACTCCAAATCTGACAATCTCTGGCACTTGGTTCTGGAGGAGTGGATCCTTCCTGGATTTAGAACAGTGAGCAGCAGTTACCGCGAACTTTGGGCTTATGATAGATGCTCCACATTTGAAACTCCAATTACCAAATAGTGTTCGATAGCCGACTGCAGCCTGAAAGAAATACCGAGTATTGTAGTGCCTGATCTACGAGAATATTCAATAAATCACACTGGCGAATGGTAAAACTATATTATCTACACTCGTATTATAAAGAGGAAAGTTTTGTATTTTTGTATGTAACGACTTAACTCAAAAAGTATTGGACCGATTTTAATAATTCTTTTTTCATTCGAAAGCTACATTATCACTGAGTAACATAGGCTATATAAAAATCAATTGCTGTTCATTAGTCTCGCTAGAACTCGAGATCAGCTGAACTGATTCGGCTATTTTTTGTCTTGAAATATTCGTGGAAGTCCCGGGAAGGTTTACACGGTTTCCATGCTCAACGAAGTAGGCACGGGTCAGCTAGTTACAAATAAAAACAAATAAATGAACACTAACATAAAAAAAAAATATATGTAGAAGAATACAATATGTTTTATATAAATAAAAATTATTTAACAAAAGGGAAAACTCAAGAAAATGCGCGGAGCTCTCTCACATTCTCAATTTCAAACTCCGCGCCATAAATGTATAAAATAAATGTCTTCTTCCTCTTTTACACAACGTAGTCTTTGAATCTGCCTGGTATTGTGGCAGTACGCCGTTACCACGATGACGTATTATTATTTTATAATAATACGTCATCGCGAGAATTAAAAAAAATGTTCTTGTCAGTCAGATGACTTAACTAAAACATTTTACAGCTTATACAGGCTGTTAATATTTTTTAAAGGCGGAAAAAAGTTGATGATAGCTGTCAAAAGTTTGAGTAGCCATTAAAGTTTGATTGACATTTCACACATAAATATACAAACATAACATTTTGATGGGATTGTACAGCAAATTTACTCACCATGTGAGGAAATTCACCTGCCCTAGCAGCATACCCTCCTAATATGCCGAATACTTGTCTCTTTTTCGATTTTTCACCTGTGAAATACAATAATCCACAATTATATCCACTGTGAAATACAATAATCCACAGTTATATCCACAAAGTTTACTTATTGTAAAAGAAACTATTGTATATATTTTTAAGGTACCCTCGAGTTTTCATTTTTGCTTTTTTTTAATTTTTTTAACGGTAATTGGCCCACCTCACATTCCCACCACTGCAACTCCTGTGAGCCAGGATCGACAGCGGTAACCGACCACGACAAACCCTTTGATATGATCTCAGGGGTGCCCGCGGGACAATCTAAATCTGTCTTGGGACCCACAAATAAATTAATCAGAAGAAAACAAGGAGGAGTAGGAAGTATTCCAGTATTTCATTTTTGCTTAACTGCAGTGCAATTCTCTAAGCGCAGAAATCGTGACAGCCAAGATTCAAACGGCTGTAATAGCGACGATGGGCGAATTGGTATTCCCCAAGTTTTTTTTTTTACGCTATTAACAACCGACCATGTGACGGCGGTGACATTCGTGATCACAGCGACGAGCACAGCCGCAACCGGTTGCTTAGAGAATTGCACAGCTGATGATGATGATTACATCAGTTTTCAAACACAAAAAAACTAGATCGAACTAGATTCATCCGTTTTGAACGCTACAATGACTGTATCTAATACACAATGAATTGAAAGACATAATATGTTAATGAATGTACCGTAGGTTCTTGATGGAAATACATAATATTATATAGTAATAATACACTAAATACTTGCACTTTTTTCACTTTATTAGTTATTTTACAAATTATTTCTTAAAATGAAAATAAAGTGCAGCAAGTATTTAGTGTATTATTACTACATACATGACCTATAAATACACGACCGGTTTCGACAGTCATCACCTACACCTGATAATGACTATGTCGAAACCGTGTATTTTAGAATAATTAGTAAAATAACTAATAAAGTGGAAAAAAGTGCAAGTATTTAGTTTATTGTATAAAATAAATACATACGAGTGGAGATAAAAAAATAATTTTCGTCGGGGGACAAAAAATGGAATAATTGTAACTTACATTTTTCAAATTGATTCCTTTTCCAAATAAACTCTGCACATTCTGGAAAATTAAATAAATATTATTTGGTTGTTAAATTAAACTAAAGTTTTATTGCACTAAACAAATATTTTAGTCGTCGTTTCTTCAGTTAAAACGTCCACTGATGAACACAAGCAAGGGCTTAATATGTCCAGCAGTAGACGTTTTGACTGAAGCTAACCTTGGTAAAGACCAAGGTATGGTTTAACTGAAGCAAACCTTGGTAAAGACCAAGGTATGGTTTAACTGAAGCAAACCTTGTTAAAGACCAAGGTATGGTTTAACTCAAGCAAACCTTGGTAAAGACCAAGGTATGGTTTAACTGAAGCAAACCTTGGTAAAGACCAAGGTATGGTTTAACTGAAGCAAACCTCGGTAAAGACCAAGGTATGGTTTAACTGAAGCAATCCTTGGTAAAGACCAAGGTATGGTTTAACTGAAGCAAACCTTGGTAAAGACTAAGGTATGGTTTAACTGAAGCAAACCTTGGTAAAGACCAAGGTATGGTTTTAATTTTCGTAATATATTTTGAATGAATGTGTTCTTCTATGGTGCAGTATTATGAGTATATTATAGAATAAACTGCATCAAACTATGATGCAGTTTATGTGATAGCCAGTGTATAACCGGAATCTCACCATTCGGAGAAAATTCAGAGCACTGAAAATTGAACTCTATGCTAAAACAATAGAGTTTAAGCTAAAACACACGAGCTACAACTATATACTCGTGTGCTATTAATTTTATCCGACATTACGGATTCCAGATCATATAGTAGATTGATTGAAAGAATTGTAAATAAACTTTGGAAAAAAATTAAGAATTGCACTCACGTTACATACTTTAATTTTAGTGTTTTTTAAAACATAAAAATGAAAATTATAAAAATATAAAATATACTTATTTTAATGTTTTTCTGTAATCTATATCTAATATAAATATTAAGGTATAAAAAGAAAATAAATTAAAGTACTATGTAACATTAATAAAGTTGTTCACTTTTGAAATTGAAACGAAACTTTGCTTTATCTGTCAAACAGGTTCTCAAGTGAGGTTGGGTTTGAGATTGTTTTACTAATACGGGCCTTAGATAACTTACTTTGTTCACTAATTCGTCCCTTGCCTAGGAAACTTGGCATTTTCTCATCAGCGCATGAGTTGAAGTATATAGCATCTGGTCTATTTCGTGAATTAAAAATTGTCTAAAAAAAAAGTTTCATTGTAACAACAAAAAAGTAGAATTGTACTCCCTTTTAGAAGTCAGATAAAAGTATGACGTTGTTTGTTCCTGACAACTTAACTAAGGACCGATTTTTCAATCGTCAGATAACTTTTATCTGTTGAACATGTGACTTTGTCATTTGTTCCATACAAAATCTGCCAAAGTCACATATTTATCCCTTAGATAAAAGTTATCGGACGATTGAAAAATGGGCCCTAAATATTTTATTTCATTACTTTATCAGTTGTCTAGCACCTTCGATCAATATACTAGATATCGTGTCCCATACAAAAACAATGATAAAATCTGTCCGCGTGGTATACGCTAATTTGAGCTACATTTGTTTATCATCGAACTGATAAGTTTTAAAACATATCAATTAATTTGAAATCGGTAATGGGGTCACTTAATTTTTTTTAAATCTAAATTTAAACATCGGAATGTGTTTTTTTTAATATTTTCAGATCGTCTGGAGGTTAGCAGTATTCCAAGAATACTAAATCATAAAACAGCTCACTATTCAAGTGAGCTGATATTCACCGAGACGGATTTTGTGCTGACACGATATCTGAAGTTCTTCGAATACGAATACATAATAGACATAACAGACAGAAAGGTAGACAGAATTAAACACCACGATGTGTTTTTTTATATATTTTTCCAGATCGTGTGGCGATTGGCAGTGTTCCAAGCAAACAAGCAAAAAATCACGAAAAAAACGAATACGAATACATAAATCACTGGATCACGGGAAGCTTTATGTTATAATCGTATAAACTTTAAAACTATACATATTGTATTTTTATTAAATACTAGCTAACCCCACTTCGTTGAGCATTTAAACAGTTTGTGATAAGCCGTTTAAACCTTGCCGGGACTTCCACGAATATTTCAAGGCTAAAAATAGCCGAATCCGTTCAGCCGTTCTCGAGTTTAACGAGACTAACGAAAAGCAATTCATTTTTATATATAAGACGATAGAAGATAATAATACATATATGAAGAAGAGAAGAGAAAAGAATTTACCTGTGACTGTTTTGTTTCATCGATGGAGTCCTTGTAGTTCCAGTAGAATATCATAACATATATTATGATGAAGATACATCCTGGAATAAATAAAAAAATATTTACAAGTTCAACTCGTGATTGGTGGCGAGTGTCTTCGCCAATGTCGTCGAGAAGAGTAGCTTGATATATCCTGAAATTGCTGATATTTCCTATCGTCATGGCCTACCATCCCATACAATCTATGTTTAATGCAAAAAAAATGCTATAGATGTCACTATTATTAACGTTTGTAAATTATAAAATGTAAATATGCCGAATTAAGTACAAATATTGACATTAAAATAAAGATAAGCATATTTTTATGTATAACATCACATTAAGCTAAATTCAACTCCTTAATTGAGAAGAAGATACGAAACGAAATTAGTAATTAGTATTTTGTAATAGTGGCGCTAGATGGCGGTTTTCGGAATGTGCCTGGACTTACCTTTTATCAATTGGAAATCGAAGAAAACAAAAATAGCCAGTCGAATTGCCAGTATTAGGATGATACTATTTTCTTGTACTAGGTCGTGTCTCTGTTATACAGGGTGTAAAAAGAGCAGTCACTATAACTTCGTGGGGTAATAACCAGGCAAGAGATATTATATCCATTGGTACTAGTCATTTGCTTTTAATCCACTGTTATAAAAAATTTTAAATTTTCAATCGGCAATGTACAACGTGCACAACACAGCGATCAGCTGATTGCGTTAGTTAGTTAGTTGCGTTAGTTATTAAATATAAGATTTATTAAATACACGACCGGTTTCGACAAATGAAATTGTGTATTATTATTGTTTATTAATATACATACCTAGAGTTAGAACTTTTGATCTATATCCCATTGTCACTACACAAAATGCACTTCACAAGCAACCACAACATAATATAGATGCATCAGGCTTGTTCAAACTATATATTAATACATTTAACACTTAGGTAGTATTTGATTTCAATACATGGCCGTATTATCCTCAATGCCCATTTGAAAACCCATCACGCACGACAGAGTTTTTTATCAACACGTAAGCAAACTGAAATATTGCTATATTCCTTATATATATTGTGTGTAACAAAATTGTGCTTGGATACATAACATTTCTAAGAGGATAACCATACGAGTACCGAGTAATTACCACCATGAAGATAATAAAATCAATAGTATTACGTAGTGTTTTTCTTAAAACATCCACGCTCCAAGTATAGAAGGCGTCTCTGCTACATCATCATTGGCATGTGACATCTACGGGAGATGATTCAAGTAGCGCTCGTGGAAGATGTAGAGTTAGATAGACACCTACGTTGGTGACTGATTAGTCCGTTCCGGGCTTTGCAGACTCGGCCGCAACCTGGACAAGTGAAGCCGGAGCCGGCTGGCAAAGGCGCTGGTGGTAGACGAGCACGCTCGTGCCGTGCTCTGCTACATAAACATTATGGTACTACTGTATTTTTAACCCCCGACGCAAAAATTACGGGGTGTTATAATTTTGACGTGTGTTTGTAAATGTGTATGCGTCTGTCTGTGGCATCGTAACTTCCACACGGATGATCCGATTTTAATGCGTTTTTTTTTTGTTTGAAAGGCATATCAGTCAAGAGTGTTCTTAGCTATGTTTGGTGGAAATCGGTTCAGGTCTTCAAGGTCATCAGGTTGTTTGTTAGGCGTGTCAGGAATGTTACACGCTAAGTTAGGGTTTTTTTTAATTTTAAATTTAGTTTTCAAACGAGCAAATGGTCCCTCCTCACATTCTTATGACTACAATTGGATTATTTAATGAATATTTAATGAATATTAAATTTATTTACTTTTGGACTCATTAAGAAGAAAATCAAAAAGATGAGCAGAATCTAAATCAGGAGAAGTTTGAAAACATTTGAGTTTTAAGGAATTAAATAAAATTATATGTTGTTCCCTTCTCGTTTGCACATTGTATTTAATAGTTTAATATCTTAATTATTTTTAAAGATACTTAAATTATTAGTTTTACATTATTTATTTACCATGTGGCTAGAATAACATCAATTTAAACCAAAGATTCAAAAGACTAATTACTCTGTAGCCAGGATCGACAATGGTAACCAACAAACTAAAAAGTTTTTAATAATATGATCTCAGGGGTGCCCGAGGGACATGCTGATCTGTCTTCGGACCCGCAACCAATTTAATAAGAAGAATTTGGGTGGAGTAGTAGGTGATAAGTGTAGAAACTTCCTATTACCAGCGTATTCATCATCAACGTCATCTCTACTAATCAGTGTATGCGCCTGCGCGGACTGTACTGCTGGCTGAACGTAATCCAATTATGACCTTCCTCACGACTCAATATTATGTTCCTCAAATATCAAATGTACGTATTGTATTATAGGAAGTATGAATTTTTTATAGTTACAGGTTAGCTATTTACTAGCTGTTCCCGCGACTTCGTTCGCGTGGTTTTTGAGTAATTTAAACCGTTTATGCTGCGCACGCAACGATAGCCCTCAAATGTGAATAAATTTCCCCGTTTTTGCAACATTTCTCACTGACGCTTCGCTCCTAATGGTCGCAGCGTAATTTTCTATAGCCTAAAGCCTTCTTCTATAAACGGACTATCCAATATAAAAAAAGAATTTTTCAAATCGGACTAGTAGTTCCTGAGATTAGCGCGTTTAAACAAACAAACAAACAAACTCTTCCGCTTTATAATATTAGTATAGATCTTCTCGGCGGGTTAGGGTTGAACCGGTGGTAGCTTGTTTTTCTTGTAGACTCTTCGAAAATATATATATTTGGAAATAAATTGTTTTTTTTTTAAGTTTACAACATTGTTATTTTATTTACTACATTTAACATTATTTTAACGTCTACAGTTTACATTTTATTGAATTCTTGCTTTTTTTTAAATAACAATAATTTTATGTTATGAGAATAAGAATAAGAATTCATTTATTTCCAAGAAATTTGTACAATTAGGTCTTACAATTATTTAGTAGTGTTCAAAATTTCTGCCTAACAATGCTAAGTTATCAATTACTGTTAGGTACATACATATTTCATAATTACTTCAATAATTTTACAAATTCATTGTGTCCAGGACTAATCTTTTTCAATACATCATATTATGGCGATCATTTTTGCTAAAATTATCAACCCGCGAGTTAGGCCGGTTCGGCAGTTCTTCTCGCCAGGCTAGGATTCCGAACCGGTAGTAAATGGTAATAAATATATATATATATATATATATATATATATATATATATTTATTTCAGACAATTACAGTCCATATAATCGCCCGGTTTCTGTAAAGCTGATCAAATTAATCAAGCTAATCTGAACGCTCATTAGTGAAAACAGTGACTGCGAAGTGATGTTCACCAATTAGCATTCAGATTAGCTGATTTGATCAATTGATCAATTTGATCAGCCTTTCAGAAACCAGGCGTAAGTGTTGGTAATCTTATAATTTAGAACTGAATAACATCTATGTTAGTAATTTTACACGTAAAGTTCTGAGTTAATTTATAATTAACTCAGAACCTTATGAATGTTCTGAGATAATTAATAATCTCTTTGAAGTTTTCAGTAAAAAGGCTTTACATTTTATTTGTTTTTATTCATTAATTACTATTGATGTACTTTATTACATTATTCTCAATTTGGCCAGACAATCTGTTCTATCCAGTCCAAATAACTGGATATTCTGGTGTAGATTCCGGGAGTGTTCTGACGCGCGCACCCAAAACCGACTGAAGTCACGCCCAGGAGGTAGTACATCTTTCCTTTTAATCTTGAATCCAAGTTAATTTTGGACTGTAAAGGACCTCCAGAATCGCCCTGTAAAAAAATTAAGCACTGACAATCATAAAAGAACCAATATCTAATAATATATTAGGTATATAGTATATTTTAAAAGATATTAATTTTCAAAGAAATAAGGGTTATGGCAATTAAAATACTGTTGAAAAATGTAGTTTAAACCAAATGCTATGTGCCTACATCAAAATCCTCATTTGTTGATTTTTGTGGGTTAACACATTATTGTTTAATTGCGTCCATATAAATTTAAATACTTAGGTACTAATTAAATAAATACACAAATCGAAATAATTAAATTAAAAGTATATTTCCAGTAACCGAACGAATCTTTGCCGCTGAACCAATCTACCTAACGCTGTTGGCTGATCCACCGTACATCCATTTTCAATAAAGTTCGAAAGAAAGGGATCAGTAGAGTAGGTAACAGTTTTTGTCACCTCTTATTTATTTTTCTAAACGTCAGGGTTCCCCCATACATTGTTTTCACTTGATTGACGGAACTCTAGATTGTGGTGGCTAACAGAGTTAGCAAGGATAAAAAAAATCACAACTTTCGAGCGTAGGACCGGGATAACTTACCACGCAATTTGTAGGACAATTTATGTCTGCTGAATTACATTAATATTGACTAAGTAATAACAACAAAATCAGCTAGTTACTAATAATTTAAGATGACCTCGTTATCGATACAAGTTGGCAAGAGCGAACTCTTTGATCAAACCATAGATTTTGTAGGACAAATATTTTTTTGGATAATTAATTTAGAACATTCTCTTGAGATTTATAATAAAAAAAAATTGTAATCACCGAATCCACAACCTTTATTCTTGCTATCTCTGTACCACAAGTAAGCTATCACAAACAAGAGTTCCGTTCAAGAAATTCTTGGGGGACTCATCAAAAGGTACTCACGAATAATTTGCTTGATACTAATCAAGTGAAAACAATGTATGGGGGAACCCTGATAATATATAAGCAGCAAATCATTAAATATTGTTTTAAAGTGCTATGAATCTAATAATATTTAATTTTAAATTCTTCCTCTAGGCAAATCGAGGTTATCAAGCAATTATCGTTCTTACTGTTTGCTTTTATATTTTACCTGGCATGCATCAACTCCACCAGCTAACTTCCCAGCACACATCTGACTCTCCTCCAGCCCACACCACCGACGATTGCACTTGGGTCTCAGAAGCTGGTCGCAGTAGTTATCGTCAATAACATCTATGTCGCCCACTCGTAGCTCAGTAGTAGTGTTTTTTCCTCCTAAAATGGCGTATTTTAATTTAAAACAAGGATGCAAGTGCTAAATAAAAGTGTTAACAAATCAACTTAATTATATTTTACTAGCTAACCCGTGCCCACTTCGTTGAGCATAGAAACCGTTTAAACCTTCCCTGGACTTCCACGAATATTTCAAGACTAAAAACAGCCGAATCGGTTCAGCCGTTCTCGGGTTTTAGCGAGACTAACGAACAGCAATTCATTTTTATATATAAGATGAAGGATTTTTAATAAAATATAATTAAGTTTACACCCATTACTCTCATTTCAATGTCATTGCGAGTGTTGTTAAATGACAGTTTTTTATCTACTAGTAAAATCTTAATGAGCACTGATTTTATCTCTGAAACTCAAGATGAGGTGCAAAAGCTGGTAGTTAGTATAAAAGTATACTTTAACTGTCTCACCAATTTCAGTGACTCCCCAACCAGAAGCTGAGACTGCTGCTCCCAAATTGCCGATGTTTCGAGTAAGCCACAGGCAGGCGGGCTGAACATTAGTATCAAATACAATTTCACTAGCTAACTCAACAAGTGCAATGTCCGAGTATTGTCGGGGAGATTTGTAATTTGGATGTGTTGTTATTTTGACAATTTTAATATCCCTCGGATAAGATCCATCTGGAAATTTCTGTAACAAAAAAATTTTGTAAATAGTTCTGCTAATAAAATATTTTTCAAATAAAATAGTTTATACTCAGAATGTATGTCGCAGTCATCTGATTGAATCTGCTTATTTAATTGAATGACTAACGCGGTAAAATAATGGCGTCAAACAGCTCGTATTATAGCAATGTGTTGATATATTTTTTGAATAGTACACATTCGGAATTTTTTAAGTTTAAGAATAAAATATTAAATGGTTGTGCTAGTCTCGAATTCGTTGAATTTGTTGATAAAAATAGAATTCAATAAACACGCTAGTCGTTCAATTAAATGGCGGATACAATCAGATGACTGCGACATATACATCGATTTTATAGAGAAATATACTAACTGCCAAATCTTTTGCCCCAACCCGGACTATTTGAGGCACTTGGTTCGATATTTTTGGATCTCTGGGAGATCTGGAGCAGTGAGCGGCTGTGACCGCGAACTTCGGACTAATAAGGGATGCTCCACATTTGAAAATATAATCCCCTTCCACAGCCTTCCAGCCAACAGCTATCTGCAAGAGTTTTAACAATTATTTGATTATATAATCGGTTCCATTTCATATGAACATGAATAAATTGTATTTTAAAAATAAGCATGATAACTGACATCTGAAACTATGGAAGACAGCGAAAAATGCTGACAGGAGTTTCAAACGATTTCGACATAACTAAATTAAAACTTTCAATAAATCAATTTATAAAGCCGGAATCGGGCGTTGCTTTGCGGAGTGATTTTAAAATTTCACCCCGAATAATATATTAATATGCTTGTGACATGTCTGACAAATTCTTCCATTGTAATGAATTCGTAGTGATGTCCATACCATGTGTGGAAATTCTCCTGGTTCCGCAAATCGCCCTCCAATGACTGCATACTCAAAAATATTTAAATATTCGCGCCTGTATTGTGTACCTGTGAAGAACAAAATATAATTAAAGTGTGCCTTAAGTTAGATTTTTGAATGAATTCTTATGCTTCTAAAGGACTGATCAAATCATCGATCAGCTAAATTTGAGTTAACTTTTAAATTTGAGTTTTATGTGTCTACCAGCGTTCAAGACGATTAATTCAAATATTAGTTGATCAACGATGTTATCAGCCTTTCCGAAACCGGACGTAAGGTTTCAATATTCTACTTACATTCATCGTTTTTAATTCGAGTATCTTCTCTGAATTTTATTTCCCAAATATAATCCAAGCATTCTGAAACAATGTTGTGAATTGTTACTTGTTTAGCAATATTCATATACTGAAATTATAATGTATAACCACAAGACTAGTTTACTTACTACTACCAATTTTTTCTCAAGAGTAACTTAAAAAAAGTACCTACCTAGCCTATATCATTGCTGTAGACTACTCCTATATGTCGTATGTGCCAAATTTTATATTTATCACTTTAGTAGATTGAGAGCCTGTTGCATATGTTCTAACAAACCAACAATCAAATCATTCCTTTTTATATTAGTAATATTGATAATATTATCCATAATATTAACTTTAAAAAAAAAAAACCGACTTCAAATGCGTGAACACAAAAAGAATTGTTCAAATTGGTTCATAATCGGCGGAGATATCGCAGAGATAAGGGTACACCCCTAAAGTTCTACCCTTGAGGGTGAAATATTTTCTTCAAATTCGCATGAAACCACCCTTTTGATAATACCTATTCAACAAAAAAATAATCGTTCAAATTGGTTTATAATCGGCGGAGATATTGCGTATAAAAAAGTTCATCCCCAATTTTCTACCCTTGGGGGTTGTTTTTTTTATTATTAAATTTAAATGGGACCACCCTTGAGGTATTACCTATACGCCGAAAAAAGATTTGTTCAAATCGGTTCATAATTGGTGGAGTTATCGCGTAACAAACATAGAAAAAAAAAACATACGGGTCGAATTGAGAACCACCTCCTTTTTTTGAAGTCGTTTGAAAAATAGTTAATTAATTTACATCTCTCTTATTATTATTTTTCTTTATGTATTAAACTTTTTAATAGCTTACTTTCTTCACTTATTCTTCTGCCTGGTCTCTTGAAATCTGGTTTCTTGATTTCTCTTGTGCAGGGATTATGGGTTTTGTTGTAAATTGGCACACCTTGAAGTGCTTGTTGATTTGGGTTCGCCTAAAATATATAATGATTATTTGAAGTATTTTATTGATGAGACAGTAATAATTTTCGGTGATTTATTAAAATTACTTACAGTCCGGTCATTTGCGAAAACTTCTGCCGTATTCAGCTGTTGCCTTGGCTAAAAAAAATATGCACTTTATGGGGTTGAAAGTTAAAAATAGTTTTTTTTTGTAGACGTAGATAGATAAATATTACTTACTTGCCAGTTATTTCCATTGGACCAATTAGGATTCTGCTGGTTTGGCTAAAAAAGAAAAGTCACTTATTACACTAAGGCCCGTATATAAATAAAACAATCTCAAACCCAACCTCACTCGAGAACCTATTTGATGGAAAAAAAAAACGTTTCGTTTCACTTTTAAGAATGAAGAAATTTACTTAACTTATGTTTCACAATTTTTTTCTTTCTTAAAACGTAAAAATAAAGATTATAAAAATATAGTTTATACTTATTTTAATGTTTTCTGTTATCTATAATATGAATATTACGGTATAAGAAGAAGAGAAATTAAAGTACTATATAACATTAATAAAGTTGTTCACTTTTAAAAGTGAAACGAAACGTTGTTTCAACTGTCAAACAGGTTCTCAAGTGAGGTTGGGTTTGACATTGTTTTATTTATACCCTCTTCGGTAGGTTATAAGGGGTCCTTGCCCATTTAAAAAGGTAATATAAAAAATATATAATTATATTATACGTACTTACATACTTATTTATGTTTGGTTGATAATTGTCATTCCAGTGAGGATGTGGCTGGAAAATAAATTAGAAATGTTTAAGTATAGATTAAGCATAAAGTAACCATATGTCTCATATATCAAAGGGAAAATCCATAACAGTGAAAGATAAGCCCAAAATGGCAAATTTTCTAGGGCAGCAAAACTTGGATACTAGAAAAAATAAGTTTCACAATAGCATTTTCTTTAGTAAACTATTTATTATTAGACCAATAATTCGATAAATTCAACTCATGTATTATAATATCATGGTCAGTGTTCCATACATTGTTTTCGCTTGATTAGTATCAAGCTAATTTTCCGCGAGTAGCTTTATTTTTATGAGACGCCCTATTTCTTGGACGGAACTCTCGATTGTGGTAGCTAACAGAGGTATCAAGGATAAAGTATGTCGATTGACGATTCTCAAATTATTTTTTTATATATTAATGATCTAAATTGTTCGAAAAAATATTTGTCCTACAAAATCTACGTTTTGATCAAAAACGCTCTTTTCAACATGTATCGATAACGAGTTCATATTAAATTATTACTAACCAACTGATTTTCTTTTTATTACTTAGTTAATTTTAATGTAATTAAACAGACATGTTGTCCTACAAATTGTTTTCTTTGCTAATTCGTTTGTTTTAATCGAGAGTTTCGTCCAAGAAATTATTGGGCGTCTAATCAAAATGAAGCTACTCACGAAAAATTAGCTTGATACTAATCAAGTGAAAACAATGTGTGGGGGAAACCTTACTATACATTAAATATTTGAATTTTAAAGAATAAGATATAATTGTATGTATATTTTAAATATCTTTGAATAAAAATGTTTGATATTGGCGGCATTTTTTTGTCCAAGAGCGGCAGAAATTAAAATCTGGAGACGAGGATTAAGCCACGTCTACTTACGACATTTTGATAGTTTTCATGATGGCAGTCGGGTTGTATATTGGGCTGTGAAAAGAATACAAGATCATCATAAGGTTAAATAAGCTGATTGTATGTTTATAATTAGAGGTTAAATGAATGACGCACCGGACCGGTCCGTGTGAAGCGTTCATAGATATTATTATTATTATTGTGTACAGCATTTCTTGCTATGAGCAATTAAGTCCGGATTTTTAGAAGACATGCGTGGAGACGAAGCCAACATGCAGTGGCCATGTTATACAATTTTAATTTAATTGTAATGTGACACTAGCCGGTCCCTTTGTACGGACCATGAGAGTGTGCCCAAGGAGAACCCGTTGGTTCTTCTGACCGTTGTCAGTGATGTACTATTGCAGGATTTCCAGGGAACGTTTAATGGTGATGATACTGGGCTATGGGGTGAGGTACTAGTGGACTGGGTGTCTAGGAATATGGAATGACTATGGCTCAAACATTATTAAGTAGTAGGATATATTTTTCGGTTACAAAAGGTGATCACCGATTACCGCTTATGTAGATTTTAACACTACCTATGTAACTTTTAAAATGAATCTTCAAAACTATTTTTAATTTGTAATAGGTAAGTCCATATTTTTAAATCGCATTATAAATATTTTCTGGGTATCAACCCCCCAATTATTTGAGTTAATAGTTAAAATTTTATTTTATTTATTTATACATCATGCACATTTTGTACATAGGCGGACTTAATGCCTCAAGGCATTTTCTTTAGGTGATTTAGAGATAAAAGTAAAGTAAAAAAAATATTTTTACGAGTTCATTCGCTTAACTGTCCAATGACCGTCGATTTACCCTATACATAGGAATAATTCTAAATTCAGTAGATGTTAATTAAAAATACTTACGATATTTTGATAGTTTTCATGGGACCAGTTAGGTTGTTGGTTCGGCTGTAAAAGAATATTAATCATACAGAACTGCGTCGCTGGACCGGTATTATATCAATAATTTGGCCAACCCAAACTGGAAACATACACCCAAAAATATTTTATGGCTTTATTCGTTAGTGTTTTTTATCGATCTTTATGTTTATAATGAAAATTGGTCAAGTGTGAGTTAGACTCACGCACGAGGGTACAACATATCCTCAACCCTTACGTAGTAAATATCTATTTACTTTACTATGTTTTAGCAACTTGACATAGTTACTTACATCATCTTTAAAAAAAAATTATGGTATGGGCTAGCTATCATGGCAGACAGACAGATAGCGAATTCTCAGCTATAAGGTTCCGATTTTAACCTCCGAAAAAATATAGAGGGGTGCTATTTTTTGGCTTTGTGTGCCTGTGGTATCCCCAAACGGCTGATCCGGTTTTGATGCAGTCTTTTGTTTGAATGTCGTGATTGCGGATGTCCGCAATCACGACCCATACCATACCGATGACATACCAAATCGCGATCATTTAGCGTAGCTTATGTCAAATCCCAGCCATTTTGTTATCGAACTTTGTAAGCGATAATTAGCGATGGCATCTTGAATCAGCCCCCAGTTATTCACAGCATCAGTTCACTCACTGAATTACGACGGTTACTTAATTTTTTTATTTTTTTGCACGGAACCCCAAATTCGAGGTAAATACTCACGTAATAATTATTCTGCTGATAGTTATATCCATATTGTTGTTGATGCTAAAAAAGGAAAATATTTTTTTTATTCTCAGGTTACAAAACAAACGCACCGGACTGTGTGAAGCCACTAAGGAAAATATAGACACTATTGAAAAACATATTTTTGCATACCTAAATTAGATTTAAAATTAATATTGTCAACGTCACATTGATGTATGATATGACGTATATGTATGACAGTGCGTTCCAGTTGTAAAGAAATAATGTTTTGAATTATTTTTGTTCGGGAATCTAATACTGTTTCTTTCGCCCTACGTTTCGTAAAAAACAGAATGTGAAAATGTGTCAGAAATAATTTATTGAAAAAAGGAAGAAATAGGGACGTATAATATAATTTACATATATATTTAGGAAAAGCTAAAAACTCTAGCGGCATTATCCAGGGAGGAAATAGGGGTCGCATAGACCCCTATTTTTGTATGGAGAAAACAGGTGTGATGTTGCCTCAAATGGGGCTAAGCGAGGTTAACTATCTAACCCGCGACTCGAGCAAGTGGGCGTAGGTATATATTTTTGGATCATTACAAAATAAATTACATTAATATGTTATTTATTTTGTAATGATGATAATAATTTATCATCAAGTATTTAAGGATTGTCATAATCAAATAAAAAAAATATTAATTAATTTCATTCTGCTACTTACTTGATAAGCGTATTCATAATTTGTGTGCCACTCCCATTGCAGCTCGCTCTAAAAGTATACACCAAATATTAATTTATCTAATATAATTAAATACATTCTTTAGGCTTATACAATATATTATATATAATAATATAATTATGTATACTATGTGTGCCCACGACTTCCATTTTGAAACATTCTTCATTGGTACACCGTGGTTATACAAGGTGTAAAATAAATGAGTGATATTACTTTAGGGTGTGTACCTCCTATGTAGAGTATACTGCGAAAGTACCAGCCCTAAAATACTTACTTTTGACTTTCATATTCCTATGAGAAACGCCCCAACATCTTAAATTTGCCCACACAATAATTTAAAAAAAAAGTAACTATTTCAATGCTGGTACTTTCAGAGTAAACTTTTAATACGGGACCCATAAACACCCTAAAGTATTATCACTCTTTAATATAACATTCAGTATATATCGTAGCGTGATGATAATATAATATAGTCTATTGCAGTGTATCCCAATTAGTGGTACGCTTACCCCCAGGGATACCAGGGGAAAGATGTATCACGAATATCATAAAAACAACAATTTATAACGATGTTTTATATTATAAATATTTGTTAACTTTATCATTGCTACAATAAGGGGTAGGCAGGTTTGAAGTATTTTTTTAAGTGGTACGCAGCAAAAACTATTTGGGAACTGGTTTATAGACTTCCTCGATAAATGGACTATCCAACACTGACAATATTTTTTCAATAGGAATAGTACCTAGTTCCTGAGATGACAAACAAATAAATTTCTTTGCTTTGTAATTAATTATTTATCATCCTTATGTGGTAATGTGGTAAATTATTAATTTGTTTTCCTACTAGTGGAAACTTGTTATTGGCATTAAGTTTGTTAATATGTAATTTTATTGTAATGTTCCATATGCTGTAAGTTTTCCTAATAAAATAAAATAAAATAAAATAAATAAAAATGAGGAAGATAGATGTCTAATAGTCACCAAACGTGTCTAGGTAGTAATCTTTTTGTAGCACCAAATGGAATTTATTTTGCATAATTGAATGTGGCTCTTAGTGCATAGCAATAAAGTTGAAATTCGTTCGTCGAATTAACAACAACTAAAAAGCAACCAAAGTACAAAAACCTTTTGACTTTACTTTTCTTTCAATGTTCTTCTAAAGGCGCAACTCCCACTCAAGTTTTTTTTAACATCGCAGAGCAAACATAAAACAAAAATATTTATTTTATATTATAGCTGTAAGCTATAAGCTCTCTCCAGCTAAAGATAACGTATTTGTTTGAAACAAAATACTAATATATATGAGGTGCCAAACAAAAAATGCTCTACGCGTCATTCTCTTCGCACTATATTCGGCTTAAAATATGATCCGTGGGACACATTGTATGATAAAAATATTAAATAATAAGTGTAGAGTATAAAAATATTAAATATATTTCCGTTGTCTGGGACCTGTAACACAAGTTCTCCGGATGCTGAGATTGACATGGTGTGAAAAAAATACTACAATTGATACGCTAGGGAGAGATCGTTCCTGCTTGGCAAACTGTGTAATATTTATAAAATATAAGCAGGAGACAGGTACAACCTGTATCTGATTATGTTTTTAATAAAACCTTGTGTTCACATACCGGCTGCACGTAGGACGACGCGTGACCCTGACTCCATCCATAATTATGACAAAGTGCACTTGCCGCTACAAAAATGTTAAAACATAAATTATTTCGATAAACACGCTACCGAATTAAGCGGCCATTTTGGATATTTTTGCACTGTGTTTTTATTTTTGTAATTTTGCAAATTTTTTTTTTGTTTACCTATGCACACAATGATTGCAAGCTCGATCATTTTAAACACACTTATAATATGATAACTGCAGTAAAATTATTTAACAGGATATCATATTATCGTCCTATCTCGATCAAAATTCTTTATTCACTAACATGGTTTTCCTCGTACAAGCTCATATAAATTGCCAATACATAAAGATACATAAATAGGCACTCGAGAAAAATAGAAGGGTGGTTACTTTTTTGGACTACTTGCGGACTAACCACCAGTTTCTGAAAGGTAAATTATAAATCAACTAAACAGAGTCATTTTTAAATTAAGTACTGAATTTGACAACTGACAAGTTTGAACATAGATTAGTTGATTTAATCGTTTGTTTGCCTTTCAGAACCAGGGGGTTAGCTTAACCAAGAGCATTGCAGTGTGCTCAGTGTGACTTTTTACCATTCCTCACCGTGAGGAAGTTAATAACAATTTGTATTGCATCGAAACAGCTTAAGGTTGCCAACCTACTTTTTGTAGGACCTACGATAGTCGGGGAGATTTTTCCTCCACATAATTCTGATCGTATTTTTGAATGACGTAAACGTTGCACTATTCCAATCAGTATGTTCTATTTTTCACCGTTAAAAAGTCGGTCACCGAATATCGTAATTAGTATTATAGTAATCTGATGTAGTGCGTGATTCAGTTATTAAGCTATTGCATAGCTTCTATCGCGGGCTTTGAGCGTGGGGACCGAATCCATAAATTCCGTCACGAAAAAAACCTAACACCCCCTAAACAACACTCACTTGGCTCTTTGGGTGGTGGGGTTCGAATCTTCGAATAATAACTCAAACTCGTTACTAATAAGAATTTGTAAAATAAATTATGTTTCCGAACATAGTCCCACACAACAATAAAATTCCTTCACAATACTTATATATTTCACTCATGTTTTTGATAGCGCAATGTAGAAAACTGCAGAAAAGTAACAACGCCATCTAGGTTTAACATTGTTAACTAAAAGTTATATGCAATAGCTTTACCGCGGCAATCTCCGAGTGCCACGCGTCTTTTTTTTATTAATAGTTTGTATGTCAAAGCATTATTTTAAAACATTCGATTTCTGCCCACTTTCACATGCAGTTTACATTCACCTGATTGGCACAAATCTCGTTAAACTTTAAGTATATTAAAGTTTTAAGTATAGTATTTTTAATCATTGAACTCCATTTAATACAGGTATGTGTAGTTATTTATTCCAGTTCATAGTTGTATATTATATAAAGCTTTTATTACCCTAAAACAAAATAGCAACGACAAATACTACTATTGCCAATGATTCCAACTAAGGAGTGCCTCAAGTAATCACAAAGAGGTACTCAAAGTGCCTTACACTTAAACTCTTCTGTATTTAATGTATCAAATCTTCATGGATAACATAGGAGTGGGGAAGCGAAAGAGTCACAATAGATCTCAAATGATGCATTAGAGCCTTACAAGGACCATCCTTCGCAATAAAAAAATCTGTCTATGACTAATGCATTCTTATTCGAGTGATCTTATAGTGATCATACCTTAGATGTAAGATAAACTAAAATAAGCTTCTCATTTGTATGCCAAAGTGTGTAAATGCTAAACTCATAGATCGACATAGAGGTATGATACATTATAGACATTAGTATTTTGATAATATTTACTTTCCGTCCATCAAATTCTTGAGCGACTCGTCTAAATGAAGGAACTGAAGAAAACTTTGCTTGATCTAATCAAGAGAAAACAATGTATGGGGGGACCCTGACTATTAAGTAATTTTGTAGCCAAATGTTTGGTTAAATATTTCTCTTTCTGTTTAGGTCTTGATTCTAAAACGATGGTGGTAAATTTTTGATTACGTTCTTATAGCCTGTGGTCCGCTTAATTTGGTCCTTTCAGAATGGAGACACATTTTTTTTTATTAAATGTAAATGCACCCTGTGTAGCAAATAAAGGACCATAATATTATAAGGAACTCTTAAAATATGCTAGTCGCAGACTTGGATAAACGACAATTTAATGAAAACATAATATTGAATAACATAGGTATTATACTTTAAAAACTATTTCAGTATGAGAATGTTAATTTAACATTATTGGATTGAATTGTAGTGCGAAACAGCCAGTAGTAGTTACTATTGATGATCATGATAGATAGTGTGATGATGTGACTCATAATGTTAGTTCTGTATGATATCGTAAAGAGAATATTATATATTTTTATATTATAACAGTCGCTTTTAAAGCTATATTCGTCTTCCATCACCTCATGTTCAAAGTCATATATTTTTTAATGATGTTACCTAATCTGCTAAGCCACAGTCTGTACTAAGTATACCATAGCACAAAATAGAGCATAGTAATAAATGGAATCAGTAGTTATTTTGTTGAAATCCGTATCGTTTTAAATATTAAGGAGACAATATTATGTTTATTTCTCATCTGCGGTATTATAATTTAGATGAAAGAATTGATTACTTATCTATTTTTGAATCTCTGATTCATACTTTTCCTCTTGTTTTTCTCAATCATCTATAGACATAATAACAATCAACCAATAGGCATCTTCGACTATGAGCGGGTTTTCTATAGTAGTCCACGAAGCTCGCGTAGACCCTGGAGAGTTAGCTATGTAGTGTCCAGCAGTGACCACGAATTCGTCACTGACCAGAGTCACTCCACTAAATATCCAACCAGTTTCATTTGTCTTTCAACCGAGAATATGCAAAAAATGTTGTATGTGATATTGTCTTCCATAAATCATTCTACACATCCAAGAACATAAATCATTATTGACATTTGTATACTACTTGGTGTTGCTGATTAATCGAGGAGCTTCTAATGTTTTTTTGTGTTAGATATGCTCGTAAGATTAATATTATTAAATTGTTTAATTTGAAGCATGTTACCAATAGGAAATTTACGAACCATTTACGGATTTTTTTCTAGTTCTGCACTATAAAATTTAGGTCAGAATCAGTCTAAAATATTATTTTAAATATCTACGCTAACACTTTGTTACAATAATTACTAGTCTCATATTTTTATGGATGGATGTGTGCATCTTTCTTGCTTCTTCTTTTTTGTCAGACATCAACCAGGTGATCAACCTGCATAGTCATAAGTTCATGACCGTACTTGAAATCATTTTTAGGGTTCCGTACATCTAAAGGAAAAACTGAATCCTTGTTCCCTGTATTCCAGTTCCTGATAGTAAACGAAAATAACGTTTTTTTTCGTTCAGATTCGCGTTTTTTCAGCACTATATAGAACCATTTTGAACTGTTTTCACTAGTGTTCCACACGCAGTCGCTGTCAGCTGTCAAAAACTGTTTAAAATCATCAGAATGATCACGCCATTTTGCATATTTTTACCCAGCTTGTTTTTGACGTTTACTTGGATTTCACAGATCTCGATGTTATTTTTAAATTATGGATCGAGCAAATTTATTCTAAATTCTTTTATAATGTAGTTATTATTGTTAATTTAAAATATAATTAGGATTTATTAGATATATGAGAAATGTCAAATTTTAACATCCGTCAGTCGTTCCACTAGCAGTAAAGTTTGCTACTAACGATTAGATTGAAAGTTTCATATTTGTCAATACTGGGCTAAACGTCAATGTGCGATCAGAATGATCTGAACGTTTTGATAAAAAAAAGCGTATAAAGGAATACGATGATTGAATCACTTTCAACATCAACTTTTTGTTAGGAACGCGTAGAGGTATTAAGTTGAAATTAATATAAAGTACTCACATTTACTGTCCCTTAAAGCTGGAAAAAAATTAAGACTTCTTAACCAACGCAATATAAATATACACCCAGTCATTTCAACACTCGCAAGGGAATCAAACCTAACTACCCGTGAACTCAGAATATTTAAATGTGGAATCTTCGTTTTATACTAAAGAGTAGCTGACCCGTGCCCACTTCGTTGAGCATAAAAACAGTTTGTGATGAAATTCAACTAAAAAAAACAACGCGGAACCCACAACCCGGGAACCCGTAACGCGGAACCCGCAAAGCCGTTCTTGAGTTATAAATCGTGTAACTAACACGACTTTCTTTTATATATAATATATAAATGTATAGATTACTCCTACTAACATAAGCTAACGGCCTTTGAATACTCCCGTCACAGTCGGTCTAGCCGATTTGGAGATGATTAGTTTGATGACGATGACGAAGATGATGATGAAAAGCCTCAGTTAATCCTTATAACTTTAGCTATCTACCAGTGAAAGTCTCGTCAAAATCGGTCCAGCCGTTCCAGAGATTGGCCGGAACAATGCATGCAATGCAATGCAACATGCGGACAGACAGACAGACAGACAAAAATGTTTTAAGTTGCATTTTCGTTTTCAGTATCGTTTAAAATGTCATATGCATTTAGAAAAACGTTGCTAATTGAAAGTTACAAACAGACACTTCAATTTTATTTATTTGTATAGATAAAGGAAAAATTGTGATAACTATAAATTTTAAGTTACATTATAGAGGTTGTAAAAAAAACACTCCCATACCTCATTTTGGAAATGTTTTTTTTTGCCAATAACTGAAATATATTTTTTTACTTTTTACCATTTCTTTTTTTTTTTCGCAAGAATAACGAAACAAAAACAAAAATATTTTTTTACATGAACAAAAAAAATACATTTCTACAATGAGAAAAGGTAAAGCATATCCCAAAGTTATAGTGACTGTTCTTTTTACACTCGTTATAGGAAATATATTTTTTAAATAACTATCTTTTCGCATATGAATTCTTAGAGTTACTAAGTTGAAACTCATTCAACTCAAGCTTTTTACAAAATGAAAATTATATGTTAACAGATTTGTACGGAACCCTAGGCGCGTGAGTGTGACTCGCACTTGGCCGTTTTTTTTATCTGTTTCAACAGATTAAAAAAAACGATGTCTAACCTTGACCTCAAACGTCGAAAGCCAAGTTACTAAATCGTCAAATTACTAAAACGTCTTATACGGTTCATGGACAAAAATGGCGAATAGCATATTATTACTTATTGCAGAATCAAACAGTCATAATTTATAATATTAAAATATCTATTTTGTATTCTAATTTATTGACCGGAGTAAATAAATCATAATATACAACTTTAATTATAAGTCATAAAAAGTGGCCCCAACCTTTATAATATAATTTTCTTATGAATATATTTGATGGTAGGTAATGCCCGTCTAACCTCGCGACCACTCCTTTAGCGTTACTCAGAGTATTTTTTGCATATATTTTCCTTGTTGTTGTATAGTTTTTTGTGCATAATTTAAATATCTCGTAGTAATAACATTCAAAGATTGAGTGTTTGTTTTGGTCACCTGTTTAGAATTATGGTAACAACTTGATAAACGTAAAATAACCTTTTATATGTAATTTGGTAATTAGGTAGGTACTTTCTCTTTTTTACTATTCGTTATTTCCAAGGAACTTTGCCTATACTAATATATCCCGCTATGTAATCACGTCAATCCCGTAAAATAATGTAAAGGATATGTATGAAATACTCAAAGTGATTGTTTTGTTTTTATAATATATTATGTAAGTGTACCTAAAGTTTTTTTATTAAAATCTAGACGACATTGGGTGAAATATAATTTATATTTAAATGAAGGCCACTAATTCTCAATGGCAATCGTGAAGGCTACTAATTCTTAATTACAATTTAAAAAAATTTACATCTGAGTTGGTGTGAAATATTGCGGATTTTGCTTTACGAAAACACAATCACAAACATATTAACACATTTACAAAAGCTGTTTAAAGCTATGGAGACCAGCCTCTACAAATAGCCCATAAGGCTTCTACGTCTCTTTTGCATCCGAAAAGCGTTTTCAAAATTAATTATTCCGCTCTTCCACAATAACAAACCGTAGGAGAGAACATAAGACAAAGCCGTGATGCTATGCGGTTAACGCTGCGTCCATAGTAGCCTTAATTTAAATCCTAGTATGAAAATAAAATGGTTTTTTATATTAATAATGTGACCACTTTCCTTTTATTTGCGGTATGTCATTGTTTTCCAGGATTTTATCATCAGTGTCCCGCCTGCACTGGTTCATGGAGAATAAGGCGAAGTCCTTAGATCTTGAGATCCCTGGAGTATCCAGATACTCCAGGAAACGAAACTCCAGAGTTTCGTCACAAGGCCCACCTAAGTTCATTTGTGGTGAGAGCACCAACTCATCTTCTTTCAACCTTTGAGGAGGAGTTCTGGCCGACGGGTGTGGTCTACCGGAGGTTCCAGGGGAGACTCCGGAATAAAGCGCGCTATACGTCGCCGTCAACACGTGTCAAAGTGTAGTTTTTAAGTATCTATACATATAATAAATCTGTAGAGGGGTCATGTCTGTACATTAAGAATATTTAAGTGAAAATTAAAAAAAGGGGGTCTATATAAGCCACAGAACCTAAAAATAGCATTTTTGAAAAAAATGTCTGTCTGTCTGTCTGTCTGTCTGTCTGTCTGTCTGTCTGTCTGTCTGTCTGTCCATATGGGAATGTTTGTCGTCGCATCACGCTAAAACCACTGTATGGAATGAAATGAAATTTGGCAGGCAGGTAGCTTACGACCTGAAGAGCATTATTGGAAATTATTATTCCGAAAAACGAAAGGGTTCCCGTGGGATCTTCAAAAAATTGTAGCTACCTATTTGACGGTATTTCAGCCAAACTACTCAACGTATTTAAATGAAATTTGGCAGGCAGGTAGCTTATGATCTGAAGAGCATTATTGGAAATTGTTATCCCGAAAAACGAAAGGGTTCCCGTAGGATCTTCAAAAAATTGTAGCTACCTATTTGACGGTATTTCAGCCATACTACTCAACGTATTTAAATGCAATTTGGCAGGCAGGTAGCTTATAATCTGAAGAGCATTATTGGAAATTGTTATACCGAAAAACGACAGGGTTCCCGTGGGATCTTCAAAAAATTGTAGCTACCTATTTGACGGTATTTCAGCCAAACTACTCAACGTATTTAAATGAAATTTGGCAGGCAGGTAGCTTATGATCTGAAGAGCATTATTGGAAATTGTTATCCCGAAAAACGAAAGGGTTCCCGTAGGATCTTCAAAAAATTGTAGCTACCTATTTGACGGTATTTCAGCCATACTACTCAACGTATTTAAATGCAATTTGGCAGGCAGGTAGCTTTTAATCTGAAGAGCATTATTGGAAATTGTTATACCGAAAAACGACAGGGTTCCCGTGGGATCTTCAAAAAATTGTAGCTACCTATTTGACGGTATTTCAGCCAAACTACTCAACGTATTTAAATGAAATTCGGCAGGCAGGTAGCTTATGACCTGAAGAGCATTATTGGAAATTGTTATCCCGAAAAACGTAAGGGTTCCCGTGGGATCTTCAAAAAATTGTAGCTACCTATTTGACGGTATTTCAGCCAAACTACTCAACGTATTTAAATGAAATTCGGCAGGCAGGTAGCTTATGACTTGAAGAGCATTATTGAAAATTGTTATCCCGAAAAACGACAGGGTTCCTGTGGGATCTTCAAAAAATTGTAGCTACCTATTTGACGGTATTTCAGCCAAACTACTCAACGTTTTTAAATGAAATTCGGCAGGCAGGTAGCTTATGACTTGAAGAGCATTATTGAAAATTGTTATCCCGAAAAACGACAGGGTTCCCGTGGGATCTTCAAAAAATTGTAGCTACCTATTTGACGGTATTTCAGCCAAACTACTCAACGTATTTAAATGAAATTCGGCAGGCAGGTAGCTTATGACCTGAAGAGCATTATTGGAAATTGTTATCCCGAAAAACGAAACGGTTCCCGTGGGATCTTCAAAAAATTGTAGCTACATATTTGACCTTATTTTAGCCAAACTACTCAACGTATTTTAATGAAACTTGGCACTTTGTGTAGATTGTAACATGAAATAACCAACATAATATTTTTAACTGACTTACAAAAAAGGAGGAGGTTTCTCAATTCGTAAATATATGTTTGTTTTTTTTTTGTTTCTTCGCGGATATCTTCATCGTTTCTGAAACGATTTTAATTTTTTTTAATGTTGTGTAGGGTATAATTTAAATTTGATCCCATTGATCCCATTGTCACCAAATGGTGACCTGATGATGGGATCCGTGAGGAATCGAAGGAAATCCTCAAAATTTATGTGAATTGATTTTGATTTTTTCTGAAGTAGTCTAAGCATATATTACCAAACAGTTAGGTTTAGCACCATATCCTGGATCTATAATATCAAAAAATTTCACGTTTCAGTAAGCTATATATATATATATGTGTTGAAAAATTTCGCGCTGCTCTGGCGTAAGCCAGAAAAAAAAAAGAAAAAAAAGCCAGAAAAAAAAGCCAGCGGTAAACTTTTTCTCTTTCTACTATTTTTTTTTTATCTAATCGTTTTTGTTTTTCATTTTCCGTCCTCAAATAATCGTCGTCTGATCATTCGAGAATTATCCCTACTCAGTCTATACCCATCACTAAAAATCTGAAAATTAAATAATTTTAAACAAAAAAAAAAAACGACTTCAAAAGGTAAACTAAAAGGAACAATTAAATTTACTTCGCACAAAGTAATACTTATTTTCCAGTACAAGTGAAAATAATTATTACTTTGTGCGAAGTAATTTATTATTATACTTAGGTTTTGCAAATACGATTAATAAAGTATAGGCGTAGGATAGTTTTTTTTCAAGATATGAATGAGATGTCATAGGTACATTTAAATTAGAAAAGTTATGTCAATATAAGTAAGATTTTATGTTTTTCATGATATTTTTATTTATTAGTTTTTATGCTAGGTACGCCTTGGGTTTTTTCTTTCTTTTGGACTTTTGTTATTTTGTCGCCGTGTGCCGAGTTGGAATTGCGCACCGAGAGTAGACTTTTAAAAAATTTGGCGCTCGGTGCCAGCAGCGCAGCGTCGGTGTGAAAACGATCATCGTCTGCAGTCGCTGCGGCGTAAAGTCCATACAAATCTCAGTACAGAGATCTTCGTCGCGTATATGAGTGTACTATCAAGTAGTCCCGTTCGCATAAAAGAAAAAAAATATTATACATACAGACGAATTGAGAACCTCCTCCTTTTTTGAAGTCGGTTAATAATACACGGTCATTTTTCGAGCTGGTAGTAATAGGAATCGTTAGCATTTTCATAGAAAAAAACGGCCATTATTTGACAATAAATTATTATCATTACTCCATCGGCCTACTTCTTTTGCTTATGCACGTCTAATACCGTGTATAAAGCAGCATTAACTACTATAAATTAGTGATTTTATATATCCAAACGACAGTGTTCATAAACTAAAAAAAGTATTTGAACTGCTGCCCTAAATCACTTTTCCACGCGTACGAAGTCGCGGGCACAGCTAGTATATAATATGTATGTTAGTCTGTAATGTTATATTATTATAGGCCTATGCCGCCTGAAATAAATGGTATTTAATTTAATTGAATTATCGTCAATGCTAATTAAAGATTCAACTTGTACATTAAAAAAAGGAACGGTACTAATGGAATACCTTGAGGAATACTACGATCTTTGTAAAAGCCTTGAAATGCAATTTAGTTAATTACTATTTTAAATTTTATCTATCAACACACACTTCTACCGTCTGCTTTTTGTGCAATCGTTTGGTTTGCCTCATATTCAATATTTTTCAAGTTTAATTATCCAAACGAAGAATAAACTCTATTATTAGGTAGTAGGTTGCGCGTTTAAGATTTTAGAGTGAGCAAAGTTCAAAGAATTGGCCAGGAGTCAGCTAATGTATAATAAAAACTTAATTTTAACATGTTATCAAATATCCAAGCATGTGATTGGTAAATTATTGAAAACTTAATGGACAGAAGCACGTCTTTCTGTTCAGTTATAGACATAACTAAAAGTTAAAATATTTACGACTGACAGAGATCGCTTTGCTCGCACTTCTCAGGTAAAAGTTTCCATTTTTTGCACAATCTTATTAAATTGTGAAGTCTGACACGCAGACAGCCTATTTGTGATATTAATTTGTCTCTGTCTCTTGATATAACGGAAGTATCGACCAAATTTGCCATTGAACCAGCCATTGATAAAGTAATAACACTAACTAATTGTACCTACCTAGTTCACCTTGAAAAAAATTTTAATAAGTAACTAATATAAGTGTTACTCATAACAAAATGCTACTTTTCATTGGAATTCAATTTCAAACATACATACTCTAAAATGTTGAAGCATTCCAAATACTTTCTCAAGAGATATATTTTTTGTTGTACTTCTGTTAAAAAATGAAATAATCTCAGAGTATTTTTTTTATTTATAAAAAAGTTTTATTTAATTTGCATATTCATTTGGCCACACAATCGGCTCTATCCAGTCCACAAAGCTGGATATTCTGGTGAAGATCCCGGGGGAGTTCGCACGCCCACAACCGAAGCCGATTGACGTCACGCCCAGGAGGTAATACATTTTGCCTTTTATAGAAGGATCTAAGTTTATTTTCGCTTGCAAAGGTCCTCCAGAGTCGCCCTGTAATGTAAATATTGTGAATTAAAGTATCTTCTATTAAACTTTTCTCTTTGTTGTACGCAATGCCTATTTATACAGTTCTTCTTATTGTTTTACTATTTTAGTTACATGTGTTCTTTGTACAAATAAAGAAATCTATTTATTCTTATCAACGCTTGAGTCAGTATACTCTTCTTTAAAAGTTTCATGCATTATGAGATCAGGTCTTACCTGGCAAGCATCTACTTCACCAGACAACTTTCCCGCACACATCTGATGTTGCTCCAACCCGCACCACAGACGATTGCACTTAGGTCTTAGAAGCTGATCACACTGGTCATTGTTTATAATGTCTAAGTCACCTGCTCTCAGTTCAGTGGTAGTCTCTCGTCCACCTGAAATAAAAGGCAGGGTATGACAATAACAATATAACAAAAACGTCCCATGACTTTACTGATTTAAAGATTAATGATAAGAGAATTGGTAGATTGGTAATAAGAGAAGAAAGATTTTTTTGCTTTTATTTAAGTTTTTATGCAAGTTAAAGAGAATAAGAGAGTTGTTTTGTCTTACCTATTTCAGTAACTCCCCACCCAGATCCAGTAATTGATGAGTCCACAGTGTTTGTATCGAGCCTGCTCCAAAGACAAGCTGGTCGAACGTCCGCATCGAAATAAAATTTTTCTTTTAATTCTATTAAAGCAATATCAAAGTATTGCCTAGGGGATTTATAGTTTGGATGCGGTATAATGTTGGCAATTTCCAGGTCTTTTGGATAAGTTTCGTATCTGACGACCTGAAAAAAATCGCATCTGTCCGTAACTTTATTTTCATTACTTCTAATATAATTAATTAACTGACTAGCAGACCCGTTCCCACGTCGTTGGGGGACCTACACTCTACACATCAACCGAAACCGACAGTCTAAATCTACACCTAAAATCTCCATGATTGTAGTGTAGACGTAGGTTTTCGTACCAACGTCTACTACTAACACTTAATTTACATTACACAACATTTTAATATTAAGATTGATAAGTCTTCCTACAGTTTTTTTTAGTTTCCGCTTACACTTCTTAATTTACAGCTTAACTTACAGCTGTTACAATACCATACAGTTTTCATTTTAGATTTTAAATTTTCGTATTTTTTTAAATTTTATAATAATAGTTTATACTGCTGTTTGATAAGGAGGCACATATATCAAATAAAAAACCATGAACACACACAAACCCGAATTTAGCTCCTTAGGGATTAAATTTTAAAAAACATTATTAAAATACATTACTCATTATTCTTGTCATACTCAACTCTGACGAAGTTCATACGTAAATATGATTTAGGAATAAAAAGTTTCATACATACATTTACATACTTCATCATCCACTTCAAAACTCTGAATTAGGTAGAGTAATTTAATAATATATAAGTTTAAGGTAGAAGTTTTTACATAAGAAATTTCGTATGTAAAAACGTCTGTCTACCTTAGGCTCGAAGGTAGAATTTATTACTGTTTTAGTATATTCAAGATACAATCAATTTTACCACTAGATTTTTAGCACCAATCCGGACTATTTCGGGAGTTTGGTTTGCAATTTTACCATCTTTTTTTGCTCTCGTGCAATGAGCGGCTGTAACCATGAAGTTTGGGCTAATCATAGATGACCCACATTTAAAAATCCAACCTCCTGCTGTTGCTCTCCAACCCAGAGCTCCCTAAAATGTCAAAACATAAACAACAACGTTAAAATAAGTGCTGAGCAAATCTTAATATAAAAACAAAAAAAAAACTTATCCTATAATATTTTTATTATATGTATAGCTAACAATATTAAACGTCTTCAACTTTGCGTTAAGTAAGATGTCAGATATCATGTACAGGGCCCTGATGCTATCACTATTACGCTTATGAAGTCTTAAAAATAAAATGTATGTGATTTGACATTAGGTTGGCTAAATGCCACGCTAATTATTGGTATTTCATTTAGCGAAGCTTATGTCAAATTCCATAAAATTTGTTTTCGAACTTCGTAAGCGATAAATAGCGACGGCATCTTGAATCTGGCCCAGCAGGGCTAAGTTGTGGACAGTAAAGACGATTATGGAATGCGGTTCTCAGGAATTTTACTAATAAACACTTACCATATGAGGAAATTCTCCTCTTTCTGTTCTACGACCTCCAATGTAACCTCCTTCTCTAGTAGCATTTAAACAATCTACTCTATAGTTATAACCTGCAAAATTAAGAATACCTTTACCTACTGTAATTTTAAACGACTTTATAAAAAGGAGAAGGTTCTCAATTCGACCGGTTTTTTTATATTATGTATGTACATCGATTGCTCTGAGGTTAATGATCCTATTATTGTGATTCTTTTTTTATTATACGCAGAAAAGATGCCATTTGATCACATAAAAAGTTTCCATAGTTTGACGTGATTGTTTTATTTAATATTTATTCATAAAATAAAACTTATAGTAGTACGTAGTTTTTTATAAATGTAAATATTAAAAATAAAAAAGTTTGTTTACTTTTGTACGCAAGTAAGATGCTACACTTCTGTGGTGTAACTTAATGTTTGCATATTTTATGCAATCCTACGTTTGTAGGCATTATTTTATAAAATATTGTACGAAGAAAACTTGAATAAATTATGAATATAGCTGCTAGTTTTGTAAAATGTTGACTAACTTCATGGCTTTGGATTTTCGTGTGAGTCTGAGTGCGCGCATCGTAAAAATTTGTTCTCATCGTTTTCATAAAAAAATTATTCCTAGTACTATGTTCATCAAAATCAAGTAATAAAATATTTTTCCATACATACACTGTACGTTTTTTGTTACATTTTCTTCTTTATTTTTTATATCCCATATGTATTCCAAGCATTCTAAAAAAATAAATATTAGGTCAAAAACTGTTTAAATGTCCACTCCTTGCCATAATTTATCTAGAATCTTACTTATTTCTGCTAATCTTCTACCAGGCTTCCTAAAGTTTGGCACTACAATTTGTCTAGTGCATGGGTTATTTGTTACGTTACTTGCGGCACATTTGGGAGCGGGTTCAAGCGCTTTCTGATTGGCGGCTGCCTAAAATTTTTTAACAAATAAAAAAAAAATTGCGGACGTAAAAAAAAGTCATATGCTGGACACCGTTCACAATTGGATCAATCGCACCTCCACAGGAGCGAAACAAAATACTACAAGCCCATGAACAAAATTAACCTGTGAAATTATCCAACGTGAATAACGCTTAGAAGGCTGTAGGTATACACGTTGGACTAGACCTAGATGAGTAGATCGTAACAAAGGGCATAGGTGACTTTTTATAGCAGATAAATGTAGTCTTTTCTTTTTGAGTGCATCATCTACAATAACAACAAGTAATTAATCATAATGGTATTTTTTTACCTGACGATTGCTGGCTTCTTCATTAACTTCATTTTTCACAGCTGCTGGCAGATTGAATTCTTCATTTATCTAAACCAATGCAATTAGATCAATAAAAATTACTTTTAATACGTGTTTTAGGGCTGAAAACTCAAACATTAATCAAAGTTAGGTTAGTTCTAATGGGTTAACTCTGGGTTATTCTTTAACTTTGTATTTGTTTTTATTTACTGTTTATAATTATTTTTCCTTAAAAAACTAACAATTCGCTTCATTTTTTAGCATTATTTAAAGCTGATGCAAAAAATAAAAGCAGACTTACCGCAGAATTCTGGATATCTCCCGGAAAATACTGATTCCCTTGATCCATTCCCGGAAAATATTGATAGTCCTGGTTCTGTCCCGGGAAGTACTGATTGCCCTGGTTCTGTCCCGGAAAATACTGATACCCTTGGTTCTGTCCCGGGACATACTGATTGCCTTGGTTCTGTCCTGGAAAATACTGATTGCCTTGGTTCTGTCCCGGAAAATACTGATACCCTTGGTTCTGTCCCGGATAATATTGATTGCCTTGGTTCTGTCCCGGAACATACTGATTGCCTTGGTTTTGTCCGGGAAAATATTGATACCCTTGATTCTGTCACGGAAAATATTTTTTCTATTATTGAAATGGTTCAGTCTCAACTCTCAACAGAGATGTCGTTGAAACATTAGGCTGTATTTTTATAGACAAATTGCAGTGGATTGAAAAACTTTTAATTTACACAATACATTTTAGTGTCATAAATATGTTTAATTTTAATATAAATTGAAAGTTACCGCAGGGTTTTCGTTGTTTCCTTGACAATACTGATTCCCTTGATGCTTCTGTAAAATATTTCAACCTTTATATTATATTCAGTATGTTAATTTATTTTATTCGTGTTGTCAAATTAAATATAAATATTTTGTAATTTATCAGCAAGATTATTAACGTGAAATCATAATTACTTTATTTCTATGAACTAAACCACTGAGAAGACCCGATGTAAGGAACTCGCAAAAAGAACCGGCGTGATTTAGTGCCGATAGCTTATTGTTCATAAGAATTCGTTTAGATTTAAACAGTTTTTATATAAAACTTACCAACTTGCTGTTATGTTCAAAATCATGAATATCCCGAATAACTTGGTCCTGTATAACAAATGAAAATCTATACAAATAAAATGTAATAACATAAAAATCCACACACCCACTCACGTCTGTCTTTTTTTTAATCTGTACTGATTTTTTTTTATTATTTAGATTAAGATTGATTGATTAGAAAAAGATACAGCTGCCCACACGCAGAGACTTTGTTTTTTTTTCTTTAATCTGTACCTATTTTTTTAATGCAGCTCTTAAATACATTTAATTGGAAACATATTTGAGGGGTTTATTAGAATTCCCGCGGGGTATAAAAAGGGTTGAAATATAATATAGTCAAAACAACAGTTGCCCATGTTATTATTTATCCGGGCTAATAAATTATGATTGATTATGAATATTTTGAAATATGTACCTTTTTTTAAATTTGTTCTCTAAAAGATGAATTGTGAGACTAAAGTTTGTAAAAAGGCGAAAAATTACAACTTCACGTTTAAATTTGGCAAGATAGTTAAAATGTGGTAGACCAAGGATTTTTAAATGAATTTTCAAATCAAATCCTTTTCAAAAAAATACTTTTGGTAATTAAAAATAAATAAGTTTCGACAGTAGTACAACGAATATGTCGACAAATATACTTACAAGAGGGAGATCTGTGAGGTCTTGGTGATGATAATGTTCATGTTGATGATTCAGCTATAAAAATAAAAAACGTTTATATATTCGAAAAAAAAATTAAGTATTTAAAAATAGAAGTTTCTCGTTACTACTTATGTAATGAAATTTCGTTGCCACCGTACACTTTGATGAAAATCTGTTCAGTAGTATATTGTTACTCTTCACGTAAATACAACTTTGTTATGTATGTATGTTATGTATGTTTATACATTCACACATAGTAAACTTTCGCAGTTATAATATTATTAGGATTTAAATATGTAATATCAGGGCCCTGCTTCATTAGGCATCGCTATTATTACTTTCTAGCTGTTCTCCCGCGACTTCGTTAGCGTGATTTTTGAGTAACCTAAGCCGTTTCTGCAGCGCACGCAATGAAAGTCCCCAAATGTAATTAATTTTCCCTGTTTTTTTCACATTTCCCACTGACGCTTCGCTCCTATTGGTCGCAGCGTAATGTTATATAGCCTAAAGCCTTCCTCTATAAATGAACTATCCAACAAAAAAAGATTTTTCCAAAAAAAAAAAAAACCTGAGATTAGCGCGTTTAAACAAACAAACAAACTCTTCCGCTATATAATATTAGTATAGATTAAGTTCGAAAAAAAATTTATGGGATGTAGGAAATGTATGGAATGACGAGCAATTTATTTCGATCTTCGTAAGTCATAATAGCAATGGCATCTTGCATCAACGGCCATTTCTCTTCCACGGCTAAAGCAGTTCAACGTCTACGTACCTGTCCCCTTGGTTCATCTTGTCCATGCCAGACCTGACTCTAAGCAAAAAAAATGGCAAAATTAAATAAAAGGGGAAATAAAAATAATGATTAGTTGATACTGTAATGAAATTGTTGTAACTTTTTTTTAAATTATACAAATTAATATACAGAAGTTGCATACAACACGGAAATCATTAATAACATAAATTTTACTACGCTAGCAGCGCGGCGCTGGCGCAGTAATTTTAAATGAAATTGTATTAGGAATAACACGTTTTTTTAATATTTATTATCCGTTTTATAACACAATTTATGTTCAAATGTACACATACAAAAATTTGGCTTAACTTATAAAAATAAACTCTGCCCAACTTATTTAGTATTTTTGAGTGAAGAAGACAGTCATGACTCATGAGTGAAACGAAAAGTGACGTATTTAGATTAGCCAATAAGAGTTGTACTATGTAGCAGTGGCGAATGCTGATTTTTCTTTAGAGGGAAGCACTAGCCATGACTTACGCGTATGTATGCCGTGAAATATGCAAGCAGTAGCGAAGGCTGATACTTCTTTAGAGGGAGGCACTGGCCGTGAATTATGCGTATGTATGACGTGAAATATGCTAGCAGTGGTGAAGGCTGATACTTCTTTAGAGGAAGGCACTGGCCGTGAATTGTACGTCAAAATGATGTAGTAAACAACAAATTCATTGAGACACTCGTTTGTGGTTTACTCATGTAAGGATGTATAAGTTATATCCAGAGGATTGTTATAAGTTATAGATTTTGTTATTTACGGTAAAATTGTAACTTTATGTACATTTTTATTATTTTAATTAAGTGGGAACACTAAGGAGTATACTGAGGGCGAGATTGTGAAAAAAATTGCTGGAAATGGCGGGAAAATGGGCGGCCAATATTTTGAAAAACGACCAAATAGGCCGGACACTCAGTATTGGCACCTGGTATCCTGGACTGACAAGTGGAATTGTGGAAAACAAGTGGAGTAAGAAGACGTTGTGGAATAAAGAAGTTACCTACTCAAGCGGTTCGAGGTGGTATTATACTCAATTAAAAACATTAAACAGATAAAGCGTACCAGTTATTACACCACTTTTAATGTTGCATTCGCTGTAGTGGGTACATCCAGATGCTATCTGCCTATTAATTTAAAATCTGAGGTTATATCTTTTTTGGCGTCAAACGATGACAAGAACAGAAGGGTATATTATTTACATGGCATCGCAGTAAAAAACTTATTTATGGTAACATACCTGTGTTATTGCGTAGTACTGTGAATTCAACTGGTTATGTGTATGACAAGTTGTAACTAAAACAATTAATTATGTATACAATATTTAAACACTTTGCGTTTATAAACATTAATATGTTGGCAATTTTCAAGCCGGAGGCGCCATAGATGGCGCCACAAAAAAATATCACTGTCACATCAGTGACATATTCTTAATCGGGGAACCAACGACGGTTGGACGAGCAAGAGGAATTACGCCTTTTTCCCTACCGAACTGATTTATTTGCAGAATTGCTATTCAAATATTCAATAATCAAATTAGAATATACGATACTATTTGTAGTTGTGAGTTTAATTTAACAAATATTTTATTACTTTTACACTTTAGCAACTTTTTGGTATCAAAATAATACTCGATGATATCACAATTTTAATTATACTTAAATTCGTCAAGCATATACTCAGAAAATTTGAATACCTAAAAATACAAACAATAAAAAGGCTGTCATCATTATGATTACTTTTTTAAAATTTATCACAACGTAAAACCACTGTACAGTATACGCGTTAACTAACAAGACTACCTTGGTATTGATGTTTTTGTTACAGTTTATCCTTAAGCAATACGAATTGTGCAAGAAGCTATTATACCTCACCACCGTCCGTCCCGCATTCGAGTTATGAAGTTCTATGTAAAATCGTACATTCATTCAAGCCGCAATCGCGGGACCACGTTAAGGCGAGGAATAACCGCAACTAGCGCCACTCTTTTTAAAATAAATTTTACAATGACACAAAGATCTTATTAAAAGAAGTAATCGGTTCAAACTTTAAGTAAATAGTTAAACTAATTTATTGGCATTTAATTACAACTCTAAATCCAATACTGTATTTACTCTCGTAAGTAATAACTAAAACGGCCGTTTTCCGTCGTAGTTTACGAGAAAGTTTGAACCGATTACTTTTTTTAATAAGATCTTTGCGTCATTGTAATATTTATTTTAAAAAGAGTCGCGCTAGTTGCGTTTATTCCTTGGCAAAAGCTTGTACGTTGCATGCGGTGTGGCTAAATTTACAAATACAAATACAAATTTCTTTATTTCGGACTTCTATGGTCCATGGGTTAGTGTTACATAATTGACAAAAAAGGATTAGTACCTAATATAATAAAGTACTCAAAGATTAAATAACTATATGTATGATTAATTTAAAATGATTTATTATAACATGCACCGAATTAGAACTACGGGCGGTGGTAGCCTAGAGGAGGCACTGTTCTCAAATTCGTTCATTATCCGCACGTACTCTTAAATAAGCATGCGGATCATCAAATTTGCTAAGCAAAATAATTGATAAGAAAGACAGTGCTTCGACTTATTTATTCACTTATTTATCATGTTTTTTTCCTTAGAGACCTAATTATTAATAATAATGTTTAATTTTTTAAATCCCCTACCTTTGTGGAATATTTTTACATAATCAATACTAACCCTAATTTATAACTTAGTCATAAGAAATGTCACATATGACTAAGTTTATCTCCTTGTAACTTCATCATCTTTAGGTCTCTATCAATCCCTATTTTCTCCCCCCAAGAGCATGTTCGAGTCAACATGGGTTATCTAGACTTAGGTTCAATAACGCTATGCTGCAATTCGGTAAACATATTCATTTATTGTAATATAATAAAGTTAGTTCACGACGCGACCTTTTTTTCTCGAGGGGAAAACACGTTACGCATACCCCGCAACCCAGGGGGAGGGTCGCCAGGTTATGTTGGACACCCCAGTGCTTCGCACTGAGTTTACCACCTAAAATGCCCCAATGTTCTTTTGGCAGGGCCATGGGAACTGCTATACTACCACAACCAACGCTGGCATATCGGGAATCATCTTATTATAGATGACGGCGATGCTGCCACCTTTCTTCGCCAAGAGTTCCTCAGACATTAGGGAGCTCTAGCCCTCTGGATCCTATGGCAGTGTGGCTCAGCATAATATCTCTCCTCATAATTTTGTCATAATTATTCCAATTTGTGCTGACTCAATACAGTGAATCCTATTCTAATATTTGTTTATCTTAATCTCAACCTTAACCGCGAACATTGGTGATAGCACAAATTAGATATATAATAGAGACACGACCTAGTACAAGAAAATGGTATCACCCTAATACTGGCAATTTGACTGGCTATTTTTGTTTTCTTCGATTTCCAGGCATATTCCGGAAACCGCAATCTAGCGCCACTATTGGAAAATACTAAGTACTAATTTCGTTTCGTATTTTCTTAATTAAGGAGTTAAATTTAGCTCAATGTGATGTTATGCTTAAAAATATGCTTATCTTTATTTTAATATCAATATTTGAACTTAATTTGGCATGTTTATATTTTATAATTTATAAACGTTAATAGTAGTGATATCTATTGCTTTTTTTTTGTATTAAACATAGATTGTATGGGATGGTGGGCGTGATAGCAATCAAATCGTTTTACTAAGACCGTTTCACAACAGAATAATCAGCTTTCTTTCCAGCATATAAGCTTAGAATGGATGGATGCTCTTGGTTTTGTTGCAACTTGTTACATTCCTCGTTCCATCACAATTCTTGAGACCGAGTTTGTGATTGTTTTCCCGGTGATCCGACTTAGCAAAGTGAGTAGTATTTTTAAGGTTAATAAGGTCCTATAATATAATCCCACAATGGGTTCAAATTCTAAAAATGTGCTAAAGCGTTAATTAGCCAACTAGCTGTCTGTGCCCGCGACTTCGTTCGCGTGGTTGCCGGAAACACTATCGCGATTATCTTTTGATAATCCCGTTGGATATTGTTATTATGATTATTAAAAAGGAATAATTCTTTCATACATATTTTTGGAGTAACTTATACTGTTTATACAGCGCACGCAACGAAAGTCCTCAAATGTGAATAATTTACCCCGTTTTTGCAACATTTCTCACTGACGCTTCGCTCCTATTAGTCGCAGCGTAATGTTATTTATAGCCTAAAGCTTTCCTCTATGACTATGGACTATCCAACAAAGAAAGAATTTTTCAAATCGGAACAGTAGTTCCTGAGATTAGCGCGTTTAAACAAACAAACAAACAAACAAACCCTTCCGCTTTATGATATTAGTATAGATGACTTTATTAAATGCACAGAATGCAACACCTACCCGCACTGCAGTCGCTGCGCTATTGTAACACGTGCAGCGCGTGCGGTGCGGCTAGGTCTGCGTTCACCTTTATAATTTAAAAAATATTTTTTTAACTTACTGGAACTAATTCAAAAGTGTGCCATTCCTTTATCAGTGGGACCTAAAAATCAAAATAAAGGTAGGTAAAATGCTTTGAAATACCTACGTACTTTGTAAATTGTAAAAAGTTGACAATTGAAAGTTATTGGTGCATTTTTTTTTCAACTTTTGATTATAAAATAATAGGCAGACGTGTGGTGGCACCAGTGACTAGTGACCACACATACATCCGTGTACGCATAATAGCATATTTTTTTTGGTAAAAAAAATATAAAAGAATCTAGAATAAGAAAAGGTACTATAATCATAAAATATGTATCGGCCAAAAATCTGTTCACCACATACTTTAAAATAATTATTGTAAAAAGTTGACAATTGAAAGTTATTGGTGCATTTTTTTCAACTTCAAATTATAAAACAATAGGCAGATACGTGCACCCACTCACCGAAAATATTGAAGGGCACTGACCAGTTGACCACATACATCCATGTATATTAGCAGATAAAAAAAATATCTAAAATGAGAAAAGATACTAATCTGTTCACCACATACCTGCTGCAGCATGAAGTGACGACCTTGATCCCACCACTGGTAGTCATGCGATAGAGCACTTGTCACTGCAAATATGTCATAACTCAATAATTTAACTATTAAAAATAAAAATAAATATTTCGTTGACATTTGTTAATGATATTAACAAGACGTAATTTAAAATAGTTACAACGCTATCGGCAATTTTACGAAACACGCTAACAAAAGACACACAAATATAACATTATGCCTTTTAAGCCCACTTCCATATCGTGAGAGACCATCGAGCCCAATAGGGCCAGGTAGGGACCACAGACAATTTAAAGAAAATTTATCAATTATATTGTCTCATCCACATTGAATCCAAGGTCACCGTTTGAACTTCTTCTACATATTAATGAAAAATAATAATATAAAAGATATTATATAAAATCATTTACCTGCACAAACAATAAGTGCACACTTTAACATTGTCATATATTTGTAAACTTTACACTATTTTTTTACGTTTTATCGTGTTACCCGGTCAAAAATTGATCATTCACTACCAAGTTTTTCCTTATACCAGCGTTTATAATATTAGCAATATCATACGGCAATATTATAGTAGAACAAAGACGGATTTACAAAATATCGACTTAAAGCTTTTGTATTACTAAAATTATATAAGTAATATACATTTCAAATATTATATTTAAATCTTGTATGTAAATATGCGATGTTGTATAACTGCGTTCCTTGTTTGGATTGGTGCGATTTTGCGACGTTATTCTACAGAAACTAATAATGCTAATCTATACAATTTGTCGTGTCACATTATTGTCTATTCAATAATGTGTGAATTAAGATTAATCTGGTATCGCATATTATATTAACTTTACCCAATACCGATACTTCGTAATTTATAAAGCTTAGTGATCTGTAACAGAGGTCCATCCCAGCACAGACACCAGTCTCTCATAACATGTTGTCTCCACAAGAAAACTGTTTTTCACACTTCAAAATCAGTAAAAATAATATAATATTTATTCTTTAATCGTTTCCACGGTCTAGTAGTTTAGAGCTTGGCTTCTGAAACTTCGGAGACTTCGGAAACCGGGAGAGATCCCACTGACGCGACGACCTAGAATCATGTAGGCGCCTTACACAATACACAAACACACTCTCTTTCATTTACTCTCATAACCCAGTGGGACGGTAAACCGACACGACTGACGAGAGAACAGGCGCCGGACCGACTTTTTACATGCCCATCCGACGCATGGATCATCTTTCTTGTCAGACAATCGGGTGATCGGCCTGCATTGTCCTACCCAAACTAGAAAACAGCATTTTTTGTTATTCCAACGCGGGAATCGAAACCACGACCTCCGGGTCGAGAGCGAAGCTCTGAACCCCTAGACCACGGAGGCGCCACACATCCTAAATGGATGAATGTAGAAAAAGCACATTATTATTATACGTTGCTGAATCTCACACACACCCATACAACATAAAAACCCATAGAATATTAAAAGATCTATTTTGTATTCTAAATTATAGACCGGAGTACATAAATCATAAATACAACTGGTTATAAAAACCCAATAAGTGATGGTAGGCATTTTTTACATATTTTTTCCTTGTTTCTGAATACTTCTTGTGTGTATAATAAACATATCTCGTAGTAGTAGTCTCGTAGTATGTTTTAAAGAAGTCTTTGTCTTGGTGTTAAGTAACGTAAAAATTATAACATTTTATGTCTAGCTATGACTACTTACAGAGTGATTCATGGTTCATATGTTGAGCCGAATATAATGTAATGATATAACAAAAAAGGTTCTACGCGTCATTTATCGTCATTACGCCTCTTCACACTATATTCGGCTCAATATATGAACCATGAATCACTCTGTATGACTAAGCCAGACATAAAATGTCATAATTTTTACGTTCACGTAGTGTGCACGTAGTGCTCTACGCGCCCTTCTCTTCACACTATATCCGGTTTAATATATGATCCATGAATCATTATGTATATAAAGTAAGTAAAAAGTAAGAATTAGGGCGTGTTTCACCAAGCAATGTTAAAGTTAACGCCAAGTTAAAATACCATGCCTTCTCATTCGTTGACAGGAAATACGAGAGGGATAACATGATATTTAACGAAGTATTAACTTTAGCAATGCTTGGTGAAACACGCCCTTAGTCTGCCAAAAGTTCCTTCTTTACCACTGCGCATGCTATGATTGATTCAAATTTGCCCTACCACCCACTTCGCACTTAGTGAATTATACTACTGCATTACCCCATCGCGTAAATCTCTATCCGTTCTGTAAATGCGAGACATCTTGAATATTTTTTTTGCGCGTACTTTTGAAATTAAAAGATTCTGCATATATGGTAGAAGTATATTATAGTGTTTTTTAGACGGGCAAATGGCCCACTACTGCAACTCCTGTGTACCGTACCTATCGACGGTAGTAACCAACCTCACAACTAGGGCTTGCAATCCGGATATCCGGATATCCGTACTATCCGGATATCCGCCGATTTTCAAATCCGGATTTGACTTGCATAATTATCCGCATTTTACGGATATTACGGATAGTTGTATTTCTCTTTTAAATATTAAATAAAAAGTTGTTAAACACATGAGTGTTATTGCGTTATATTATTTTAATATAGTTAATCACTTGCAATTATTTACTTACTTCACAAATCACAATAATTCAATATTTTGAAAATCCTTCAAACGAATCTGTGAAACTGGCGATTGTTAAAATTATTTCTACATTTTTTGAAACACAACAATCAGATCAAACAGTCATAACTTCAACAGAAAATACACAAGATACAGAAGGTTGCTCTTCTTCAACTGTTTTATCACAACATTACAAGAAGAACTCGTCCGGTTTATGAGTCAGCCATCTTCTGCGCAGCAACCGACTTCTCCAACAAATTATTTAGACACCACAATTCGAGTAGAGATGGCACTATTTGATGGAAATGGGCAGAGGAGCAGGAATTTAGCAAGGGTTTACAATCTTCTTTTATCAATACCACCGACCAGCGTTGAAGCAGAAAGAGTGTTTTCTGCTACAGGATATTTATGTAACCATTTAAGAACTTCCATGAAAGAAGATTCATTAGATAGTTTAAGCTTTTTAAGATCATATTACCAAAATTTTTATAAAAAGTAGTTTAAGCATTGCGAAATATTATGAAGAGATTATTTGATATATTTTGATCATTTTTGTTTTGTTATTTGATTAATACATTTGTTGTTTCATAATTAAGCTGATTTGCCAATGAAAGAGATATTTTTATTTAATTATTATGTTTTAAATAGGTTGATTTTATTGGGATGTTGTGATTTATGATAAATGTAAGATCTCACTTTTAATTATAATTGTTTTAATTTGAAAAGAATAGATACAAATTATTAATGTGGTATGATCAGTGTTTTATTGTATAATTTTAGAAAGTGTACTAGTTTTTTTATGTGATTATTACTTAAAATATTGGAATAGTTTCTTATTTCTTTGTCATTTTGCTTGAGAGACTGATTAAAACGTGTAACAAAAGCTTACTAGTCTTATTTATAATAAAAACTAAAAAATATCCGTATTATCCGGATAATCCGGATAGTAAAATATTAATATCCGTACTATCCGGATAGTAAAAATGAACGGATATTGCAAGCCCTACTCACAACGCTTCGTTGACCTTAGGGGTGCTCGAAATTAAATTAATTAGAATGTAAGCGGTGTGCTTATACTGTGCTTATAGTATAAAGAAAGTGTGCTTATAGATTTGTCTCAGATAGTTTATTTGCATGATTTGTCACTGTCTCTAGAACGTTAGCAGCAAACCATGCCTATAAAACCTATTCAACATCAATTGGTAATTTCTTAACCAGTCGCTAATAAAGTTTAAAATATTCTAAAACCTTGAGTACTTTAAAAAACTTGTACAAGAGATGTATTATTTATTCAATGTTAAAAATTAAATAATGACATAAAAAAAACATTTATTATAAATCAGCAAAGCTATGGTATTTATTAGGCAGTCTCATTAGGCCAGACTATCTTCTCTATCCAGTCCACGAAGCTGGATGTTCTGGTGTAGATCCCGGGGGTGTTCTCACGAGCGCAGCCAAAACCGAATGACGTCACACCCAGGAGGTAGTACATTCTGCCTTTTATGGACGAATGCAAGTTTATTTTCGCTTGCAAAGGTCCTCCTGAGTCGCCCTGTAATGTGAATATTGTGCATTAAAATATCTTCTATGAATCTTATTTGTTCAATGGAACACCACCAACCCTTTGGTTGGTGGTGTTCCATTGAACAATGAAGCCCTGAAAAAACAAAAAAATCCAATGTCACTTCTTGGTATACTAGAGCTTTCCAAATTGAAGAGTGAAATAGAGTATCAAATGCTTTTTGATAATCTTTAAAAACAACATATAGCGGTCTGTTGAACTCTAAGAATTTTTCTATTATCATCTCTAGCGTGTGTATATTGTCAATTGTTGAAAAAAAACCCGTTTGTGCAAAGGCAATTATAAGAGTTCAACAGACCGCTACATGTTGTTTTTAAAGATTATGTCACTTATATTGGATTATATACAAGTCCTAAAAAACATCTACGACAATAGTACCAGCAGAGTGAAATTGGAGACCATCGGACCTCCTATACAAATAAAAAGGGGTGTAAGACAGGGCGACCCAATTTCTCCAACAATCTTCATAGCGGTGCTAGAGTCCATCATACATCATAGTCAGCTAAACTGGAAGAAAGTGGGCATAAACAGTGTGTGAGTTCTACAGTCCAGGGTGGGTAATCCATAACAAAACTGACCTGACATGCATCTACTCCGCCAGCCAGCTTCCCCGCACACATCTGATGTTGCTCCAACCCGCACCACAGACGATTGCACTTGGGTTTCAGAAGCTGATTACACTGGTCATTGTTTATAATGTCTAAGTCACCTGCTCTCAGTTCAGTGGTAGTCTCTCGTCCACCTGAAGCAAATGCAGGATATATCAATAACAATTAACATTTCCAATATAGAAAAATATTTTCTACTCATTTTTATATTGTAAATGTTTATTGTTATTGACATAATATTATCATATTAATAAAATAATAGAGAGTTGTTTTGTCTTACCTACTTCAGTAACTCCCCACCCAGATCCAGTAACTGATGAGTCTACAGTGTTTGTATTAAATCTGCTCCAAAGGCAAGCTGGTCGAATGCGCTCATCAAATGTCAAATTTTCTTTTAATTCTATTAAAGCAATGTCGAAGTATTGCTTAGGAGCTTTATAGTTTGGATGCGGTATGATGTTAGCAATTTCTAAGTCTTTTGGATAGAAACTGTCTTTAACAATCTGAAAGAAATAACTAAAAATCTCATCTTTCCCTAACAACATTTTTTTATGTGAATGATATCATGACGTTATTGGAAATAAATTAATTTCGGCATTGGAGTTTTGATATTTTTCTGGCCCTAAACGGAAAACCAGACTTATCTATCGTAATCGTGTGGAGGGAACTATTCAAAACTGTAAATAAGAGTTTTCGATAGTTTATTACCTGTTTGACTAACATACATTTTAAATTTGTATAATTATTATGACTAATTTGTTACATTCGATATGCAACTACTTGCCTCTAGATTTTTAGCACCAATACGGACTATCTCGGGGACTTGATTTGCAATTTTAGCATCTTTTCTTGCTTTCGTACAGTGAGCAGCTGAAACCATGAATTTTGGGCTAATCATAGATGATCCACATTTGAAAATCCAACCTCCTCCTGTTGCTCTCCAACCCAGAGCTCCCTAAAATTTCGAAATAGAAACTACAATTTTAAAATAAAGGTTGAGCAAAGCTATATTATACGTATTGGTAGCCTAGTTAAAGATCATGATCTTTAAATATTTTTTTAACGGGACATTGGCCCACCACACATCGATCGTCGACAGTGGTAACCAACCTCAAAAACCTTTTGATATAATTTTAGGGGTGCCCGAAGGACTAGATTTGTTGAAAATAATGAAGGAGGAGTATGAAGTGTTCCACCACAGGCATAATAAATGTTGTCATGTCAAATCCTAAACTAAAATCCGCAGCGATGATGCTTGCGATTGCGGTTTAGATGTTGGTGACTTAAACCATATAATCCTTGCCTGTCCTCTTTATGATCACACCCATCTTTATAATAGCCTCTCCTCTATTTCTATCCCATTTCCCACTTCTATTCAAGTTTTATTAAATTCATGTAATAAATTAGTTTATTCAATTTTATGTCAATATTTAAGCAAAAATTTAATTACCATTTAATTTCAATATCTTTATAGTAGTATAACTTCCTAACTCGTCCCAAAATCCAAAATTCCGAATTAACATTTTTCGCCGCTTATTCCCTACCTTGTCTATGGCAAAGTACACAAATCCCAAGTGACAGTGCCAAAAATAAACAAAAAAAAAGGGAATAATACTAATTATGTAATAAATCTTCAATAACCAATATGTCAGCAGAGCAAAGTTGCAGTAGAGACGATCATCGAACGCGAGTTTCTCAGAAATGTTACGGAAATTGCTTACCATATGCGGAAATTCCCCTTTCTCTGTAATACGACCTCCAACAAAACCTCTGCTTCCAGCCGAACTTAAACATTTTGCTTGATAATGAATACCTGCAAAATTAGGATCATCATCATTGTAGGAATATTTAAACATAACGTTTATTGAAATAGTACGTATATCTAAGTCAAGAAATATTAATGTAATTGAAAATAATATTTCAATTTCATACTCGTACTTACATTCGTCTATTTTAATTTCGTTTTCTTCTTCTTTCTTTATGTCCCATATATATTCCAAGCATTCTAAAAATAAACATTATGTGAAAAACAGTAAATATACCCACTCCTTTTCATATTTAATCTAGAAACTTACTTATTTCTGCTAACCTTCTACCAGGTTTCCTAAAGTTTGGCACCACTACATTTCTTGTGCAAGGGTTATGTGTTACATTACTTGCGCTACATTTCGGAGCTGGTTGAAGAGCTTTCTGGTTGGCGGCTGCCTAGTTATTAGAAAAAAAACATAATAAAAATTTAATATTGTAGGTTAAATAAAATTTGTTATAATTTTTTGTAATGTTATCTTATATTATTTTTAATATTTTGTACTTAAACTATTTCACAATTTTGATAAAATTTGCTTGAGATAATTTATAAACGGGCAAGGGCAAATCCTTTAGCCATTGCATCATAATGTACGATTTTCTTTACAGGTACAGAGAATAAAATCGCGGGCAACATCATATACCTAATTTACTAAATTATAAAAGTCTTTACTTACCTGACGATTGCTGGCTTCTTCATTAACTTCTTCTTTCACAGCGGAAGGCAGATTGAATTCTAGATTTACCTAAAACAATGCGATTATGTCATTCAGAAGATAAATAATGAAACACTAGTGAAATTAAAATGGTCATATTGGATAGGATGGTCCTATACAAAGGCTGGCGCTGTTACTTGTTGGTGAAATGACAAGGACAGCATGTGACCGGAGCGCCACTAAATTTAAATATCGTTTCAGTACTCGGCTGTTCCATTGTAATAAGTTATTCTCAATCAATCTCAATCATCAAAAAAGTTGAGTTGAAAAAATAAAAGAAAATCAACTCTTACCGTAGGACTTCCGATATCTCCCTGAATGTACTGATTTCCTTGGCCCAGTCCCTGAAAATACTGATTCCCTGGGTTCAGTCCTTGAAAAAACTGATTCCCTTGGTTCAGTCCCGAAAAATCCTGGTTCCCTTGGTTCAGTCCTGTAAAACCCTGACTCCCTTGGATCAGTCGCTGAAAACGATAATTTTATTATTCATTTGGTTTATAACATGGAAATATTATTAAGTTACTTAGTTTTTGACCAATTAATGTTAAATAAAAATTTACTTCGCTTTTTGGACCTACTTATTGTCTTTGTTAAATTTTTATACATGTACTTATAAGGTTTTTCTACTTTAATATAGGCAAAGTTAAACAAAGAATGATTAATTATAATGGTTTGGAATAATATATTTTCATAGTTATTTATATTTAAAGCAAAACTTACCGCGGGGTTTTCGTTGTTTTCTTGAAAATACTTATTTACTTGGTGTAACTGCAAAATATTATGTCAATATTATAATATATTCAAATTATATTCATTTATTTTATTTTATTTATGTTGTCTATACGAGACCAAAATATTTTGGAATTTATCATCGAGATAATTATCGTTATATTTATTTACTTGCGAAATATTTTTTGAGGCAAAATGCATAATACAAGGGCTTAGTAAAATTAATTATTTTTTAAAACTCCATTTTGACAATATTCGCTTTAAAAATGTAATCTACGAAAGTGACCAAGGATGTTGACAGTGAACATTTTAAAAATATTCCCAAATGAAACTATGGGACTAAGTAAAAACGAGAAAACCTTTTTTAAGTTTTCTCGAAATGTGAATTTAAAAATTGACCACGGATTCTAACCTAAACCGCTAAGAACCGACGTAAAAACTTGTAAAAAGAACCAGCGTAAGAATCACGTAAAAGATCCGGCGAAAGGAACGTGTAAGAAAAACTTGCATGAGATACTCATTAGAATAACCTGTTTTGAAACTTACCAACTTGCTGCTATCTTCAAAGTTCTGAATGTCCCGAAAAATCTGGCCCTGTGTAACAACGAGTATCGATAGAGATAGATGGATTTAAATGTTCGATATTTTTCAAGTCATTAAATATTCGGAATGTATATTAATACGTTTAAAAGAAATGATTGCATACGTTCACGCTCTTTTCCGAAATTTGTTTCCTATAGTATTAAAAAAATCGGGAAACTTTTTTTTTTTTGTGAAATATTAACCACAAAACGAATTGTGCTTTGATGTAGCAAGCAGATGGTTATTATGTTATAGCCATTAAGAAAGCTATATAAGCTATAATGGGTGTAAAAAGAGCAGTCACTATAACTTTGAGATACGATTATACTAACTTAACTCATTTTGGAAATATATTTTTTATTTTTTTTTGTCAAAAAGTAAAAAAATTTTTTTTTACTTTTTACTATTTCTTATTTTTTTGTCGCAAAAATAATAATAAAGCAAAAAAAAAATTTTTCTTAATTTGTTGTAAAAAAAATATACATTTCTAGAATGACACAAGGTAGTATAATCATATCCCAAAGTTATAGTGACTGCTCTTTTTACACCTGTTATAAGCTTCGCTAGGTGACATACGAATTCGCTTATCATTTAGCGAACCTTATGTCAAATCCCATACATTTTTGTTTTCGAACTTCGTTAGTTATAATAGCGATGGCATCTTAAATAATCTCTCGGCATATAAACTTACAAATGGGAGATCTGTGAAGCCTTGAAGATGCTCGTGTTGCTGATTCAGCTGCAAAAATTGTAATAAAACAATTAGCCTTCCCAGGTTAAATAGCGCTATTGGAATAGAGTTGAAAATCAAACCCACGAGTATCGAGTCAAATGCCAGTGTCAAATTTGACAACTAGACACTCGTGTGTTCAAATTTTAACCCTATTTCAGGCCTGAGTTTTATTTTCAGTGATCAGTATTTTCTCCGCACGGCGATATTTAGTATAATATTATAGTCCCTGCCTTATGATGTTATTCTGTGACGTCGTGGTAATAGGCTATATTAGAAAGAAAATGTTTTCGTCTAATCAATAGTATATCAAGCCTATCTATTTATATAATAAAAAACAAAGTTTGAAGCCATTTTATTTATATAACTTCCATACAACAGAGAGCATTGTACGGTCGCTATGACGTCGTCGCAGTTAAAGTCCGCCATACTTTTTTTTAAAGTGATGGACACTTTTTTGTACGATTTTATTTTAATCGCGTGATTCGATATTATATTATTTATTTCTTAGATTTTAAAGTTGATATTTAGTAAAGCATTCATTTTTATTATCAAAAATTGTGATATTCCTCACTATTAAACTACTCTATTCTGGCTACTACAACAGTACTTTCCCAGGGTTTAAACTATCCCCGTTCTACATACCTCTCTTCTTTGTCCATCTTGTCCCTGCCACACCTGACTCTAAGCAACAAAAAGCAGAATTACGTGACATATTAATAATAATAATTAATTGCATTAATTTCATAAAATGCCACTGAACCGGTTATGATGACGTAATCGCAATAGTCCGCCATACTTTTTTTATAGAAACAAACACTAGTTATTGTATGATTGTATTTTAATCGCGTGAATCGATATTCTTTACTTCTTAGATAATATTATAAGTTTCTCTATTCGTAAAGAATTAATTTTCATTATTTTAAATGTGATACTCGACCATAGTAAACTACCCTATTCTGGATACTATAACAGTACTCCCCCAGGATTTTTTATTTTAGCGTCGCCGTCGTCCAGTGGTTTCGAGCCTAGCTGTCGACTCGGATGTCGCGGGTTTGATTCCCGCGTTGGAACAAAAAATTTTGTTTTTAAGTTTGGTTAGGATAATGCAGGCTGATGACCTGATTGTTTAATAAGAAAGATGATCCATCGGTCGGATGGGCATGTAAAAAGTCAGTCCTGCGCCTCATCTCCCGGCAGTCGTGTCGGTTAACCGTCCCACTGGGCTACGAGAGTGAAGGAAGAGAGAGTGCTTCTGTGTATTGCGCACACACTTGACGACTATAAAAACAACTCCTGCGTTCTGGTTTCAATGAAACCGGCCACCGTCACCGAAGTTGATGTGGCATTATTATTATTACTCTCCCGGGGTTAAAACTACCCCTGGTCTACATACCTGACTTCTTGGTCCATCTTGTCCCTGCCAGGTTTGACTCTAAGCAACACAAAAAGATTAGGTTACATAATAGTAATTAATTACAATTTTAATGAATTGCCAATAAACCGGTTCGGAACTTAATATGTGGATAACGTCACACAAGGTAATAATTATCAATAATTATGATATATCCAAGTAGTGCTGTAAATAATTCGTATGTACGACAAAACAGTAGGCCAAGAAGAAACATTCGAAAGCACCGTTAAGTAACGTTGACGAAAAATAATTGCATCAAAATTTAAATCTAAATATTTTATTTTGATCCTATACCTAAGGCCTAGGCCCGAGGCCTATACCCAATCCGGGGTTCTTGCTGAATAACTCACAAGTTCTTACAATAAGATTAACAAAATTATATTTAAAATTTAAAAACAACAAAAAACTAACCTAATTTAAAACTACGTTTATTTTACTAACATACCAAATAACTTAATTAGATACTAACATTTATATTTTTGAAATTTTATATTGTAATAACTTCATAAAATTTACTTACCTTAATCATTGTAACAGTAAGAAATAAATGGCTTTTTTATTTTATTTATATTTATTTATTATTTTATTTTGATGACCTCCGCAGTGGTTGACCGCGGTGCTGTAGCGAGAAATCGCGGGTTCGATTCCCGCCGAGGGAACAAAAAGTTTTCAATGTTCATGTGTTTATTTAAGGTTATTAATTAAATTTGAGTATAATATAATAAAATCTTTAATATGTGTACAGTATAAAAAGTTTGAAGTATAATATTTCCGTTGTAACACAAGTTCTTCGGATACGTAGCACGGGGCCAGATTGACGTGGTGTGAAGCGTCCATAGACATTATTATTTCCAAATGAAACTTAACAAGCTATTTTCGTAATATAGTAAATGTATGAAAAGCATATAGCAACACAACTGACAATCGATTACTTTAATTTACTTTAAATGTACAAACGTTTAAAGTATTAGTTGCTGTTGGTTTCCCAAAATAAATAAATAAAAAAAAAACAAATAAAAATGATTTACCCAGTCGGGTTCTACATAAAATTTGTGGTTATTACACACATACCTGCGTAAACGTGTAGTACTGCGAACTCCACTTGTTTTCTGAATGACAAGTTGTAACTAGAACAAAGTAATATGTACGCAACATTTGAATTTATGTATTCTTCTAATATAATCTCGCGGTTTTGGAAAAAGAACACTTTTTGTTTTATTCTCGTATTTCAAATATTAATTTTGAACTTAAAAAAAGTATGTTTTACTATCATAATAACACTCAAAAATATTATCACTGAATTGTAATTTTGAAGTTGGATATTGACATAAATTAGTATTAATAATTACAATACCTAAAAATACAAATGATAAAAACGTCTTCATTATTATTAAATCGGATTATTATTTTAATACAACGTTTTATCGCTATACAGTTAACACGTTGACTAACAAGACTACCTTGATATTGTTGTATTTATTGCAATGTATCATCTAAAACTTGTTAGAAGCTAACATAATACCTCAGCTGAGATTATAATATTATGTTAGCTTGTCGGGATGATACATCGGATGGTCATGTAAAAAGTCGGTCCTGCGCCTGATCTCCCCTCGTGTTGGTTATCCGCGCCAATGGGCTACGATAGCGAAGCAGGTGAGTGCTTTTGTGTATTGCCCACATACTTGGGTATTCTAAAACTCCAGCTTAGCAGTACCGTTCTCAATCAAACCGCCACCATAAGGTAGTTTTCACATGACACCGCGGTGACAGCGGCGTCGCAGCGGTAGCGGCGAGTGTATGCCGAGCGTCGTCATGACGAGTAAATAAAATAAAAATAAAAAGCCTTGTATTTCTTACGTAACTTCATTACAACAAAATAATAGTATTACAATTCATGCATATTAATTGATTTGTAATTATCATAACAATGTAACAATAAATATAAAAAATAATTAAAAAATGCCCTAATTAGGGTATAATGATTACTTAATACAGTGAAACCTGGATAAGTGGGATCTCAAGGGACCAAGAGATATGTACCAATTATTGAGGGTTTCCAATAATCCAGTTTTCCAATTAAGCATGTTTAAATTTATAGTTGTCTCATTTACAGAGGCCCCCGCTTACGGAGGTCGAAATGTGCCGTTATTCCATTTTTAGAGTCTCGATTCGAAATAGAGGTTTAGAGAAAAATTCGTATTTTCTTTGATCATTGGTCCGCTTATTGGAATGTTATTATTCCACACCTGCTTTATCTATGTACAGAGACACTTTTCAACTTCAGGATACTCTGCAGCTTGTATTCGTTTGAGTTTTCCTTTTCCATCAATACACTGAGATCGTTGTTGTTAATAATTCTACACAGGGTTGTTTTGGTATGTTATTCTCCCTACACAGTTCATCACGTGACTTTCCACAATCATAATGTGATAGAAGTTTTAATTTTTCAGCTACTAATAACGTTTTATTCCCTTGGTTTTAGATCAAAACATGAGATAGTACTGTCAATCAAAGCATGCGCGAAAGACGACGCGAAATGTATGTATACAAACACGTCAAAACGTGTTGAAACCTGATTAATTTGTCTCACTTATATAGGCAATTGAGCTGGGAATTTTTGAACCTGGTTAACACTAGAAGGACCGGGCTTCATACTATACCTTCAAAGACCGCAGCCGTCAATTTGACGGCACTAGAGATTCAATCAGAATACTCCTGAAATTATTGCGTATTTTACTTAAAATAAAATGTAAATAGTATCAATTTCTTTTTAAATCATAACAAACAATTTTAGTGCTTAAACTGAGTAACATTTGCAACAAATAATAGTTTTTTTAAATTTTAATTATACATTTTCCACAAACAGCTTTTTTGTAGATTGTGCAGTTTTCGCACGTTCTATTTTTTTTTACAAGTATGATTTATTTTACATTGCCGCCTCTTATTGTTTCTAGTTTCATCGTTTACTTGTTTCAAAATTACTTTCTTGACTTTGAGCCGCAGCTGAAGTAGATTTTTTTTACATACTCTGCACGTAGATCGCTGACTAATTGAAAGATAAAATCATGCCGATATATATATTTATCCCTGTTACTTTTCGGTAGGTATATACTTAGTCCACGAGTTCATAGCTGCTAAATAAAGGTATTTTGTAAAAAAAATGAATGGGCATCTTTGACTTCCAGCTCCTACGGTGTACTTGCGTGCCATCGACGATGTCCATACCAAATTTAGTTTCATTATAAAATTGAACTGTCTCAGGCAGCTTTTTTTATCAAAACCTATGCTCATGTTGGGGCTCAGGGTACTCAAAATAATTACATTTTTTCCTGGTTTTCCGTGATAAGGGTTTTTTCGGTCTCTGTTTTCATTATAAATCAGGGGAATCTACTTCAGAGTCTTCCGATGAAGAAGAGACCTGTTCCGGCTGAAATTCTTCATCACTGGTTTCACAAAGATTGTATGCTAAATCATCACTACTTTCATCACCTGATACATCTTGTTGTATGTCCAGATATCGCGACAGTTCTTGTTCGATTTGAGAACTATTGAGTTGGCGGCGACGCATTTTTATAATAAATTACGACTGCTCACAAAACGAATCTAACGTCTACTAAATGTAATGTAAACCAACTAAACAATAACAACTTACTCAAAATTCAAAATAAATGAAACAAAAGTACCCGCATTAGTTCGTAGAAAAATTTGTTTACTATTCTTATCACTGTCTTCGTATGCCGTCATTTTGACGGTGTGCGGTCTTAGTAGGTATTATTAAAAGAATCTCATATACTACACATAATTTAATACTTTTTTATATAGATTTAGACTAACAATAACAAATTAGGAAAAGTCATAAAATATGAAAAGAAACAACAACATGGTGTGTAAAATATTTAAGAATGAAATCGCCGTGCCGTCAAATTGACGGCCTTGGTCTTTCTAGTGTTAAATAAGATTTGAATTCTAAGACTTTTTCGATGTTTACCTCTATAATTATACTCTGTAGAGTTTAATTATAGAGGTAAACATCGAAAGAGTCTTAGAATTAAACTCTACAGAGTATAATTATAGAGGTAAACATCGAAAAAGTCTTAGAATTCAAATCTTATTTAACCAGGTTCAAAAATTCCCATTAACAGAGGTAATTTAATGAAAAAGAAATGAAAATGACTTAAATGCAACTCTCAATATTAGAGGTTTCTCATTTATCCAGGTCCTCTATTAACCAGGTTTCACTGTAATTATCATTTTTGATGTTTGAATGAAATGAAATGTTTGAATTGAATGAAATGTTGTAGTATTGACTATTTTTACATGTAAACATATTTGTTTAAATAAATAATATATATATATTTTTTTTAAAAGATAAATTTTCCATCTTTTTGGTAAAAGGTGGCCCCATGCGAGTTTCTTAAGCCTGTTCTTCTCGCTGGGCTAGTTCCCGAACCGGTGGTAGGCATCATATAGAAAGGACGTTCAGAAAACATTTTTGTAAAATTTATTCTGAATAAAAATTTTTGACACAACAAAAGTCACAAAATACACAGACTTGACGATAGAGCTAAAAACTCAGTGGAAAGTTAACTCAGTCAAAACCATACCCATAATCATCTCAACTACTGGCATCATCCCTAAAACACTACACACATCCCTTAAAATACTTAACATACATCCACTCACATATTACATCACCCTGCAAAAAGCCGTCATTCTTAACACGTGCCGGATTGTCCGGAAATTTTATCTATAAATAGTTAAAAACACATCGCACCTGAAGTTGTTTGGCCACAAGCCCGCAACTTAAGTAAGGACCCGTCAAGGAGAAAAGCAAATTTAAAAATCATAATGATAATAATATCTATAGACGCTTCACGCCACGTCAATCTGGCCATGTGCTAAGTATCCGAAGAACTTGTGTTACAGGTACCAGACAACGGAAATATATATTTAATACTTATATACTATACACATATTTAAGATTTTTATTATATTAATACACAAATTTAATACACATCCATGACCCAGGAACATTGAAAACTTTTTGTCCCCTCGGTGGGATTCGAACCCGCAACCTCTCGGTCGAGCACCAACGCGCTGAACCACTGCGCTACGGTGGTCGTCATTATATAATAATAAAGTACTTAAAGATTAAATAACTAGATGTATTATTAATTTAAAATGATTTATTATAACATGCACCTAATTAGAACTACGGGAGGTGGTAGCCTAGAGGAGGCACTGCTCTCAAATTCGTTCATTATCCGCGCGTAGCTCTGTAATATGTGCATGCGGATCATCAAATTTGCTAAGCAAAATAATTGATAAGAATGACAGTGCTTCGACTTATTTATTCCCTAACCTATCATGTCTTTTTCCTTAGAGACCTAATTACTAATAACAATGTTAATTTTTTAAATCCCCTAAGTTTGTTGAATATTTTTACATAATCAATACTAACCCTAATTTATAACTTAGTCATAAGTAATGTTACTTATGACTAAGCTTATCTCCTTGTAACTTCATCATCTTTAGGTCTCTACCACCAATCCCTATTTTCTCCCCCCAAGAGCATGTTCGAGTCAACACAGGTTACCTAGACTTAGGATTAATAACGCTAGGCTGCAATTTGTGTATATAATGTAAAAGGTCCCATAATATTTTAATCCCACAATAGGTTCAAATTCTAAAAATGTGCTAAAGCGTTTATGATTCAACTAGCTATGCGCGTGTCAAAAGGGGAATGAAAATATAATAAAATTAAAGAAAGCTAAAATATGATAAAGTAGAATGGCCAAAAGTTAACTGTAAAAATATAGTGTAGATTTACTAAAATCAAAATTCAAAGTAAAACGCTAAACCAATGTATTTATAAGTTTTATTGTATCACACTACTTATATTTAATATAAATAATTACAAGAAATTAAGACACTTAACAACACACCATTTTATATACTACACTTCCTTTTATCAATAAATAAATGTAAATGGAAGTAACCAAAATATCTTAAACAGCTTTGTAATATTTTTACTGTACTAGGAATAGAATTTAAACAATAAATTAATAAACTATGGAATAAAATAAAATGTATTTTACAACCTGGTAATTTACTTTTTATTTAAAAGTACCAATCACATGATACTTTAGCAAATTAGACTATTTTTACAATATACCAATAATTTATCATCAAAATATATTTCCAAGTATTAAATATTAATAAATTATTTACTATTAAAAGACTATAATAAAACGAGACATAATAATATTACTTAGCTACAACATAATATAGAGGCTTTCAGAAAATATGGTACTTATCTTAAAGTTCACTTAATATCTGGTTCAGAACTGAAGCCAATATAGCGGACACATTCTTTTATAAGTATAATTTGGCGCCATTTACACCGGAAGATATAACACAATGACATATTATTTTGAAGCGGAAGTTTGTAGAATAATTTACAATAATATAAAATACTGAAATTGACATACAAAAATGTTTACAATGAATGTTCAATTATTTTCACATTATTTCAGAATTTAACCTTAATAATTACATTTTTATTAAACATCTCAAATTATCAAATTCTAGAACCGGAAATAATATTAACACTGACATAAATGTCAAAGTGACTTAAAAACTACTTTGTTAAGAATGACATAATTATTTGTGTTTATTATATTATTCACAAAATAATAAATTCATAGTTAGTTACAATTTAAATTTGTTACAAATTGCCATATTAATAATCAAATCTGACACGCGCGTTCGCGTGGTTGTCGGAAACACTATCGCGATTATCTTTTGATTGCTCCCGTTGGTTACTTTCATACATATTTTTTTAAGTAACTTAAACCAAAGCAAGAAAGCCCTCAAATGTGAATAATTTACCCCGTTTTTGCAACATTTCTCACTGACGCTTCATTCCTTTTGATCGCAGCGTAATGTTATATAGCCTAAAGCTTTTATCTATAAACAGACTATCTAACATAGAAAGAATTTTTCAAATCAGTACAGTAGTTCCTGAGATTAGCGCGTTTAAACAAACAAACAAATTCTTCCGCTTTATGATATTAGTATAGATGACTTTATTAAATGCACAGAATGCAACACCTACCCGCACCGCAGTCGCTGCGCTATTGTAACACGTGCAGTGCGTGCGGTGCGGCTAGATCTGCGTTCACCTTTATAATTTAAAAAAGATTTTTGTAACTTACTGGAACTGATGATTTTGACGTTTTAACTTTTTAAATCGTGTTTTTAAAATATGACAGTTGATGTTGACGGTCGGGAAAGCCACAGATATTGGCCAAGACTCTGTTTACCACGTACCTGCTGCACCACGAAGTGATGACCTTGATCCCACCATTGGTAGTCATGCGATAGAGCACTTGTCACTGTAAATATGTCATAACTCATTATTGAAAATGAAAATGAAAATTAAAAATCTTTTATTTCCAAATAGGTTAGTTACTAACACTTTTAGAATTGTCCTACATGATGACCTACCACCGGTTCGGGGACTAACCCGGCGAGAAGAACCGGCGTAAGAAACTCGCTCGGGGCCACCTTTTAGCAAAAAGATGGGAAAATTGTTCTTTTTAAAATATATTATATATATATAACAATGTTATAACTTAACATAAATTACAATTTACAAAATTGTATATACTATATAATATAGAAGTAGCCTCGAAAGTGGCCACCTTATTCCCAGGGTGTGCTATCATTAACAAAATCATTAATCTTATAATAAGCTTTAGCACACAAACGTTCTTTAACTACTTTTTTGAATTTATTAATGGAAAAATTTTGAACGTTTTCTGGGATCTTATTGTATAGGCGTATACATTGACCTTTATAAGATTTGCTTACTTTGCTAAGCCTGATCATAGGTATATCTAACTTGTGTTTATTTCTTGTATTTCTACAGTGATTGTCGCTTTTCGTTTTAAAATTATTTAAATTCTTTCCGACATACATTATATTGTCCAAAATGTATTGAGAGGCGACGGTCAATATTCCTATTTCCTTAAACTTTTCTCTCAGAGGTTCAAAGGACGACATCTTGTAAATGGAACGTATAGCTCGCTTCTGCAGCACGAATATTGTATTGATGTCGGCTGCATATCCCCATAAAAGGATGCCGTAAGACATTCGACTGTGAAAATAACTAAAATATACTAGTCGCACCGTGTCTTCATCAGAAATTTCTCTAATTTTTCTGACTGCATATGCTGCAGAACTGAGCTTATCTGCTAGTTTGGCAATGTGTGGACCCCACTGTAATTTGCAATCTAATGTTATACCCAGAAACACAGTGGTGTCCACTAGGTTCATTTTCTCATCATTTAATAGTATATTGGTTTGTACTTGCCTGACATTGGGCAAGCTAAACTTCAAACATTTTGTTTTATTAGAATTTAAAAGTAAGTTATTAACATTAAACCAATGTACTATTTTTGAGAGAGCACTATTTACCTCGTCGTAATTTGATTGCTGTCGCTTCACATTAAAAATTAGTGAAGTGTCATCGGCAAAAAGTACTATCTCATGTTTTTCCTTAACTAAGTAAGGTAAGTCATTTATATAGATGAGAAAAAGAAAGGGGCCTAATATGGATCCCTGGGGGACCCCTAATTCTATTTTGGTCCCTGTGGACCTTTTTCCATTTACCTCCACCTTTTGAATCCTATTTTTAAGGTAAGAATTCAAAAGGCTGAGTGACGAGTCTCTTATGCCATAGTGTTGTAATTTCCTGATCAATGTAGCATGCTCCACACAATCAAAGGCCTTGGAGAGGTCGCAAAATACACCTAATGCATCCTGCGATCCCTCCCAAGCGTCAAAAACACTACAAAGAAGACCTATACCAGCATCCGTCGTTGATCGACCCTTAGTAAAACCGTATTGATTACTATGTAATAAATTGTTTAAATTAAAGTGTAATAACAACTGTTTTAAGATAATTTTTTCAAATATTTTACTAAAAGTCGGTAGAATCGATATAGGTCTGTAATTAGATGGATCAGATTTGTTTCCTGCTTTAAACAGGGGTATAACTTTGCTGTGCTTCATTAAATCAGGAAAAACACCACTTTTTATACAATCATTGAAAATCATGGCTAGATAAGGAGCTACGATGTCAATTATTGACTTCATAATTCTTGTAGACATGCCCCAGAGATCAGCAGTGTTTTTAATATTTAACATCTTAAACGCGGTTATAATGTCTCTGGAATCTATTTCTTTAAATTTAAAATTGACATCACATTCCTTTACATTATCTCTGAGTAGTTTTTCAGCTGCTATAGATGAGGAATTTAAATGTTTTGTAGTTGAAACCGGAATGTCAGCAAAAAACTTTTCGAAAACCGTCGCAACTTCTAGTTCATTCGTAATCTTTTTATTTTCATGAAAAAGTTCAAATTCTGAGTTGCGACAGGTGACGTTTCCTGTCTCACCAGCAATTACCTTCCATGTAGTTTTAATTTTATTTTTGGAATTTTTAATTTTATTCTTTACATAAATAGCTTTAGCAACTTTGCATACTTTTTTAAAAGTTTTTGAATAATTTTTTACATATGTTTTAAATGTTTCACTGCTATTAATATGTTTTTCATCGTACAATTCATATAATCGTTGCCTACTTATTTTAATTCCTTCTGTTGCCCATTCAATAAAGTTCCTTTTCTTATTATTAGTTTTAACCGTTTTAGAAGTAAATACTGAGTTAAAATGGGTCTTTATTATCTTAAATAATTTATTAAATGCTTCATCTGAGCTATTTGACCCATCCCATTGAATACTTGAGCTTAATTTACTTCTAAATTTCTCAATACGTTTTGTATTCACAGGAATAAACACAAGTTTTTCCATGGTGTTACTATCAAATTTAATATTAAAAGAAGCTAACTGTCCATAGTGATCAGAGCTAAGCTTATTAATTATTTCCTTTTTATATGGAGTAACATTAGTAAAAATATTATCAATACAAGTTGCCGTGGTGTCACACACTCTTGTCGGCTCATGAAACAGATTAAAAAGACTATAAGATTTTAACAAAGATGTGAATCTAATTGTGGTGGAGGAGTTTATGTCTAATAAATTAATGTTAAAATCACCACATACAATAACTTTTTTATTAGATCCACATGTTCTTGTTAAAACTTGTTCCATGATTTGTTCAAAGGAATCATATAACCCTAATGGAGGCCTGTATACACATACGACAATAAGTTGACTCAACTCTATGCAGGCTACTTCAATTACTCGTTCAGTTGAGAGACTCGTAATGTCTTTACGTTCCTTAAATTTTAGGTTTTTTCTAATTACTATTAAAGAGCCGCCTCTAATGGCTTTTTCTCTACTGAACGAGCTTGCTATCTGGTGATCATTGAAATTGAAAATGAGTTCATGTTGTCTGAACCAGTGTTCAGATATACAAATAATGTCAATATTAAATTCATTCAAAAATAACTCAATTTCAAATTCTTTACCTACCATTCCTTGTAAATTTTGATGCGTCAACTTAATCACATTCGAAGTTACTCTTGAATCATTGAGGTGCACGGTTGCGCGTCTTAGTGATCGATAGTCTTTATTCGGAAAAAAAATCCTTTTTTTTTTAGTTTATTTTTTATTAAAATGTGATAATGGATAGTTTTGGAAAATCTTTAAGTGCTTGTTCAAATAATTCGGATGATATAAGTGAAAATATGTTGGAGATAAATAGTGGGGAACAAGATAATACGGAAATGAGTACGATTGTAAACATTGAAGTTGCAGAGCAGAGAAAAGTTGAGAAAAGGGTGCGAGAAAACAGTGATGGAAGTATTGAGGATAATGATGGCTTTATCACCGTCTATAGAAGACCTAAACGATTAATACGCAGTAGCTCGATACACAATAATGATAATAATGTGTCCCGTTCAATCGATCAAACCACAGATGTTTTTGAGGTTAGTTTAACATCTAAAACTATACTTCCCAAAATGTTAGCTATGGCAAAATTATTAAAATCGCAAAATATACAAAGTATTAATAAAATTACTTATAAAAATCCATACAAAATTTATTTATCATTTGAAACTTTGGAATCTGCAAATAAAATGATGGAGTGTAATAAATTCAAGGAATTAGATTATAGATGTCAACGAACAGACCAACTAAATATGATGTATGGTGTAGTTAAAAACGTTGATTTGGAATTAACTGAATCCGAACTGATGAGCATTTTCCAAACCGACTCAGATATAATAAATGTTAAACGATTGAACAGATTGTCATCTGATGGCCAATGGGTTCCCAGTGAAGTAGTACGCTTAACATTTAGGGGCACCCTACCTACATATATATATGGATATGGTTGCCGGTTTAAGGTTGAATTATATAAATTTCCAGTCACTCAATGTTCGGGTTGCTGGAAGTTTGGACATATAAAAAAATTCTGTCCTATACAAAAAATTAGATGCCCAAAATGCGGAAAAAATCATGATAACTGTGATACTGTAAATTATACTTGCATTAATTGTAAAGGCTCTCATATGGCTTTAAATAGGGCGTGTCCTGTATATATTAAGGAGAAACTGATAAGAGGCATTATGAGTGAAAAAAATTACTCCTACAAAAAGGCACTGAATGTTTACCTAGATGAAAATAAATCAATGAGGTCACAAAATTTATCAAGTACAAAGGTCTTAAATCCTAATCCGGTAAATAGCCAAAGAAGCTACAAGGAAGTCGTATCCAATAACCAAAATTTGGGACTGGAATATAATGATGAAAGTGCGAACTGTGAGCCCATGCTGTTATCTGAAGATAACATTGATCAGGACCTTGACAAAAATTCTTCTATACGCAGCCAGTCAAACACGAACCAAAAAAAAAGTAAAAAGAAGCATCAAAAGTCACCTATTAATCAACAAGTCAATAATACAAGTGAAAATGAAATGGATGTTCAAGAGGATAATAATGATTGTGAAGGAAACAAGAATAGTTTAGGTAGAAAAAAGAAGAAAACTGAGAGATCACTAGAAAAAATTTTCAACGAGATCCAAAATATTTTGTTATCAGATTTATCTACAAGTGAGAAAAGTAAAAAACTATTTAGCTTAATTTTTAAAGAAATTATACTTTATATAGGTTCTTTTTTTTTTAGTAATAATGATGTAGTAAGTAAGTTATTGAGTTTAATCACAAATGGATAGGTACAACACTAGGTCAGCTAATATTAATATCGTTCAGTGGAACGCTCAAAGTTTAAAACCTAAATTAATTGATTTTGAATTATTGTTAAATAGGGAAAAAATTCATTTAGCTATTTTAAGCGAGACGTGGTTGGATTCTGGGGACAAAATTAATATTTCAGGTTACAATATCTATAGAAAAGACAGACATGACTCATATGGGGGCGTGGCTATAGTTTCACATAAGTCTTTGAAAACATTTGTTGTTCCAATATGTGTGGCTAATACAGGCATAGAACTTTTACACATTAAAATAATTAACAGCAATGTTATTAAAAATGTTATCTCTGTGTATTGTCCATCTTCTGTGAGAACATCTCAAACAGAATGGGATAGTATTTTTTCAAAAAATTGTAGTAATTCCATAATTGCGGGGGACTTTAATGGACATCACCCTTGTTGGTCTGACAGGAGTGACTCCAGAGGTAATCAGTTGTTTGAATCTGCTTTTGAAAATAATTATGTGTCTTTAAATACGTCCTGTAATTTCACTAGGCTCAGATTAGTGAACGGTCACTTACAAAAGTCATCTCCCGACGTTACGTTTTCTACTACTGATATAGCTATTAATAACAAGTGGATGGTTATGAATGAAAATTTGGGCAGTGATCATTTGATTATTAAAATAACTTTTGATCTGCAGGATTTTACACAAAACAATTCTAAATTAAAACGAAACTTCAAAAAAGCAGATTGGTGTAAGTATAACCGACTCATTACGTTAGCTTTGACCGAATGTCCTATTACAGACGAAGCCCAGACTCTTTACAATTTTTTTATTGAACAACTTAATAAGTCTGCCGATTTAGCTATTGCATCACTAAATATATTCAATATTAAAGATAAAATTTTTTTGCCTAAACCTTATTGGAATCACGAACTATCCAGGTCAGTAGCGGAGCGACGTCTCGCGCTGTCTAAATTTAGGAAAAATCCTACACCTCAAAATTTAAATTTGCTTAGTAATCAAATCTCAAAGACTCGTAGATTGATTAGACGAGCAAAGATAAAATCCTTTCGTGAATTCTGTGATAGTATAGACGAATCTACAACTTCGGGGGTTATGTGGAACAAGATGCGTTGGTTGAAAGGTTATAAACAGACAAAACTTTCTTCGCCAGACAATATGAAAGAGGAACTACTTTCGACGTTAGCGCCACCCTTTGTTACAACTCAAATTCCCACTTTAACCTATTATGAATCACCTTTAAATCGCGAATTTTCTATTTCAGAATTAGAATCTTGTCTTAAACATAAAGATACTGCACCTGGCCTGGACGGTATTTCATATAGCATGATATTTAATTTACCGCCAGATGGTAAAGTATTGCTTATCAGAATATTTAACATAATTTTTAAAACATCTCAAGTTCCCTTTCAATGGAGAGATATTCACATAGTACCTATACCCAAGTTCACAAATGATTCAGAAAATAAACTCAGACCAATTTCATTAATATCTTGTTTGTGTAAAATCTTTCATTCAATGATTTTAAAACGAATAGAATGGCTCGTAGAACATAATAACTTCTTATCACAACATACAACCGGTTTCAGGAGGGCACACTCATGCCTAGATAGCTTGTCGCGCTTAATTACCAACATTCAAATAGGTTTTAGTAAAAATATTCCCACGGTATCTGTTTTCTTAGATATAGAGGAGGCATATAATAACATTCTTGTTGACCAAATTGTTTGTGTTCTTGATAATATTAAAGTAGGTAAAAATATATGCAATTATATTTGGCACTTTTTGAGTGAAAGGCATCTTATTATTAACGCTGAAGAATGTGATGATATATATGTGAGATGGACAAGCAAAGGCATTGCCCAGGGCGACCCTTTGTCACCAATTATTTTTAACATTACCACAGCAAATATATGCCATTATATTGAAAATGTATATTTTAGTCAGTATGCCGACGACTTCGTTATTTATTGTAATTATAATAAATTTACCGAAAGCGTCGAAATAATGCAACGGGCGGTGGATATATTTGTGTCATATATAGAATCATTAGGCTTAAAATTGTCAAGTAGTAAATCAAAATTGTGCATTTTTAGTAGAGGACATAAACGATTAGTTGCTGATGTCAAAGTAAACAATAGAATATTGGATTCCGTTGATCATTTTAAATATTTGGGTATATGGTTGGATAAATGTCTAAGATGGGGGAAACACATAGGTGAACTTTATGATAGTTCGTTTAAAAAATTACAATTACTAAAAGTTTTGGCTGGATCGTCTTGGGGAGTTCATCCCATATATATGAGAAGGTTGTATATGTCACTTCTAAGAAGTAGGATGGACTACGGTTGTTTTCTGTATGATAATGCTGCCATTTGTCACACAAACAAACTTGATAAATTACAAAATCAAGCTTTAAGAATCATTGGAGGTTTTATTAAAACGACTCCAATTCATGTTATGGAATCCGAGTTGAGTATTCCACCTTTATACTTAAGAAGGCATTTCCTTTCACAAAAATTTTATTTAAAACTTAAATCTAGGGTCAACGATGCTTCCCTTAGTAAAATTGCACAACTTACACAATTAACGCAAAATCATTACTGGATAAGAAAAAAAAACCTCTGCTTTCTAAAATACACAGTATGTTGAAGCAGGAAGAAGTATCTTCATCAAACCCTCTTGAAATGTTTTGTTTAGATACATGGTTATCAGTTATAGACATTAAATGTTATGTAAGATTTAGTTTGGCGCAAGTCAAAGCTCCAAAATCACATTATGATCAGAACTATCTAAAATACAAGACAATTGAAGAACTAAGGGAATGTTATCGTGGATGGTATTTTTTGTACACAGATGGTTCTAAAACAGATTATGGGGTTGGCGCATCTTTTTATGACTCAATAAATAAAAAACATGGATCATTCAAAATCAATAGGTATGTTTCTAATATGACTGCAGAGTTATTTGCCATTTCTGAAGCATTGAAATATGCGCTAACCTTATATGTTACAAAAATTGTAATTTGTACTGATAGTAAAAGTGCTTTGCAGCACTTGATCAAGTGTGTGTATCATGGTTCTAATGGTCCATCCGCTGCTTATTTATGTTTAAAATTAATTTTGGAATTTAAGAAAATATCAAAGGATGTAGTTTTGCAATGGATACCTTCTCATGTTGGTATACGGGGTAATGAGGAGGCTGATCGATTAGCCAGGGACGCTATTAATTTAGAACACACACAGAATATGCTCCCTAGTTACTCGGAATATTTAATTAAATGTAAAAAAGATAATCATGTGTTGTGGAAAGAATATTTTAACGAAAGATCTCAGTGCAAAGGTATTTGGTATAAAAGTATACAAAGCGAGCCTCCTCATATACCCTGGTTCCAGGCGACAGGTTTGAGTCGAACCCAGATTGTTGCTGCACATCGACTTCGTTCAGGACACATTCCGCTAAACAAGTTTGCTTATCTAATGCGTAAAGCTAGCTCCCCTAATTGTGAACTGTGCGGAAAACCAGAAGATGTGCAACATGTGTTGGCGGAGTGTGCCCGGTACACTGACAAAAGAGATAGGATACTTAACTCGCTTAAACTATCCTCAATGAGTCTAGGTATTTTCAATGGAATATTGGCTGAACCTAATTCGACAGCAGCAAAATTATTATATAGTTTTATAATTAATAAATAGTAATAAGTCCATTTTGTACGATGGGATTGGCATAGCCACAATGTGTGCTAAAATCCCTAAATTTATTTAGAATAAAAAAAAAAAAAAAAAACTTAATCACATTAGATTTATTGCTATTACTAGAATAGATAGATTTTCTACATGTAAACTTAACTTATTCCTGCAAGAGACATCCTCCGTTGTCTTATTATCTAATTTAAATAATTACTTGGAACATGTTCCAAATCGTTTCTACTATCATTAGTATTCTGCTCAATAAAAGCAGGAGTCAAAGAAGCCAAATCCTTGGCTGGTGACGCATTTAAAAAGTTTAATAGCAATCTAGCTATATGTCTTTTACAGAAATTAGATAAATAATATTTACCTATGCTCATACTACATAGTTTAAAGCTTAAATTATTTATATCTACAACCTGACATTTTTGGTTTTGTGTGTCATTTAAAACTATAGAATTATTGTTAATAGCACTATACAATAGGCTATTCAATTCATGTCTTTTTAAATTTTCTTTATTACTACTTTGTGGCAACATTTTTATATAAGGAAAAGTAAACAATACGATGTCTGTAATATTTTTAACAGCAAATAAACATTCTAATAATTCTGACATTTGCATTTTGTTTAGTTTTCCTCTTCGTCCTACTAAAATTATTAATGTAGTATTAGGACAATAAGTCATAGTTAAGGCCCTGTTTACTATTTCTTTATATGTAGCTCCGGGCATACAAAAATTGGAGATTGATTGTCCGTTACACATTCTGTTTAGGTATGTACCTAGATCCTTACCTAACTCATCACTAAATAAACTAATATGTTTTTGGCATTCAGTATGTGCTTTCTGACTGGAACACATATTTTGTGTATTTTCAAAAACACTATGATTTACTTTGTCTGAGGAACCGTTAACTCTCAATAAAGAATATACACGCTCCTCATTATAACGTGACAGTTCAAGCAAATCATTAACAGCCAATATGTGTCCCTGTATTTCCCTTTGTGACAATTCATACTTCTTTGTTATATTGTCCAATGAGTTGTGCAAGAGGGAAATTTCTGCCTGAAGGCTGCATACATCTGCCTCGTTACATTTTAACAGTGATTCAATATTTCGTTGACATTTGTTGATGATATTAACAAGACGTAATTTAAAATAGTCACAACACTATCGGCAATTTTACGAAACACGCTAACAAAAGACACACAGATATAACATTATGCCCAAGCCCACTTCCATATCGTGAGAGACCATCGAGCCCTATAGGGCCAGGCAGGGACCACAGACAATTTAATGAAAATATCTAGCAATATCCCGCGAAACAATTATAACCACAACCAGCAAGCAGATGAGTGAGTGTACGCATAGGCATGCGTTTGATGCACCTCCCTCCTCCCACACTATTATTCCGGTCTATAATTTAGAATACAAAATAGAACTTTTAATATTCTATGGGTGTTATTGTGAGATTTAGCAACGTATAAATAATAATGTGCTATTTCCAAATTCGTCCAATTAGCATGTGTGGCGCCTCCGTGGTCTAGTGGTTCAGAGCTTCGCTCTTGACCCGTAGGTCGTGGGTTCGATTCCCGCGTTGGAACAACAAAAAACGTTGTTTTCAGGTTTGGTTAGGACAATGCAGGCTGATCACTTGATTGTCTGATAAAAAAGCGGATCCATGCGTCGGATGGGCATGTAAAAAGTCGGACGAGTCGTTCTCTCGCCAGTCGTGTCGGTTTACCGTCCCACTGGGTTATGTGAGTAAAAGGAAGAGAGAGTGTCTTTGTGTATTGCGCACACATTTGGACACTATAAAATAACTCCTGCGTAGTTGGCCTGGTTTCAATGAAATCGGCTACCGACACCGAAATCGGTGAGGGGAGCTATTAATAAGAATTAGTCTGCCGAAAGTTCCTTCTTTACCACTGCGCATGCTGTGATAGATTCAAATTTCCCCTACCACCCACTTCGCGCTTAGTGAATTATACTACTGCAATACCCCATCGCGTAAATCTCTATACGTTCTGTAAATGCGAGACATCTTGAATATTTTTTTCGCGCGTACTTTTGAAATCAAAAGATTCTCCATATAATATGGTAGAAGTATATTATAGTGTTTTTTAGACGGGCAAATGGCCCACTACTGCAACTCCTGTGTACCTATCGACGGTAGTAACCAACCCTTCGTTGACCTTAGGGGTGCTCGCAATTAAATTAATTAGAAGAATGTAAGCGGTGTGCTTATACTGTGCTTATATAAAGAAAGTGTGCTTATAGATTTGTCTCAGATAGTTTATTTGCATGATTTATCTCTGTCTCTAGAGACATAGACATGGCATGCATGGTTTGCTGCAAACTATAACCTATTCAACATTAATTGGTAATTTCTGAACCAGTCGCTAATAAAGTTAAAAATATTCTAAAACCTTGAGTACTTTAAAAAACTTGTACAAGGGATGGATTTTTTATTCAATGTAAAAAATTAAACAATGAAATTAAAAAAAAACATTTATTATAAATCAGCAAAGCTATGGTATTTATTAGGCAGTCTCATTAGGCCAGACAATCTTCTCTATCCAGTCCACGAAGCTGGATGTTCTGGTGTAGATCCCGGGGGTGTTCTCACGAGCGCAGCCAAAACCGAATGACGTCACACCCAGGAGGTAGTACATTCTGCCTTTTATGGACGAATGCAAGTTTATTTTCGCTTGCAAAGGTCCTCCTGAGTCGCCCTGTAATGTGAATATTGTGCATTAAAATATCTTCTATGCATCTTTTTTTCTTCGTTTTACAGTTTGGTCAATGGAACACCACCAACCAAAGGCACAAACGGGCTTCAGAAGAAGTTTTTCCACAATTGACCATATATACACACGCTAGAGATGATAATAGAAAAATTCTAAGAGTTCAATAGGCCGCTATATGTTGTTTTTATCGATTATTTATCAAAAAGCATTTGATACTCTATTTCACTCTTCAATTTGGAAAGCTCTAGTATCCCAAGAAGTGACATTGGATTATATACAAGTCCTAAAAAACATCAACAAAACATAACAGAACTGACCTGACATGCATCTACTCCGCCAGCCAGCTTCCCCGCACACATCTGATGTTGCTCCAACCCGCACCACAGACGATTGCACTTGGGTTTCAGAAGCTGATTACACTGGTCATTTTTTATAATGTCTAAGTCACCTGCTCTCAGTTCAGTGGTAGTCTCTCGTCCACCTGAAGTAAATGCAGGATATATCAATAACAATTAACATTTACAATATAGAAAAATATTTTCTACTCATTTTTATATTGTAAATGTTTATTGTTATTGACATAATATTATCATATTAATAAAATAATAGAGAGTTGTTTTGTCTTACCTACTTCAGTAACTCCCCACCCAGATCCAGTAACTGATGAGTCTACAGTGTTTGTATTAAATCTGCTCCAAAGGCAAGCTGGTCGAATGCGCTCATCAAATGTCAAATTTTCTTTTAATTCTATTAAAGCAATGTCGAAGTATTGCTTAGGAGCTTTATAGTTTGGATGCGGTATGATGTTAGCAATTTCTAAGTCTTTTGGATAGAAACTGTCTTTAACAATCTGAAAGAAATAACTAAAAATCTCATCTTTCCCTAACAACATTTTTTTATGTGAATGATATCATGACGTTATTGGAAATAAATTAATTTCGGCATTGGAGTTTTGATATTTTTCTGGCCCTAAACGGAAAACCAGACTTATCTATCGTAATCGTGTGGAGGGAACTATTCAAAACTGTAAATAAGAGTTTTCGATAGTTTATTACCTGTTTGACTAACATACATTGTAAATTTGTATAATTATCTTCTTGTCAGTTTGAACGATACCAATTATGACTAATTTGTTACATTCGATATGCAACTACTTACCTCTAGATTTTTAGCACCAATACGGACTATCTCGGGGACTTGATTTGCAATTTTAGCATCTTTTCTTGCTTTCGTACAGTGAGCAGCTGAAACCATGAATTTTGGGCTAATCATAGATGATCCACATTTGAAAATCCAACCTCCTCCTGTTGCTCTCCAACCCAGAGCTCCCTAAAATGTCGAAACAGAAACTACAATTATAAAATAAAGGTTGAGCAAAGCTATATTATACGTATTGGTAGCCACATGATCTTCAAACATTTTTTTACGGGACATTGGCCCACCACACCACACTAGTCCTTCGGGCACCCCTGAGATTATATCTTATTCTATATATTCTATCTATTTGTTGAAAATATGAAGGAGGAGTATGAAGTGTTCCAGTTTCCCCAAGCAATGTAGGAGACTGCAAAATTGAAATGAAAAAAAGTCACAATCAAAAAGGGGAAGCACCACAGGCATAATAAATGTTGTCATGTCAAATCCTAAACTGAGACAATAATACTAATTATGTAATAAATCTTCAATAAGTAACATGTCAGCAGAGCATCGTTGCAGTAGAGACGATCATCGTACGCGAGTTTCTCAGAAATGTTACGGAAATTGCTTACCATATGCGGAAATTCCCCTTTCTCTGTAATACGACCTCCAACAAAACCTCTCCCTCCAGCAAGACCTAAACATTTTCCTTGATAATCAATACCTGCAAAATTAAGATCATCAACATTGTAGGAATATTTAAACATAATGTTTATTAAAGTAGTATAATATTCTTAAACGAGTGTCATAACTGAAAATATTATTTCAATTTCATACTTACATTCGCCGATTTTGATTTCGTTTTCTTCTTCTTTCTTTATGTCCCATATATATTCCAAGCATTCTAAAAATAAACATTATATGAAAAACAGTAAATATACCCAATCCTTTTCACATTTAATCTAGAAACTTACTTATTTCTGCTAACCTTCTACCAGGTTTCCTAAAGTTTGGCACCACTACCTTTCTTGTGCAAGGGTTATGTGTTACGTTACTTGCACTACATTTCCGAGCCGGTTGAAGAGCTTTCTGGTTGGCGGCTGCCTAGTTATTAGAAAAAAAAATAATATTGTAGGTTAAATCGACGGGTGCAAAGTAAAATGAGTCATCTACAAAACAGCTACTTTTCAGGAGAGCGCATAATAGGAAAAAATGCTCCCATTTTGTCAATTTATAACCTAATTTATTGAAATTTTCATCATTTTTTAATTATTTATTAATATATCCACATGTATATTTCATTTCTTATAATTATGTTTAATTTACGAGATATTGTAGTTGTCTGCATCTACATTGCTCCTAAAATATCTTACTCTGTTGTCAAACAGAGTTAACTACCACTTGGTCGTTTATACGTGGGAATTTAAGAAAATAGATTCAAAAAAATACTATTAGTGTAATACATCAGCAAATACGTAAAGTGTAACACTTTATAAGTATTGTTAAATAAATTTAATGTCCGTTTTACATTTTAAAGACACCAATTAAAGAACATAATTGCACAGATATCTTTTTCTACGTCGTCGATTCGGTGCAAGGTACAGGATTTAGAAGGAGGTTAAATTAAATATTTACTTAGGAGTCATTATTAAGTATTTGTACTTGGCACTTGTGATCGTGCCGGCCGGCGAAGCACATGTCATCTGCCTGATGACTCAATATGACTGACCGCCGGCCGCCGGCGCGTCCTGCGTATAGGCGACCAGCGGTAGTTATTCGCATCTACATCGTGTAATTTCACAAAACAGGTGTAGAAGTCTCCTTTTACGTGAGAAAATTGCCAAAATAAGGTGATATTTTAATTTTTGTTTTTGCTATGTTGTAGAATATGATATTTTAAGCTAGTTTCCACAAAAAAACAAAAAACATAAAATTGCAGATAACTTTTTTTACTTTGCACCCGTCGAAATAATCTGTTATATTTTTTTTGTAACGTTATCTTATATTATTTTTAATATTTTGTATCGAAACTATTTTACCAATTTTGATTAAATTTGCTTGAGATAATTTATAGACGGTCAAGGGCAAATCCTTTTGCCATTGCATCATATTGTACGATTTTCTTTACAGGTACAGAGTATAAAATCGCGGGCAACATCATATAATTTACTAAATTATAAAAGTCTTTACTTACCTGACGATTGCTGGCTTCTTCATTAACTTCTTCTTTCACAGCGGAAGGCAGATTGAATTCTAGATTTACCTAAAACAATGCGATTATGTCATTCAGAAGATAAATAATAAAACACTAGTGAAATGAAAATGGTCCTATTGGATAGGATGGTCCTATGCAAAGGCTGGCGCTGTTACTTGTTGGTGAAATGACAAGGACAGCATGTGACCGGGGCGCCACTAAATTTAAATATCGTTTCAGTACTCGGATGCACCTATGATCGCTACCCGTCGGAAGAGTATAGAAAAACCCTCCGCTTCTACGAGAGGGAAGTCAAGTTTAAAGTAAAGGAACACAAAGCCGAACGTTGGGATCGACTTCTTAGCGAGTTGGAGCCGTCTCACAAAGCTTACTGGCCCCTCGCGAAGGCCCTTAAAAACAAAACGGAGAGCGATATGCCTCCATTAGAAAGATTAAATCGTCCTCCTGCACTAGACGACCTAGACAAAGCCGAATGTTTAGCCGACACTATCGAACAACAGTGTCGACTAAGCACCCTCCCAGTAGACCAGTTGCACCTTAGCCTAGTAAACAGCGAGGTAGAAAGCCGACTCTCGAGACCACCATTAGACCCCCCCCCCAAACAGGTGGACTCGGAGGAGGTCAAAGACATTATAAACTGTTTAAATGCTAAAAAGGCCCCAGGCATTGACGGTATTTCAAATAAAACTTTAAAATTATTACCGCCCGATCTAATACAACTCATAGTGAACATCTTTAACGCCCTTTTAATAGGATGTTCATTCCCAGACATTTGGAAGATAGCTATCATTATAGGTATACACAAACCAGGGAAACCCCGGGTGGAACCTACTAGCTATCGACCAATCAGTCTCATTAGTAGCCTTGGCAAAGTCTACGAGAGAGTCATACTAAGGCGCCTCAAGGACGTCATAGTAGATTAAAAACTCCTCCCAGACGAGCAGTTCGCCTTCCGCGAAATGCACAGCTGTCCCGTTCAAGTACACCGCCTAACGGAGTACATTTTAGAATCCAAAAACTGTAGAAAAACCACTCGCGCCGTCTTTTTCGACGTCGCGAAAGCTTTTGATAAAATTTGGCATAACGGTCTGTTAATCAAACTGTACCGAGCTGAAATCCCCGATTATTTAGTACTGATTATCAGTAATTATCTAAAAAACCGTCATTTTCGTTTTAGAGTCGAAGGTACTCTTTCCTCACTCAGAAAAATAGAGGCCGGGGTCCCTCAGGGCTCGGCCCTCTCACCCTCCCTGTACAACCTCTATACTAGCGATGTCCCCAGACAAGCTAAGGTGCAACTAGCCATGTTCGCGGACGACACAGCCCTCTACTGTCCGCCAACCCACTCGAGCCTCTAAAGACCTCCAAAAAGCAGTTAACGATCTCGGTAACTGGTTTTCTAAATGGAGAATAGAGGTAAACCCCGATAAGAGCAAAGCCATTGAGTTCGTAAAATGGCGGCGCTCTATTCACGATAAAATGCCACCCATTAGCCTGCACGGCAACATAATACCAGAGGTAAAACGCGTCAAATACCTTGGCGTAGTACTAGACAAGTCGATGTCGTTCAAATACCACGTTAACAGCGCGATTAAAAAAGCAAAATTTGTACTCTACAAATTATACCCGTTATTAAACTCACGGAGTAAAATGTCCCTAAGACACAAACGTACATTATACATAACATGTATAAGAACAATACTCACTTATGCGTGCGTCTCTTTCGCACACATAAGTGACAACCAGATGAAACGTTTACAAAAAGTTCAAAATAGATTCTTACGAATGGCCACTGGCGCCCCCTGGTATGTTCGAAACATCGACTTGCATAGGGACTGCGACCTAGTCACGATTAAAGCCCACATCAAGGAACTCGCCGGGAGATTCTTTGATAGAGGCAAAAGGCATCCCAACCCACTTATTTGTCAGGCACTGGACTACGAACACGACGTCACGACGTACAGACACCCATGTAAACGGCCCAAGCACATACTTGCCGACCCCGTAGACAGGATAACAGAATACGTACTGAAATGTGCTCAGTTACGTAAACACAAAACACCACATGCACCCGCGTGGGTAGTACCGCACTAAGGCCGGCGCCGGCGTTGTCCCAGACGACTTACCACAAGCACGGACACACGTACAGACGTACCGACCGACTCAAACACGGGACAAAGTTTGAACCCGAGTTCGATACCGAGTCCTAGTAGAGTAGGAACTCACCAAACAACCCGCGATCGCGATTTGAATATAGTGTGCTCTATAATCAACGTGAATCCAATGTTAGATAGTAGGACTTCCGCGCGCGAGTCTCCCCGACCGCCCGAGGAAGGACAGAGGGCCGGCCCTTATTTAATAATCGATGCGACAAATTGTCCGAGCAACACTATCGCGACAATACGACCGCCGTTAGCTCTGGCTACCGCGCGCGAGCTACCTCACTCGTTAGAGAGTGAGGAAGGGGTCAGACCCCTAGCCATACAGGACCCGAGTCCTAATCGTAATAATAGCAGACACATAGCTATCCCCAACCGACCAATACATCACCCGGGTGATGTAGGGGGGGCAACACCCCCCCAACATCACCCGGGTGATGTAGGGGGGGCAACACCCCCCCACCCTCCCTCTTTCCCAAACAACTAGCTATGACTAGTTCTAGACCGATGCAATTAATTCGGCTTAAATGCCATTAGTAAGTTTCCTTCCGAAAAAAAAAAAAAAAAGTACTCGGATGTTTGTACCATTATAATAAGTTATTGATTTCTCGACCTATTAATGAATAATTAAACATCTCAATCAATCTCAATCATCAAAAAAGTTGAGTTGAAAAAATAAAAGTAAATCAACTCTTACCGTAGGATTTCCGATATCTCCCTGAAGGTACTGATTTCCTTGGCCCAGTCCCTGAAAATACTGACTTCCTTGGCCCAGTCCCTGAAAATACTGATTTCCTTGGCCCAGTCCCTGAAAATACTGATTCCCTTGGTTCAGTCCCGAAAAATCCTGATTCCCTTGGTTCAGTCCCGAAAAATACTAATATATTATATAAAATAATAGTTTATCGTTTTCAGCGACTGATCCAAGAGGATCACCTCTTGGATCAGTCGCCGAAAACGATAATTTTATTATTCATTTGGTTTACAAGATGAAAATTTCATTAAGGTACTTAGTTTTTGGGTCTAAATTTGTTTGATTCTAATTGTTAAATTTGTATATAAAATTATTTAACTTTATTATACAAAAAAATTAACCAATGAATGTTAAATAAAAATTTACTTCACCGTTTGCACCTAGTTATTGTCTTTGTTAAATTTTTACATGTACTAATAGGTTCTTCTACTTTAATATAGGCAAAGTAGAACAAAGAATGATTAATTATAATGGTCTGGAATAACATATTTTCATAGTTATTTATATTTAAAGCAAAACTTACCGCGGGGTTTTCGTTGTTTTCTTGAAAATACTTATTTACTTGGTGTAACTGCAAAATATTGTGTCAATATTATATTCAGATTATATTCATTTATTTTATTTTATTTATAATGTCTATACGAGACCAAAATATTTTGGAATTTATCATCGAGATAATTATAGTTACTTTATTTACTTGGGAAATATTTAATGAGGCAAAATGCTTAATACAAGACCTTAATAAAATTAATTATACTTTAAAACTCCATTTTGACTATATTCACTTTAAAAAAGTAATTAACGAAATTGACCAAGGATGTTGACAGTGAACATTTTAAAAATATTTCCAAATGAAGCTACGGGACTAAGTAAAAACGAGAAAACCTTTTTTAAGTTTTCTCGAAATGTGAATTTAAAAATTGACCACGGATTCTAACCTAAACCGCTGAGAACCGACGTAAAAACTTGTAAAAAGAACCAGCGTAAGAATCACGTAAAAGATCCGGCGTAAGGAACGTGTAAGAAGAACTTGCATACGATACTCATTAGAAGAACCTGTTTTTCAACTTACCAACTTGCTGCTATCTTCGAAGTTCTGAATGTCCCGAAAAATCTGGCCCTGTGTAACATTGAAAAATTGAAAATCGATAGAGATAGATGGATTTAAATGTTCGATATTTTTCAAGTCATTAAATACTCGGAATGTAAATTAATACGTTTTAAAAAAAACGATTGCATACGTTTACGCTCTTTTTCGAAATTTGTTTCCTATAACTATTCAATAAATCGGGAAAAAATTTTTTTTTTTGGTATTATACGAGTATTAACCACAAAACGAATTGTGCTTTAATGTAGCAAGCTGATGGTTATTATGTATGTGCGAACCTTATGTCAAATCCCATAGTTTTGTTTCGAACTTCGTTAGTAGTAATAGCGATGGCATTTAAAATAATCTCTCGGCGTATAACTTACAAGTGGGAGATCTGTGAAGTCTTGAAGATGCTCGTGTTGCTGATTCAGCTGTAACAATCGTAATAAAAAGACAATTTATTCTGGAACTAATTCAATATAAAATAAACCCCACGAATCAAACGTCAGTTTTGACAACTCGAAACTCGTCTGTTCAAATTTCAACTCTATTACATTAGGCCTGAGTTTTATTTTCAGTGAGCAGTATTTTCTCCACGTAGAGATATTTAGTATAGTAGTCCCTGACATAGGATGGTATTCTGTGACGTCGGCGTCGTGGTAATAGGCTATTTTAGAAAGAAAATGTTTTCGTCTAATCAATAGTATATCAAGCCTATCTATTTATATAATAAAAACAAACTTTGAACCTGTAGCGATCTACTTTTCATTTAATTTATTTTACTATCTTTATTTTCTAATATTATTATTTACAAATTATATACAAAAATATGTTTTCATATTAATATTATTTTTATCTGTACAGACACAAATTTTTATTAGTAAGTAGTTAGTATTGCAACGGAACGTGCGCGCGCAGCGATAGAGCGTCCGTTGCCTAGCGACGATATAACTGAAAAAAGTAGAATGTATTAGAGCACTTAGACTGGTGTTCAGACAGATATTTTCGTTTTGTTTCTTATTCCTCTGTTACTCCTTCAATTTTAGTAGACTGGTGTATTTTCTGTTCTGTGTAATTCTTAATAAATATTATTCCTTATTTCTCACGCACTACAGACCTTTTTGTTTTTATATCACACCTTCCTACAAGTGGTGACCCCGACGAACATCAAGATGACTGAGGACAAACAAGATGTGTTCCGTGTGGGAGTACGTATTCCTCCATTTTATCCAGAGAAACCCGGACTATGGTTTAATCAAATGGAGGCGCAATTCATGTTGTCCAATATTAAATCAGACGAAACAAAATTTTACTACGTCACAGGCAACTTAGACTCTCAGTACGCGTCCGAGGTGGAAGACATTATATCCGACCCCCCACCCACCGGGAAATATGAGAAATTGAAAAGTGAGTTGATAAAACGGCTTTCGGCGTCACGTGAAAAGAAAGTGAAACAACTGCTTTTACACGAAGAGCTGGGCGACCGAAAGCCGACACAATTCTACCGACATCTCCTCAATCTGGCTGGCCCAGGAGTACCGGAAGAGTTTTTGCGTACTATATGGACGAGCCGACTTCCCGCCAGTACCCAAGCCATCGTAGCTTCGCAGTCCAGAACTGATCTCGCTGAGCTAGCGGAACTAGCTGATAGGATTCACGACGTAGTTGGATCCCAGGTAGCGTCAACGTCTGCTGTAACGGCGACTGGTCCTCAGCAAACCACGACCATGCATGCTGAAATCGCCGCACTGACCAGACAGATGCAGAATCTGGCTTCTCAGGTCGAACGTCTATCTCGCCCAAAAGAGCGTTCCCGGAGTCATTCACGTCACCGGTCGAACTCAGCCAGGTCAGAATCAAGCTACCGAAAATATCCTCAGTGCTGGTACCATCAAAAATTTGGAAATCGTGCCCGGAGGTGCTTGGAGCCTTGCGACTATCATAAGTCGGAAAACTCGCGGGACAATCAATAAGTGCGACCGATGATTGTCCGAGCTTCGGTCGCATATTCGTCACCGATCAACGGTCGAAGATGCAGTTCTTAGTCGACACTGGCAGCGACCTCTGTGTCTACCCGCGATCGGCGATTTCAAGACGACTGGAAAATACTAGTTACCAATTGTGTGCTGCGAATGGGACACCAATATCGACATACGGTTTTATTAGTTTAAATTTAAACCTAGGGTTACGCCGCGACTTTGCTTGGCGATTTATTGTTGCTGACGTAACAAAGGCTATAATAGGGGTTGATTTTTTATCGTATTATAATTTGGTTGTTGATTGCAGAAATCAACGCCTCATCGACAACCATACAACACTTTCCGCCCCGGCGCTTCCTGCCCGTCGTTCGGATGATGTCTCTTCGGTGAAGGTGAGTCTTGGTGATTCCGCATACATTCACATACTACGGGAATTTCCTGACATTACTCGCCCGCCGGGTCTACATCGCACACCTAAACACAATACCGTACACCACATTCGTACAACCCCAGGTCCACCTGTATCATTTTCACCTCGCAGACTAGCGCCAGATAAATTAAAAATTGCAAAGGAAGAGTTTGAGGCAATGATCAAATGCGGTACCTGCCGCTTATCTGAGTCTCCATGGTCGTCTCCTCTCCACCTGGCGCCGAAGAAAAATGACGGCTGGCGTCCCTGTGGCGACTATAGGATGCTCAATGCACGGACCATTGCCGATCAATACCCAATCCGACACATTCATGACTTCGCACACAGTCTTTATGGATGTACCGTATTTTCACAGATTGATTTGGTGAAAGCGTACAACCAGATTCCCGTAAACCCAGCTGACATTTCGAAAACAGCAATCACGACGCCGTTCGGTCTTTTCGAATTTCCTTACATGATGTTTGGACTTCGAAATGCCGGACAGACGTTCCAGCGATTCGTAGATGAGATGCTCAGGGGTCTGGATTTTACTTACGCGTATTTGGACGATTTTTTGGTCTTCTCTAAAGACCAGGAGACCCACGAACTTCACCTGCGTCAACTCTTCGCCAGGCTGCAGGATTACGGTATGGTCATTAACACCTCAAAGTGTTTATTTGGTGTGTCGGAGGTTAAGTTTTTAGGCTACCATATATCAGCCAAGGGTACACGGCCATTACCATCCAAGGTCGAAGCTGTGCAAAACTTTCCTGCGCCCAAAACCGTAAGAGAGCTACGGAGATTCCTCGGGATGCTTAATTTTTACCGAAGGTTTATTCCTGAGGCAGCTAGGTATCAGACACCCTTAAATGATCTCCTTACTGGATCTGTAAAAGGTTCACACCCTGTACATTTTTCACCCGAGGCGCATGAAGCATTTCAAAAGTGTAAAGATAGCCTTTGTGAAGCAGCGCTCTTAGTTCATCCTGACTGCAGCGCGAAGTTGGCGTTGGTCACGGATGCCTCTGACAAGGCTATCGGTTCAGTACTGCAGCAGCGGAGTGCAGGGGCATGGGAGCCTCTTGCTTTTTTCTCGCGGAAACTAAATTCAGCTCAGGTTAAATACTCGCCTTATGACCGGGAGTTGCTTGCCATTTACGAAAGCATTAAACATTTTCGACACATGTTAGAGGCTCGTGATTTTGTTATTTACACAGACCACAAGCCCCTAACTTTCGCATTTCACTCTCGTAAGGAAAATTGCTCTCCTCGGCAGTTCCGTCACCTGGACCTCATTGGTCAGTTCTCAACGGACATTCGGCATATATCCGGTAAGGATAATGTCGTGGCAGACACTCTTTCGCGCGTCGAAGAAATTTCCCAACCTGTCCCTACTGAAAGGATCGCTGCAGCCCAACTTGAGGACCCCGAGCTTAAGCATTTGCTCGCTGGTGGTACTTCTTTACGCTTACAGCTACTCAAGATATCAGGTTCGCCATGTCAGCTATACTGTGACGTGAGCAGCCCTGCCCCGAGACCCTACGTTCCCAAAGAATTGCGCATGGCCATTTTCAGCAGTCTTCATTCTTTAAGCCATCCAGGCGCCAAGGCATCTGTAAGACTAGTTACTGATCGGTATGTTTGGCCTAGCGTTAGAAAGGATTGCCGCGAGTGGGTTCGTTCTTGTCTGGCTTGCCAGCGCTCGAAGATTACAAGACACGTTTTTGCTCCGGTAGGAAATTTCAGATTACCTTCAGCGAGATTTGCCTTTGTCCATATCGATCTCGTGGGCCCTTTACCGCTATGCCAAGGTTTTCGCTATTGTCTAACCGCCGTCGATCGGTTTACGCGATGGCCGGAGGCGATTCCATTAGCCGACATAACTGCGGAGACAGTAGCAAAGGCTTTTCTGAGCGGCTGGATAGCTCGTTTCGGCTGTCCATCTGATATCGTTACTGATAGAGGTAGGCAGTTTGAATCTGCATTATTTAAAACTTTGTCAACGATCGCTGGTTTTCAGCATCGCAGAACTACTGCTTACCATCCTGCCTGTAACGGTCTGGTGGAGAGATTCCACCGTCAACTCAAAGCTGCGATCATCTGCCACGGAAATAATAGTTGGGTGGATTCCCTCCCACTTGTTTTGTTAGGCATCCGCAGCGCTTTAAAAGAAGACGCCCAGGCTTCAGCAGCTGAACTTGTGTACGGCCAACCATTACGTCTTCCAGGCGATTTTTTCAATCTTCAGAATGATGAGACCAGTGATATGACGGAGTACGTATCAACACTCCGAAATATTGTTAGGAAACTCCATCCATCGCCTGCAGCTAGACACAATAGTAGGTTTAAAACTTTTATTTATAAGGAACTATCTTCCTCATCACACATTTTTTTGAGAGACTGCACTGCTGGTGGCGGTTTAAAACCAGCATACTCAGGTCCTCACAAAGTTTTAGAAAGAGGTGACAAAGTGTTTAAGGTTTTGGTTAATGGCAAGCAGGTTACCGTATCGATAGACCGTATTAAACCGGCCTTCATACTGAGTGACCTTGGCAACTTACCACACTCACCACCTATCACTAACACTCGTCACGACACACCAAAGACTCTACCAAACACTAACACTCATCATCAAACTACATTCACGGATAACCGGAACTTACCTCCCGCTGACGAGGACATCATCAAAAGGACGCGGTCAGGACGTCGTGTTAAATTTACCGACTATTATCGCCCTTGACGGTCTCTGGAGGGGGGTGATGTAGCGATCTACTTTTCATTTAATTTATTTTACTATCTTTATTTTCTAATATTATTATTTACAAATTATATACAAAAATATGTTTTCATATTAATATTATTTTTATCTGTACAGACACAAATTTTTATTAGTAAGTAGTTAGTATTGCAACGGAACGTGCGCGCGCAGCGATAGAGCGTCCGTTGCCTAGCGACGATATAACTGAAAAAAGTAGAATGTATTAGAGCACTTAGACTGGTGTTCAGACAGATATTTTCGTTTTGTTTCTTATTCCTCTGTTACTCCTTCAATTTTAGTAGACTGGTGTATTTTCTGTTCTGTGTAATTCTTAATAAATATTATTCCTTATTTCTCACGCACTACAGACCTTTTTGTTTTTATATCACACCTTCCTACAAACCCATTTTATTTATTTAACTTGCAATACAACAGAGAGCGTACGGTCGCTATGACGTCGTCGCAGTTAAAGTCCGCCATACTTATTTTTTATTGATAGACACTTTTTTGTATGATTTTATTTTAATCGCGTGATTAGATATGTTACAATTAACTTTTAAGATATTTGAGTTGTTACTTTGTAAAGAATTAATTTTAATTATTAAAATTGTGATATTCCTCACTATTAAATACCTATTCTAGCTGACAGCAGTAATCTCCCAGAACTAAAACTATTCCCCTCTACATACCTCTCTTCTTTGTCCATCTTGTCCCTGCCACACCTGACTCTAAGCAACAAAAAGCAGAATTAGGTGACATATTAATAATAATAATTAATTGCATTAATTTCATGAAAAGCCACTGAACCGGTTATGATGACGTCATCGCAATATCCGCCATACTTTTTTTATAGAAACAAACACTAGTTTTTGTATGATTGTATTTTAATCACTTGAATTGATATTCTTTACTTCTTAGATAATATTATAAGTTTCTCTATTCGTAAAGAATTAATTTTCATTATTTTAAATGTGATACTCGACCATAGTAAACTACCCTATTCTGGATACTATAACAGTACTCCCCCAGGATTTTTTATTTTAGCGTCGCCGTGGTCCAGTGGTTTCGAGCCTAGCTGTCGACTCGGATGTCGCGGGTTCGATTCCCGCGTTGGAACAAAAAATTTTGTTTTTAAGTTTGGTTAGGATAATGCAGGCTGATGACCTGATTGTTTGATAAGAAAGATGATCCATGCGTCGGATGGGCATGTAAAAAGTCAGTCCCGCGCTTCATCTCCCAGCAGTCGTGTCGGTTATCCGTCCCACTGGGTACGAGAGTGAAGGAAGAGAGAGTGCGTCGGTGTATTGAAAACACACTTGACGACTATAAAAACAACTCCTGCGTTCTGGTTTGAATGAAACCAGCCTCCGTCGCCGAAGGTGGTGTAGCATTATTATTATTACCCTCCCGGGTTAAAACTACCCCTGGTCTACATACCTGGCTTCTTGGTCCATCTTGTCCCTGCCAGGTTTGACTCTAAGCAACACAAAAGCAGGATTAGGTTACACAATAGTAATTAATTACTATTTTAATGAACTGCCAATAAACCGGTTCAGAACTTAATATGTGGATAACGTCACACGAGGTATTAATTATCAATAATTATGATATATCCAAGTTGACCGCGGTGCTGTAACGAGAAATCGCGGGTTCGATTCTCGCCGAGGAACCAAAAATTTTTCTATGTTCCTGGGTTTATTTAAGGTTATTAATTAAATTTGTGTATATTATAATAAAAATCTTAAATATGTGTACAGTATAAAAAGTTTGAAGTATAATTATATTTCCGTTGTAACACAAGTTCTTCGGATACGTAGCACGGGGCCAGATTGACGTGGTGTGAAGCGTCCATAGACATTATTATTTCCAAATGAAACTTAACAAGCTATTTTCGTAAATGTATGAAAAGCATATAGCAACACAACTGACAGTCGATTACTTTAATTTACTTTAAATGTACAAACGTTTAAAGTATTAGTTGCTGTTGAGTTCCCAAAATAAATAAATAAAAAAAAAACAAATAAAAATGATTTACGCAGTCGGTTTCTACATAAAATTTGTGGTTATTACACACATACCTGCGTAAACGTGTAGTACTGCGAACTCCACTGGTTTTCTGAATGACAAGTTGTAACTAGAACAAAGTAATATGTACGCAACATTTGAATTTATGTATTCTTCTAATATAATCTCGCGGTTTTGGAAAAAGAACACTTTTTGTTTTATTCTCGTATTTCAAATATTAATTTTGAACTTAAAAAAAGTATGTTTTACTATCATAATAACACTCAAAAATATTATCACTGAATTGTTATTTTGAAGTTGGATATTGACATAAATTAGTATTATTAATTACAATACCTAAAAATACAAATGATAAAAACGTTTTCATTATTATTAAATCGGATTATTATTTTAATACAACGTTTTATCGCTATACAGTTAACACGTTGACTAACAAGACTACCTTGATATTGTTGTATTTATTGCAATGTATCCTCTACAACTTGTTAGAAGCTAACATAATACCATAGCTAAGATATTATAAATAAATAAATAAATAAAAAAACTTTATTTGGACATTTTAGACAACACATTCACACATACATAATTAAAATACAAAATAACCAGATAACAACAAAAAAAAAGAATTAAAAAAAAACGAACAATAAAAATGGATAGAAGGAAGGAAGGAAGTGTATTGCCTAAAACCAAAATGGAGTACCACTCAGGTGTATCACCGCGACACGGCGCGCCGCAGTACCTGGTCTTCCGTGGCCCCAAACTGTATGACGTACGACAGACCTAGCAAGCAATCCTAGATATATAAATTTGTATATAATTTATGTGAAAATAGAATATGATGTATGAATATTAAAATATTAAAATGCAATAGGTATATATTATGTAATATTATTATAATATTGTGCCGTGTGCGGTACTAATTGCTCGAACAATAGCTCGATCATGAGGCCTGTGAGTTGTGACGCAGCCATGCCCGGCTTCAGTGGCTGTCAGGGGGCTGACAGTGTAGTTCCATTTGTTACGTTTTGGCGCTGCGGTCGAAAGCAAAATGGCGTCGTTTTGTGACGTCACACACGTAAAGTTCCTGTTTCCTGTTTGTAGTGTCAAAATATGATCTATGTTGTCAAACATAGATTAGAGTAATTTTGTTGTCAAAACTCAAATATGGCCGCGTGTAGTTTGTTAGTGTTTTGTTTATCCTCGTTTCTTGCTTGATTTGATCCAAAATATTCAATTACTCCGCAGATTATTGATACATTATATCAATCTTTTATAGTATGTTAATTAATTTAGTGTAAATATTGTTCATTTTTCGTTTTAAGGGACTATTTAAGTCTTGTGTCGGCGGTTGCAACGCAACTATTAGTTCACAGGTGAGTTTTACTTTTAACACGTTATAGTTAGAGCTAGTGTAATATAAAGTATGAACAATATAATATAATTATACTTAATCTTTGACTCATTAAGTTTGCCAATGTTTTTTGCTTTTGTATATCAATATTAATCTTAAACTGTACTCATTTGTTTCAGACAGAAATACCCCTAGGCCATATATAACAATTATATATGGCCTAGGGGTAACCATAGCATAACAATTATTACAAAGAGAACTCCAATGAGGATCTAAATGCTTCTGATGAAATGTTGGTCATTGGAAGAGCGGGTATGTATTAAGTACTATGGCATTTTGACACTCATTCTATATGATATTTTAACATATCAAAAGATACTGAAATTGTTTTATTTTTGTGAAATACCAAGGTTTAGTGGTTTGGAACTTGGCTCAGGAATTGGAGGTTGTGGGTATCAATAACTTCACTGAAACAACAAAAAATTTATGTAACACTTGTTTAACATTTATGAAAAGATGGTATTTTCATAAATGTTAAACAAGTGTTATGGCAGTTTAAGCATATTTTATAGCAGAATATTATTGCAGTTTTATTTAGGGTAATCAACTTATAGTGCTGAAGGACAAAACTAGTTAATCTATTTTTGCTAATTAACTATAGTTTTTACTAGAAACCCTCCTTGTTTTGTTGTTGTTGATGGCCGGACTAAGTGACCGGCCAACATATGTATTGTTTTTTCATCTTAAATATTGTGTTATTTATTTACAGAAGTGACTGATCAACTTTTGTGTCATCAAAGAAATGAAAACAATTGAAATATGAGCACACTTCAAGTAAGGCAAGTGGCCTTAGAAACAGGAAAACCTGGACTTGTGTGTTACCATCACTAGATGGTTGGATTACGACATTAGAGAGTTTTATTAGGATAATTATTAAAATATTATTAAAAAAATATTCTGTTAAATATTAATGTTCTTGCTATATCAATCAGGGCTTATTAGAAATTCAGAAAAAAAATCAATAAATAAATGATAAATGTAACCTGTTTTTATTTTGTATTACTTATTATAAAAATAAATTACCTGAACTACAAAAACCTACCTACAAAAAAAATCGATACCTCACTAAAGTATCGATAGCTGGACTCGATTATTCAACCACTTATACAATGTGTGTTTGTAGTCTGTGATGTGCTATGGTCTGTGGTGTGCGGTCAAAATGACAGATGCTACAGTGCTGCCAAAACGTAACAACTGGAAACTCGGTAAAATATAGCTGTCGCATCTGTTACGTAGTAACTAATTCTTAATCTGTGGTGGCTGTAGTGATGCTGTGACGGGAGCACGCGCGAGGCGTGCGCGCGCACCATAGCACCCACCTACCTATAGGCCATAGCACAAAGTAGATAATAAATATAAAAAAGGCAATAGGCAATAGTCACGCACACTAAAAGTCTATATATAATTAATAAATAAAGTAGTAATATTAAATACTTATATTGTTATAACGTACCCTATATGGAAAGTGTGGTAAGTGAGTTTTGTATAGATTACACAAAAAATAAAACAGTGATACATTAAATAAAGTACGTAATAATAAGGAACTTCGTTACAATATAATTATAATTCACATATACGTATGTCGGAGCCGGATATGAATATGGACACAAAACGAGACGGAAGCGCGCCCCCAAGTGGCAAAATGGCGCAACTTGTCTATGGCGCGCTTTGACATGACTTGGGACTTTCTCGACGAGACTGAATTCATTCGTGATTTGGTCGCCAAGTTGAGATGTCTTGAAACGTGTTATGTTTCGTTAGTGTCAATACTTGTAAAGTAAAGTAAAGTGAATTTAAAGTAAAGTAAATTCATAAAGTGTAGTGAATAGTGAATTTATAAAGAAATTGTGATTACGAATAAACAAGTGATATTGTTACTCTGTTCTCTTTTCACGATTTACCCACGAAAGCCCACAGTATCCGAAGGAATGTTATTAAATCATGAGAGCCCTTTCGACATCAGAATCTGGGATCAAATCGTGCAAGAGACAGGTTTTTCTTAAAAGTGCGGGTAGTAAAAAAAAAAAAAAGTGTACCTAATCTTTTGTGTAGTCTGCAAAAAGTGATAATAGTAATCATTGCAAATCAATACGAACTCGATCCACATGAGTTGGGCAGTACGTACTAACACGTGCTGCTTTGCAAGCTATGTACATGGCGTAATTGTGGTAAGACGGGACAGCGGTGAGCCGAGTGCTGCAAGGATACCATGTACCAATAATCCCGCCACGATGATTAAGAAGGAGTAGAAGTACTGACAGCGGTGACGTGATGATGACAGTGACGTGACGTCTACACGGTGGCGACACCAGCAGTGGCGCTTTAACGACAGGCTTTGATTATGGTTTTGGTAAAAGGTGGTAGCCAACTTTTTATTCCTCAAATAATTTTTAAAGACCAATACACTAGTTATTAATTTGTGTTTCAAGTGTCCATAAAATATCTTGCTTATACGAGTATTATCACAAAATTTCATTTACAATAAATTGTACCTACACTAAAGTGTTCTTTTGTTTTGCTGTTTTGTTTTATGTGCAGATGGACAAAACACTGGGATGATGTTCGACCGGATGATGCATAGCCTCGCCAAGGGGAGAACGAGCAGTGCTGGGTGACCGACCAGCGTGCTGACTGCTGGGTGACCGACCAGCGTGCTGGGTGACTGACCAGCGTGCTGGCTGTTGGGTGACCGACCAGCGTGCTGGGTGTCCGACCAGCGCAGACAAGCATTGTGCATCTTATGGACTTCTCTACTCGCTTCGCAATGATGTGAACTGGTTGTATCATGATCGTTACTTATTTCATTATAAAGTTCTAAATGGTTCTGGTTTTATAACCAAAGTATTATTTAAAAAAATAATCGAAGTGAATAAGCAATCATTAACGCAAAGTAAAAACAAGTACTTAGTACATAGGACATACGTCTTACAGATATTCATTATTATTACTGTTTGATTGACCGAAGTAGATCAGGCTGTAATACAGCAGTACTTGAAAGTTTGATCAGCAGATGATCATTATCGACATTTCATTTCGTGAAATCGTACTGTTTGTAATAAAGTGATCAAAATCAGAATATGATAAGCAATTCTCATGACGTGTATTTTGATAATACAATTAGGCATTCGTGTTATTTTTTGGGTGTTCATTTCAGAATAGATAAAGTTCCAACGGATTCACATTAACGTGAAGTAAGAAAGTAGGAAAGGTGAATAGTACTATAGAGTCGATATCGTATCGATATCGATTGGTTACCAACACCTGAAACTTGTTATTGGATGTACTATATTCTTATTAGGTGTGCCTGAAATAAACAACATCCGGTATGCGTATCGGTGCACCTGCACTGCATAAACAAAAGCAATTGACGTGTATAAATATTGTTTGGAAGATGCTACCTAGTTTGAAACGACTTAAATTAAAATTTCCGTAAACTTACCATGTCTATTAAACCGGGAAGAAATGGATTTTAAATTTCGGATACGGATATGGATATTAAATGATATCGGATTACCCATTTGTTTCGTATAATTTTGGTTACGGATATTGGATATTAGTTTCCTTTTTACAGTAGCAAAAGTTTTATTTCGGATTCGGTTACGGTTACGGAGCTCCCTAACATCCCTGTTATTAAATAGCGAAGTTCATCAAGTGGGTGTTAATCACAGTAGATACTTACAGTTTGTACACAGTTCTATTTCTTATTTGGCGTTACCGCATACGTAGTAAGAAATAGCCATTGATCAGTTTCAAAAGTAACTTTAAATAATGTCGTGTTTGTTATTTATTCTGAGAGTGTTTAAACAAACTGATAACTGATAATAAGTGCTAGGACATTCGTGATCCGCAATAAAACTGTCAGTTTATGATATTGTTGTTGTAAGCTGTAAAATTGAAACATGTTTGTCTATCTATGACTTTCACACTAGGCGGATTGGAATTACTATAAGTTACGGCAATAATAGTGTAATTTGCGACGAAAAGAAAATCGGTTGTGATTTAAATAAACTTTATTGAATTGACGCATTTTTATTTCACATTTCCAGAAGCCTGTGGCTGGTGTTGATGGTGAACGCGGCAGCACACACTCAACGGTCCAGTGGCAGAGGCCGTGAGCTTGTGGCTGAGGTGGATAAGAAAGTTCATCGGTGGACTTCAGTCAGTTTCGGTGAACTTGGTTATCATGTGAAAGGTTGTAAACGCACTTGGGAGTCTTCTGGTATTGTGATCGCTCACGTGACCAGAGCGTGGCTCTCCACTTAAGAGTTGTGGGTTCAATTCCCGCGATGGTGCAACTAAAATGTAGTTGTCAAGTTGTATTATTGGGACAGCTGCTGATCAGTTGTTATTATGAGACTGTTACTGTAACAGCTTTTCTTTATCGAATTAGTTAGATCGTTGAAAGGAAATAAAATGAAATTTATTGCAAAGTCAATTTAACATTTTGATCTCATAATAATTGTCCGCGATATTTGAACTGCGATAGCTTGGTTCTTGAGCTGCGACCTGGTGGCAAACAAACATACAGCAAAGTTTCTGTTCCTGTTATTTACTCTTGGATGATCATCATCATTTCGGCTATGATGTTCACTTCTGGATATAAGCCTCCCTTAATTCGTACTCTTAATTCGATTACATGGGGGGTAGTTGCCTATACTCGCCACGTTTGGCAGGCGGGCTGGCGGGCGCATCCACGGGAAAGATGGTTGATAGCGAGGTGCTACTCTTTCTTCGACACCCCACGGATAGGAAACCCTAAAAAGAACATAATTGGACAGTTTGATCATTTTTTTGTGCTGTTTAATTTTGTGTACAGACGGAGATTCAATGAACGAGCGCCGCGACGCGACGCAGACGGCGCGCGTCGAGCTGTGCTGGGTACTGCTGCCAATGCAGCAATGCTGCAATGTATCGGCCTATGATGATGGCGTCAGGCGCCAAGGGGCCTGCACTCTGTACTTCATTGAAGTATCAGATTAGGATATTGAGTTTTTTTTGGTGAGCGTAATTGTTTATCTCGTGACTTTAGTGTGAAGACTCTGTATAGTCTTTTTCTATGAACCCTTTTTACAAATCTTAGTTGAGAAGGTACATTGACTGTTTCATACAGTAACCGAGATAAAAAGATAGTTCAAATAATACACCTTATGAAAGCAATAAGGCGTAAGTAAATAGATTTTCGATTGGTTGTTTTTCATAGTTGAAAATAAGGCTGTAAAAGTTGCAATTTCAAAGCGTACTTATGACTGTGCATACGTTAGAGAAAGATTCCTTCGGGTCATGTATTGGTGAAAGTTGATAATGATAAAGATTTTGCTAATGATGAACAAATTTGAGTTGTTGGGTAAAGTCTCTACCTACCGTACTATGAGCGAATATGAAGTTGACCGTCCAGTTATTACGTAACCAGTAACTCGGACTGTATCAAGTCCGTTTTATGTTCGGTGGGCGTTTGACTGGCGATATGGGACTGGGTCTATGAGTAATGAGGTTGACCGTCCAGTTATTTCGTAACCGGTAACTCGGACTATATTAAGTCCGTTTTATGTCAGGAGGGCGTTTGACTGGCGGTCTGGGACAATGAACCTTGTGAGTTCTATGTCTATGAAATTGGGTATGGTAGTGGAGTTAGAGATTTTACTAGTTTATTTGTGTTCAGTTGTGTTACAGTTCCTACAGTTTTAACATGATTTAAGTAACATGACCCAGGGTATCATTCTATGTCAAAAAAATTTTTAACGAGAATTTTATTTGAAAGATTATTTGAAATAAAATTACATTGAGATCTGAAGTTTATTTTGATGATTTTTGGAGATTGGTCAGAGTTGGCCGAGCGAAAGGCTCGTGATATTGCAGCTGGTTTTCTCTTTTGCAGAAGCATCACACGGGACGTGTGGCTTATCAGAATGGCCGTGTCGGAGCCGGATATGAATATGGACACAAAACGAGACGGAAGCGCGCCCCCAAGTGGCAAAATGGCGCAACTTGTCTATGGCGCGCTTTGACATGACTTGGGACTTTCTCGACGAGACTGAATTCATTCGTGATTTGGTCGCCAAGTTGAGATGTCTTGAAACGTGTTATGTTTCGTTAGTGTCAATACTTGTAAAGTAAAGTAAAGTGAATTTAAAGTAAAGTAAATTCATAAAGTGTAGTGAATAGTGAATTTATAAAGAAATTGTGATTACGAATAAACAAGTGATATTGTTACTCTGTTCTCTTTTCACGATTTACCCACGAAAGCCCACAGTATCCGAAGGAATGTTATTAAATCATGAGAGCCCTTTCGACACGTATTATTTTCAGGCGAAATACTGTAATGCAGGTAATATGAGACATATTGAGTTAAAGTGATGATTAACTATGACTTGTATTCATCATTACGGGGAGCGGCAACAAGTTATAAAACAATCGGTCGGTTTTATTTACCGGGCAAGTGTCTGTGAGCTTCCTGGATAGCGCCATGTTTCAGCTTACACAATGAACGGTAAGTGCTTACTACTTATAATCGACATTACACCGAATGTTATTATATTGCGTAAAATCAATATTGTGTAACAAATAATATGTAAAAATTTATATAAATAATTCAAATATAAAGGAAATAATATACATAATATATTTTAATTAATTTAGAAATGTTTAAACAGTAAAAGATAATAAATACAACTTATTTATTGTTAGGACACAGATAGTTGGTTATGAAATAAAAGCGCTTTTAATTTAAATTTAAAACTGTTTGTGTTTTCCAGAGCTTGGATAGATGGCGGCAACAGGTTGTTCCAGATCTTACTTGCCAGGTATTGGAAGCTACCCCTAAATGCGGAAGAGTGATGACGCGGAGTGTCCAGCAGATATGCGGAGCCTCTGGTAGTGACAGTCACTTGTTTTTCGCTGGCCCACTGTAATTTTTCGAAAAGATAGAAGGGAGTTTTGGATTTTATAACCCCAAACAATAGTGACGCGAAACGCAGTTTTCTGCGATCATCCATTTTTAGCCAACACAGATTATTTATGTATGGCGTTACGTGGGTACGCGGTGGGATGTTACAGCAGTATCTAGCACATGCGTTCTGTACCTTCTGTATAAGTCGTTTCGACCTTGCGAGCAAACAGGGGCCTGTTACCGCGTCAGCGTAGTTTAGATTCGATAGCACTAAAGTTTCGCAAAGCGTACTACGTAAACGTTCCGGGATAAAATTTCTTATTCTATATAATAATTTAAGCCTGTAAAAGCATTTACTTGCGGTCTTTGCAACGTGTTTTTCGAACTTTAGACCTTCATCCACGAGTACCCCCAAGTTTCGCGCTTCAGAAACTCGCTCGATTATTTGATCTCGGATACGTATAATAGGCTGAGCGGCTGTGATTTTTTGTACCTGATGTTTTGTACCCAATATCATAAATTCAGTTTTCGTAGGATTGATTATATTAGCTTGTCGGGATGATACATCGGATGGGCATGTAAAAGTCGGTCCTACGCCTGATCTCCCCTCGTGTTGGTTATCCGCCCCAATGGGCTACGATAGCGAAGCAGGTGAGTGCTTTTGTGTATTGCGCACATACTTGGGTATTATAAAAATTACTCCTGCTTAGCAGTACTGTTTTCAATCCAACCGCCACTATAAGGTAGTTTTCACATGAGACGGCGGTGACGGGGAGTCTGTGCCGTGGTGGGAGCGTCGTCATATTGTGTATATAAAAAATTAAAAATGCCTTTTATTTCTTGCATAACTTCATTACAGTAAAGTAATAGTATTACATTTCATGCATTATTATGTTATAAAATTAATCAATTTATTATTATTAGTAATAATTAATATTAATTGATTTGTAATTATCATGTCATGTGTAAAAGTTCCATATAAATCCTAGGGAGATTGATCTAGCGGCGGTGTTGTGTGTTGCGGTGATTTCTGGCACAAGTTTGACAGCCGCGGTTTAATAATAATAACAATTTCCTTAAGATTTATAATATGAAGACACAATAATTTATAGCACGAGTCTCTACCACGGCGGCAGCGGCGAGCAGTGCTGTACACACGGAGAGGGAAGATAATAAACGTGACGCGTAGGCCGCGGCGCCTCTGCGGTGAAACGCCGCAGCTCCTGCGGCACGGTGTCGTGTGTAAACTACCGAAGTAACAAAGCGGAAGTTTCTTTTTAAATCTAGTATTCTACTCAAATCCTTCCAATTGCTTGGCGCCATCTTAATTTGATCTCTTCAGCGGACAGTTTGAAATAATCTGATTTGGTTCTCCTTACTGTCCTTCATATTAATTAACAATGTAACAATAAATATAAAAAATAATTAAGAAATGCCAGAATTAGGGTAAATATTACTTAATAATTATCATTTTTGATGTTTGAATGAAATGCCAAGATACCGGTTAGTAACTTATAATGTGATGGCGTGTTTACGTCATTAATTGTTATCATTACAAAGTTCACTTACAAGTCAGTACCTGGGCGGCGATTCTCGGGCCACGAACTTAGTTCCGAATATTAGTATATCCCGCTCGCACGCGCGGTAAATCTCATTTGCATGAGCGGGACAGACCGATAGTAAAAACTGAGTTCGAGCCCTGAGAATTAGGGCCCTGCTCGACCGGTATTTGAGTAATTATATTATTAATACGGCAAGATTTTCCGGTTTAAACCGCTTCTGTTGAAGTGTTGAGAGGAAACACAACGAGCTAAATAATCTATTGTTGGCTCGCAGTGTTCTAGCTAGCCAGCACTAGCGCGATAGAGTCAACTGCAGCTTGAACTGAAATTATCTATACATAATATGATATACTACGGTTGAATTGAGAAACCTCCTCCTTTTTTTGGAAATCGGTTAAAAAGTTCACGATATCGACATTTAGGATTCAATTCAACATTGCTGCGTTAAGTTTAGGTACTTTTACGTCATGAACTTAAAAAAAGCTTGAGCTATGTTCTTATGTTATGATTTTATTATAAAATGCACTAAAATTTGTTTTCTGAATGTTTGAACACAGCCTAAATATGGCCACATATTTATATTTTTGAACGCCCATATATAGTTTAATGATTAATTTAAAACAAGAAAAATAGGGAGTACTTATAGAATATACATTATATATAATATTATATAAATAATTTAGTTACAAAATTATTACTCTACCAGGGAAGAAACAGGTCGCGTGGACCTCTGTTTCCGTATTGAAAAACGACCATTGTGTTTCCCCTTAAGGCGTGTCTCCTGCAAATCTGGGGGCACGGTCGAGCCCCGACAAGACGAGAATTTTTTACTTTTTAGTATCTCTATGTCAAAGTAAAAATCCATTTGGTAGCTACGATGCTACAGACAGACTGAAAGACACCATATTTATAATTTCCACCTCCTTTTTGCGTCGAGAGTCAATTATATAAGTATATAAATGCGAAAGTGGAAAACTCCAAACTAGCCGCACTGAAACTACATAATATATATTATGTCGCAGTCATCTGGTTGAATCTGATATTTAATTGAACGACTAGGGTGTTTATTGGATCCTGTTTTTACCAATAAATTCCGAGACTAGGATAGCCATTTAATATTTTATTTTTACACTTCAAAATTTCCGAATTAGTACTATTATAACGCACTTTAAAGTAATTAATCAAAAAATATATCAACACATTGCTATCTGTATGAGCTGTTTGACGCCATCAAGCATCAAGTAACCGCGCTAGTCATTAAATCAAATAAACAGATTCAATCAGATGACTGCGACATATACATAAATCATCTATAAAAAAATGTATCAACTCTGAAAATTGGTGGAATATGTTAATATTGTACTAATTCGGCTGAACAGCTAAAACAACAATATCTAAAGTATTATTTTATAACGATATAATATCACTGATACAATAAGGGGAGCGCAGGTTAAGGCTCAACTCACACTGGCACAGAGTCGAAGCGACGCGACGCGTTATATTTTTCAGCCTATAGCATATTCATCTCTATTGTTCCATTATTTAAGTACAAATTTGTGCTATGTAAATATGGAAGCGCACGTCGACGCGCGTTGACGCGCGCATTCGCGCTTCGACGCTCGGCTGGAGTCGAGCGGATTCGCGAGTCGCCGCGCGTTACTCGGCCGCAGTGACGCGTCAGACGCCGACCACTACGGACGGACGACAGTGCTGTTTTTCCTATTCTCAGCTTCTGATATAATTTTACTTTCTTCCTCTTCAACTTCTGATATTAGCGCAATCATGATAAGATCGATATCAACCATCGTATACTGCCGAGCGAGCACCATTCACGAATGTTCGAAAGTCACTAGTCCAGCACTGTGATCCGAACGCGCTAATACGAGCATCGTCGCGCGCAGACGCACGTCGCCGCGCGAACACGCGCGTCGCCGTGCAAAACATGACGCGTCGCTTCGCTTCGACTCTGTGCCAGTGTGAGTTGAGCCTTAAGTGTTACAAAACTGACTTTGTATTAAATACTAATATTTGAGTTCTCGTCTATTTCGAGTAACTTCCGGTTTGTCTTAATTTAAATGTAATAATTATTAAATCATATTAGAATCTTAATTATTATTATAAAAAGTATATCAATATTTAAACCTAATTTACTATTTATACAATCTATACATTTAATACTATCTTATTTATAAATTAATGTATAAAAAGGGTGGTAACATTAAAATGGGTCTCATTCAATATCTGATCGTTGATCAATAAAGTGTTTAAATTTACAAGTGCGTATTCTTGCTACTTGTGACCTAAGTCCTATTTCATCTCCGAAGTGGGATTTGGTGGGTTTTTTTTTCTTATCTATTGGAGTTCTATTATCCGTTCATTAAACACCATGATGGGTCCATATCGCTGTGGTTTGGAAAAAAAGAGGCGTTATACCAACGAATCATCATCGGATGAGGATTCAAGAGAGAATCGTGAGACATGTCCCTCTCCACGCCCATATACTAAGAACCTGTCTAAGAAGAGGAAAATTAATCATCTGGAAGTTGAGTTAATACCTGAACTCGATCCCGGAAAGAAATCGTCTAATATAAAGGGGTGGCTGAATAAAATCGACCAGCTTGGAGATATGTATTCCTGGGATGAGAAAGATCGCATCTTCGTTATGCAAATACGTCTACGCGGTGCTGCAAGAGAGTGGTACGATGACTTGGAAGATTATAGGGCCACGTGGTTGCAGTGGAAGGAAAATCTGACGTGTGCCTTCCCACGATCTACAGACTATGTCGATCAATTGGAAGAGATGCTAGCACGAGTTAAGAATAATGACGAGACTATGACGAGGTATTTCCACGAAAAAATGTCCCTAATTAAGAAATGTGGTCTAAAAGATGACGCAGCTACCTCGTGTCTCATTCGTGGTTTACCCGTTGAATTACGGCCAAATGCAAAGGCCTACAACTGCGAGTTACCAGAGCAACTGTATTTCGGGTTTTTATCGTCTTTAGAAAATTATAAGGCAATAGGTACAAAAGTTTTGGATCAAATGTCGAATTGGCGTCGGGGCGCTGTTTTGCCGAAAAAATTGCTACAACTGTCGCAAGACCGGACATGAAGCAAGAGACTGTCGCATCACACGCTGCCAGACCTGTCAACGCTTGGGCCACAGTTCCAGTAGCTGCTGGTATGCTGCGGGCGCCAGAGCTGCTGGAAACGCTGCAGGTGCAACGGACAGCGCGCTCCGCCGAAACCAATCTCAAGATCAACGGGGCAGTGTACAGGTACGTAAAGTTAATTGTAACAGTTACGAAATTCTGTCAGACATTCACGAAAAAAAAGTCTTCATCAATCGAGTAGCATTACTAAGTTATTTTGACACGGGAAGTAAAGTTAATATTATAACATTAGAAACGGTTAAACAATTAAAGTTAAAAGTGTTTCAATCAAATTTGTTAATGAAAGGTTTTGGAGGTTTGCATATTATTTCGTTAGGCAGCGTACAATTTGATATAAGTATCGATAATATCTGAATGAATAGTGAGGCCGAAGTGACTGACACGGATCTTAAGGATTTGAATATGATAATAGGCAGCCCTATATTAAAATATCCAGATTTAACACTGGTTGCTAATTATAAAACCGTTGTGTTAATACCAAACAATAATAATGTTTTTCAAAATACCCACAATTTGTTCGATATTAATTTGTTTTCAAATGATTTTGTAGAAAAAAAAATCCTTTGTATTTAGCTAACGATCTTGTTTTGCAACCAGGAGATAATTGCTTAATTCACGTATATATAACGGATAAGTTAGATGACAGCCGTTTACTTATAACGAGGACTATTATTTTTGATTTGGAACGTTTCCTATTATATTCCACAGTCTATTCTAAAATTTGGTGACTATACGTTACAAATAACAAATTTTGGTTATACGTGTATCCACTGGAAAAAAAAAGGAAAATTACTTACTCGAGCTGGATCTCTATGTGATTATGAAATAATATCTCGTAAACATGCTATATCTGTGTGACACTAAAATAACATCTAGTAAATAAACTAGATCTATGTGATTATGAAATAATATCTCGTAAACATGCTATATCTGTGTGACACTAAAATAACATCTAGTAAATAAACTAGATCTATGTGATTATGAAATGATATATAGTAAACATGCTATTTCTGTGTGACACTAAAATAACATCTAGTAAATAAACTAGATCTATGTGATTATGGAATAATATCTAGTAAACACGCTATATCTGTGTGACACTAAAATAACATCTAGTAAATAAACTAGATCTATGTGATTATGAAATAATATCTAGTAAACATGCTATATCTGTGTGACACTAAAATAACATCTAGTAAATAAACTAGATCTATGTGATTATGAAATAATATCTAGTAAACATGCTATATCTGTATGACACTAAAAAAAACATCTAGTAAATAAACTAGATCTATGTGACTATAAAATTAACATCTAGAAAAAAAAAGCTTTATATGTCTGACAATAAAATAATAGATATGTATTTCAAAATATTATTTAGAATTTGCGTAACACTAAAATAACATCTAGTAAATGAACTAAATCTATGTGATACTTAAACAATTCATAGTATAATGGAATATGATAATAACCTATATATTAAAATAAACATAGTTAAATAAACAGAATATTTTGGTCATAATAGGTATATAAAATATTTTTTTTTAAGTTCAATTACTGTTTTCTTTTATCTCTTTCAGGTACACAAAAATGCTATGTTGAAAACCAATCATCTTGCCCTGGGACATGGCAAAATGCAGGATGGCCGAGTGTTACAAAACTGACTTTGTATTAAATACTAATATTTGAGTTCTCGTCTATTTCGAGTAACTTCCGGTTTGTCTTAATTTAAATGTAATAATTATTAAATCATATTAGAATCTTAATTATTATTATAAAAAGTATATCAATATTTAAACCTAATTTACTATTTATACAATCTATACATTTAATACTATCTTATTTATAAATTAATGTATAAAAAGGGTGGTAACATTAAAATGGGTCTCATTCAATATCTGATCGTTGATCAATAAAGTGTTTAAATTTACAAGTGCGTATTCTTGCTACTTGTGACCTAAGTCCTATTTCATAAGGTCCTTTTTGAAGTGGTACACAGCAAAAACTAACTGGGAACCACTGTTCTATGTAGTATATTCTTATGAACTTCATACGTTCTATGATCAGTTATAGAGTCAATACACATTGATACAAAATGGAAGCGTCGCGTTTGTTCATGTTTTTCTAAAGTTATTAAGGTAAAAGTTATTAGATATTATACTAGTATAATATGTAATATGTTCATAATTTATAATTAAATATATTAATTTATAATTAAATGAAAACACCTAGGTGGTGTCATAGTGAATACATTAAAAGTTACGCCTTGTGTTCGACTCTGCCTCAGTCTAGATTAAGACTTAGTGTTACCATGACCTACCATCCCATACAATCTATGTTTAATACAAAAAAATTGCAATAGATGTCACTATAAACTATAGAAGAAGCAGTTAAGCACTTTTATGACTTAATTTATGATCTCCGTGAAACTCACATTCCACATAAGCTGGTCTCATCGTCTAAAACCTTTCCCCCTTGGTTCGATTCATCTTTAAAAAAACTTATAAAAGAAAAATTTAAATATCATCGTAAATACAAATTATATGGTAATCTCGATGATTTTAGTGCTTTCTCACTATTAAGAAATAGGGTTAAGACATTAGAACGTCAGTGCTATGAATCTTATATTATTAAAACTGAAATTAACATAGTAAACAACCCTAAATCATTTTGGACATACATCAAAAATAATAAAAAAGCTAGTAATGTTTTTCCCTCAACTATGACTTACAATGACGTCGCGGCAACCAGCGGTGAAGAAGTGTGCAATCTATTTAACACCTACTTTGAGGCTAATTTTCAAAACCCTTACACAAGCCATGGTGACTTTTATGATCAGAACGTTGTTATGAGCAATTGTGAGATTGGAAGTGTTGATGTCAATTCTTCGGAGATTTTTAAGGAACTCATATCTGTTAACATTAATAAAGGGGCTGGCCCTGATAACTTACATCCAATACTAATTGTTAAATGTGCTAAGAGCTTTGTTCAACCCCTTTGTATGATCTTCAGACGATCATTGAATGATGGGTACGTGCCCAACATCTGGAAGTCCGCTTTCATAACTCCAATACACAAGGGCGGAGATAAAACTGCAATAAAAAACTATAGGCCAATTTCCAAACTCTGTATCTTCGCAAAAATTTTTGAGCGTATTGTATATCGTCAGTTGTATTCTTCATTACGAGGCTGGTTTATACCTGAGCAGCATGGCTTTCTGAAAGGACGCTCGACTACCTCCAATCTTATATTAGCCAATGATTATGTCTCCTCCTTCATGGATACAGGGGACCAGGTGGATATGATCTTTACTGACATTAGTAAAGCATTTGATCGTATCGACCACACAATCCTCCTGCAGAAGCTGCACTTTGCTGGTATACATGGAAATCTATTCAGGTGGTTTTCCTCATACATATCCAATCGCTCTCAAGCTGTTGCTATAAATGGCTATATCTCTAAATGGATATTTATACCCTCAGGAGTCCCACAGGGTTTTCTCCTGGGTCCCTTATTATTTGCCATTTTTCTTAATGATATTGCCTCATGTTTTAATCATTCCCAGTTTTTGTTATATGCAGATGATACAAAAATATATAAAAGCATTTCTTCTCCGCATGATTGCCGCTTACTACAGGCGGATCTGATTAGATTCAAGCATTATTGTGAAGTTAACAAACTAGACCTAAATGTCTCTAAGTGCTATGCGATGACCTTTTCTCGTAACATAAATTTGTTAAAATTCCCATACACCATTTGTGACAAAGTGCTTGAGAATACTAATACTATGAGAGACTTGGGGGTTATTATGGACTCCAAATTAATCTTTGATAAACACATTGATTACATCCTTAACAAGGCCTCAAAAGCACTTGGATTTATCATAAGAATGAGTAGAAATTTCAATAACATTAAGGTAATAAAAGTCTTGTATTGTGCCCACGTTCGTAGTGTCCTGGAGTACTGTTCTGAGGTATGGAACCCTAAATATGATGTATACATAGATAGGATTGAATCAATCCAAAAGCGTTTTCTGAGATACCTGGAATTTAGGAGTAATTATTTTTTGCAGAGCTATGAAGATAGGTGTAAGCATTTTCATTTTTTACCATTGACGATACGACGGAACATAGCGGACTTATGCTATTTGAACAAAATAATCCGGAGCAACATAGATAGCTCACATTTGCTAGGTAAATTAAATTTTTGTATCCCTGCTAAATATTTTAGAAATTTTGTCCCGATAAGTGTTCCTAACTTTAACACTTATTACCGTCGTAACTCATTTATTTTGAGAGCGGGTTCTCAACTTAATGATCTCTCACGAATGAACTCTTCTCTTGACATTTTCTCGGCCAAGCCTCATACGATTAGACAGTTTTTAATTAAGTCCTTTTTTAATACCGATCCGTAGTAGTGTTGGTTTCATTCTGGCTCTTGCGTAGTTAGGTTCACTATTATTATAATTTACCTTTTTTCACTTAGATTATTGTATTATATACAATTTCATAACCATGCATGGCGAAGGTTGCAATTCTTAATTGTCACACACAATTCAGATTTTTACATTTATGTAGGTTTACTTGCTATATAGCTTAATTTTTGCAAGTAGTGTTCTTTATGTCGCTTGTATTTCTTTATCTACACACACACACGCACATGTGTGTATGTATATATATTATGTGTGTGCGTGTGTATATATAAAATGTTTTGTTATTTATTTATATATTGTTATTTATATATTCCATTTGTGTACTCTATAATATGTAGTTGCTATATGTGAAAACTTGTAAATGGCTTATAGTTATTATGTAGTTGATTAATTTGTAAAAGTAGCTGTAAGTTTTCCGAATAAATAAAATAAATAAATAAATAAAAACTATTAACTTTTGTAAATTATAGAATGTAAATAGTACAAATTTTGACATTAAAATAAAGATAAGCATATTTTAAAGCATAACTTCACATTAAGCTAAATTCAACTCCTTAATTAAGAAGAAGATACGAAACGAAATTAGTTATTAGTATTTTCCAATAGTGGCGCTAGATGGCGGTTTCCAGAATGTGCCTGGAAATCGAAGAAAACAAAAATAGCCAGTCGAATTGCCAGTATTAGGGTGATACCGTTTTTTTGTACTTGGTCGTGTCTCTTTTATATATCTACTTTGTGGTGTTACATTAAAAATACATAAAAATACCATTAATAGTTTATATTTGATCCCTTAATACCAAGTTTTACATATTATGTAATTATTGGCGAGTCTCATTGGCCCACACAATCGGCTCTATCCAGTCCACGAAGCTGGAGACCCTCGTGTAGACCCCGGGGGAGTTCTGACGCGCGCAGCCGAAGCCGAATGACGTCACGCCCAGGAGGTAGTACAGCCTGCCCTTCACTGACGCCGGGAGGTCTATTTTGAATTGCAGTGGTCCCCCGGAATCACCCTGAAAAATGGCGTAAAACACTTTGATATAGTTAATAAATAAATAAATAGAAGTTTATTTGACATTTATAAGCAACATGGACAGGTCATGAGAGGCACCGATAAGTGGAATAAGAATATTGTATACTGGCATTCAGCAGAATGGAGGGCCTGGACCGCTGGAGCCATTCGCTTTAGCTCAATGTCCATGAGCACCGGGTCCGACACTCCCTTCTTGACCTCATAAAACCTCGATGCTTCGATAATTCTGAGGTCAAGAGGAAGTATCCCAGCCAGCAGCACAGCAGAGTTCAGGGAGACAGTCCGATATGCTCTGCAGATCTTTTGGGCGAAACCCTCTAAAAAAAATAAGCCTCTTTTGGACCCCCACCTTTTCGTCTGTTTGCGCCCATGCCGCCGACACGTACAGAATAGTAGGATATACGACGGCAATATACCTATATATTAATTTTATTATTTGGGGGTTAAGACCCCAACCTACTCTGGCGGTCCTGGCTAATGCCTTATACCGCCCGATTTTTTGCATATATATTGCGTACATGCGCGTTAAAAGTGAGTCCTGCGTCTATTTTTAGGTTCGTCTAACTTTATACATCCGTGGTACTGGATATCCACACCCCCGATGCTTAATCGATGAATGTAAAGATACAGCCTGGTGACAGACAGACGAATAGCGAAGCTTAAGGCTCCCGTTCTTTACCCATTGGATGGGTTCTATACCCGTTAAACATAGAGCAACATTCACATGTTGTGAACGGCACTACATGGCGGAATGACAAGGACAGAATGTGACTTAATTTAACTTCTATCTTACTTCTAACTATCTTACTTTACAACGCGTCGGTGGTCCAGTGTACTAGATTTTTTGGAGCTTGGTTCTTTACTCGGAAGTCGTTGGTTTGAAGCTTCAAGCTTTTTATATAGGTATATTTAGTGAAAAAATGTACTGAGCCTGGCTCGAGTTTTAAAGTGGACTTCCACAGTTAAAAAAAGAAAAGAAACTGTATCGCTTCAATATTATTAGTTGTTTTACTCGTAACTTTGTTCTCATGTACGTAACAATGTCTTTTTGGGAATAAAGGTCTTTAAACCGATAAGTAGGAAGTACAAAGAAAACGGCAATTTTAAAAATCCCGACTGCGATTCTTCTACTGTAGAGTTTTAATGAGGATTTTATATACACAGTATCACTTTCTCAGTAAACCCAATTTTCAATGTAGTGCGTGCCAAACTATTACATTCATACATACTTTCGAAAAATATAACCCGCCTTTGGAATCGGGTAAAGGACAAACTATTTTCTGAATATGATGGGAAAATAGAGGTTCAATATGAGTTTTCTTACACGGCAAGCATCCACCCCTCCATCCAGCTTGCCAGCACAGACTTGGTGATCCTGCAGCCCGCACCAGCGGTGGTTGCACAGCGGCCGCAGCAGCTGGTCGCACGTGTTGTCCGCAACCAGGTCTAGGTCACCCACCATGAGTTCCGTGGTAGTTGTCTTGCCGCCTTAAATATAATATGATTAACTTATAATTATTATCAATAGAATAATTTTTGGATCCATAGCCTAGTTAGTAGACGTGATTAGCAAGAGTGCAGTTTGTGGCATACCACAAAATAATAGCAATAAGATCTTAAGAAATCTTATACTCTAAAACATCGTGAGGAAACTAGCACGTGGTTTGTCCTAGACCTTTGATCAACAAGACACTTGATATATCAACACACTTATTCCACTTTATTAGTTGTTTCGGATGGAAATGTTAAAAGTCGGTCCTGCGCCTGTTCTCTCGCCGGGGTAACCAGGCTTGTCTTAGCCTGGTTAGTTTATAAAGGAAGAGAGGTTGCCTCTATGTATCGCGCTTGGGCACACACTAGGACATTATAACTCCTGCGTAGCTAACCTGGTTTCAATGTAACTGACCACCGTCAACGGAATTGGTGTGGGCATACTATTATATTATATTGCTCACCCACATCCGTGCTTCCCAACCCGATGCAGCGACTTTGTTCCTCAGGTTGCTAATACCCAGATTCCATAAACACGTTTGCACATCGCTTACTTATATCCGTGCTTCCTTACCCAGATTCTGCAACCTTGTTCCTCAGGTTACAGGCGTTCTTGGTGCTAGTACCAAGGTTCCATAAACACGCTAGTGCACATTGCTCACCTACACCCGTGCTTCCCAACCCAATGCAGCGACTTTGTACCTCAGGTTCCAGTACCCAGGTTCCATAAACACGTTTGCACATCGCTTACCTATAATATCCGTGCGTCCCCACCCCGATTCTGCAACCTTATTCCTCAGGTTACAGACATTCTTGGTACTAGTACCAAGGTTCCATAAACACGCTAGTGCACATTGCTCACCCACATCCGTGCTTCCCCAACCCGATGCAGCGACTTTGTTCCTCAGGTTGCTAGTACCCAGGTTCCATAAACATGCCGGTTGCACATTGTCATCGAATTCAACAATTTTCTCCATCTCTATCAAGGCAATGTCGAAGTACTGCTTGGGAGGATTGTAGCTTGGGTGTCGAATGATTCTCGCTATTTTAATATCAGTTGGATAGATTGGTCCTCTCTGAAAGAAAATTAAAAAAAACCATAGACTAGGAACTAATATTAAATATACTGCAGCGGAATCAGACGTTTTGTGCCTTGTCTTTGATTATACAGAATACTTGGTGATTATACTTTTGTATTTTATTTTAAACCAAACAGTTAAAACTATTTCAATGTAAATTAATTAATGATACTTTTGGCTAACAAAGATGTGAAAGCACTTAAAAATATACTTTTTAAGTGTTATACACAACTCTTTATTTACACTTTTCCACTTTGTTACGTCTTTCAAATAAAAAACGTACAAAATTTAGTGTGTTATTACCATAAAATATCCACCAAGAACCAACATTACCTTCAAACAGTTGTGTACATAAAAGTGAGACAAAAAAAACCAACTGCGTAAAAAGTGAACCAAACTACCAACATACATAATAAAAAAATTAAAAGAAAAAAACAAGCACTTAGATGTCCGGTGGTCTAGAATGGAACATAAAAAAAAGAATAAAAAATTATAACCCAACTTCGCAAAAAATGGGTCTAAAAAGTCTGAAACAAGAAAATAATTCAATTTGAAATCCAGAAATGCATAGGTACAAAAATGGTCAAGGTAGAGTCGTGGTCGCACCCGCTATTGGTATCGAGCCATAAAATTTCTTTTCACCGTATTTCGGTGTGAACTAATGCTTAGATTTTATTAGCGGGTACGACCACGGCTCTACCTTGACCATTTTTGTACCTATGCATTTCTGGATTTCAAATTGAATTATTTTCTTGTTTCAGACTTTTTAGACCCATTTTTTGCGAAGTCGGGTTGTAGTTTTTTAATCTTTTTCTTTATTTAATATTTTTCTGTTTCCACATCAAATATAATAATTATTATATTTTTATTTACTTGTCCATTACATAGAAATTATCAACTCCTAGATACTACTTGTACGTCCGCATTTTAAACATTTATTTTGAATTTAACAATAAAATATAATAATAAATAAAAAATATAAATACATATTCGTAATGTGCTTGCCAAGACCTATCTTTTGATACCAAACACGAGACAAATATCTTAATTAAATTTTTTTTGGAGATACTTTTTGGGGTATAATTTTCAAAGTCCAAAATTTTTCATTCATTCAAAAATTATATAGCCTATGTTACTCGCGGCATTAATACGAATCGATTGACACCTCATTCATCAAAATCGGACCAGTAGTTTAGCCGCTACGAGGGAACATACATACATACATACTGTTACATAATGCTATTATGTATTTAAAACAACTAGATGTCAAAGATGACATTGACGTTGATGCCTAAGATAGTTTTAAGTTAGTCTCCTTGAGAGGCCCGGATAGGTTAGTGGGATCAGTGTACCTACATAGTTATTTATAAGATACTGTTTATTATATTATCTACGTAGTAGAATAAAGGCAAAGACAATTAAATACAAGTGTATATTATTGGACGTATAATAAGATCCTAATAACAATAACATATGCTGCGGCACTAAACATGGTGTCAGAAAAAGAAAAAGGAAATATTAACCTAAGAGAGGGTAGTACATCGAGAGCGGCGAAAAAAGAAATTTCGAGACCGGCTGGGTGTGGTTCGACAACAATGACGACAATGGCTGCAAACGGAGTACAAAAGCTGGAAATTTCGACGGAAATCATCAACAATAATGCTGAAAACTTCAGAAAATGGACTCAATCGTTCGAGATATATTTGCTGGCGTCGGGAATGGAGAAAACCGAAGACAAAAGGAAGATTGCTATTATGCTACACTCTATGGGTGAAAAAGGTCTAAACATCTTCAACTCCTTCAATTTGGACCTAAGCAGTTCTACATTCAAAGAAGTTAAGGAGAAATTTGTTGAATACTTTGAACCAAAGAAGAATTTGACAGTTGCAAGACACAGGTTCTTCACATTAAAACAACGTGTGAACGAATCATTGGACAATTTTCTGATGGAGCTAGAAAATGCAAGTCATTCATGTGAGTTTGGTACGCTTCGTGAATCCCTGGTGAAAGATATTCTCATCGCTAACATGGCCACAAACTTCTCACAAATTCGACAAAAGCTGCTACAAGAACAAGATCTCTCCCTGGAAAGAGCCAAGCTGCTATGTAGAACACTCACTATGGCACAGAAGAGTGAAGATTCAATCAATGGGGGTGAAAGAAGAGAAGATGCCACCGTATACAAGATACACAGAAACCGTCAGAACAGTTCTCCGTCATCATCGTTTTCATCGCACCAGCATAGGAGAAAAACCAGGTCTCCAGTGCCGCATTATGAACGAAGAAGATCAGCTGTCCACACACCCGGGTCCAGAACAACGTGCGGGAGATGCAACACAACACATGCTCATCGCAACTGCCCAGCATGGAAGCATAAATGCAGGTCATGTTTTAAATATGGACACTTTACTAATTTATGTTATAAGAAAAATAATGTCAGGAATGTTGTTTCTGAAGTAGACAACTCAAATCTCGATGATGAAGTAACAAAAAATAGTGCTGAGAGATTTACTGTAGGGACATTGTTCAACATTGAATCACAAAGTAATAGTAATAGCACAATTTTAAGTAAAAATGATAATTCTTGGCATTATTTTCTTAATATAAACAATAAAAGAGTAGATTGCATAATTGATACTGGAGCAGATATAAATATGATGTCTTTAGACACATGCAAAAGCTCAAACCTAAAAATTAAAAATAAGGACAAACAACAGTGTAAAAATTATAATATTTTTGCTCATGTCATGAAATTCCCATAGTGGCAGTATCTAATGTATCCTGTTTATTAGATAATAAAGTTGAGCCTGAAACAATTACTTTTGTAATAACAAGTTTGAATTGTCCAACTGTAATTGGCTTACCAACTTGTATAAAGTTAAATTTAATAACAAAAAACTTCTCTGTAAATTGTCAAAATGACAATAAAATTGTGAAAAATATACATAACCTATATGAAAAAACATGTGACAATATTGTAATCAAATATAATGATGTTTTTCAGGGCCTAGGATGTCTTCCATATGAACACAGTATTGTATTAAAGAAGGATGCCATACCAAGAGTAGATCCCCCGAGGAAGGTACCGTTTGCTCTCATCGAGCCGTTAAGGAAAGAATTAGAAATCATGGAACAACTGGGAATTATACAAAAGGTTAACAAACCCACATTATGGGTAAGTAGTTTAGTCATTACCATGAAAAAGGCAGGAGGATTAAGGGTATGTTTAGATCCTAGATATTTAAATAAAAATCTATTGAGAAGTCATTATCCTATTAAAAATATTGATGAAGTCAGGTCAAAATTGTCTAAAGCTAAATATTTTTCCCACTTGGATGCGTTCTCTGGTTTTTATAATATAAAATTAACAAAAGAAAGTAGTGATTTGTGCACATTTCAGACCCCATTTGGTCGCTATAAATTTCTACGGTTGCCTTTCGGGATTAATACTGCAACAGAAATATTTTATAAAACTATGATTGATTCATTTGGGGACATTGAAGGCATAATTATTTGGTGTGATGACATATTAATATATGGGGAGACAATTGAGATACATAATAAGAGATTAGAATTATTTTTAGAACGGGCTAGGCAGGTAAATCTGAAATTAAACAAGCTCAAGTGTAAGTTTCTTTTAGAAGAAATAACATATTTGGGTTATATTTTTAGCAAAGATGGTGTTAAAATTGATCCAGATAAAATTAAAGCTGTAAAAAATATGTCTACACCTAAAAATGTTAAGGATTTACAAAGATTTTTAGGCATGTTAAATTTTTTAGCCCCTTTCATTGAAAACTTAGCAGACAAAACTAATGTCTTAAGAAACTTGTTAAAAAAGGATATACCATTCCTATGGGATGATAATTATCAAAAGTGTTTTGAGTCACTAAAAGATATTATTACTAAAGCACCTGTATTAGCTAACTATAATTGCAATTTACCTTTAATTTTGTCAGTAGATTCATCCAAGAATGCTGTGGGCGCTGTAATCATGCAAAATAAGCGACCAATTGCATATAGCTCAAGAACATTGACAAGCTCTCAACAAAACTACGCTCAGATTGAAAAGGAATTGTTTGCTATACAGTTTGGTTGTAATAAATTTCATCAATATATTTATGGAGGTCTTGTTACCGTTCATACAGATCACAAACCTTTAATTTATTTCTTTAAAAAACCTCTTCATGAAGTGCCAGCTAGGTTGCAGAGAATGATGCTTGCGTTGCAAGGATATGACTTAGAAGTAATTTATGTACCTGGTAAACATATGTATATAGCGGACACGCTATCACGAGCTTCACTCACTGATACATATGTACCGCAATATGAACAAGATTTACAATATCATGTCAATTCAATTTTTTCTAATATTTCAGTATCAAAGTCATATTTAGAGTCAATTTTAAAGGAAAGTAAACAAGATGAATCATTTAATTTGCTTAAATCTTATATAAAAAATGGTTGGCCAACAAGCAAAAACAAAATTAACTGTTTGGTAAAACCATATTGGAATATTCAAAGTGAAATACATATAATGAATGATTTACTCTTTAAGGGCAATAGGCTCATAGTCCCAAAGGTTTTACAAAAGCAAATATTAGATAAAATTCACTGTGGTCATTTAGGTATAAATAAAACACTTAACATTGCTAGGGAAACAGTTTATTGGCCCAATATAAATGCAGACATTAAAAATTTAATTGAACAGTGTCTAGTATGTGCTAAATTTAAACCTAACACAAATAAGGAACCTTTGGAGTGTTATGATATTACTCAACTCCCTTGGGAACGAGTGGGGGTTGACTTATTTTATTTTTGATGGGGAGAATTACCTTGTCTGTGTAGATTACTATTCTAAATATTTTGAGCTAGCTTCTTTACATAAGAATTACAACGTTGATAACGTGGTGAAACACTTGAAATCATTTTTCGCACGCCATGGCATTCCACGGTCGCTAGTATCGGATAATGGTCCACCTTTCAACTCTTGTAAGTTCAAATCCTTTCTGGTTGACTGGGATGTGGAGCATATCACGTCGAGTCCTTATTTCGCTCGTTCAAATGGCCAGGTCGAGGCGGCTGTGAAAATATCCAAAAACATACTACGTAAGTGTGCTCAAGATAAATCCGATGTATATTTAGCATTGCTACACTACCGGAACACTGCTAAAGGCGATTTTCCCAGCCCAGCATCATTATTAATGTCTAGGAGTTTACGTATGAATATACCTGTCCTGTGTAAAAAACTAAAACCGAATTTAGTAAAATTTTCTGTTTACAAAAAATCTTATGTCAAAAATAAAAACAAAATGACATATTACTTTGACAGATGTGCAAGGCAAAGGAATGAAGTCTTTATGCCTGGTGATAGCATTTATTTTAAAAAGAATCCCAAAGATTTTTGGACTCCTGGCGTAATACACGGAAATCTAGATTGTGGTAGGTCTCATTATATTACCGATATGAATGGTGTTATATATAGGAGAAATAGAGCGCATATTAGACATAGGAAAAATAATTTAAAAAAGATAAATCCTCCTTCCTCTTTTGCGGGTGACGGTAAAGTTGAATTTAAAAAAATAGATCCTTCTTATATTGGTCATGATACGTGCAATATACTTCCCATAAATCCTAGTTGTTTCACGAGTGAAAATTCTCAGGATATTAGTAGGCATAATGATAACTGTGTTCCTGTGGAAAGGCAAATAGGTACAGATTATGTTACCAGATCTGGTAGAACTGTAAAACAACCTAAATTGTACATACATGAGAAATTTAATTAGTAAGTTATATTTTGTAATCATGTATATTTTAAGCATTATTAAATTGTATGCGTTTCTCGAAAAAGGGAGATGTTACATAATGCTATTATGTATTTAAAACAACTAGATGTCAAAGATGACATTGACGTTGATGCCTAAGATAGTTTTAAGTTAGTCTCCTTGAGAGGCCCGGATAGGTTAGTGGGATCAGTGTACCTACATAGTTATTTATAAGATACTGTTTATTGTATTATCTACGTAGTAGAATAAAGGCAAATACAATTAAATACAAGTGTATATTATTGGACGTATAATTAGATCCTAATAACAATAACATATGCTGCGGCACTAAACACATACATACATACATACATACATACATACATACATACATACATACATACATACATACATACATACATAGACTGCCAAAATCATTACCCTTCCTTTTGGCTTCGCCGAAGTCGGGTAAAAAACAAAAAAATTGTGACAGCCAAGATTCTAACGGCTGTTATGTAAACTAATCTTAAGCGGCTATTAAGCCGAATTAGTAGTCCTCAAGATTAGCTTTTACGCGTTACATGGTCGGCTGGGGTATAATAGTTATATATAGTATAATAGTTGTCTATTGATATCCTGTATATCAATAGACAACTAAAAAGAGCAGTCACTATAACTCTGGGATATGATTAAAGGACCTTTTCTCATTCTAAAAATAATTTTGTTTTCATTATTTATTTTTTGAGAAAAAATGTTTTTTTTTTGCAATTTAATTTTTTTTGTCGCAAGGCTGAACTGTTAGGAACAAGTAAACAACGTTCTGCATTAGATTCATAAATTTTATAATTTTTGCCCTAGTACGTAATGAACGTCTTACGCGTGCTATTGACCTCTCAGCGTAATCACTTAATCAGCTGATCGCTGTGTTGTGCACGTTGTACATTGCCTATTAAAAAAAATTAAATTTTTAAAACAGTGGATTAAAAGCAAATGACTAGTACCAATGGATATAACTCTTGCCTGGTTATTACCCCAAGAAGTTATAGTGACTGCTCTTTTTACATCCTGTATAGTTGTCTATTATCTATTGACAACTATCGCAGCCGACCATGTGACGGCGGTGACATTCGTGAACATAGCGACGAGCACAGCCTCGACCGGTCGCTTATTGCATTGCTGAGCGGTCGGGATAAATTAAAAATTAAATTGGCTGTCAAATAATGGATCCCGACATACATACAGTACGTCCGAGATAAATGTAACCCAAACGTTAACAAAGCCGTCTATGACACAACCATACTAGTCAGTGATGCCAATTGGCCAATATTAATGCAATGATTAAATTATTGAATCCGTAGACTATATTCTACAGCAGGCATTGTCAAAATAGCGTATTTTTACTGTAAAAGTTTGTTTAATTGTTCTAAAATGTACTAGATAATGAAGTATACCCCATTAATATTCCTGTGAATGTGTTGGTATATGTGCACAATAAGTGAATATGTGAAAATGTCAATGTCTTCGATTTGTTTAGCTTAAGGTTAAATTTATCTGGGACGTACATATATAGGCTGTTAAACACTATAACACTCCTTTCCGTCGCGCAATCGGGTAAAAGGCCGCGAATGTTATAAGGAGTAAAAAAACAAAAATACTTACATCTCCCAAATCTCTAGCACCTATTCGAACGATATCAGGGTCTTGGTTGGATAATTTGGGGTCCCTGGGTGCCCTGCTGCAGTGGCCGGCTGTGACCAGGAACTTCTCACTGATGAGGGACCCCCCGCACTTAAAAACCCACCCACCGTCCACGCCTTTCCAGCCGATGGCGACCTGAGAATTTGAAGCATTTGGAAATTATTTGAAGAAATGAATTGGCCATTTTATTTCACACACGAGGTATTCCTTTGTTTGTATTCCGTGTAGGAGGTTAGGCCTGGTAAAGTAAGGGCGCATGGATCAAGAATCTTGGCTCTACATGAGATCTGATAACTTTTTCACAGGGTAAGCTATGTACACTCGTCTTGGCAACATTTTTACATGGATTTCATTTATTTTTATAAGTTTGTAAATGGACTTTCTTGAGTTTAAAAATAACCTATTTTAACCCCGGACTTTAACTTTCGTCTTATACTTCGTCTGGAAATTTATAGTATTTCTCTTTCATTTGATAATAATTGATACCCATATTGTGGGAGTACCTGTGAAAACGATAGATCGATTTTGGATTTAAAATGGCGGCATCCATGAAATCTTGTACAAATTGTATTTTTCTTCTCAAGCTGTAGCTCTCTCACTTTTTGATAGAATATGGCTATCAAAAAATTAGAGAGCTACGGGTTGTTATGAAAACGATAAGTCTCCATTTTGTACCGTCCACCATATTGGATTCAAAATGGCGGCTTTTATATTTTTTTGTTCTTCTTGTAGTAATAACAGCTTACATGCAAAATTTCAGCTTACTAGGATTTCAAGAAGTACCTACCTTAAGAATTTTGATGATCTATAAGTGAGTCAGTTACGAAATCGGGGGTTTTTCGACATTGATAAAATACTTTGGGCATATATCCAGGACGCCATAGCTGAAACGACTGACCACATACCATGTGCAGGAACTCCCCTGGATCAGCTTTCCGGCCTCCAACCACTGTGACCTGAAACCAAGTTCCGAATCTTCTTCTATAAGCCGCACCTGAAAGACACGATTTTATTTCAATCTCGATGGCGTAACATGTCTCTGATTCAAGATGCCATCGTTATTTATCGCTTACGAAGTTCGAATACAAAATGTACGGGATTTGACATAAGGTTCGCTAAATGACAAGCGAATGCATGTGTCACTTGAATTTATGAGAGTGATATGTTACGTCGCCCGGGGCTTCAGCAGGCCAGACGATGCCCAAAATGCATGTTCTTTTTCATATTCTACAACTCTCCAATCATCATGTCTCAGTAATGTTACGAATACTTACATCTATAATAACGGGTGTAAAAAGAACAGTCACTATAACTTTTGTATATGATTAACCTTTTCTCATTCTAGAAATGTATTATGTCTTTTAATTATTTTTTTTATAAAAAATTAAGAAATTTTTTTTTTGCTTTTTCGTTATTCTGGCGACAAAAAAAAATGAAATGGTAATTAGTTAAAAATATTTTTTTTAGTTTTTAACAAATAAATAGGTAAATATATTTTCATAAAATGAGGAAAGGTAGTATAAAAGTTATAGTGACTGTTCTTTATACACACTGTAGAATGTATATAAATATGAATTGATGTTCGTTTGTCGAGCTAAAACTCGAGAACAGGTGAACCGATTTGGCTATTTTTAGTCTTGATACATTCGTGGAAGTTCAGGGAAGGTTTAAACGGTCAGAAAATATTCCGCGGGTTCCACGTTGCGGGTTCCGCGTTACTGGTTCCGCTTTGCGGATTCCACGTTACTGGTTCCGCGTTGTGGGTTCCGCGATGTTACTGAATGTCATCACAAACTGTTCGTATGCTCAACGAAGTCCGCTAGTATCTTCCTACATATCCATTGGCTAATGATGATCGCCTCCGTGGTCTAGTGGTTCAGAGCTTCGCTCTCGACCCGGATGTCGTAGGTAGGTCGATTCCCGCGTTGGAACAACAAAAATGTTGTTTTCAAGTTTGATTAGGACAATGCAGGCTGATCACCTGATTGTCTAACAAGAAAGGTTATCCATTCTTCGGATTGGCAAGTTAAAAATTCAGTCCTGCGCCTGTTCTCTCGCCAGTCGTGTCGGTTTACCGTCCCACTGGGTTATGAGAGTAAGAGGAAGAGAGAGTGTCCTTGTGTATTGCGCACACACTAGCTGGCCTGGTTTCAATGAAATCGGCTACCGACATCGAAATCGGTGAGGGGAGCTATTATTATTTATTATTATATGAATAAAAAATCTTCATTAGCCATCCTTCCCGCGGGTGTCGTAACAGGCGACAGAGGGAAGACATTTCCGGAAATGGGCAGCAGCGTTTCCGCGGACATTGTCATTACATTGTTAAAACCAGGGATGTTAGGGAGCTCCGTAACCGTAACCGAAGCTATCGGATATCCGGTATGAAAAATATCCTTAACCGGCGCTCAAGCCGGAGGTCGCGGGCTCGAATCCCGCCGAGGAGACAAAAAGTTTCCCCCGTTCCTGGGTCATGGATGTGCACCAAGTATGTGTATTAATATAATAAGAAACTTAAATATATTATGTATACCTAGTCTAAAAGTAACAAATATATTTTCCTTGTCTGGACGTGGTGCGAAGCGTTGATATATACATATTATTATTATATTATTATTAAGTATATTATGATTATCTTCATATTATTGTAAGTTGTTCTTGCATTAGCACATATTTAAGTTTGAGCTTAAAATTATTTATTGTTTTCAGGGACCGGAAACGTGGCGGGAGAAGGTTGTTCCAGGCTTTGCTTGCCAAATATCTAAAGCTTCCTCTGAACATGGAAGTGCGATGAAGCGGAGTAATTAGTAAATAATTCGATCCTCTAGTAGTCATTGTCAGGTGTTTATCGCTAGCCCACTGTAATTTATCATAAAGGTAGGATGGTGTTTTAAATTTTACAACTCCAAATAGAGAGTGGCAAAATGTAATTGTCTGCGGCCATCCATTTTGAGCCACCGTAAGTTATTATTAATGTAAGGCGTTACGTGGGTTCGCGGAGGGATGTCACAGCAGTACCTACTGCACGCATTCTGAACCTTTTGTATAAGGTTTTTAGACCGTGCTAGCAAACAGGGACCTATGACCACGTCTGCGTAATTTAAATTTGAGAGCACCAGAGACTCGCAGAGAGTCCGACGCAACGGTTCTGCAATTAAGTTTCTTATTTTATACAAAATTTTTAGCCTATAAAAGCATCGACTGACTGTTCTTACGACGTGTTTCTCAAATCTAAGTCCTTCGTCCAATAACACTCCCAAGTTCCGCGCCTCTGTTACCCTTGTTATTTTATCATTTTGAACATGTATTAGCGGCTCAGTTACCATCATTTTTTGGATTTGGTATTTGGAACCCAGTATCATGTACTGAGATTTGTTAGGGTTAAGTACTAAAGCGTTTGTATCAGACCACTCACATACTCGTGCTAGATCATCATTGATCTTTTTCACCGCCTCACCGACATCACATGGCTTAGCACTGATATATAATTGTATGTCATCAGCGTATATGTGGTATAATGACGATGAATACTTACAAGCTTCTTGACCCTTTATTTTTTCTTCTCTTGCTCTCATCCCGGCTATGTATTCCAGGCATTCTACCAATAAAATAAATAAATTGAAATGAAATTAGAACTTAATAATATTTTTTTATAACTACCTTTATTGTCTAGACATGGACGCCTTTGTGGGTTAGACCTGGAGGCCGGATTCCCTAACAAGGTTGTTTTCAAGTTTGATTATGACAATTATGATGATCCATGTGTCGGATGGGTTAGCCGGTTACCGGTTACCAGTGGGACGGTTACTTAGTAACCGGTAACCGTCCCACTGGTAACCAGTAACCATCCCGTTCTACGAGAGGAAAATAGAGCGTTTCTGTATATTGGTCACTATAAAAATGTGTGTTGTTTTATAGCGAAGTTCCCATGGCCACCTTCAATCTCCTGCATCAGGTCATCTCTATGTCAACGTAATATTACAAATACAAATATACTTTATTGAGCACTAAACTATACATATTAACAATACATGAATACATTAAATCATGCACACAAGAGCGGGCTTATTACTTGAAAGCAATTTCTTTCAGGCAACGAGCACGATTAATATAATCGGTGACCAACCGACAGTAAAAATAAGACAAACTGATTGCAATAGAGTAACGCATGCATACAGTCAGTCAGAATTAATAAAGAGGAAAAAGCTTCCCAATTACTGGTCCTAAAATAATAGGCCGTAGGGGCACCCTAAATAATAGGCCATAGGAGCACCCTAAATATTAATCAATGAATTTTACGAATGACTTACTCTGCTCGCTGATTCTTCTGCCTGGTCTCTTGAAAACCTTATTATTTACCTTCTCCAAGGTACAAGGGTTGTGGGTGTCATTGTACATCGGTGCAGCTGCTAACTCACTTTGGTTCGGGGGTGCCTACAATTTGACACAAATTAGTTCATTTCTTTATTTTGTCAAATACCTACTGCCTATGTATACTGCGATTCATCTTCTTTCTTATTCTCTTATATATAAAAATTAATCGCTGTTCGTTAGTCTCGCTAAAACTCGAGAACGGCTGAACTGATTCGGCTATTTTTAGTCTTAAAATATTCGTGGTAAGTTTTAGTTTGTATGCTCAACGAAGTGGGCACGGGTCAGCTAGTTGTAATATAAATGTAATAAGTATTATCTTTATATTACACAGAGTGTATCAAGTTACTATAATACAAGACTGGCTAAACAAATCAAATTATTTTATTTCAAAACAAAAGAAACTTAACAAGCTATTTTCGGAAAGTCAACAAAAAGGCTACCACCGGCACCGGTTCCACCCTAGCCCGCCTAGAAGAACCTGCGTAAGAAACTCGGACAGGGCCATCTTTTAGGAAAAAGATGGAAAACAAAGAGGCATTTGAGGCTCTGTATAGTATATAATACCAATGACCTTGAACAACTATTTTGTTTGGCGAGAAAGGAGTATCGCGCCAACCAGAGCGTGTCGAAATCGTATAAAAACTAGTTTTTGAGTCTTGTGTTAAAATACTGAAGTAATTTTCACGGTCACGTCACCATAATATAAAGAGAAAAATTAAAAAAAAACTAGAACAGGTAGTATAATCATAAATTTAACGTCACTGCTCTTATTACAACTTGTATACAGGGTGTTCGGCACATGGATGGACAAATGAAAACCGTGGACCCGTGGAGCTGTCTGCTATACATTGAGGCCTAATTACGAGACTCAGGCCCAATAGTTTTTTTTTTAATAATTTTTTAAGTTAATTTCGAAAAAAGCCAGTTTTCAAACTTCAAACGACTATAAATTTACTTTTAACATTGCAAATCCAAACATGCTTTTGTAAAAATTATCTGCATTAGTTGTAGAATCATATTAAATTCAGTTTTGGAGCAAATGTTAGATATAAAATTAGATACGAGTCCTTAAACGACAAACAAAGTGAAAAAATAATTTTCATATTCCAATTTGAAAATCTTTAAAAAAAAAACTATGATTTTTAGAGCACTTAGAATTCTAGGAAAACATCTGTGGTTCATACCCTTTATATCGGTATACAATTTGCACATATTTGTTTAAAAATAACTAGAGTAAATCGTAATTCAAACTAACGGGGCCTTAATTCATAAGACTCAATTTGCGAAAACTTAAATCAAGTACAAGCCAATTTGTCATAATTGCTTTCGGTATGTTCACTAACACTACACGTGGGAGCTAGTAGTCTGTCTCTCTCTTACATACTATAAAAGGGTTACTAAAGGTAGACAACAGCATTTTAATATTTTGGAAAAGCCGTACTTTTGAGTTAAAATCGGTACCTTTTCAGAGAGCCAGTCGTACTTTTTTGGCAACACTGTTCTCGCTAGTCGTTCAAGGTCATTGGCGTTATATAAAGCCTTAAGTTAGTGTAGTACTTAGTGGTATAGAATGCTTGATGATTTTTTAATTAAAAATATGATTTCTGTCTGGGCTTACCCCTCTATCTTCGCCGAACACTTCTCCTACTAAATCCACCGGTTGCGCCTGAAACATAACGTGATACAGAATTTATACTTGTATATTCTACTTTCTTTCCAAATTATACTGTAACAAAAAAAGATTTTTGAAAAAATCTCACAACTTTTTATGGCAAAAGAACAAAGTATCGAGACTTGGCACGTTTTACAATTTATTTATTTTTAAAATAAACTCACCTCTCTAAAATTGGGTGGGTTTTGGATATGCTGGTTTTGTTTGCAGGGAGGCTGTTGAAATAAACATTAGTTTAAATAACTTAGGGCTTATTTTTCAATATTCAGGCAACATTTACCAGAGGAATACATATTATGTAACTTTAAAATGTTTTTCATACAAAATCTGCCAAAGTCGTATATTTATTCGACATAATTATATTAATATACCTATATAGATATATAGATTTATATGTTCATAACGATTACGATAGCGACTTTGACAGATTTTGTATGAAAAAAATGTTAAATATAATTTATATTAACGTACTACATAATATGAACTGCTTTGAAGCAGTTTAGGATATTTTCGGCCCCCTATAACTTCGTTGTGGATAAAACTAGAACCCTGCCTTTTAAGTTACTAAGTAAGTCTTGTATAAACACGATATATATAAAATTTCATGCAATTTGAAACAGAAGTTTAAGAGTTATAACTTCTCAAAGTTTCTTAATTTAGTCACTGACTTACTCACTGACTCACTCACTGAACGATAATTAAAAGTATGAGGCACTTCTAGCAGACATAGAAGCTCCAGACATAAAAATCTTTTATGTTTAAAATATATATAATAGTAGACTGACTTGGCGATCGCACTAAAGACTCTGATTGAATATGTATCACTTGTGAGACAGATAATAATATATTATACAATATTGTGTATTCATGCGATTGCTAAGTCAATCTACGTATTTATTAAAAAAGAGTCTTAATAATATTAATATGATCACTATCATATTAATAATATATAAGATGTTGTTAGACTGACGGATTTACCCCAGCTTGGCATCACATGGATCTCACAACTTTTTACGGCAAAATAACAAAGTAGAGAGACTTGGCACTTTTTACAAGTTATGTTTTTGATGGAATTCCTTCTTTCCCCACGGATTCATATTCCCACAATAACTCAAAATAAAAAAAAACTCACCTCTCTCGCAAAATTGGGTGGGATTTGGATATGCTGGTTTGGTTGGTAGTAAGGCTGTAAAATAAACATCAGAATAAATAACTTTGGGCTGATTTCTCAATCATCAGACAACGTTTACCTGAGGAATACATATTATGTGACTTTAACATTTTTTTTCATACACAATCTTTCAAAGCAGCATGTTAGGGAGCTCCGTAATTGTAACCGCAACTATCGGATATCCGATATAAAAAATTATCCGTAACCGGAACCGAATCCGAAATGAAAGTTACTACTGTAAGAAGGAAACCAAAATTTAATATCCGTAACCGAAATTATCCGAAACAAACGGTTAATCCGAAATAATTTAATATCTATATCCGTATCCGTATGCGAAATTTCATATCCTTTTCATCCCTGTTTCAAAGTCGTATATTTATTCGACATAATAATTATATTAAAATAAAGATATTAATAAAAATGAATTATAACATAATTCATATTTATTACATTTAAATTTTATAATATTAAACGTTGCATACAACATCTAAAAGGTACAGTCTGCTTTGAAGATTAGAGCCCTTACTTATCCCATAATCATCATCATTTCCCAAAGTATTACATGGGGGGTAGTTGCATATAATATTCGCCAGCTCAGTCCCGATTTCACCAACACTTATTAGAGTTAACGGCTTGTTGAAATACCATGTCTTCTCATTCATTGACAGGAAATACGGGAGGTATAACAATGATATTTATTGAAAGATTACCATTAATTGTGTTGTTGAAATACCATGTCTTCTCATTTATTGACAGGAAATACGGGAGGTTTAACATGATATTTAATGAAAGATTACCATTAACATGTATTGTTGAAATACCATGTCTTCTCATTTATTGACAGGAAATACGGGAGGTTTAACATGATATTTAATGAAAGATTACCATTAACATGTGTTGTTGAAATACCATGTCTTCTCATTTATTAACAGGAAATACGGAAGGTATAACATTTTTTTAATGAAAGATTACCATTAACATGCGTTGTTGAAATACCATGTCTTCTCATTTATTGACAGGAAATACGGGAGGTATAACAATGATATTTAATGAAAGATTACTATTAATTGTGTTGTTGAAATACCATGTCTTCTCATTTACTGACAGGAAATACGGGAGGTATAACATGATATTTAATGAAATATTACCATTAACATGTGTTGTTGAAATACCATGTCTTTTCAATCATTGACAGGAAATACGGGAGGTATAACAATGATATTTATTGAAAGATTACCATTAATTGTGTTGTTGAAATACCATCTCTTCTCATTGATTGACAGGAAATACGGGAAGTATAACATTGATATTTAATGAAAGATTACCATTAACATGTGTTGTTGAAATACCATGTCTTCTCATTCATTGACAGGAAATACGGGAGGTATAACAATGATATTTAATGAAAGATTACCATTAACATGTGTTGGTGAAATTGGCACTACAATGTCCGCGAAAGTGCTTCTGTCCATTTCCGGATACAATTATACCCTTTTAGGACACCCACGGGAATGATTCATATTCCTTCTTTCCCCACTGATTCATATTCCCACAATACCTCAAAACAAAAAAAACTCACCTCTCCAGCAAAATTGGGTGGGATTTGGATATGCTGGTTTGGTTGGTAGTAAGGCTGTAAAATAAACATCAGAATAAATAACTTGGGGCTGATTTCTTAATCATCAGACAACGTTTACCTGAGGAATACATACTATGTGACTTTAACATTTTTTTTCATACACATTCAAAGCAGCATGTTAGGGAGCTCCGTAATCGTAACCGAAACTATCGGATATCCGATATAAAAAATTATCCGTAACCGTAACCGAATCCGAAATGAAAGTTACTACTGTAAGAAGGAAACCAAAATTTAATATCCGTAACCGAAATTATCCGAAACAAACGGTTAATCCGAAATAATTTAATATCTGTATCGGTATCCGAAATTTCATATTCTTTTCATCCCTGTTTCAAAGTCGTATATTTATTCGACATAATAATTATATTAAAATAAAGATATTAATATTAATGAATGAGAATATAATTCATATTTATAACATTTTAATAATTTATAAACGTTGCATACAACATCTAAAAGGTCTGCTTTGAAGATTAGAGCTCTTACTTATCCCATAATCATCATCATTTCCCAAAGTATTACATGGGAGGTAGTTGCATATAATATTCGCCAGCTCAGTCCCGATTTCACCAACACTTGTTAGAGTTAACGGCTTGTTGAAATACCATGTCTTCTCATTCATTGACAGGAAATACGGGAGGTACAACATGATATTTAATTAAAGATTACCATTAACATGTGTTGTTGAAATACCATGTCTTCTCATTTACTGACAGGAAATACGGGAGGTATAACATGATATTTAATGAAAGATTACCATTAACATGTGTTGTTGAAATACCATGTCTTCTCATTTACTGATAGGAAATACGGGAGGTATAACATGATATTTAATGAAATATTACCATTAACATGTGTTGTTGATACCATGTCTTTTCAATCATTGACAGGAAATACGGGAGGTATAACAATGATATTTATTGAAAGATTACCATTAATTGTGTTGTTGAAATACCATGTCTTCTCATTGATTGACAGGAAATACGGGAAGTATAACATTGATATTTAATGAAAGATTACCATTAACATGTGTTGTTGAAATACCATGTCTTCTCATTCATTGACAGGAAATACGGGAGGTATAACAATGATATTTAATGAAAGATTACCATTAACATGTGTTGGTGAAATTGGCACTACAATGTCCGCGAAAGTGCTGCTGTCTATTTCCGGATACAATTATACCCTTTTAGGACACCCACGGGAATGATTCATATTCCTTCTTTCCCCACGGATTCATATTCCCACAATACCTCAAAACAAAAAAAACTCACCTCTCCAGCAAAATTGGGTGGGATTTGGATATGCTGGTTTGGTTGGTAGTAAGGCTGTAAAATAAACATCAGAATAAATAACTTAGGGCTGATTTCTCAATCATCAGACAACGTTTACCTGAGGAATACATACTATGTGACTTTAACATTTTTTTTCATACACATTCAAAGCAGCATGTTAGGGAGCTCCGTAATCGTAACCGAAACTATCGGATATCCGATATAAAAAATTATCCGTAACCGTAACCGAATCCGAAATGAAAGTTACTACTGTAAGAAGGAAACCAAAATTTAATATCCGTAACCGACATTATCCGAAACAAACGGTTAATCCGAAATAATTTAATATCTGTATCGGTATCTGAAATTTCATATTCTTTTCATCCCTGTTTCAAAGTCGTATATTTATTCGACATAATAATTATATTAAAATAAAGATATTAATATTAATGAATGAGAATATAATTCATATTTATTACATTAAAATAATTTATAATATTAAACGTTGCATACAACATCTAAAAGGTACAGTCTGCTTTGAAGATTAGAGCCCTAACTAATCCCATAATCATCATCATTTTCCAAAGTATTACATGGGGGGTAGTTGCATATAATATTCGCCAGCTCAGTCCCGATTTCACCAACACTTGTTAGAGTTAACGGCTTGTTGAAATACCATGTCTTCTCATTCATTGACAGGAAATACGGGAGGTATAACATGATATTTAATTAAAGATTACCATTAACATGTGTTGTTGAAATACCATGTCTTCTCATTTATTGACAGGAAATACGGGAGGTATAACATGATATTTAATGAAAGATTACCATTAACATGTGTTGTTGAAATACCATGTCTTCTCATTTATTGACAGGAAATACGGGAGGTTTAACATGATATTTAATGAAAGATTACCATTAACATGTGTTGTTGAAATACCATGTCTTCTCATTTATTAACAGGAAATACGGGAGGTATAACATTTTTTTAATGAAAGATTACCATTAACATGCGTTGTTGAAATACCATGTCTTCTCATTTATTGACAGGAAATACGGGAGGTATAACAATGATATTTAATGAAAGATTACTATTAATTGTGTTGTTGAAATACCATGTCTTCTCATTCATTGACAGGAAATACAGTGTCTTGCGTTGAGCGCTATAGAACGGTCGCGCTCCGCATTACACTACGTAGCAAAATTTAATTGTTTGCGAGTCGCGCGGCTGATTGCCGCTGCATGTCACCATGGCGCTCGTGGCCAACGAGTTGCTGGCGTTCATCCAACACGCCATCGACACCATGGACGAGCTCAGCATCATGCAGATCTGCAAATCTTCTTTTACTAGCGAGGAGATTTGCTCAGGCAAGCAGTTGCTGTACGAGACGCTCGGCCAGAGCGCGAACATGCCATCGAGACGGAGAGATGGAACAGAGAGAAGCGTGCAGGACATCATCTCCCTGCTGAAGCAGACGGATCCAGAAGACGTGCCGGCCTTTGTGGCAAAAGATCTACACAAGCTGCCGGTGGTGACTATGGACCACGTCGATGTCTCCAGCCTGTTGAAAAACTTCAACAGTATGAAGGCAGAGCTGGACGAGATGCGGGGTAGATTGGATGCATCGGAATCTACCATCCGTGACTTACGTAGTGAATTATTACAATTAAAATGTAATAATTCATTAAGTGGGTCACCCGATCATTCAACTGCCTACGTCAACACACGTCGAGGCGGCGCGCGCGCTGACACATCGTTTTGCGTGTCAGCGAAATCTGAAGAGTCGGCAACCGCCGCCGCCCCCGCTAGCCTTCCCCTCCGGGTCGCGCCGTCGCCGAGTCAACAAGCGACTCAGCGGAAAAGTTTCGCGAGCATCGCCGCTCACCCCGCTCATCCCCAGCGGGCGAAGAAAAAGGGGGATAAGGATAGCCGCAAGGCTACGGAAAGCCGCAAGGCTCAGCTTCCTCAATCTGGCAAGGACGAGAGCAGGAGGTGCGATGAGGAGGGCTTCATACTGGTGGAGAGAAGGAAGAAGAAGCCCGCCGTCCGCAACCATCGCGGCACCGCACCCTGCGGACCCGAGCAGCGCCTGCGGTGTGAAGTACGCTCCACGCCGCTGTACGTGTCCCGCCTGCACTGGTCCATGGAGGTTAAGGATGTAGTGGACTACATCCGTAAGAAGACATCCCTCCCCTTGAGGGTGGAGCGTCTGGAGTCTCGCCACAAGGTCAACTTTAGTTCCTTTGTGGTGAGAGTACCGACTCATCTTATTTCCACCTTCGAGGCGGAGGCGTTCTGGCCGACGGGTGTGGTCTACCGGAGGTTCCGGGGGAGACTCCGGAATGAAGCGCGCTACACGTCGCCGACAACACGTGTAGTTTAAGTAGTTTAAGTGTAGTTTTAAGTATATTTTGTATGTATGTTAGTCTGTAAGGTATTTATAATATGGGCCATGTAGCCTGAAATAAATGGATTTTATTTTTTTTATTTTATTTTTATAACAATGATATTTAATGAAAGATTACCATTAACATGTGTTGTTGAAATACCATGTCTTTTCATTCATTGACAGGAAATACGGGAGGTATAACAATGATATTTATTGAAAGATTACCATTAATTGTGTTGTTGAAATACCATGTCTTCTCATTGATTGACAGGAAATACGGGAAGTATAACATTGATATTTAATGAAAGATTACCATTAACCTTTTTCCTTCTTTCCCCACGGATTCATATTCCCACAATACCCCAAAACAAAAAAAAACTTACCTCTCCAGCAAAATTGGGTGGGATTTGGATATGCTGGTTTTGTTGGTGGTGAGGCTGTAAAAATAAACATTAGAATAAATAACTTAGGGCTGATTTTTCAATCATCAGACAACGTTTACTTGAGGAAGAAATAATATGAGAACAGAAACAGTTTAAAAAACAATAAAGAGCCTGGAGTATAAGGTAAAATCCAGGCATGAAATGGATATAAAATTTCGGATACGGTTACGGATATGGATATGGAATCATTTCGGATTATACGTTTGTTTCGGATAATTTCGGTTACGGATAATAAACATTGGTTACTTTTAACACTGACGCCTCCGTGGTCTAGTGGTTCTGAGCTTGGCTCTTGACTCGGAGGTCGCGGGTTCGAATCCCGCCGATGGAACAAAAAGCTTTAAATGTTTCTGAGTCATGGATGTGTATTAAATTTGTGTATTAATATAATAAAAATCTTAAATATGTGTATAGTATTAAAGTATTCAATATATTTCCGTTGTCTGGTACCTGTAACACAAGTTCTTCGGATACTTAGCATGGGGCCAGATTGACGTGGTGTGAAGCGTCCATAGATATTAATATTAATTAATATTAACAGTAGAAAACTTTTATATCTGATTCGGTTACGGTTACGATATGTTTTTATTCGGATATCAGATAGTTTCGGTTACGGTTACGGAGCTACCTAACATCCCTGGTAAACTCCTCATAGTCCAGGATCCTCCATCCATTTTGCACGTTGCACTTTCCTGTACGGAACTCTCGATTGTGATAGCAAGAGAGGTAGCAGGGATGAAATACGTCGATTTGATGATTCTCAAATTTTTATTAAGTACAATTTTTTTTTTGTCAAATCTCAAGGTTTTTGAACCATCTAAAATATTCCAAAAAATATTGTCTATTCCCTCACGAAAAATTTTTCTTGATAATAATCAAGTGTAAAAATGGGTAGAGGTTCCTGGACATTGTTTTAGTTGGTTTAGTTTTTTTAAGACTGCGAGTTTCTTTCGCCGCTTCTTCTCGCCGGGTTATGGTTCCGAACCGGTGGTAACTGGTAATTGTAATTTATTATCAAAATTGACCTTCAAAAACAAACTTTATACACCTCCAGGACCCAAAAACACAGAAAGCTGTTTTTTCCTTCGACGGGATTCGAACCCACGACATCCGGTTTGAGCACGTATCACTGGGACACAGAGGTCGGTCATAAGAGGAAAAAATATAAGAAAATCTAAAGCAGTTTTTGATTTTCCTTTTATAATTTATCCTGTTAGGTTAAATTTTATAATGTAACGACCCACGCAAGCACTATACCTGTCTATTTTTTATGTTATTTTGAATGATCGTTAGGTGTAATAAAAGGCTTCTACGTCAATTTTGATGTAGGTGGCAGTTTTCGTTGAAACTTTTGGTAGTTAATAATGATAATATTATCTATGGATGCTTTACACCACGTCAATCTGGCCCTGTACTAATTATCCGAAGAACTTGTGTTACAGGTACCAGACAACGGAAATATATTTAATACTTTTTTAATTTAAATTCAAGTGACCTTGAATTGTCAAGCAGAGAAATGATAAATATGAAATATAGATAAAAAAACTAGATCAAAATATTCATCAGTTTGTGATCTACGATGCCATAGACTACAGACATGTGAAACTTATAACACCTCTTTTCTGTCGGGGGTTAATTCATCAATGTGTAACAGGGATGTTAGGGAGCTCCGTAACCGTAACCGAAATTATCGAATATCCGATATAAAAAAAATATCAGTAACCGAATCCGAAATGAAAGTTTTGTTACTGTAACAAGGAAACCAAAATGTAATATCCGTAACTGAAATTATCCGACAACACACGGATAATTTGAAATAATTTAGTATCCATATCCATACCGAAATGTCATATCCATTTCATCCCTGATTGGGGTTACCATATGTAAATACAGAGATGCCAGTACATAGTACCTAATGTGCCTGATTTTTCAGAAAAATTACTGTCTAAAGCAACGCTGTAGGTAATAACTAATAAGTAGGGTGACTTAATCACTAAGTGATCAAACCCCCATTAAAAAAAATAAAGATAAAAAAAACTAATAAGTAAAATACATTGCGTAATTTGAAAATGCATGTCTAATACCAATACACGCCTGTCTAAACCTTAAAATGCCTGCCTGCGGCAAACGCCTGTCATATGGTAACCCTATCCCTCATGTATATGTATGAAATGTATCACACACCGGTGCAAACTGCCCATTGCTATGCCACTCCCAAATCAGCCGGCTCTAAAACAAAAAATACATACAGAGGCTATTAACACATTACTCCTTTGTCGAGTCGGGTAAAAATCCTGTTTGTTTGGCCTCATTGGAATGTGGATATCATATCTATTTTTATTGTCTTTACCTGTGCAATGCTGTAATGAGGCCCGGTGTGATGAGGTACAGGATTCCAACCGCGGTACACATGTGCTTCGCTGGTTGTGACTAAAAATAAAATTTTGTTGTAATTAAATTTGTCATTGTAAGTTCATTTGCCGATTCTAGTGTTAAAGCTTGTTAAAATACCAACCCGTCTCATTCATTGACAGTAAATACGAGAGGGATAACGTGATAAATGAGGGTTTTCTTTATAGATTATTGACTAAAACATGTGTTAATGAAATTGGCACTTAAGAGGAAACACCACGAAATATTTTCCATACTAAAATATTGGTCTAGGGGATTTCTTTTTCCTCCCTGGATAACGCCTCTAGAGTAACAATTTTTTTCCTGAATATTTATGGATATTGTTTGTACGTCCCTATTTTTTCCTTTTTTTAACTAAATTAATTATTTAAAGAGATATGGACGTTTAAAAACCTAAAAAAAAAATGGCCAGACTCTCCGCTATGTTTAAATATCTAGGAAACAGATTTGACTATAATAATCAACAAAAGCAAAAAATAGGAACCTAGCTCAATTCTTTTTTGAGCTAATACAGAAATAATATTTAAATCGGTTAAGTTTTGGAGGAGGAAACAGAAATCCCCTAAACGTCGATTTCTGGTATTTTTAATAGGTAATTTCAGTCCAAGTTGCAGTTGTCACTATCGCGCTAGTGCTGGCTAGCTAAGGCACTGCGAGACAGCAATAGATTTTATAAATACCTATTTTGTATTTCTCTCAACCGTGGTGTTTCCTCTTAAGTTGAAAACTTTAACGACCTCCGTAGCGCAGTGGTTGAGCGCGTTGGTGCTTAAGCGAGAGGTCGCGGGTTCGAATCCCGTGTGTTCGAATGTGTATACTCGTAGTATAAAAGTATCAAAATTAAATATATTTCCGTTGTCTGGTATCTGTAACGCAAGTTCTACAAATACTTAGCACGCGGCCAGATTGACGTGTGAAGCGTCCATAGATATTAACTAAATGTTTAAAAAATACACTCTTAATTGCATTGTCATTGTTCCTTCATATGACGTATGCAAAATTTCAAATTAATCAGACTTCGGTTAAATTGGTCGAAAATTATCCTTAAAGATTCTGTTACATACACATTATGGATTTATACAACCTAAACTAATATATAAGCGTGTTAAAAAAACGGAATCTCGGGATTGCAGGCAGAAGTGATAAGCTAAATTAAAAAAAACCCCCCGACATAGCATGTAACATTCCTATCACACCTAACAAACGACCTGATGACCTTGAAGACCTGAACCGATTTCCACCAAACATAGCTAAGAACACTCTCGACTGATATAAATTTAAAAACCGCATTAAAATCGAATCCTCCATTTGGGAGCTACGATGCCCCAGACAGACACATACTCATTACATATTTAAACATGTTAAAGTTAGAACACCCCGTCGTATTTGCGTCGGGGGTTAAAAAACGAAAAAGTAAAAGCAGACACTTTTGCCACGCGATAGAAAAAGTAGGAATTTATCCTCCTACCTACGGCCTACTCTCCCTGCATCTTACGAATTTTCAATCAGCTCACGTGATGCGAGCTTAACATTTTTTATCCATCCCGAAAAGTTCACAACGCTAAAGAAGTTTGACCAGTGAACTTCAAAGAATGTTTCGTTAAGTAGCTACGACGTCACAGATAGACAGTTATTAGACACATAAGCCTTTATCCTTGTGGCCAGGACTTATAATTACTGTTTTCATAAGTGACTAGGCTTCTCTTCGTCAAAAGCGTTGTTCGTCACGTCATTTAGGGCGTGATCCACCAAGCAATAATAAGCTAATCCTTCGTTTAAATATCATGCTGTTCCTCTCGTAATTCCTATTAATGAATGAGATGGTATAGTATTTTAACAAGCCGTTAACGTTAGAAAGATGAAACTTTGTATAGGATATTTTGAGGCATTACCACGTCGGCTAAGCAATAAACGAAAAATACTCGTATTATATTTGGGGCTCCCACACATAAAGATCATCTGGATATAATATATACAGCGTGTAAAAAGATCTTTGAGATACTGTTACAAAACTACTTCGTCTCGCCAGTGATGCCCACATTCAGATTCGTGTTATTACAATTACGCGTTTTTATATTATATTAGTGTTAATTTCATTGAACTGTTTGTTAATAATTTATCAATCAACTGATTGTTATAGAGTATTATATTATTGTAGTTATTTTAAATGATTTAATATTTAAATGCTGGCAACCCATGACGTCACTTCCATAATAATAATTTCTCATACAATTTATTATCTAAACTAAAGTACCAATAATTAAATATTATAATTAAGTGCCTTTTGATAAAGGATAAATATTTGTTACCTAATAATTATATTAGATTTAAACGTATTTAGCTAATTATAATTAAATCTGTTAAATAGTTCTCATATTGATTTTTGCCCTAACGATTGTCAATAATATATAAGGGCGTAACTCTTCGTTGTCTTCAGACTTAAGAATAATATATTGATACTGTTATAAGCAGAGACTCTGCCCGATTAAATATTATAAGTATAAATATGGAGCATTGGCTTTTATTTACGTCCGTCACAATACGATTATACTACCTTTCTTCATTTTGAAAATGTATTTTTTATAATATATTTTTTTGTTGCAAGAAAAAAGAAAAAGCAAACATTTTTTTTATATAGCTTTTGTAAAATAATTTCTAGAATGAGAAAAGGTAATATAATCATATCTCAAAGTTATAGTGACTGCTCTTTTTACACCCGTTATATAACGGGATATGATTATAGTACCTTTTGTCATTGTAGAAATGTATTTTTTTCTTTTTTTTTTACAAAAATAAAAAAATAAAAATTTTACCTTATTGTTATTTTTGCGACAAAAAATAAGAAATGGTGAAAAGTAAAAAAAAAAATTTTAAGTTTTTGACAACAAAAATATAAAAAAAATACATTTCCAAAATAAGGAAAGGTAGTATAATCGTATCTCAAAGTTATAGTGACTATTCTTTTTACACCCTTTATATACACAGGCATTTTAAAAACATTCCTAGGGTAATATGTTTTTTTTTTAATTATTCGTTTGCGAGATAAGCTGTAACACACACACAGGCAGTCACAACAAACTTAAAACATCTCTCTCTATTTTTATGACATATTATTTGTAATTTTTATATTACTTTTATAAAGTGGAAATATTTAATTATTTGTTTGAATTGAAAAGGCTCCGAAACTACGGGACTGATTTTAGCGAAATTCTGTACAGATATAGAAAAGATCACGAGTAATAACACATACTGTTTATTGCGGCAAAATGTACGATTCCCGAGGGATTTTGTTTTGCGTCGCCCACGTCGCGGTCAACATTAATTAGTGTTAATCAATTTAAATATGTTTTTATGTAAATTGTGTATTCACAGTATGGAGTAAATTATTATATTATATAATAATGTTTAAATAACATACCTAATATCACAACCAGGAGTCCATATATCGTTGCCATTTTGTTTTGATTCCCCGATACTCGTCCGTGGCAACAATAACTATGAAGCTTTTAAATTTTCACTGCCATTTGCATAGTGCCGTGTTACATGAACGCGTTATACTTATTTACTAACAAGTTTGCCTTCGTATTGTAGTATATAAACTGACATTTCCTTAAGTTTGCAAATATTTTGAGACGCCCTTTTACTACTTATTGTATTTGTGGCTGCGCGACCGGTTTCTAGGGATCGGCAGGTCACGTCCCGGAACCCTTGGGACAAATCGTAGCTATGCGTTATTTTTAACAATAAAAGCACGACGTGTTCAGTGGCGTACCTACCCCCTAGGGCTAATGGTTGTGGGCTCGGAGGCGAAATGGGGATAGGGGCTACCATGTTTTCATAACAATAATTTTTAACTAAATGAAGACTTGCATGCATGTAGCAAATTTATTATTTCGAGAAAATTGAGTTCAAACTGTCACTTACACATTTTAATCGTCTTCGTGGTCAGAGCTTTGCTCTCGACCCGGAGGTCGAGGGTTCGATTCCCGCGTTGGAACAACAAAAAATTTTGTTTTCAAGTTTGGCTAGGACAATGCAGGCTGATCACCTGATTGTCTGACAAGAAAGATGATCCATGCGTCGGATGGGCATGTAAGAAGTCGGTCCTGTGCCTGTTCTCTCGCCAGTCGTGTCGGTTTACCGTCCCACTGTGTTACGAGAGTAAAAGGAAGAGAGAGTGCTTCTGTGTATTGCGCACACACTTGGGCACTATAAAATAACTCCTGCGTAGCTGGCCCGGTTTTAATGAAATCGGCTACCGGCACCGAAATCGGTGAGGGGAGCTATTAATTATACATTTTAGAATACGTTGTAAAGTATTAAGTATCATAATCTAAAGATCCGTCTCTAGAACCAATGTCCTTAATACGTTACTACATAACTTAAAATATTTAAGTGACTGTTTAAACTTAATTTTCTGGGTAATTTTTTTGCGACATATCACCTTCATCATTCATGTCTTCAATTGTTGTTACTTAATCTCGAACATGTTATTATTTTGTGTTGTGCATCTTCAAAATTAAAAAAACTAGGACATAACGCATGAAAACTCGAAATCTGGAGCTAAATTACAAAAATTGTAAATAATAAAAAAATCGAAAATCGGCCGTCCGATCCGGACGCTCCCCGGACGCCAAAAGTAGGAAACATCTGGGGAAACCCGTACGGATGACAACCCTACCCCAGTCGAGTATATTTGCAGAAATTCAGTAATCCTTCCCACTTTCACCCTCCCCTCACAACTTTTAATCAGCTAAACCGATTATCATGAAACCTGTTTTAAAAAACTGCAGAAAAAAGTCAGATTTTTTCATATAAGGCTCTGATAATTTGATAAGATTCTTAGCTTGATACTTTTACGCGTTCCTGAGTAAAAGGGTCTTGACAGACAGTTGGGCAACAAAGTGATCCTATAAATTTCCCAATTTTTTCCTTTTGAGTCACGGAACCCTCAAAATTTAACTATTTTGAGGAGAAGCAAGTACTAACGTACTTGCTTCTCTATCGATATGTGGGTGTGAACAATTCGAAACACGTTTTGGGAAAAAATATTATGTAATAGGTTTTTCTATAGGTAAATAATATGGTTTGCCCTGGGCGATGTAACATTAATTAGGTTTATCCACCTACTCTATGGTTTATCCAAAGATTAATTTTATTTATTTATTAAGCTGTTGGTTTTCATAAATAAATAAATAAAATTAATTAATTAAATAAAGATGCTTTGGACACCCGTTCATATTTTAGTGGTAGAATATCTTTTAAAGATTTTTGATTTAATGCATATAATAATGACTCTGCAATTAGAATTGGAATATACAGAGTGTAAAAAAACAGTCACTATAACTTTGTTATATGATTATATAACAATTTCTCATTCAAGAAATGTTTTTACACGCATTATATTATTTACCTTATATACCTTAGGGCGCGATTTTGACCCACCTTAAACGGTCAGAGTCTATTAAAACTTGGTAGAGTCGAGTACACTTTTTTTAACATTTGATAAAATACTACAAAATAAAATAGTTTAAAAAAAAAACTAAAAAAAACCCAGTATAAACGTATAAAATTCAACTACAAAATAGAAAATTAATTTTAATTGAAAAATAGTGAAAAAAATATTAAGATATTATTAAAATAATAATTCTTCTAGTCACATCTGTCAGAAAAATATTTATCTGGGGACACGTGAGTGCCCCCGCTAAGTTTGATATAACTGTAGACACCATGCACCCCACACTTTTTTTACAATTTTTTTTTTTTTATTATTTTCAATTTAAATTTACTAACCTTTATTTTTTAATTTTTAGTTGAATTTTATAAAAAACGTGTTTGTTAGTTTTTAACCTTTATTTATTTTAAAATTATTCTTTTGATTTTTTTTAACTTTTGTTGTTCTTGCAACAAAAAAAAATGAAAATTGTAAAAAGTTAAAAGTATTTTTAGTTTTTGACGAAAAAAAATATATTTCTAGAATTAGTAAAGGTAGTTTATCCAAGTTATAGTGACTGCTCTTTTTACACCCGGTATTATGATTAGCCGTATTTACTTACTTGCTGTTGGAAATTTATTCGGGTTATAAGTACTTTGTCATGGTAGGACTAAAAAAATGGTTAACAAAAATAATAAATAACAAAAATCATAAATAATAAAAATGCATACAAGTTAATTATTTTATTTCCATAAAAAGACACACCTTGTACGTGTGAAATATTCTTACGAAAACCAAAAAAAAAATTCGGATCCTTGTATGAATGTTGCCTTTCCTGTATGTACAGAATATGTTTTTTTTGACACCCGCAACAGTCCGGCGGCATGCGTAAAAAATTACCTTTTTCAACGTTGTTATTTTCAAAGTAAACACATCATCCTGTATGTACACCTGTATATACAGAATGTGTTTTTTGACATGAACAGATTCGATTTTTATTTTGTTGAAGATGTGTCTTTCTTAAAGTAAAGGTTCAGTCTTGAAGAAAATCAAGCTGGAAACTCCTATTAACACTTTTCGTTATCAGTTATAGTTAGTACTTTGCCATACCAGTGTACTTAAAACTTTCAGTCTGTAAATGTTTTGAACCTTTTTAGTGCTAAATTATTGTTGCAATAGTGAAAAATATTTAGTTTCATTTAATATATATGTAATATAAATGTAATATATATATCTCAATTTTGTTCTTTGGCTGGCTACTTGAGTTTGTGGCCCAAAAGTATATCTGTCCTTTAATAATTAAAAAAAATAGGTTAAATAATCAAATAATCCTGCCAGTGAATTGCCGTAACCGCACTCACTATTCCATGGAACTTGCGGTTTTGACTCATACCCGCAAAAAACTTTCATTGTACGCGCCTTTAACGTAAAAAAATAACTTTTGTATTTGCTATGACTTGTAATAATATTGATGAATAAAAAATCCTTGAAACAAATCAAAAGTCGCGTGCTAAATTGGCGCCTTTATAGAGAGCTCACTAATTACTTTGGAAAAAACTTCGTTCCTTTAATTGGAAATAGAAGAGGTCCACTATTGTATTTAAATGTCAAAGGAACCTCGAGTCACTTAGACACTTCACTTAATTCTTTCACGAAATCTCAAAGTGCTTTTACTTTTTGTAGTTTTACAGCGGGCGCTCACGCAAGACAGGATAGTATTTAGACAGTTTATGTCATTACAAAACGCATAGACAAATTACCTATGAACGACACAACTACCTTAGGGCGGGCGCGCACTTGAGACACGACATCTTGGTGCCAATTTCACCAACACATGTTGAAGACACTTTACTTAATTCTTTCACGAAATCTCAAAGTGTTTTAACTTTTTGAAGTTTCACAGCAAGCGCTCACACAAGACAGGACAGTCTTAAGACAGTTTATAATATTATAAAACTCATAGACAAATTACCTATGAAGGAAACTATCTTAGGGCGGGCGCGCACTTGAGACACGAGTCTTGGTTTCACCAACACAATATGTTGAAGTTAATCCTTCATTAAATATCATGTTATCCCTTTCGTATTTCCGGTGAATGAATGAGAAGGCATGGTATTTTAACAAATGAAATCGGGGCTTAGGGCGTGTTTCACCAATCAATGCTAAAGTTAACGCCATGTTAATTATCATGTTATCCCTCTCGTATTTCCTGTCAGTGACTGAGATGGCATGGTATTTTAACATGGAGTTAACACGGTTACATTGGTGAAACACGGCCTAAAGATAGTTTATTGCATTACAAAATATTATAATTTAAAGATTAGCTTCAAACAAAACGGCATATTGGATTACTGTCTAGACTCTAGGACTAACACAATTGTCTTGAACTTATAGCAAATCCTGACTTGGTACACGACAGTCTTAAGACAGACAGTCATCCTATTTTTCGGCCTATCATCAAATAAAACGCCTCCGTGGTCTAGTGGGTCGACCCGTATGTCGTAGGTTCGATTACCGCGTTGGAACACGAAAAAATGTTGTTTTTAAGTTTGGTTAGAACAATGTAGACTGATCACCTAATTGTCTGATAAGAAAGATGATTCATGCGTCGGATGGGCATGTAAAAAGTCGGTCCTACGCCTGTTCTCTCGCCAGTCGTGTCAATTTACCGTCCCACTGGGTTATGAGAGTAAAAGGAAGAGTGTTGGGCACTATAAAATAACTCCTGCGTAACTGGCCTGGTTTCAATGAAATCGGTGAGGGGAGCAGCTATTATTATTATTAGATCAAATAAAACACCGTCAGTTGATTCAGCAATTGAACGCTAGATTCTCAAATCACTTGAAATTATAAATAAATATTCGCTTATAACTACAGATAATATAGGTTTTGTTTCATTTAAATTTTTTTTCAAAGACATTCAGACGGATAATTTATTCACGCTTCGCTAGACATTTGATGAGATTTAGCATTAGATATCTATATCTTCTCATCTGGCTAAAACTCAAGAACGGCTGAACCGATTCGGCTATTAGTTTTGAAATATTCGTGGAAATCCAGGGAAGGTATAAACGGTTTGTATGCTCGACGTAGTGGGCACAAGTCACTACTTTATAATTAAGAGGTGTAGGTTATGTTACAGAGATATTATTAGGGTTGTTTATAGCGCGTAAAAGTACAATTTTCCTTAATAAAACTAAATTTCAAGGGGACGGGGCCGCTTGCAATAGCTACTAAAATGTAAATGATGATAATGTATTTAATACACAAATTATTTGTTTAGAGCTACTTAACCAAACATTAAGAGGCTGCTGTTTTTACAAAAAGCATTTTATAAGAGCTATGATATCCTAGTACACGGTGGAAAACTTAATTACAATTACTTTAAATAAAAGCGCTTCGGTTATCGAAAAGTCGAAAAAGAAACGCTTTCCAAACTCTACAAAGTCAAAGGGTGAATTTTTCGATTGGAGCCGTCGAGTTGTTTTTACTTTGTAGCCGTTTTGTAGAATTTCCATTTGTTTCGATATCGTGGGGCTCCCTGATTGGCTGTCATCGAACCTTTGCAAGAAATAGTTGGCCGATTGAAATCAGCTGTAAAGTTAATAACAACAAATTTATAAAAGTTAGCATAAACTATCATAAACACAATTTGCGACAACTTGGCGTATATTAAAATAGCGATACTGACTTTTGTTATTAGCACCCAGAGCCCTTAGTTAAGACTGACTATGCCAATGGAGAAAATATATGGGATTTTTTATGTATCCTATGTTAGGAGGATGAGCTGAGAAATTATCAGCTTTTATAAAATGATGAAAGTCTGGCGTTCACAGGCTCTTAGGCCCGTATAAATAAAGCAATCTCAATCGAAAACTCTACTTGAGATATTATTTGATAGATTAAAAAAACGTTTCATTTCACTTTAAAAAATGAAGAACTCTACTTATGTTACATACTTTAATTTTTTTCTTTTTTAAAACATAAAAATAAAGATTATAAAAATATAGATTATACGTATGTTTTCCTATCATCTATATTATTAATATTACGGTTAAAAAGGAATACAAATTAAAATACTATGTAACATTAATAAAGTTGTTCACTTTTAAAAGTGAAACGAAACGTTGTTTTAGCTGTCAAATAGGTTCTTAAGTGAGGTTGGGTTTGAGATTGTTTTATTTATATGGGCCTTAGACGATTACGCGTTAGGGTTGATCCGGTGGTAACCTATTTTTGATTATTCTCTTTCGATAGATATCTCTTAAGTTTCATCAGAAATCAAATATTTTAGTACACTCTGTTTAGACCACCGACCCAGGGACATACAAAACTTATTTTTGTCGGAAATGGACCCCCGACCTCCCCCTTTAGCATCCTACAGAGGTCAAAATAATTAACAAAACGATTAAATTGGATGAAGTGTACGTGCGGGGGTGTGGGTTGGCCCCTTAAGTATACAGCAAAAGCCATTTAACATCAGGGATTAGCAAACTTAGTTGCTAATATTTTGTTCGCTAATGTATGCGCGGGCACGAGTTTTGTTTCATAATTAAAACTAGGACTATAACTGATCCCGTCGACGGAGTTTCCGATGTTGTGTTGTCCCTGTGCCTCCATCACCGGCGGTAGAGTCGGAATACCGCCGAGTTTTAGCAGGTAGGGCTGCGTCCATTCACCATATCCCAGACACAATGAGTCCTTAATAATAATAATGCCGCCCACACCGGTGACGGTGGCCGGTTTTATTGAAACCAGCCGACCTACCTAATGCAGTCCTCGCACGCCGGGCCAGAGTGGCCCAGGGCGGGGGAATCACGACCAGGGGCTAAAGAGCCCCTCTACGTGAGGTCGAAGGGCCCGGTATTGAGGATACCGAGCCGAAGTAATTCCAAGTTTTTCTAGGGAAAACCCCCCGCAAAACGCAGGGGAAAACCGTGGCGCTAAGTGAGAGAGCCATGGAAGGCTGTACCTGAATGGCGGGACGTCAAGCAGTGCAAGGGGCCCCGGTCCTGGGACCGGAGAGCGTGTGTGATTCCACTCCCCCTACACCACCCTTCATCCCGCGGACCAAACCCTACCATAGCTGGGGAGAGGAAAGTAAATGACACAAGAGATGTTTTTTTGAAGGCAAAACCCCCGCGTCAGGGCGCGGGGAAAAACCCTCGAACCTTTATTAAAACTGCCTGAAGGGCCGTGACGTACGGTCTTTAACCGTACGCGGATCCGTCCGACCAGGGAGTGGGGGGGCTCCGGGAGCCATGAGGGGGGAAGGGTTATGGGACCCGACGAATGGTGGTGGTGGAAATCTGGGGGCGCTGGGTTCGCCCGCACGCCGCGCAGCCTCCTTGCAGAAGCCGGGCAGCAGGCGGCATCCTGCGGCATCCCCGTGTGGTGGGTGCGGCGGTGTCCGGGGGCCGCCGTGGGATCCCGGCCAATCCTCCGGGCTCCTTCCTCTACAGGAACCTCCGGATGGCGGGGATATCCTTTGGCAGGCGCGGGACTCCTCCACAGATGGCGGTGGCGGTGAGGCAGCGGCAGGGCGCTCGACCGGGCTAACGTGAATCCTCAACAAGACACATCGGCCCGGGAGCTTGCACTGCCACTGTAGGGGGTGCAGGTCTGGTGCCTGCGCTAGCGGTGGTCGCCGACAGGGCCCTCGACCGGGCAATGGTCCGGGAGTTTGCCCTGCGGTGATCTTCTCTGCTAGGCTAAGGCCTGCAGCGGAGGGTGGGGGCACGCATCACCGGACAACTGGTCCGGGAGCTTGCTCTGCGGCGGTCATATGGGCAGGCGGCGGAGTGCCTGCGATGACGATGTGCTGCAGTGTGCAGCAGGCAGGGCTGGAACCTGGGCTGGTGGTTGGCGGCGGAACGCTCGACCGGCAATGGCCGGGAGCTTGTTCCGCTGCGGTAAGGGTGGCAGGGGGGCCTGCGGTGTGGCCTGGCGGGGGGCCAGGGCACGTATGGCCTGGCGGGATGCCAAGGCGAGTACGGGGTGCGGCTGCGCCGGGGGGCGCAGTCGAGGCGGCACTGGGGACGCTGCGGCAGGTCCGGGCGCATCACGGCGTGGCGGAGCGGGATCCGGGGGGTGCGGCAGGTCGCGGCCGGAGGGGGTGCGGCGCTGCGGCAAGGGGCGCAGTCCGCAAGGCAGCGCTGGATGCACTGCGGCGAGTCCGGGCGCTTGTCGGCTGGACGGAGCGGGATCCGGGACGCGCTGCAAGTCTCGGCCGGACATTGGGGCGAGGGGGTTCCACTACCCCCCCGCGAGAATGCCGACGGGGGCCCGGCGCGAACGGTGTCCTCTCCGTCGCAGCTAGGCTCGGTGTTGCGATGGTGGTGCGCCAGGGCGGCGCGGGGCGGTCGTCCTCGTCGTCTGCGGCCGGGGCGCCACAGCACGACACGAACAGCCATGGGCAAGGTGGTGGGTGCGGTGTAGCACCAAGCGGGTGAGCGCTTGGGGTAGCTGGCCTCCCGTGACCACAACGCTGGGCAACCCAGCGGGGCGGGCGGGCAGTTCAGCTCCCCGGCACGGCGGCAATCCGCACCCGGTTTTAATAAACCAAGCACGGATTGCCGGACGCCATCAGGAGTCGGTGAGAACTGCTCCAGGAAGGTGGTCGGCACGGACGCGTCACGATCGAGACGCGGACGAACGCGGCGGAATCGACGTGCGCGCGCGACGGAAGCCAGGACGATCCTGAAACCAGCCGAGCTACGCAGGAGTAATTTTATAGTGCCCAAGTGTGTGAGCAAGACACAAAAGAACTCTCTCTCTCTTCCTTCATCCTCGTAGCCCGGTGGGACGGATAGCCGACACAACAAAAAAAAATTGCCAAATCGGTCCAGGCGTTGTTGAGTTATAAACCTACAACAAAAAGTAGCATTGATTTTTATATAATACTAGCTTACCTGTGCCCACTTTCTTGAGCATGGAAACCGTGTAAACCTTCCCAGGACTTCCACAAATATTTCAAGACCAAAAGTAGCCGAATCAGTTTAGCTGATCTCGAGTTTTAGCGAGACTAACGAATAGCAATCGATTTTTATATAGCCTATGTTACTCAGTGGTAATGTCCAGTACTTTTTGAGTTACATAAGTCGTTAATACAAAAATACAAATCTTTCCTCTTTATAATATTAGTGTAGATTAAGATAATTTATACAGAAGATCGATTCTTTTATTTGACGGATAAAGACATATTCGTAAAATCTCACCCCCAACCTGTGAACATTGTAGCTCTGTGTAATATATTGTTTTCGCAAGTGTTGTTTAAAAGTAAAACGCTGTACTCGTAAACCCGTACTGTCACGTGCTGTCACGTGATCGCGCCGTGACCGCCGACACGTCCATTTGCCGGGATGTCCATGAACATGGGGCAAATAACTTTTACAATTTAGAACAAATGTTGCAAGTGCCAGAAGCAGAATGATTTAAAAGATCTGGTGATGAAATTTAACTTTTGTCATTTACATGTTAGAAACAATAATGATGCAAGTGGCAGAAAAAGGCTGTAATTAATAGCCGCGTAATTTTAATAGTATCCATGATTAAATTATATAAAGGAAAATTTGGTAAAAAATTAAGTTTTATGACATATTTATAATGGGGATCGAGTACCGAGTACTCTCCGTAAGTATTGCACATGTCTCACCAGTCAGCCTGTATGTCTTAAACAGTAAAAGGCTTAAAAAGTTAGATCCAAACACTATCCAATGGGATCGAATTTTGTTCAATAGATATCAAAGGATCGAATTTGTATCAGTAGATATCAATGTTTACTGATCAGTAGCCGTAAACAGCAAAAAATATGTATTGTTGCCTGTCATTTTTGTCGCGTAGCACTTACGTAGCCATATCGTAGCACTTACATAGAAAATACGTAGCAGCCAAATTAACAATAATAAAACACGTATTCCGATGTCAATGACCGATTTCGTTCAAACATTCAGCCAGAGACATTTTATAGTGTCCAAGTGTGTGCGCAATACACAAGGATACTCTCTCTTTCTTTATTCTCATAACCCATTGGGATAGATAACCGACACGACTGGCGAGAGAATAGGCGCAGGACCGACTTATTACAAAACAGGTGATCAGCCTGCAATGTCCAAAAAATATTGTTTTTGACCTCCAAAAAATATTGTTTTATTATTAAGTTCGAAAATACATGTTACTGAGATAATGTCTTTAATACATATAAGATTATATCATACAGTAAAATAAACTATTTAGTTTCTCTGAAAATACGAGAAACGACAATTAAGTTTGATCTAGTTCCTCCTTTGTATTCCTTAAACAATCAAAATAATAACTCTATCCATATATTACTCGGATAACATTTTCTTCCATAATTTCTGTCAGTCTTGAAAATAGACTTCAAAACAATCTATTCATAATGCATGATAACCTATTTTAAATAAAATACTAGGTATTTTATTACATACATTTAGTTTTGCTTTCGAAGTTTATCTATATTGAAATTAGTCAGGCCGGGAGTCTGATTCACAAAGCGTTCGACTTACGTTCGACTTCCTTGCGCAATAACCAATAGAAGCTTGCCACGATGAGCGTTGACCAATAACCGCATGGTAAGATGTCGAATCCGATTCGCAATTCGCAATTCAAAGTAAACCAGTAACTTAATAGCCTCCCAAGATAAGATCATGACATAAACTGGAGAATTAAAAAAAAGGCATACATGAGATCCGAAATTATATAAAAAAGCGAAAAATACTGAAAAGTGTCACAAATATTTTTCAAGCTCAGTCAATTTGATTCCAATTTAACAATCTAATGATTCAGTATTTGTTTGTATCAAAATCAAGCTCCAAAAGATTTTAGCATTTTTCCTATAGTTTCGAATGTACCATGCCCTATATAAAGACCCTGTGTAATCAGCGCACAAAATAACTATTAGGTTCAAATTACATTATCAAACATGATATTTTTAACCGAAAAACCCACCTTCATTAACATTTTTTCTTGCGAGCGCATTTTAATAGACTCATTTGCATAACTTTACTTTTTATTTTTCGCGAGGTTTTTATCGTAATGAAATTACTTTTGTCGGTGCTTAGAAATTCAACATTAATTTTATGGCCGCTGTTGATTTTTCTTTTTAGCGACCTTAATCATATTTATGTTGATTTTGATAATTTCGCAGTTGTGTCCCCTGGGGCCGTATTATGATCTTTTACAATACCAGCCTGGTTCCAGGCAATTCAATAATACGGTCTTAAACTGCCTCGTTCTTTTTTATATTTCAACGACATGTTATTCTGAATGAATCCACCCTAGTTTGGTTGTCTGACAGTGACATTCGGAAGCAAGTCAAGTGTCACGTGACCACTGACTAGCTGTCGTCATGCAGTTATTGTGTGATCGTAATACGAAAATTCCAGGCAGCCATGTTGTATGGCGTATACTGGCTGGAATTAAGAGCTTGTAATAGGCCCCCTGGTCTGGCCAAACTCAGTTCACCCGTTCACCTGAGTGTACCACGGGCACTAAAAGTGGAATTTTAAAAATGTGTACAATAGTGCCCGGTAAATAAAGGTATTGAATACCTTGGGCCTTACTCTCCAAATTCGGGCCCTACCTATTACAAGCTCTTAATTCCAGCCAGTTTACGCCATACAACATGGCAGGCTTGCATTTTCGTATTACGATCACTTATTGACAGCCAGTCAGCGGTCACGCGACACGTGACTTGCTTCCAAATGTCACTTTCAGACAACCAAACTATTATTTATTCAGAATAACATGTCGTTGAAATTAAGGCCGTATTATTGAATTGCCTGGAACCAGGCTGGTATTGTAAAATATTATAATACAGTCCCTTATTCGATTTTGGTTCATTTTGATTCTCAGTGGTTTGATATGGTCGAAAGTGCAAAAAGTTACGATCTAACGTTTTTCTTTATCCTGGTTAGTTTCAAAGTACCACCAAATAAAATGCAAAAAGCCGTTGAGATCGAACTAATTCCATTTTCGATTGTGTCGGAAGTAGGCCTGCCTGTAGGTAAATGTTGTACCTTGTAGATAGTTAAAATTCTATATAAATCACATCAGCATTCTATAGAAAACCACATGAAAAACATTCCTTTAGAGCGATATCACAGACAGACACACAGTGGTTGGAAACTGGTAAACCAAAACTGAACCAGACTGTAGATTGTTTTATATGAACAGCAATTTACTTATAGCATTAAAGTACGTGCACTATATTTAACATATATAGGGTCGGTTTTCGAAAGACTAATCAAATCCATGATCAACTATCATGGCATTATAACAACCTATTAAAGCTGATTGGTGAGACATTAAATAGGTAAAATACCACAGATAAGATTAACGTTTAACGAATCGGTGCCATTTTGTGAATTAAGCTTATCTGTAGAATTTTAATGCGAGCATTACGCAATTATATAATTTTATTTTTTTATTTTTATTTCACAATTTATTGTACATAAGAAACATTTACAAAAGTACAGTTAACAAAGTAAGACACAAAGGTACTGCTTATTTCTAAAGGAAATTTCTGCCAGCAGCCCTACGGAGATGTATAGGATAAAATATATGAGATAGGACGTGGACAATTACTTACAAATACTTATATACGACGACCTCCGTAGCTCAGTTGGTTGAGCGCATTGCTCGAACGAAAGGTCGCGGGTTTGAATCCCGCCGAGGGAACAAAAAGTTATAAATGTTCCTGGGTCATGGATGTGTATTAAATTTGTGTATAATAAAATAAAAATCTTAAATATGTGTATAGTATAAAAATATTAAATATATTTCCGTTGTCTGGTACCTGTAACACAAGTTCTTCGGATACTTAGCACAGGGCCAGATTGACGTGGTGTGAAGCGTACATAGATATTATTATACTAGACTAAAATCAGAATGAATACACTAACGAAATATTTAATATAAATTACAATACATACATCATTAATAAAATAAATATACCGGGTGTAAAATAAGTGATTGATAATACTTTAGGGTTTTTATGTGCCTCCTATGTAGACTTTATTGCGAAAGTACCAGCGAGGAAAGACTTAGTTTGACTTACATATTTGTATGAGAAATGTCCCATCATCATAAATTTGCCCATACAATAACTTAAAAAAAGTAGCTCTTTCACAGTAAACTATAGATATACGGGACCCGTACACCCCTAAAGTATTATCACTAACTTATTTTACAAACTGTATAATAAATATCTGCTCCACTTTCTCTCTCTAATAAATTTTTTCACTAATTTTGTTCAGTATGGCTTGTTAACTTGAATGCAATGTTGCGGATGCGTCAAAACATACGTCAACAAACTCAATCCAGATAAATGATAAGGCATTTGCATAAAAAGCACCAGGGTCACAGAAACCCAGGATATTAGTTGGGTGGATAAAAAACAAAGCTCGTACAGCTTCACATAGTAATTGCAATAAGCGAGTGCGTCTCGAGGCGAATGGGCTGGATTAGGCTGGCTCGGGAGACTACTGCTATCCGTCTACTAGACAAATCGCTCCCTCAAATGGAAGATTGCTGTAAGGCTGGACCGCTGTCACACCGAAGCGTACCGTACTAAAAAGTTTATTTAATTATAATAATAATAAATCTTTATTCGGACAATTTTAGATATTACTGAACAGTAAATAAATACAAAAAATTACTGTGTAACATGTATTTCCATCAAGATCCTACAGTACATTCAATAACATATGAAAAACAAAGATTTTGTCAGTTGAGGATGAAAGTAACCATATTTTAGTAACATTTATATTAATCTCTGTAAAACTGTATTGTCTGTAATCTCCCTGTCCGCCAAAATAGAACTCTACGCTAATACTAATAATACGGAAAAATACTTAACACTTTAACTGTGCAAGTTTTAAAAACTGTCACACTTTCCTTTATTCGAAAAATATTTTTTACCCTTCATGAAAAAAAGGTTATTATATACGTGGCAATGCAGCTTCCAAAAGGTAATCTTGATGATATGCAGGCTTTCTCCCGACACAATCGAGAGTACAATCAGTTCGATCTCTACGGCTTTTGGTATTTTATTTGGTGGATAACTTTGAAACTAACTACTATGAAAAAATTCGTTGGATCTTATTTTTTTAGTAAGTAAATAAACGTCAATTTAAAGGGAAATATGCGGCACGATTGAATCTTAATCAAAATCTAATCAGTTTGGAGAGTAAGATCTTGATTTATTATTTGTATGAAAGCTAACGTGAGCGCGGATATTCTTAGCTATAATTAATTACAATTAGGTTACTTAAAAAAATAGTTTATTTGAAAACGTATAGGACGTTTTGGTGCACTTTTTCTAAAATGTTTGTATCGGTGTGACACACGTCCATCTAAGCCTACATCCTCTGGATACCCGCTAGAGAGGGCAGGGGATAGTTTTATTGTTTGTGCTCCTCATTTCATGCGCGCCGTGAATAAACTACAGTTTTTGTTAAAATATAACTCACTTAAAGTGGTACGTGATTCCGCATGCTAGTACAGGGGTAAAAATTTTACGTACAGTCGACAAAAAGGGGATTTTATTTGGCTCTACGTGGAGTAGAGTGAAAAATGTGTTTCTATACCGTGTCTCATGGTTCATATATCAAGCCGAGTATAGTGTAAAGAGAAGGACGCGTAGAGTATTTTTCGTTTTGGCACCTCATATTACTTACCATATATGTTATTTATAATATTGAAAATAATATTATTGCTACGATACTAAATTATGATTTGAGCTTTCTTAACCACCGACAAAAAAAAATATTTTTATAAGTTTGAATTGTCTGTATTTGTGGCAAGTTTTTTTAGCAATTGAGATTGTTCTCAGCTGTGACTTTATTATCAGTGAGTGATCACTTTATAAATTGGAGGTCACTTAAAATAATTGTGCATAGTTATTGTAATAAACACTTCATATTTTTATCCCTTATTTTTTCCATCTTTAGAATCCATTACCATCCATTCAAAGTGGTCTACACAATACACGTCATGTAATATTGACATAGTACCTCACCAAACTATTATACCCACAAGGGGTAAAGGAGTAAACCATATTTGACAGATGTATTGTGAATGTCACCATGCCATGCCATGTTGCGTGGTTTAGTGTTACGTAGTCAAATAGAACCTCCGTTAGCTATGTTTGCCTAGTACAAATCTTTAATTTATGTAGATTTTTTAATTTCGGGATATTATTTGCATACTTAGCTTTAGGGCGTGTTTCACCAAGTAATGTTAAAGTTAACGCCATGTTAAATATCATGTTATTCCTCTCGTATTTCCTGTCAATTAATGATATGGCATGGTATTTTAACATGGCGTTAATTTTAACATTGCTTGGTGAAACATGACCTTAAGCTAATTATTGCACAAATGAAGCGATAGTTAAATTAAGTAATTATTATAGTATTATACTGTCGTCCTTAACATAAACAACGCAATCGACATTTTTGCAAAATTTGACATTATATTCGGAATAACTAAAACGAGATCTACCAGGATCTCACAATCAGTTTTAATATTTTTATACGTTTATTATTTTGTTAATCTTATACATATTATAATTATATAAATTTCCAAACTTATAAATAGTCTTTGATCGCAATTATTCGAAATGGTAAATAAAAAATTACCTCCAAGCAAATGCGTTCTTTATGATAATAACAGCAGCATAATATGTCATCATAATATAATAATTGTAACAAAAATAATTTAATAGATTCCAATTTAAATTGCAGTTGCCCCATTACAATAAAAAGAATCAAATGCAAAAGGGGCCAAAATGAAAAAAATGTTAAGTCGATATTGGCACGGGAACGAATCTATATTTGATGAGGCAAGTGCCCTTAGATATTCATGAGGCCTATCGAGAAATAATAGGGGTCAAAAGGAAAGGGCCTTGGCCCTTCATAACTGTATTTTTGATCCACAGATTTGTTGGGATTCCTGATATCCTAGTATGTAAATACAATTTTAAGTTACTCGTTTCTATGACGGGGTTGTGATTAATGTGAATCTACTCGTATTGTACATAATTTTAATAATAAGAACCACAATTTAATAATTTAACCCTACTAAGTAAAGTATATTGGCTTTAGATGTAATGTATACTATTACGAATATAGTGACTTACAAGAAAATCGGATCCGTAGTATAAGCGCTACGGTAAAACGAACATACATACACTGCTAAAATAATTTCCTTATAATTATCACCGCGTCTCGCGTCGCGTCTGGCTGTGATCTTAATACTCATGATATCTACTTAAAATCCAAGAAAGTCCAATTGAATACCAGGAAAACATAAAAAGAAGGTGACTCGTGCGAGTCGAAAGGATAATATATTCTTCAAGAACTTTCCAAAACGTGTGTATTTTCTTAATGTCTCTATTTCAATAAAGTCACTTATTTTGTTAACGTGACACAAAACAATTTATTTGGCTTTTACGTACCTTTAAAACGACCTATCTTTTTGACCCAATTTGCTTCGTGTAAAACGCAATTTTTTATATTTTTATAATAATTATCACTGTAAAAGCATTTTAGAGTCGTCATACAACTATTGTAGCATAATAAGTGGCATACAAGAATGATGCAGCAGATAATATTGTAATTTTAAAATAAATCATAATTTATCTTTATGTATAAACTTTCCATAAAATAATAAGTACTTATTACTATTAGTGATGCGTATTGTTATTGGCTATATGGAATAATATGGATGTACCAGAATATAAATGAAATTAAAAAAAAACAACAATGTGCGAGTGCCAAATCCTTCTACTTATTTATTTAAAACATGAAAATTTTTAATAGTCCATTGAAATGTTACATTTTTTAGGCCTTACCTTGCGTTTTTTAGAGGACGCAATTTTATTTTTTTGATGTGTAGGGGGGGTCAGTGTAAAGCTAAAACCAAGTTTGTGGGGTCGCCACCCTTGTCCCACGGCCGCCATCTTGAAAATAGGGGTTGAAATGGTATTTACGATATATCTCTTAAACTATTTATTTTATAAAAAAAATTGTTAACATTTTTTGTTGCAAATTAAATTCTCTACAACTTTGCTCCAGTAACGTTTTGTCGTAGAACTATAAATAAAAAAGTTATAAGCGAAAATCTTCGGAAATTTGATAAAAAAAAATATATTTTTCGATGTAACTTTTTTTTTAATCATTTTACGAAAAAATGATATCCGACCATTTTTGTACATAGTTTTTTGAGGGAGGACAACTTTTATTCGCATCATTTTTTCATTAAGTCAATAGCTAAGGTTTTACAGCGCTCTGAAGTACTATTTTTCAGTACTCTTAACTATACCTATATTATACGTGTGTACTTATGATAAGTCATCAGTTATTGTTTGTTTTTTTTTCTTCTTTTTTTTTACTTTATTATTATAACTTTTTTGATTACAAATTTTGCAATATTATTAATAATTAATTATTGATTCTTTTCCCCACCACCCACGAGGTAGAGTCTAGAGGTGCGTTTTTTTTTACGTGGTATCCCCAATAGGCATAATCCACGGTGATTTTCTAAATTAGAACTACTTCGTCCTCAGTCGTTTCGATGGACCAGGCTGGGGCTCAGCATCTGATCGGCTTTCTGAATTAAATACCAGTGGGAGAACTGGAGAAGGAAGGGGTGTTAATTTTGGCGGTTCATCATCAATGTCATCTTCATTTATTAATTCTGAGAGTTCCATTACGTTGCTGCAAGTCTCTCCAGAACAATGGAAGCACACTGCAGAACATTTCATTCCTGCTTTTCGGCATCCACACATCGCTCCACAGTTTCCTTTGCATTTGCAAAAGATCAATTTTCCGAAGATTTTCGCTTATAACTTTTTTATTTATAGTTCCACGACAGAAAGTTACTGAAGCAAAGTTGTAGAGAATTTAATTTGCAACAAAACATGTTAACATATTTTTTTTATAAAATAAATAGTTTAAGAGATATATCGTAAATACCATTTCAACCCCTATTTTCAAGATGGCGGCCGTGGGACAAGGGTGGCGACCCCACAAACTTGGTTTTAGCTTTACACTGACCCCCCCTACACATCAAAAAAATAAAATTGCGTCCTCTAAAAAACGCAACCCAAAATGTAACTTTTCAATGGACTATAATAGTCCATTGAAAAGTTACATTTTGGGTTGCGTTTTTTAGAGGACGCAATTTTATTTTTTTGATGTGTAGGGGGGGTCAGTGTAAAGCTAAAACCAAGTTTGTGGGGTCGCCACCCTTGTCCCACGGCCGCCATCTTGAAAATAGGGGTTGAAATGGTATTTACGATATATCTCTTAAACTATTTATTTTATAAAAAAAATATGTTAACATGTTTTGTTGCAAATTAAATTCTCTACAACTTTGCTTCAGTAACTTTCTGTCGTGGAACTATAAATAAAAAAGTTATAAGCGAAAATCTTCGGAAAATTGATCTTTTGCAAATGCAAAGGAAACTGTGGAGCGATGTGTGGATGCCGAAAAGCAGGAATGAAATGTTCTGCAGTGTGCTTCCATTGTTCTGGAGAGACTTGCAGCAACGTAATGGAACTCTCAGAATTAATAAATGAAGATGACATTGATGATGAACCGCCAAAATTAACACCCCTTCCTTCTCCAGTTCTCCCACTGGTATTTAATTCAGAAAGCCGATCAGATGCTGAGCCCCAGCCTGGTCCATCGAAACGACTGAGGACGAAGTAGTTCTAATTTAGAAAATCACCGTGGATTATGCCTATTGGGGATACCACGTAAAAAAAAACGCACCTCTAGACTCTACCTCGTGGGTGGTGGGGAAAAGAATCAATAATTAATTATTAATAATATTGCAAAATTTGTAATCAAAAAAGTTATAATAATAAAGTAAAAAAAAAGAAGAAAAAAAAACAAACAATAACTGATGACTTATCATAAGTACACACGTATAATATAGGTATAGTTAAGAGTACTGAAAAATAGTACTTCAGAGCGCTGTAAAACCTTAGCTATTGACTTAATGAAAAAATGATGCGAATAAAAGTTGTCCTCCCTCAAAAAACTATGTACAAAAATGGTCGGATATCATTTTTTCGTAAAATGATTAAAAAAAAAGTTACATCGAAAAATATATTTTTTTTTATCAAATTTCCGAAGATTTTCGCTTATAACTTTTTTATTTATAGTTCTACGACAAAACGTTACTGGAGCAAAGTTGTAGAGAATTTAATTTGCAACAAAAAATGTTAACAATTTTTTTTATAAAATAAATAGTTTAAGAGATATATCGTAAATACCATTTCAACCCCTATTTTCAAGATGGCGGCCGTGGGACAAGGGTGGCGACCCCACAAACTTGGTTTTAGCTTTACACTGACCCCCCCTACACATCAAAAAAATAAAATTGCGTCCTCTAAAAAACGCAAGGTAAGGCCTAAAAAATGTAACATTTCAATGGACTAAAATAATATTGATGATTTGATCACTATAAGATGTTGTCAGACGAACCGACTTACCCCATCTTGGTATCGCATGGATCTCACAACTTTTTACGGCAAAAACCTGTAAAAAGTGCCACGTCTCGCTACTAAGTTTATACTACTAAGTAGCAAGACTTGCCACTTTTTACAGGTTTATTGATGGGATATTATAATCAAAGTCCTCTCCGGTAGTGATAAAAGATTTGGCGAATGATACGTGTTGATACCACTCAAAGTTCTCGAAGTTTCGTTCCCCAGTGCGCGATTCATACTAGTCCCCTCGATTGGGAACTATGTAACTAATTAAACCCGCGTTAAGCCGTACAGGGATACATTGATCGGTAAATGATTAAAGTTAGATCGGACAGTCCACACACACGTCTATCGCCTCCGTTGTCTGGTTCAGAGCTTCGCCATCGATCCGGAGGTCGTGGGTTCGATTCCCGCGTTGGAACAACAAAATATGTTGTTTTCAAGTTTGGTTAGGACAATGCAGGCTGATCACCTGGTGGCGAACCACGAATTAACGCAATTTATTGTCTATATCTATACTAATATTATAAAGAGGTAATGTTTGATTGTTTGTTTGTTTGAATGGAATAGGCTCTGAAACCATTGAACCAATACGAAAAATTCTTTCACCGTTGGAAAGCTACATTCCTAGCGCTGAACATAGGCTATATTATATGTTTAATAAACAAAAAAAACCGACTTCAAAAAGTAAACTAAAAAGCAAAAAATAAATTTACTTCGCACAAAGTAATACTTATTTTCACTTAAGTAAATAAATTTATTCTATAATTTTGAAGTCGGTGCCAAGTTTAGCGTTCTTTCATAATTTGTTTTCATTTAATATTAGTTTGTAAGCCAGTACTTTGGTAGGTACATAATATAAAGTAATAGTTACATTGATAGTTGTATATTTTTTTCTGATTCTTTTTTTCTGTGATTGTCTACATATATTTAGTAATTTGATATTGTAGTAAGGTTGTTGAAGTACTTACTTGGCACCGACTTCAAAATTATAGAATAAATTTATTTACTTAAGTGAAAATAAGTATTACTTTGTGCGAAGTAAATTTATTTTTTGCTTTTTAGTTTACTTTTTGAAGTCGGTTTTTTTTGTTTAAAATTATTTTATTTTAAGATTTTTAGTTATGGGTAGACTGAGTAAGGATAGGTACTTACCGCCAGAGCAGCGCAAAAATTATATATCTATATCAAGTTGACTATAAAATGATATACAAATTTTAATAATATAAAAGTCGATACCAGCCAAACTGAATATGATTTCTATATAACTCTTTTATTATTTTAGGTCGATTTACATTTCTTTACTTGGCTGAAAACAATTTTTTACCGTTTAATATTTACCTATTTCGTCATATTGTTATGATAGTACCTATATATAGATACCTACTATCTGGCGAAGACAGAGGTGGTGTTGAGTACTGTAATTGATATAGTGGCATATGCTTGCAGTACTTTAAGCGATGTCGTAATTTCCAAACTTATAACTTCAAAGACTAAGCAGTCCTGTATGCCTGTTTCTGATCTATGTGGTATACCTTGATAGTTGATTCAAAATTATGTTTGTTTTTAGTCGGATATGCTTATGGTACTCGAAAAAAATACAAAATTACTATGAGCGTTCCTATAAACTTCGAGGAGTTCCCTCGATTCCTCACGACACCATCATCAGGCATGCACTTTGATAACTATGAGACCAAGTTCGACTGTAATTGACGTAGTGGCGTATGCTTGCATTTCTTTAAACAACGCTGCAATCTTCAAACGTGTATCTCTAAGGACTCAGAAGTTCTGTTCAGTACTTTAGGTCCAGGATATGGTGCAAAATCTTACTATTTGGTAACATATGCTTGGGCTACTTCAGAAAAAATCAATATCGATATATGTTTCCATATAAATTTTGAGAAGTTCCCTCGATTCCTCACGGATCCCATCATCTGGTCACCACTTTGCTAAACACTGGTACAACACTGTAATTGACGTATTGGTGTATGCTTGCATTTCTTTAAATAACGCTGCAATCTTCAAACGTGTATCTCTAAGGACTCAGAAGTTCTGTTCAGTACTTTAGGTCCAGGATATGGTGCAAAATCTTACTATTTGGTAACATATGCTTGGGCTACTTCAGAAAAAATCAAAATCGATATATGTTTCCATATAAATTTTGAGGAGTTCCCTCGATTCCTCACGGATCCCATCATCAGGTCACCACTTTGGTGACAATGGGACCAAACGGGAAGCACCACCTTTCAAATAAAAAAAAATCATCCAAATCGGTTCACCCAGGCGAAAGTTCTGAGGTAACAAACATAAATAAAAAAAAAAAAAAAAAAAAAAAAAAAAACATACAGACGAATTGAGAACCTCCTCCTTTTTTTGGAAGTCGGTTAAAAAAAGTAGGGTTCCTTACTAAAACCCCAAAAATGTAGCCCAAAGTGTAAAAAAACGACCTCCAAAATTTCTTACGTCGTGTGCGCTTCGACAACGGCTTGACCAATTTCGCAATTTTTTTTACGGTATGTTCGTTATTGTCACGAAAAGGTTATTATGAAAGAAAATGTTGAAAAAAATAAGCAGAAAATTAGAAAAAAGAAGAAAATACGTGATGGTCACGGGTTTGAACCTGGGCTCAATCGATTCACGTCGTTGCCAGTTTATATGACACTGGTGTCATGGTAACGACATTGTTTACAAATGGAAAATAAAAATTATGAAATGCTATAAATAAGGTATTAACATAAACTTAAACTATTTGGATTCATTAAACTATTTGTCCACCACTAATAAATAGTCGGGTCATTTTAATAGGTAACATTTGACAGTTTATCAAAAATGAGCGACGTAACGTTGTTGACGACATAATAAAATAAATATTTTCTTTTTGTTAAAACTGCAGAATTTACTAAACTTTATTTAATAATTATTAGATATTTATTGTCAACATAACCAATATGAGTTTTTTTACGATTTGCTTTCACTGATAAACGATCTTAAATATAATATACAAATTATGATTTAATGAAATAAACGTCGTGATAATGTTACGTCAGTTAACACTTTTTCTTATTAAACACTAGCGATTAATCTTTTAACAACTATAAATATACCTATTTAAAAAAGTACTTAACTTATAAGTTGTAATAAGAATATATTATAAATGTTAATTTAAAAATCAGATCGAAGGAGTTAGATCCATGGTCATAATTCACGAACAATTAAAAAAAAATCGAAAACGTCATGATATGACGCCACTATGTCGTCATTTGTCTTTGTGCGAAGTTAACGTCTGTCTGTTCTGTCTTTTTTTTTTCTTGCTACTGAAAACGAAAATGCAATTAAAAAAAAATGTCTGTCTGTCTGTTAGCGTGTCTCTTTGCTCCGGCTAATCTCTGGAACGGCTGGACCGATTTTAACGAGACTTTCACTGGTAGATAGCTAAAGTTATAAGGATTAATTTAGGCTTCTTTTCATCATCATCATCGTTATCTAACTAATGATCACCGAATCGGCTGGACCGACTGTGACGGGAGCATTCACCGGGCGTTAGCTTATGTTAGTTTCATCTTTACATCAGCTTTTTGTATTAAAGTAAGTCGTGTTTGTTAAATGAATTATTTATAACTCGAGAACGGCTTTATCGATATGGTTGAAAATTGGTGAGGAAGTAACTTAGAGCCAGTAGACGGACATAGGATACTATTTATTCCATTTGACAGCGCAGAACCAGCAACGTTCACGGAAGGGTTTGGCGTTGTGGGTTCCGCATTGCGGGTTCCGGGTTCCCGTGTTGCGGGTTCCGGGTTCCGCGTCGCGGGTTCAGGGTTCCCGTGTTGCAAGTTGCGGGTTCCGCGTTGCGGGTTCCGCGTTGCGGGTTCCGCGTTGCGGGTTCCGCGTTGCGGGTTCCACGTTGCGGGTTCCGCGTTGCGGGTTCCGCGTTGCGGGTTCCGCGTTGCGGGTTACGGGTTCCCGCGTTGCGGGTTCCGGGTTCCCGCGTTGCGGGTTCCGGGTTCCCGCGTTGCGGATTCCGGGTTTCCGCGTTGCGGGTTCCTGGTTCCCGCGTTGCGGGTTCCGGGTTCCCGCGTTGCGGGTTCCGGGTTCCCGCGTTGCAAGTTGCGGGTTCCGCGTTGCGGGTTCCGCGTTGCGGGTTCCGCGTTGCGGGTTCCACGTTGCGGGTTCCGCGTTGCGGGTTCCGGGCTCCCGCGTTGCGGGTTCCGGGTTCCCGCGTTGCGGGTTCCGGGTTCCTGCGTTGCGGGTTCCGGGTTTCCGCGTTGCGGGTTCCTGGTTCCCGCGTTGCGGGTTCCGGGTTCCCGCGTTGCGGGTTCCGGGTTCCCGCGTTGCGGGTTTCGGGTTCCCATGCTGCGGGTTCCGCGTTGCGGGTTCCGGGTTCCCGCGTTGCGGGTTCCGGGTCCCCGCGTCGTGGGTTCCGGGTTCCCGCGTTGCGGGTTCCGGGTTCCCGCGTTGCGGGTTTTGGGTTCCCATGCTGCGGGTTCCGCGTTCCCGCGTTGCGGGTTGCGGGTTTCGGGTTCCCATGCTGCGGGTTCCGGGTTCCCGCGTTGCGGGTTCCGCGTTCCCGAGTTAGGGGTTGTTTTTTTTAGTTGAATTTCATCATAAACTGTTTTTATGCTCAACGAAGTGGGCAAGGGTCAGCTAGTAAATAATAAAAAATAGAAATGGCAGCCAGCAGGATTTTCGCGCTGGATGCTGTAGTGAATAAGAACAGAGTTAAAAACGCAATAGCACAATAATTAGAAGTTGTTAAAAGTAAACTAATCTGAATAGTATAATTAAAAATGTAATAGAATTAGAATTGTTAAAATAAAGTTAAATAAAATTGTAAACTCAAAAATGTAATTGCACCAACAGAAATTTAAAATTGTAAAAGATGGCAGGATAAAAAGGAAGATAACAAATAAAAATGTAATAATTATGTAACAAACTTCTATCATAGAAATTGGAATTGTAACAGAAAGCAGAGGAGAAATATGTAGAATTGAATATATGAAATGTAATAGAAAAACTGTATTACAATTATAGTGAAAGAATTAAAAGTAAAATTGTAAAACATGATAGTATTTGAACAAAGTGTAATAAGGAAAGTAGTGTAAAATGAAAAATGGAAATTTTAATAATTAAATAAAGGAAAAGAATTGGCCTTGTCTACGATAGGGGTAACAAGTCGGACCCACAATTTACATGGGTCCATATAAAAAAAAAAAAAAAAAAAAAAAAAAAAGGCTGATCACCTGATTGAAGGCTGATGACAAGAAATATAATCCATGCGTCGGATGGGCAGTCTCTCGGCAGTCGTGTCGGTTTACCGTCCCACTAGGTTATAAGAGTAAAAGGAAGAGAGAGTGCTTCTATGTATTGCCCACACACTTGGGAACTATAAAATAACTCCTGCGTTGCCGGCCTGGTTTCAATGAAACCGGCCACCGACACCGAAATCGGTGATGGGAGCTATTATTATTATTACAGCCACATCGTTTTAGCTATGACACAGCAAGACATAAGCCTCCAAGGACAATGCAGGCTGGTCACCTGATTGTCTGCCATGAAGATAGGAATATAAAAAACGGTAGGCAGTGTCAGTTTGAACTACATTTTCTCAAAATCGGAATTTTGCGACATATCACCTTCGTCCAGTCATGTCTTCAATTATAAAGTCACGTTTGCTTTAGTAAAAGCATAATATAGTATGTAAAGTGGTACACCTCCGGCGCTAGTTACTGCCGCATGCGACACGTAACGACTGTAGGTTTGTACTCAAAGTTTCCAGTCTTTTGTGTGACTTGCCAGTTACTACTTACACTATTCATTACTAGTTTCAATGGTAAGGGTGTAGATACACTTTCGTTTTATGATATCCTGGTAGTTGGTACTGTCGAATAATGACTACTAAGGAGTTGCAGTGGAGGGAATGTGTGGTGGGTCATTAGCCCTCTAAGAGGAACGGTTGAGAGAAATACAAAATTGGTATTTACAAAAAATATTTTAAAGCAAAAATATTTTTCATAAAATATTATGCATAGCGAATGTAATGGTAACTGAATCTATTTTTGCACCTACATTTTTCGCGAATAACGATTACGATTTTTTTGGAAAATTCTCTTCTCGTAAACCCTAGTGTGTAATTTGATTACCTCTGTAGCGCAGTGATTGAGAGTGTTGGCGCTTAAACCGAAGGTTGCGGGTCAAATCCGGTCATTGATGTGTATTAAATAATAAAAATCTTAAATACTATGGTGTATACAAGGTGTAAAACAAATGAGTGATAATACTTTAGGGAGTGTATGTGCCTCCTATTTAGAGTATACTGTGAAAGTACCATCGCTGAAAGACTTACTTTTGACTTTTATGTACTCGTATGTAGGAGAAATGCCCCAGCATCAAAAATTTTGCCGTACAATAATTTAAAAATAAAGTACCAGAGCTTAAAAAGGTTAGCGCTGGTACTTTCCCAGTAAACTCTATATATACGTAACCGATACACACCCTAAACTATTATCAATCATTAATATTATAGCCTGTATTACAAAAATATATTGTCGTTTATTCAAGAAGAGATCGGAGTTCATTTGGTTGTACATATATTAATCTTACTGAGAAAAAAATCCTATTAATCTATGAAGGCTATGAACGTCGTAATTTTGTATATTTCTTCCGTAGAAAAAATTCTACGTTGGTCATACAACGTCGGTCGTAATAAGAGTGTATATGAGCTTGTAGTTGCGAAATTTTAAGTAAAATATAAAATATTCAGTGTGTCACAGCCCCTGCAATGCCGAAACGTGTCAAAACTTCCCAACGTTATATTGTGTTGACTCGATTACATGCTGCAATTAGGGCGGCTAATTAGAAGGGCTTAGCACCTATACACGTAGCATTATACGTATATACCCTTAGGTTCAATTCATACTAGCGCGAAGCGATTACTTCGCTTTATAGGAATTAGGTTGTGCAGTCCAAACAACGTTTATAAATGTTAATATAAGATATTTATTAATCTTATAAACACTAGAAAGTCAATAGCGATTCTTTCTACAAAGGATAGAAAAATCAGAAAAGACAGGCGGGCGAATGCTAACTGCATGACATAATAAAAGACATGACAGATAGAATGTTTGAATTAATACAGAGTGCCAGGTATATCGGATGCTCACTTTATAAATAGAAATATTTATTTTACACAATAATAAATTATATTGATTGGTTTTTGAATAACCTGTAAATAAATCCAACAAGCTTTACGCTAAAAATAGTTAGGGCGTGTTTAACCAAAGTAATGTCAAAGTTAATGCCTCAATAAATATCATGTTGTTCTTCTCGTAACGCCGTAAGAAGGCATGATAATTTAACAAGCCGTCAACACTAACATGCGTTGGTGAAATCTGGACTAAATCTAACAAATTCTTCAAATTAAATAACTAATTGAAATAACTTTGTTACGTAATTTATTTTTGACGATTTAGCCGGACGTCGTGAGATTTCACACATCCATAAAGAACTAAGAAAACTTTTTGTTCCTTCGGCGGGATTCGATCCCGCGACCTCTCGCTTGAGCACCAACGCGCTCAAAAATATAACGGGTGTAAAAAGAACAGTCACTATAATGGGATATGATTATTCTACCTTTTCTCATTCTTGAAATGTATTTTTTACAAAAATTTAAAAATATATATTTCTCGTTATTCTTGCCACAAAAAAATTTGAAATGGTAAAACTAAAAAAAAATAGTTTTTGTCAAAAAAAATCATTTCCAAAATGAGGAAAGGCAGTTTAGTCGTATCTTAAAGTTGTAGTCACTGTTCTGTTTACACCCAGCATATACGCTATTCGCACGTTAGTTTACACACGTCCAAGCATGAACGAAAACTGTCATAATATATCTTTCGATAACGTAACGAATAGGTTTTTTAAATGATGCTAAGCTTACTGGATACGGTTTGAAGTGAATCAAGTTGTTTTTGCTACGCTCGTGTAGCCTCTAGTATGAATGGACCCTAAAGGTGTATATTCAATTTGCGGTGGCCTGTATAGGGACTATAGGGCGCTAATCGCATTCGCAATTAATAGAAGCTTCTATTTATTAGTATGGACATTGAACATTACCTAGTTACGTAGATCTGTAAAGTAAGCACGAACGATTGGCAGCTACGTATTCGTTATACCATGACCACACTCGATAACGACATTGAATAGTCTTATTGGAAAATATAAATGTGCAATGGGAACAAACCCCAAATAACGCATTTGAGTCTGTACCAGTGTGAATTGAAAACATGAGTGGATGAAGGTGATATAGATACGCAAAATACTGATTTCGAGAAAACTGACTTCGAACTGTCACTTAAACATTTTAAAATATTTCGTAACGTATCGAGTACATGAATCTAAAGATACGGATCTTTTTTTTACGGATTTAGAATAAATGTATTTAATACGTTACAACATAATATCATAAAATCTTTAAATAACAGTTTGAAATTAATTATCTGGGTAGAAGATTTTTGCGACATATATATACCTTCATCCATTCATATCTTCAATTGGGTCTTAAGAGGAAACATATCGGTCGTTTTTTTATACAAAAACAGGAGTCTACGCGACCCTAACAACGATAATGCTACTACATTCACAATTATTTTTCTGAATATCTATGTATACTAATAGTGCCTCTCTTTTTTTTTCTTTGTTCATAAATTAATAATAATTGAAAGAGATATAGACATTCAAACCTAAAAAATGTGGCCAAATTTTCGGCAGTGTTTGTTTAAACAATTTTGTTTAATCCAGGAAATAAACCAGTACATTTATTTATAAAATCTAAAGATAGGAACCTAGCTCAAGTCTTGTTTGAGTTTATAATGAAAAAAGTACATAAATCGGTTATGTTTCGGAGGAGGAAACAATGATCTCCTCATGTCGATTTCTCGTGCTTGTCTCTATCGTTTTGATAGGGCAGCTGCGGGACAGCAATAGAATTTACAAATACCTATTTTGAATTTCTCTAGACCGTGGTGTTTCCTCTTAAAGTATCAAGACGACGCGTGACGTCATAGATTCTATTTCCAAATTCAAAATTGTTTCGACATTTGAAAGATTGATTTTTTACAGCCAGTTTTACTTCCGGCGCTCCCTCGGCGGATTAATCAAAAACTAATCTGAACTTTTTGGCTCCTATTCCTCACCTTAATATCTGATATTCTAATCTTCTGGAACTTTCGTCATCATTTATCAAGAGGCACGTCATTTTTCACGCTGATTAGACAGCGTCAGGTGATGTTTGGAATCGTAGATCACTTCACGTTGAGTTGTTATGACGATTATACTGAGAGACCTCATAATGGGTGTTCGGATTCTTGAAATTTTGGATGAATATATAAGTGCAGCTGCAAACTTTTAAAATGAAAAACTTGAAAACAGAATACTTATTAAAAAACAGGCCTAATTGAGCTCCTCTTTTTTTTGGAAGTCAGTTAAATATATATATATATATATATATATATATATATATATATATATTAATTTGACTCCTTTAATATTCTTTATATTTGATTTCTTTAGTTTTCGATGTTTAGCTATCTCTTCATCATAGTCCTAAATTAGCTTGATCCCTTTGAATGTTTTCGCCTAAAATAGGTGCCTAATAAAGGTAGCCTTTTTTGTTGACTTTCTGAAAAAATCTTGTTTTATTTGAAAATAACATTTTTAAAATTTTTGAGTCTAATAGAGCCTTACATGACAGTAGCAAAACCGCCAGGACCATATATTTTGACTAAAATGAGAGTTCGCCTTGTGGAGCTAGTAGAAGCAAAAGCTTGACTATAAACGATCTCTGATAAATTTTCAATTTTTGTAGTAGGCTAAAACCCAATTACTAATATTTCGCTGTATGTCTGTCTGTCGCCAGGTTATTATACCTAGACAGTTGAAATTTTTGCAAATGATATATTTCTGTTGCCGCTATAACATGAAATACAAAAATAAACGTAAAATTATATAAGAAAAATAAAATATAATAAACGCGATTTATACAGAACCCTACGTGCGTGACTTCGACTCGCAATTTGCACATTTTTAATTGGTCTTCGTATAATTTTACATTGAAAGGTTTTTGTGGGATAATGATATTATGCATGTGTTGTCATGCTTCCCACGATCTTTTCGTCCATTAAAACTATATTACTTCAATCAAAAATAGCGCGGACTACAGTTTATACAGACTGTAATATTAATGAGTGATAATACTTTAGTATGGAAGTTTTTGTCGCCCTATAGAAAGAGAAACCAGAAGGGGATATTACTTCCTCTCCTACCCCGCTGGCTCTGGTCTTACGAATTTTCGATCAGGTCACGTTTCCTAACGCGAATTTAATATATTTTATTCATCCAAAAAGTGCACAACGCCGACAGGCGCAGAACCGACTTATACTTCAAACAAAAAATTTGTTCAAATACTACAGGGTGACTTCTAATTGAATACATGAATGGATGATGGTGATATGTCACAAAATTATGATTTCGAGAAAATTAAGTTCAAACTATCATTTAAACATTTTAGAATACGTCGTAAAGTATTAAGTTCATTAATCTAAAGATCCGTCTCTAGAATCAATGTACTTAATGCGAGGAATAACATTATACATTATTAATTTTTAAAATAAATTTTACAATGACACAATGATGTTATTTAAAAAAGTAATCGGTTACAACTCTTAGTAAATAGTTAAACTAATTTATTGGCATTTAATTACAGCTCTAAATCCTATACTGTATTTACTCTCATAAGTAATTGCCAAAACGGCCACTTTTGACGGTTGAGTATTTTTTTGCGACATCCATTCATGTCTTCAATTGTAAATGGTACACAGAGGCTGATGTCCATAGTGATCTCTTAAGAAAACTCCGCTCGAGAACAATATTTCCTGAACTCCGACTAACTCGCTTACAAGTTGCCAAGTCAGGCGGTAATTTTGATAAGTTAAACTCACAATATAAATTACTTGGAACTCAGAGGTGATTGTTTCCATATTACGCTAATAATATCTTAACGCTGAATAACATCATCATCATTTCAGTCATCACGTCCACTACTGGACATAGGTCTTCCCCCAAGTATGTGTTAGGTCTTCCCCCAAGTATTTCATAGACCTTCCCCCAAGTATTTCATAGGCCTTCCCCCAAGTATTTCATAGACCTTCCCCCAAGTATTTCATAGGCCTTCCCCCAAGTATTTCATAGACCTTCCCCCAAGTATTTCATAGGCCTTCCCCCAAGTATTTCATAGGTCTTCCCCCAAGTATTTCATAGACCTTCCCCCAAGTATTTCATAGGCCTTCCCCCAAGTATGTCATAGGCCTTCCCCCAAGTATTTCATTACTAATATACAAAGACTGATTACGTTCTTTAATCCCAGAGGGTCGCTTACCAGACACGACTGGCGAGAGATCTGGGCCTTGATTCAAAATGCCATCGCTATTTATCGCTTACGAAGTTCGAAAACAAAATGTATGGGATTTGACATAAGCTTCGCTAAATGACGAGCGTATTGGTATATCATTTAGCGAAGCTTGTGTCGGACATCAGCCTGTACGAGATTAGGGTAGCTCTCAAACAGCTTAAGAACAACAAGGCTCCGGGCGAGGATGGAATCACTACAGAGCTTCTGAAAGCGGGCGGCACGCCGGTACTAAAAGTCCTTCAGAAACTCTTCAATTCCTCCTTACTCGATGGGAAAACGCCAGAGGCATGGAACAGGGGTGTTGTGATCCTGTTCTTCAAAAAAGGCGACAAAACCTTACTGAAGAACTATAGGCCCATAACACTGCTGAGCCATGTCTACAAGCTGTTTTCGAGAGTTATTACGATGCGTCTCGAACGCAGGCTGGATGACTTTCAGCCTACCGAACAAGCCGGTTTCCGAAAAGGCTATAGTACCATAGACCACATACATACGCTGCGGCAGATTATACAAAAGACCGAAGAGTATAATCGGCCATTATGCTTGGCGTTTGTGGACTATGAGAAAGCCTTTGATTCCGTCGAAATATGGGCGGTCCTTAGATCTCTCCAGCGTTGCCGTATTGACTATCGGTATATCGAATTGTTGAAGTGTTTGTATAATAACGCCACCATGTCAGTCCGAGTACAGGAGCACTGCACGAAGGATATCCCTTTAAAGAGAGGAGTAAGACAGGGGGATATCATATCCCCGAAACTGTTTACCGCTGCTCTGGAGGATTCCTTCAAGCTCCTGGAATGGTAAGGACTTGGCATCAACATCAATGGCGAATACATCACTCACCTTCGATTTGCCGACGACATAGTAGTCATGGCAGAATCGCTGGAAGATTTGGGGCGCATGCTCGGTGGCCTCAATAGAGTTTCTCAACAAGTGGGTCTTAAAATGAACATGGACAAAACAAAGATCATGCACAATGTCCATGTTGCACCCACCGCACTAACTGTTGGGAGCTCTACTCTTGAAGTTGTTGACGAATATATATACCTAGGGCAGGCTGTCCGATTAGGTAGGTCCAACTTTAAGAGAGAGGTCAGTAGACGGATCCAGCTCGGCTGGGCAGCGTTCGGTAAATTACGCAACGTCTTCTCGTCTAAAATACCTCAGTGCCTTAAGACAAAGGTATACAACCAATGTGTGTTACCAGTGATGACTTACGGTTCTGAGACGTGGTGCTTCACGAAGGATCTTTTCAAAAGGCTCAATGTCGCTCAGCGTGCTATGGAGAGGGCAATGCTCGGTATTTCTCTACGTGATCGAATCAGAAATGAGGAGATCCGTAGAAGAACTAAGGTTGCTGACATTGCCCGTAGGATCAGCCAGCTGAAGTGGCAATGGGCCGGCCACATAGCACGAAGATTGGACGGTCGATGGGGCAAAAAGATCCTAGAGTGGAGGCCACGTACTGGCAAGCGCAGTGTGGGACGGCCACCTACCAGATGGACCGACGACCTGGTGAAAACTGCCGGGTCACGTTGGATGATGCAGGTGGCAATGGACCGGTCACACTGGAAATGTATTGGAGAGGCCTATGTCCAGCAGTGGACAGTAAAAGGCTGAAACGACGAAGCTTGTGTCTAATTTCATACATTTTGTTTTCGAACTTCGTAGGCGATAGGGCCCAAGTGCAGACCGACTTTTACATGCCGACCCATGCAGGCATCTTGGTTAAGGGCCCAGACTTGAAAACGTTTTTCATTCTGACGCGATATTGAACTAAAATCCGACTGAAAGCCTAAGGCCGTGTTTCACCAAGCAATGTTAAAGTTGACGTCATGTTAAAATACCATTCCATCTCATTCATTGACAGGAAATACGAGAGGGATAACATGATATTTAACATTGCTTGGTGAAACACGCTCTAAAGATATATTCAGGATAATAACCCTGACTGATTATTTTTGTTCCAACTCATATCGAACCGAACTCCGGTAGAGAGCCAACCTCTAAACCACTGGAAGAACTTTATACGAAGTCCGGAGTAAATATTCTGCCCAAAATATCTAAACTTAGCATGGCAAAATTGTGCGAAATTCTCTCAAGGTTTGTATTTTGGTGTACTAATTACAAGGTACATTCCTCGGATTTACATCAAATGCTTCTGCGGAATCCGGTGTCTTACTAAAGGCGAAATGTCTTAAGCCATGCTTACATTTAATCAAGAATTTCTTTTACTCGAAATGTAATGCTACACAAACTATATAAAGTAACGTTTATTTTTATTTGAAATAGAAGTAGATTTTAGCTACACTAGAGTGTAACATAAATTAAAATAAAAAAAGGATTTTGAAAGAGAGGAATGAAAAGAAAAATTTTCTTCCGAATTGTCAAGCAATAATGCCATTGTATCCATGAAAGGTTTTAAAATAAAAAACTTAATTTAAAATTTAAAAAAAAGCACGACTTCGCGTGTTACATTCCTATCACACCTAACAAACGATCTGATGACCTTGAAGACCTGCGGGCTTACTCCCGACACAATCGAGAACCGAATCCGTTCGATATCAGTGGTTTTTCGTACTTTGTTTGGTGAATTACTTTGATACTAATCAGGATAAAGAAAATTGTTAGATCGTAACTTTTTGTACTCCCGACCATATCAATCGACTGAGAATCAACATAAACAAATGTCAATTTATTAGGAAATACGCGGCATGATCGTATCTGAATCAAAATCAAATCAGTTTGGAGAGTAAGGCCCCTGAACCGACTGATACTTTTACGATACTTTTAAACAAAAAAACGCATTAAAATCGGATCATCCGTTTGGGAGCTACGCCACAGACAGACACATACACATTTACACAGACACATCAAAGTTATAATACGCTGTCGTTTTAGGGAGTTAAAAAAAAAACCCCTCGATCACGTCAACTTTCCGTTCCGTTTGGGAGCTACCATGCCTCAGACATACATACAGACATGTCTAATTTATACCACCCCTCTGTTTTCATGGGGAGTTAAAAAGTTATTTAGCATCTATTAGAAAGCTGATTATGTTAAACTCTTTCTCTACTTTACATATTTTTTGTTGAAGCTTTCACAGATTACCTTTAAAATTATATCGATTTATTAACATGACATGTAAAATTGATATAATTTTAAAGGTATTATTTTTATTTTTATTCAATAAAGTCGTGATTCGTAAGTCCTCCTAGAAAAATTACCTTAAACAAGTAAGTGCAAAATCCTATTGACTTTCAGTATTCCTTCAGGCACTCTTTTTCTAAGGCAAAAACCACCATTTACGAACTAAGTAACTGGGATAACATAAGTCAATAGGAGTTCAATCGATTTTATTCCACGACACGCTCCGAAAGCGTAATGGCCTCAAAGTGTTAGTAAATATACAGCTTTTAGCGTGTTCCAACACCCGCAATACATATCGACGGTTCGGGGTAAAGGAATATGGCATTTCAGTGCAAAGGATAGAGTTTGTTTCGCATTGTACAGTCTCAAATTTGATACAGTGATTTACAAGATATGGGACCTTACAGGGTACCAGGGTTGTCGCGAAAAGTTTTAAGCTCTGTCAATGTACACCTGAGGATTTTCTCAAAATATGACATGAGTGCACTCCGAATAAAATACTTACCTGAAAGGACACAAGGATAGAGTTCCAATAAAGATAGAAGTACGTTTTCTTCGTAAAATATATACATAAAATCAATACAGTCTATAATATTAATGAGTAAGTACCAGTTTATCATTCTAGAAATATATATTTTTTATTAAAAAAATTTTTTTTGCTGTATTTTTGAGACAAAAAAATAAGAAATGGTGAAAAGTAAAAAAAAAAATTTTTTAGTTTTTGACAAAAAAAAATAAAAAAAATACATACCTATACTAAATCAGGAAAGGTAGTGTAATCGTATCTCAAAGTTATAGTGACTGCTCTTTTTACACCCCGTATATTTCCTCTGTCACGACACCCACGGGAAAGATGGTTAACGTTACTGTAGTGTGCACTAAATTATACGAAAGGCGGGCTCCTTTTACCGTCAACAATTCTAGTACGTCTTACTCTTAGTACGTCTGTCTTAATACTGATTGAGTGGGGCAGCCCCCCACCAATTATAGTACTTATATTGTCCACGATATAGAGATCACCATTTAGCCAAACACTACATCCCTTCCTTATTCAGAAGTATATTTTAATAACTCTAAGCTACAGTTGTAAGATAGAAAAGTACAAGTATCAAACCTAGTCAAAATGCATATTCAGATTTAACCATAAGAATAACTTAATTTCCTCCCGATGTATGATAGCCATACTCAGCCTATTCCTTTCCCTTTCTTTTTAAATGATTTGGTGAAAGAGCATCTATGTATATAATAATTACATCAATGATCAAACGCTTTTAAAATCTTAGTTTAAAAAATTTAAGCCCAAAAGTAACTTTGATAGTATAATATAATATTAGCTTATTTACTAGCTTTTAAATTCCATCATATGAAATATTATATTAAACATTTAAGGCCCATACTTCTTGTTAGGAACAAAGTCTGTTACTATCCAGTAATGTATGACAAATAAAGACACAGATACAGAATATACCTTGTACATTATACATTGTATATCCTTAGCCTTTTTTTATAAATTTAATTATACTTAGCCTTTCCCTTTCCTTTTCTTTTTAATTGATTTGGTGAAAGAACATCTATGTATATAATATTTACATCAATGATCAACTCATTAAAATCTTAGTTTAAAAAAAATTAAGACCATAAGTAACTTTGATAATGTAATATAATATTAACTTATTTATTAGCTTTTAAAGTCCAACATAAGGAAAAAGTAACAAAGTATATATATATTAGTAACAAAGTCTGTTACTATCCAGTAATGTATGACAATAAAGACTAAGATACAGAATATACAAATACATTGTAACGATTTAGTTACAATTCTATTATGTAAAACTTCACAGAGATCAGTGACATGTCAGGACGATTCCATGATACTAACTGTTTGCTAATAGTCATACAGATGACACTAGGCTGTTCCTACATCGCGGCATCGAAACGCCGAGCCCTAGTAAAGAGGCTCACGTATGTAACATAATATGCTGTGCTGAAAAATAGTACGCAAGCAAATTGCCATAGATATAACTAATGTTTCTGACCTTTATTTATTACATTAATTATCTAATAAGATATTGATTCCATAAAATTCAACCATTTTAATTCCAGCCACCGAACGAACAGGTTTACTAGTATCTATAACAGTAAAACGCCATCTAGAACAAATTCCAATACTTGTTTCAATATCAGATATCAGATTGTCTCTCTTTGCTGGTGTTTTAATTGTATAATAATATTTTATGATGAATTCCCCATCCTACCTTTAATGACTTTCTGTTACGTCTCGGTACCATATTATGGTTTTCATTTGAGACTGAAGGCTCATACTGTCATTTGACACCTTGGTTACTACTCGGTAACATATGATTTTCATTTGAGAATGAAGGCACATACTGCCTTTCAACACCTTAGTTACCACTTGGTAAAGTATGATTTTCATTTGAGAATGAAGGCACATACTGCCTTTCAACACCTTAGTTACCACTAGGTAAAGTATGATTTTCATTTGAGAATGAAGGCACATACTGCCTTTCAACACCTTAGTTACCACTTGGTAAAGTATGATTTTCATTTGAGAATGAAGGCACATACTGCCTTTCAACACCTTAGTTACCACTTGGTAAAGTATGATTTTCATTTGAGAATGAAGGCACATACTGCCTTTCAACACCTTAGTTACCACTTGGTAAAGTATGATTTTCATTTGAGAATGAAGGCACATACTGCCTTTCAACACTTTAGTTACCACATGGTAAAGTATGATTTTCATTTGAGAATGAAGGCACATACTGCCTATCAACACCTTAGTTACCACTTGGTAAAGTATGATTTTCATTTGAGAATGAAGGCACATACTGCCTTTCAACACCTTAGTTACCAAATGGTAAAGTATGATTTTCATTTAAGAATGAAGGCACATACTGCCTTTCAACACCTTAGTTACCAACAGGTAAAGTATGATTTTCATTTGAGACTGAAGGCTCATACTGCCTTTGTACACCTTGGTTACCAACAGGTAAAGTATGATTTTCATTTGAGACTGAAGGCTCATACTGCCTTTGTACACCTTGGTTACCAACAGGTAAAGTATGATTTTCATTTGAGACTGAAGGCTCATACTGCCTTTGTACACCTTGGTTACCAACAGGTAAAGTATGATTTTCATTTGAGACTGAAGGCTCATACTGCCTTTGTACACCTTGGTTACCAACAGTTAAAGTATGATTTTCATTTGAGACTGAAGGCACATACTGCTTTTGATCATCCGTGCTCCTATTCAATGCACGGTTCGCAGTTTAATCCGGGTTCGTACTGCCAGTATTTTATAGTAGAACGGATGAGACGGTGAGAGATTCTAGAAGATATGAATGAAGCTCGAGGTCCTTGGTAGATTTTAGCCATTAAGGCTTGCTTAGCTCGCAGGTCGTAATCATTATCTGTACTCAAAAGTTGTGATTAGATTTGTACCTACCTACGTTATTCATGTTCTTCACAGAACAACATTTTATTACTTTATTATTTCTAATAAATAATAAAGTAATAAAATGTAATAAAATATGACACGTCATTTCAATTACCATAGCGTAAAATATAAAGTTCTTATCAGTGCTACTGAGTATTTTGAATAATAATTAAAATATAACAACAATATAAATATCAATTTTAAGAACTATGATGGCAAATTTCCCTCTCCCAGGTTGTAGCCATACCAATGAGATACTTCCAGATTCTAACGTATATTACGGACGCCTTGTTTTGCTTTCCATCCGATTCCGGTAACAGTCATTCAAACCAGTGGCCAGCTATGCCGGAGCCATCTTTAAAAAGGTCAAGTACAATACACAATAGTTATCCATCATCCCTCAACATCGCATCCAGTGGAACGGACACCTGACACGGCTGGAGGGAGATAAGGCGCTGAACCAACCTGAACCAACCCTCCTCACACCTGTCAGATGCATGGATCATCTTCTTTTTCAGACTGTCAGGTTATCAGCCCGTATTGCTCTAAACAATTTAAAACAACTTTTTTTTTCTTTTTTACGCGGAAGTCCATTGTTCTCACCCACCACCTCTAAGTTCCAGACGAATTGGCCGACCATTTTATGAGAATTCAAAAAAAATATTTAAAACCATCATTGGTCACCGCTTTCCAAGCACTACATTATAAAATATTTCTAAAGTAGTTCTCACTCGTAGAATACTATATAGATTATAGTAGTAGATTATATAGCACGAGGAAAGGCCCTAACTTTTAATCCTAATAAAAGCTTAATTTTCAAACTCATTCAACCACATCAATATATAATATTCGAGTAGAATTGAATATAATATGTATGCAATACACAAGTAATAGGCAGTTTAAAAAATCCACTTACCATAATTCCACTGTCTTATAATATGTACAATGTACATACCTACATTCTATAGCTCTATCCTTTTGTCAAGTAATTATTGTTTAATTAGGTTTTTTCATACTCGGTAATTTGTAGATACTGACTTATTTGACATAGTATTTCAACACCATATTATAATGTTAATATTATGTCTTTAGAGCATAACATTATTATAGATAGAAGGTTAATTAGAATATAACTAATATATTGAAATATGTGTAATAATGAGTATCTGGTGGTATTTAATAGCACACAACAAAGTTTATTTTTAGACTCTTGTATGTTTCGACTTTTGAAGATACAACCCAGTACTGAGATATATAAAACAGTACTCTCACAGACGCCAAATAAGTCTTGTAAGTCCTCAAAACCCAGTTAAAAATGCACAAGAGACTTTAGTTATGATTCAATCAAAGTAACAGAAAAGTCTTAGTTAAATAGAATAGTTCATTTACATCTTAACTTGTGCATTTACCATGTTTTTTGTTAATTATACACCGGTAGCAATGACTCTGATATCAATGTAAACCTTATCCTTCATTAATATTATTTAATAATAAAATATATGAAAATTAAGATTGTACCTACATCTTGGCTTAGCTTTGCATTGCTGTAATTGTCAAAGATTTAATTCCTGCATTGTATGTAACAACTTCATATTCATATTATAATTAAATAATTCATTCTGAAGCAGACGCTTTTTAGAATACTGCGTAGCATTGCAATATTGGAGCTAGATAAATTTTCCTTGCATTGTTCTATAATAATATCCAATATACTAACTCGCTTCAGACAGTTTGTACCACCCAAAGCTACATAGTATTTGAAACTTCTTTTTTTTTCTAATTTTGAATATGGGTTGTACTTATTCGCAGAAATGAATAACACATTTTTATAGTTTTCGGTCACGGTTAATTACTGATTTAGAACCCATATCTAATGCGATTAAACTAACATATAAATCTATTTCATCTTGCAGTCACTTGTAAGATACAAAGACAGTATTTATGAGAAGGGCTTTTAAAGGTTTCTGTTTATTAACTACAACCTGCTATATACCTATGTATTAACAAATTCAATAAACCAAGTAAGCCAGCCAGCCAGTCTTGTAAGGGGCTTACAATATCCTTGAGTTATTCATATATTACTTGAAATTTCAAGTGACTTCATATAATGAAACCTTAATTATTTTTTTAAATTAAAGGAATCCCAATTATGCATGGTGTATAATAATAATTAACATGTTGGTCTTAGATTATGTTTTGTATTAAGAGATATAATATAAACAACAAAACCAAGGACAGACTACATGTTTTTGCTTAAAAAGTAATAGCTGTTGCGCCTTTTACAGTATAACTATTACAGTTGCAAGTGCACCGCACAATACAACAATTGATGTGGACTTTATAGACACTGCCTATCTACGCTGTATTAATTTAAGTTTAAACTATTAATTTAAGTTTATATTTCCATTTTACACATCATAGTTTACTACATACGTATACTATAACTAACTGTCGGTTCTCTAATCTGGATGCCTTATCGACCCGATATTACCATAATTATAATAAATATTTAAAGATCAAGTTTAAATTTTCCATAATTATAATAATATGAACTGAGCTAGTATTAGAGTATTGTCAAGATCCACTATACGCACATATTTTAGTGCAATGTAATTACACTTTTGGAAAAACCCTTTTATTTGTTGGTCTGTTTATAACTAATATTGTAATGGAAAGTAACTAATTTATCCATCTTCCAACTATCGTTGCGTTATAGAACGGCAACTTTATGTAGTTCTGAACAATATGATACTGTCGAACTGATGTGATGATGGAGTCGAGAGATAGGCTCTTGCCTATCATTGCCTTTCATGAGGAATATCGTATCAAAATCGTGCTTGCACTTGTGAGAACAGTGTAATATTGAAAATCCCGATGAACCGATAGACGGGCATTATGCAGCTTCCGCCATCTTCATCTTTTTTTATACAAACGTGTTTTAACTATTAATTTTTCGACATTTAGAGGAGCTAGAACTTTAGATGTCATTTATTTTACACGTCAACCTTTAATTTCAATAACGAATTCGCCATCTTAGACAACCATATAACTTTGTTATTTTATTACTCACTGTTGAATTCATCATATTCGTAGAATATTACTTATTTGAACGGATGATTTTAACTCCTTATCCTGATACACTTTTTGTGCCCAGTTTAATAGACTCGTATTAGGGTGTAATGAACATTCTTACTAAACAATTAAGCATTTTCTTATCTTTTAAACTCCTATGAAATGCAATACAATTACGCCAGTTAAACTAGTTTATAATCATGATACTTTAGTGTACTTTAGGTGTCAATGAGCTCATCCTTCCTTTTCAATTTAGTTTTTCAATACGCACGTGATTTACAAAATTAATTATTTTTTTCACTGACCTTATTACTGACTTACTAGTATTATAGGTTTATCCTCGTCGCCATTTGTAGTGTGCACTAAATTATACGAAAGGCGGGCTCCTTTTACCGTCAACAATTCTAGTACGTCTTACTCTTAGTACGTCTGTCTTAATACTGATTGAGTGGGGCAGCCCCCCACCAATTATAGTACTTATATTGTCCACGATATAGAGATCACCATTTAGCCAAACACTACAGTTACTATTTCTCCATCACACCCTACTGACATCAAATAATGCTTATTTTTTGTCTACCTGTAGCAACCCTAGCTTTCTGGAATCCTTTCAATAGTCCCCACACAGTATGTAAAGCGTTAAAGGGTAACTACTAACATTCGGTATTGTGGACTATAACATCGCGGTATTATCTTGGGATTTAGAGGTAGGTATTTGAAGGTATTTACTAAATCGATCGAGTTAAGGCATTGAAAGCCGAAAATGTAGGCTATGCAGGTTTCATTCACGTTCAATGTGATAGTAATGTAAATAAAACTCAATGGGGGTGCGAATAAAGAATGTTTAAATAGGTATACAGTTAGCGCCTCCGTGGTTCAGAGCTTCGCTCTCGACCTTGGAGGTCGTGGGTTCGATTCCCGCGCTGGAACAACAAAAAATGTTGTTTTCAAGTTTGATTAGAACAATGCAGGCTGATCACCTGATTGTCAGACAAGAAAAATGATTCATGCGTCGGATGGGCGTGTAAAACGTCGGTCCTGTTCTCTCGTCAGTCGTGTCGTTTGTGTTCATAATTTCTTAATTTTTGGTCATAAGCATTTTTTTTGCATTATGCCATTTATAATACTGTAACCCAAAAGTTTTTACTTAACGAACATGTTGGTTAAGTCAAGGTTAAGTTAGTCTTCGGGGTCGGAGCGAAACGCGCGTCGAGTTTTGGAACCTACATGGTGGTGTGGGGCTTTGCACGATCGTGTTAACATTTTTGCTTGTGTGGTGGTGGTGTTTTCATGTTTTTGCTTGCGAGTGTACGCATAAGCAACATTTGCTTGCAGGTTGTGATTATCATTTTTGCGGGATAATGCTAAATATAATATATTTTAAGTTTATGCTATGGGTTTCCGCAAAGTAACGCCTGATTCCATTAACTATTCAAAATTTTCCCCCGGAAATACTTTAGGGTGGCTTATATCCAGTGTATATGAGTGGACGACATAGCTGTGCTGATGATGATGACAGACTGTTTCACAGAAAGACGGCGAATACTTCGTCTGCCAAACCGGAGGAGTCCAGCGTAGTGGATTGCAGCGTAATCCGATATAATCCGTATAATCCACGGATCGAGGAGACCCGAGCCCAGCACTGGGGTCGTTAGTGGTCGGTGCTAAATGTACACCATTTGTCTCAACATTGAAACCACCAGTTTGCCAGCTCCGTGCGCTGAGTGAGAGGTTTATACGCTGGTTAATGTGAAAAAGTTACCTACAGTTTGTAATAAATTTTAATCACTTTTAGAATAAGTATTGATTGAATTAGTTTGTTATTTTTGACCCACTAGGAGCATTGTGTCGATACTAATACAGGGTTCAAAATTGTAAAAACCACAAAAATTGCGAAACAAATCCTTATCCTACTAATGATAAATATTATAACGTGGGTTTGAATCCCGCTGAAGGAACAAAACGTTTTCCGTATTCTTGGGTCATGGTGCGTATTAAATATGTGTATTAATATAAAAAAAAACATCTGAAATATAGTATAAAAGTACTAAATATGTTTCCGTTGTTTGGTACAATTAATATAAGTTGTTTTGATCCTTAGCTCGACGACCTCCGTAGCGTTGAGCGCCTTGGTGTTCGAGCGGGAGGTCGCGGGTTCGAATCCCGCCGAAGGAACAAAAAGAAGAATGGCTGAACTGATTCGGCTATTTTTAGTCTTGAAATATTCTTGGAAATACCGGGAAGGTTTAAACTGTGCCCCTACCCACTTCGTTGAGCTCAATTAAAAAAACCTTTTATTTTAATAATTATAATTTTGGCCGTTCACAAATAAAGATTTTATACACCAAAAATACAAGACGAAATTCTTCCCTATTTTACAGGATACAAATGGATCTAATAACACTGGAGTCCTGGAATTCCAATATGCGGAGATCCGACATCCGCGCCGGCGTCGAGTGTCTGTTGCCGACATCGGTTGCCGACTCCCCACATTTATCCCTGTGTCTGCGGCTTTCCATATTACATTGCAATTGTTCTGCCAATATTGTATGAGATTTAGTCCAGATATCACCAACGCATGTTAGTGTTAACGTCTCGTACCATGCCTTCTCATTCATTGATAGGAATTACCAGAGGAAAAAGATATTTAACGAAGGATTAATTTTAGCATTGCTTGGCCCTTAACATCATCCAGATAGGGCACTCTTGAATTATTTCAATGGGGTGACTTTGGGATTGAATTAGAATTTGATAAATCTCTTATCTTAATACACCCACACAACTAGAATATAAGTAATGTATTTTATCCTTCTTCTAATTTAAGAGCTTCGCTCTTGTCGGTGGAGTTTTCTCCATTCCTCTCTGCACTCCGCCCTTCTCTTGACCTCCTGATACGACACGACCATCACTTTCTCCTTCACCTGGTCCATAAAAGTTCTTCTCGGCCTTCCACGTTTTCTTCTACATTCAATCTTTCCTTCAATTATTCCTCTAATAAAGTTGTCGTGCCGTATCAAGTATCCTAAAATCTTTCCTCTTCTGTTCTCGATGGTTTTTAATATATCTCTCTTTTCATTTACTAATTCCAAAACTTCTTCGTTACTTCATTATTTTATCCATAGAAGCTAAATCGCTGTAGATAAGTCTAATTAAGGGGAAACACAACCCCTATTTTTCCAAACAGAAATAGGGGTCTGCGCACCCTGTTCCCTCCCTCGATAATGCCGCTAGAGTAACAATTATTTTACTGAATATCTATGTATATTATTTGTACGTAGCTATTTTTTCCTCTTTTTTACATATTAATTATTTTAGGGAGGTATAGACGTTCTAAAATCAAAAAAAATTACCAGACATTTCGCTGTTTTTAAACATCCTGGAAACAAATTTGACTGCATTATAAATCAAAACATAGGAACCTAGCTCAAGCCTTTTTTTAGTTTGTAACGGGGGTCCCGAAATAGTCGATTTCTTGTGCTTTTAATAGGTAATTTCAGTTCGTGCTGCAGATGTCTCTTCCGCGCTAGTGTTGGCTAGCTAGGGCACTGCGAGACAGCAGTAGATTTTATAAATACCTATTTCGTATTTCTCTCAATCGTGAGGTTTCCTCGTAAAATAATTAAAGCGCGCAGTGCGGATTAATTTTATGTGAAACTAATTTTTACACACTTTTTACATTACTATTCAAAATTGTACACAACCGCAAATACAGAATCTTCAAATGTTTGAAGATTCTTCCCCCAGTTTACACCGAGAAGAAGAAGATGTCTTCTTCTCGGTGTAAACTGGGGTCTAACTCACCAAGCCTATTCGATTTTGATTCAGATTCGATCGTGCCGCGTGCTCCAGAATAAATTGACGTTTGATTATTTGATTATCAGTCGAACGATATGGTTGGGAATATAAAAAGTTACGAACTAGCGATTTTCTTTATCCTGGTTAGTTTCAAAGTAATCCACCAAATAAAACACCAAAAGCCGTGGAAGTCGAACTGATTCGATTCTCGAGTGTGTCGGGAGTAAGCCAGCTGATCCCAATCCAAGTTTCGGGTGTTTGCGTTAACTCGCAACTTTAACGGCAACGCTAACTAGGTTCCGTTAACGTTGCGATAATTAGTGGATACAAGCGTTAATTTATAATTAATTACACTTTAAACTATGTTTGCCGTTGATACTGTCGAAAATACACCCCGAACATAATTAGGGTAATACATAGGAGTAGGAAGTATCTAACATATGAATATCACAATAATTGAGAGTACTATTAAAAAATTTAATGTATCATATCCATCGCAAAAAATGATAACCACAACCTGCAAGCAAATGAGTGAGTGTATGCTTAGGCATGCGTTTAATGCACCGCCATCCTTCTCACGCTGCTTATTCGTACACTCGCAACCCAAATCGTGAAAACACCACCAGCACACAAGCAATAATGTTAAAACGATCGTGCAAAGCCCCACACCACCATGCAGATTGCAAAACTCGACGCGCATTTCGCTCCGATTTTCTTGCAGGTTGTGGTAATCATTTTTCGCGCATATTTCTAGATATTATAATATACTAGCTGACCCGTGCCCACTTTGTCGAGCATAGAAACCGTTTAAACCTTCCCTGGATTTCCACGAACATTTCAAGACCAAAATTAGCCGAATCGGTTTAGCCGTTCTCGAGTTTTAGCGAGACTAACGAATACCAATTCATTTTTATGATTGACTAGCTAACTCGTGCCAATTCGCTGAGCATACAAACCGTATAAACCTTCCCCGGACTTCCACGAATATGTCAAGACTTAAAATAGCCGAATCGGTTCAGCCGTTCTCTAGTTTTAGCGAGACTAACGAACAGCAATTCATTTTTATATATAAGATTACCAATTCATTATATGATTAAAATGATTAAATTACTAAAATGGCTATTAAAAAATAAGGGCTGATCGAAGAAGGGTGAAAATTGAGGATTGTATGTATTTTTTGTATGTTGTATCATAAAAAAATAGAAATTAAAAATGTTATCTAAAAAATAAAAATAAAATTTAGGGGTGGACTAACATACTAACATTTAGGGGGATGAAAAATAGATGTTTGCCGATTCTCATAGATACCGGATAAGCACAAAAAATTTTATCAAGGTCAAGCCGTTTCGGAGGAGTATGGCAACGAAAACTGTGACACGAGAATTTTATGTATTAGATTTAAATTTTATGCTATGGATTTCCGCCTGATTCTATTAACTAGTAGTATTAACATTTGTAACTTGTAAACTACGATTTCAGAGAAAAACGACATTGAAATATTACAAAATTATTTCAATTATGGCTCTTATGGTAGTTCCACGTGGACTTTCATTCATTCAATCAATCAATCAATCAATCAATAATTTATATACATTCAACTAGTTAATCTGATTATCCACACTTATCAGTAAAAAATTTCCTAATTCAAGACGCCATCGGTGTTATCACTTACGAAGTTTGAAATCAAAATGTATGGGATTTGACATAAGCTTCGTTAAGTGACCCGCGAATTCGTACGTCACTTAACGAAGTCCATACATTTGATATCGAACTTCGTATGTGAGGGAAAAAAAATCAACCCGAGAGATAGTACAAAATGCCTTTGAAGAATTTGTTATCTCCCGTCCAGCTGATTTCTTTAAGAAGGGCATCAATAAACTGACACTGAGTTGGCAAAGATGCATTTTGCATGGGTGATTAGTGATTACTTACATAAAAAAAAAAAATTTTTTTCATACATAACGGCAATTTCATATCACCTATTATTATTAGCGACCACTGCCAAAGACTGGTTCTTCTTCAGAATTAAACCCTAGCTTGTATAATATTACATAAAGGGTCTTCAAAACTTAAGGGGGTAAAAAGTTTTAAAGGACGTCGTGGACTACATCCGGAAGAAGACGTCCCTCCCCTTGAGGGTTGAGCGTCTGGAGTCTCGCCACAAGGTCAACTTCAGTTCCTTTGTTGTTAGAGTACCGACGCATCTTCTATCGACCTTCGAGGCGGAGGAGTTCTGGCCGACGGGTGTGGTCTACCGGGGGAAACTCCGGCATGAAGCGCGGTACACGTCACCGACAACTAGTGTAGTGTAGTTTTAAGTATTTAAAAGATTATGTATGTTAGTTTTTAAGGTTAATATGGGCCTATGCAGCCTGCAATAAATGGTATTTAATTTCATTTAAACTACTTGTAGTGGACTGGGACGGTGGTGATGATGATGAGCTCACTACCGCAGTCCTGTACCGCGACATCCCGGGCATTTATCACAGATGATATTTATTTGAAGCGTTCGTTATGCTGGCTAATTGCTTCTCTTTCCTAGCTCTGAGCCATAAATTATATGAGACGTGATTCACAGGCGACAGCGAGTTTAAATTTAAATTCGTTTTGTCAATTTCTGAAAAAAATTGTTAATATAGAAATAAATAATTGTATTGACATTGACACAATCATTGACATAATCAAAAACCGGACCAGACAAAAATTATTAAATGTGCAAAATGGCGGGTCGGGCGGGACAAAAATGAGCGACATAATAAACGACTGTATCATTGGATTGCGTTGGCTTAGTAGTCCGATTTTTTTACAACTTCAAGGAACAGTAGACTCGATTGTCTGATATGATTTTCAGTTTGATACCTTTACGCTGAGTACTATTTATTACCCAAGAAAAAGGGTATTGACAGACCGACGGATAACAATGTGTTCCTATAAGGGTTCCGTATATTCTTTTGAGGTATGGAAACCTAAAAAAATAAAATTTTACAAGACGTAAAATAAGGTAGTACTTGTAGGAGTGTGGTATTTTTGTGGGCGTCTCTTGATTGTCTTGTATCGTCAGGAAATAATAAGCCGCACGTACAGTACCGGTATATTGTTTGAAAAATAATATACCTAGTTACACTCTAAAATATTAACTCAGGTCATGGATGCAAACGGATTCATCTCAAGACGTGACGAGGTCAGCTGACATCTTGGCTAACGTGCGCTCCTCACGGAGTCTTCTCCAAAAAGGTGTCCCGTCGACAATCTCATCTGCCATCGTTGTCATAAGTGACATTTGTCAAACGAGCAGTTAATAGCCAATTGTCATTGAACACGTCCAATTCAGTTACAAACTTGACGTCTCGATTCCTCTGCTCCGACATACTTAATATGAGATAATAACTTAAAATGACTTTAATTAGGTATATCGAGCTAAAATCGCCTCCGCTCATCCCCAACACTGTGCCCCCAGGATCTCGGGTTGCCGACGCCATTAGTTTTGTTTCTTGCGACTGCCGGCCGTCTCGGGATTACCTAATGAACCCGATACTGGCCCGGACCGGGGATGGGGGATAGGGTACCCATGGGGGACGGGGAAATTAAGAATATTCAAAATACTATGAATTAATAATTACCCTATATTTACAAGCTTCGTGATTTACATTTTCGCTAAATGCGCGGATAACATGAATAAGAACGTATAAAAATGTTTTTGTAAACGATTTCAATGGGTTTTAAATATCATACAAATTAATTTTGTAAATTACACACATTTTTGCAGTATAAGTACTTACAGTTATTTTTTTCTATGGACGCTTCACACCACGTCAATCTGGCCCCGTGCTAAGTATCCGAAGAACTTGTGTTACGGGAGCCAGACAACGGAAATATATAATATCTATATTTAATATTTATACTATATAGATATTATATATTTCCTACCTATACTTTTATACTATACACATATTTCTGATTTTTACTATATTAATACACATCCATGACCCAGGAACATTGAAAACTATTTTTTCCCTAGGCGGGATTCGAACCCGTAACCTCTCGGTCGAGAACCAACGCGCTGAACCACTGCGCTACGGAGGTCGTCGAATTGGCACTAATAAAACTTTTTAAACCATTTGATTAATTATGAATTTATTCATTATTTTCTTGTCCTTTTCTCTCCAGTGACATCTAACGTATCAGACAAAGATGACAATAGAAGGAACACGAAACTTTGTGTTAATATTTTCATCACTAAGGTAAACTCATAAATTTTACAATCTTACAAGTCGAAAAACAAGGTAGGGTAGGTCCATTTATAATTGACTCCAGTTATGGAGTTAAATATTCTTCGGAAGTCGGTCGGTCCCCTGTCCGACGGCTGCATACGATATACCTCCCGGGGGACCTACATGGCTGCAGTGTTATCGGTGCCAGAATTTAAACGGGATTATATAAGACGTTAAAATATAATTAGGTGGAATACTGTAAGTCAGTTACTATTCAATGTGATACAATAAATATCAACAAAAAAGGGTGTATTATGCATATTGTTCACGGTTATAACAGAAATCCTCCTTTTCTTCTTCTTCTCTTACATATAAAATGAATTGATGTTCGTTAGTCTCGCTAAAACTCTAGAACGGCTGAACCGATTTGGCTATTTTTGGTCTTGAAATATTCGTGGAAGTACAGTGAATGTTTAAACGGTTTTTTTTGCTCAACGAAGTGGGCACGGGTCAGCTAGTATTATATAAAACGATAATCCTCTAATTTTTTAATAAGGCAAGTATTGAAAAAAAAGGTTTCAAACTTCTCCGATATTCTGCGCGCGAAACTATCAACCTTACTGTGTGTGCAGAACTAATACACTTTTTCAAGTGCGGAACCTATACGATTTCGTATTAGCCTACGGATTAAACTTTAAATCGTTGTAAGGATCGTAAATTCGCGATCTGGCTTCTAGAGGGCCTGGCTAATGGGAAACCATTTTAAAACGCCAGACCACCGGCTCTTGGCGACTCGCCAGACTCCGAAAACATGCAGACACTCTCTTGACATACATTCGGGAAGTGGAATATTGATGACTATTTGTAAATTCGCCCCTTACCCGCAGCGGACTTGGTTGGAGGATGAGGGTTAATTCATACGAGCGTCTGCAAGAAACTGCGTTTGCAATAAAACTTGTAATATTCCCGTTATTTTTAAAACGGGCATTGGCCCACCTCACATTCACACCACTGCAACTCCTGTAAGCCAGGATCAACAGCGGTAACCGACCACGACAAACCCTTTGATATGATCTCAGGAGTGCCCGAGGGACAAGCCAAATCTGTCTTGGGACCTATAACGAAATTAATCAGAAGAAAAAAAAGGGTAGTAGGAAGTATTCCAGTTTCCCTCCCCAAGCAAAGTGGGAGACAGTACAAAATTGTAATGAATGATATTCCCGTTATTGTTGTTGTGTGTAAATAAAGTAGGAATTTTCTATTTGATTGTTTTTTAGCGTTGCGTTGTGTAGCGTCAATCTGAATTTTAAATTTTAATATACAAAATCTCATGCCAATAAATACGAGTACCTAGATAGATATAAAAAATTTCTCTACTTTTTTACTTTCAAATTCCTTCAATCGCAGAACTTGTGTGCAAATGTGTACAGATACTTATCTAAGTAGTTGTGTGCAAATGTGTACAGATACTTATCTAAGTATCTGTACACATTTGCACACAAGTTCTGCGATTGAAGGAATTTGAAAGTAAAAAAGTAGAGAAATTTTTTATCCAAAAAAGAACATAAGAGTGAATTAGCTATCTATGATTTCTTATATGGGCGTCATGGACCCTCCTGTCCACCACTGAATGAACTGGTGCCTCACCCTAAGATAAATAAATTCACACACAAAAATCAGAATGTTCAATCGAAAATCAATACCTACATAGGTCAGTACGTCACCGTACACCGCCTAAGTTAATAATACTTTTAGTCACTTTCCATGTCATTAAAGAATCAATCCCACACTAACTTTCATTTGAATTTTGCGAGGCGGCTGGTCCCCTTCAGAAGACTACCTATAGTTGGTATATCAATGCGCTTCGCTGCGTTTGTACACGCTAGTATGAATCTACCCTTATACTTACAGAATGTTAACAGTCCTTTCGGGCCTCCGATTATAAAATAAATAAAGCACTTAACATCTAAATGAAGCCACTAAATTATCAAAAGTGAATACAATGTCGTAATAAACAACGACCAGCTTTACATTTTCTTCAGCTTTGCATTCTATTTTTACAAGAAATGGTCAGAAATAAGTATTAACACATAAAAAATGCGCAACAAGGTTTTTGAAATAGTGAAAGGTAAGTATGTATGTTTTCATATCAATTTTGAGGAGTTCCCTCGATTCCTCATTCCTCATCAATGGGAACAAATTTGAATTATACCCTACATAACACAAAAAAATATTTAAAATCGGTTCATAAACGACGAAGATATCCGCGAACAAACATAAAAAAACATATATTTACGAATTGAGAAACCTCCTCCTTTTTTACCCGACTTCGGCGAAGCCAAAAGGAAGGGTAATGATTTTGGCAGTCTATGTATTTATGTATGTATGTATGTTCCCTCGTAGCGGCTAAACCACTGGTCCGATTTAGATGACTGAGGTGTCAATCGATTCGTATTAATACCGCAAGTAACATAGGCTATATAATTTTCTGAAAAATTTTGGATTTTGAAAATTATACCTCAAAAACTATCTACAAAAAAAAATCAATTAAGATAATTGTCTAATGTTTGGTATCAAAAGATAGGTCTTGGCAAGCACATTACGAATATGTATTTAACGGAGTGTGGTATTTTGTGGGCGTGTTGATTGCTTTGTATCGTCAGGAAATAATAGGCCGCATATACAGTACCGGTATATTGTTCGAAATATAACAAGGTTGCACTCTAAAATATTAACTCAGGGCATGGATGCAAATGGATAACGATCAGAAACGCGGAGAGTTCTGCGCTCACGTCCGTTCCGTCTGACACCCCACTGTTATGTGTCATTTCAAACGAGCATAGACCACTCCCAAGCCATAACAGCTGTCAAAGTCATAGCTTGACGTTTCGTAGACAGATGACAGCTACAGGTGACATGTTGCACGACTGAAGCGCCATCCCGCCGACACGGCCATCCTGCCGCATCACACGTCCTCGTGTGTGCCTGAAAGAGACACATACTACCAGTAGCCTTTGCCGTCCCTCGGTCATCTCTGACCAATAAAACGTATTCACTTAACACCAAATTTATTACAACTCTTTTAACTTAGCACATTGATCACAAACTATGTTTACTGATTTCAAACTATGTCCACTAATTACATAGTGCTTTTGTAAATCAACATCGAAGGATATCGGAAGTTCAAACTTTAAATCAAATCATCATTACGCAATGAACACATGTCGCGATTCCATACGGTCTACACCACACATAACACCTCTCTCGAGCATTATGCGATCAGTGCCTCCATCGAGCACGTCATAAGAGAACAATGCCTCCATCGAGCATTTTCCCCCCAAGTGCAACCGAACATAATCACGCGATGTGCTAGAAACTTCAGATCATCACTTTGATCAGCTAACTCTTCTACAACCAACTGACCTTCAGAGCATCCTTCTCAGTCTATCATGAGCATACTTGTATGTCCTCATAGAATCTAACGCCTTTAGCAAGTATCGATCCCCATCTAGCGACTCAATGTTTATTATTCATCATCGAAATGAATATTTCGTAAATAGGCTTCAAACAAGACTGTACCAAATTTTCACATTACAGTCAAGAGATAAACAATTACGCTCACCAGATAAATTTTGTTTCGAATTTGATACTTCAACGAAGTACAGACTACAGAGCGGAAAGTCCTAGCCGTCGCGCCACCGCGCCGCACAGCACCACCCGCCGCGCTCCGTCGCGTCGCGTTGCGTTGCGTCGCGTCGCTAGCATTGCTCGAACACCCAACCTCCATCTGTACACAAAATTAAACAGCACAAAAAATGTCCAGACTATGTAAAATTAAGTTCTTTTTGGGTTTCCTTATCGGTGAGGAGTCAGAGAAAGAATAGCAGCTTTCATCCATCCAGCAACTATTTTTCCCGTGCCGTTAAAGCGATAGAGGGAATACAAAACTGGAAATTGCGCCCGCGGACCCGCCTGCCAAGTATGGCGAGTATAGGCAACTACTTCCCATGGAACACTATGAGGGATGCAAATGTCCAGAAGAGGACATCAAAAGCTATCGAGGTTTAAATATCGGGAATAACAATAAGATCAAAATCTAAAATCACTATGCAGTAAATTAATTTCATTTCCATTCAATGATCTAACTGATTGAGTGAAGATAAGCTATTACTTTAGAGTCACACAATAACAAGTGATCAGATTGCACTGTCCTCCTAAACTTGACAAAAATAAACATTTTTAGTTGTACTGTCGCGGGAATCAAACCCACAAAGTCGAGTACTAGGTTCTAAACCACTGGACCCCAGAGTCGTTCATAATAATAATAATAGCTCCTCTCACTGAATTCGGCGTCGGTAGCCAATTTCAATGAAACCAGGCCAGCTACGCAGGAGTTATTTTATAGTGCCCAAGTGTGTGCGCAATACACAGAAGTACTCTCTCATCCTTTTACTTTCATAACCCAGTGGAACGGTAAGTCGACACGTCTGGCAAGAGAATAGGCACAGGACCGACCCTTTACATGCCCATCCGACGCATGGATCATCTTTCCTGTCAGACAATTAGGTGATCAGACTGCATTGTCCTAACCAAACCTAAAAACAATCTTTTGTTGTTTCAACGCGGGAATCGAACCCACGAATCCGGGTCGAGAGCTAAGCTCTGAACCACTAGACCTCGGAGGCGATTCATCCGTCGTTCATAATACCTGAAGACTCGCTAGTGCGTTTACAACCTTTTACAAAATCACCAAGTTTGCCGAAGGTAACTGAAGTCACTCAATGAACTTTCTAATCTTCCACCGCATCAGTGGACTGCCACGGCCTCTGAGACTCTTGGACCGTTGAGTGTGTGATTCCTCGTTCACCATTAGTAGTATTAGTACCAGCTTACATACAGTAACTTCTGAAACATGAAATTAAAATGTGTTAATTCTAAAAACTCATATTATCACAAACAATATTATCATGTTAGACGAATTTTAAACTATTCCATATCGCATATTGTTCTATAAAGTAATAGTCTGATAAATCTGTAGGTAATATGTATTCCAAATTTACTAGACATTATTTAGAGTTACTTCTTTTTTTTTTTGTTTTAAGCTCACCAATGAAAATTACATTTAAGTATGTAGTTTCAAACTACCTACTTACTATCATGTAAACAATATTTACAAAGAACATGTCAATTATTATTGTATAAGCCTGTTTGTTTACAACTTGCGCTCACCTGCAGAGATAAGACCTTTACTTGTTGTGTAATAATAATTATTATCATTAAAATCAAACTTTGATTTCTTCTTTATTAACTGTGTTGATTTCACTCTATTAATAAGAACATAGCTAGTATAATAACAAGTTTTAAAACTCACATAATTTAATTATCAAAATACTGTAAGATCTTTTACTTTGAATCTCTTTTCTGTTAATAATACTGTGATTATAAAACCAGACCAATTTTGAACTTTACAATGAAATAAGTAATGATACTCATACAACCAGTTCACATCTTTGCGAAGCAAGTAGAGAAGTCCATAAGATACACAATGCTCATCTGTGTTGGTTGGTTACCCAGCAAAGCTCGTTCTATGCATCGGGCAAGTATGCAAGCTATGCAAGGCTATGCATCGTCCAGTCAAGCACTATCCCAGTGTATTGTCCATCTACAAATAAAACAAAACAGCAATACAAACGAACACAAAACTTTTAAAGTTTATTTAGATTTTTGGGCAAGCAATTTCATCAACTTTGAAATTGTATTTACTTTGAAGGCTTCCAAATTATTACGAGGAATAAAAAGATTGCTACCACCTGTTACCAAAGCCACCAAGCTTATAACCAAGACCTGTCGTTGACTAGCCACGTCAATCTTGTCATAATATCGTGGTTCTATTGTAAATCATCACGTTCCCATTGTCAGCACGTTACCATCGTCAGCAGCGTTGTAATACCATCATTCGTCTTTCTGCTATGCATATAGCATGCTGCCTTTGGTAGTGGAGGCTCCGTAATATACTCTGTTCCGTCTCAACGTGATCTGAATGTCAGCAAGGCCATATCCAATCCATCAATTTTATAATCTATCTTGATTTTTCCGGGTTACATCTCGCTTCTGATAACGGAGGTGGTATTTTGTGGGCGTGTTGATTGCTTTGTATCGTCAGGAAATAATAGGCCGCATATACAGTACCGGTATATTGTTCGAAATATAACAAGGTTGCACTCTAAAATATTAACTCAGGGCATGGATGCAAATGGATAACGATCAGAAACGCGGAGAGTTCTGCGCTCACGTCCGTTCCGTCTGACACCCCACTGTTATGTGTCATTTCAAACGAGCATAGACCACTCCCAAGCCATAACAGCTGTCAAAGTCATAGCTTGACGTTTCGTAGACAGATGACAGCTACAGGTGACATGTTGCACGACTGAAGCGCCATCCCGCCGACATATTTATATTTTTTATTTATTTTTACATTTTATTGTTAAATTAAAAATAAACGTTTAAAATGCGGTCGTACAAGTAATATCTAGGAGTGGTTTAGTTACTTACTATGTAATGGCTTATATATCTACTTTGTAGTAATGGTAACTTTAATGAAAATATATTTGATGATAAAACAGAAAAATATAAAATAAAAAAAAAGTTAAAAACTAAAACCTGTCTTCGCATTCTTTGCGAATTTTTTTGCGAAGTCGGGTTTTAGTTTTTTTTTTGATTTTCACTTAAATATTCTTAACTAGCTGTGCCCGCGACTTCGTACGCGTGGAAAAGTGATTTAGGGCACTTTAGTATTTTTAAATATATTTTTAGTTTATTGGCGCAACCGCTGAGAACTTTCGCTAATAGGTACTTCCCAGTGCATCCCAGTGTTGATCCCGATCCAGCAAGACACGTACCCGGCAAGCCTCTTGGTATGCAGGGTATAATAATAATATATTACTATCCTTTCGGAGCTCGGCAAAAGAAGTAGGCCTTCGAACAATATGTAGAAGTCAGCAAAGGTATTCGAAGTTAGGATAATATTATTCGAATGCACCGTATAGACCCAGACAATTTTTCACGTTAATTTAGTAAAGTGTTTAACTTCGATGTCCGTCTGTCTGTCTGGGTGTCAAAACTTTAACACGTGTAGGTATCAAGCTAAAAATCATATTAAAAACTCAGCTCTACTGTCCCTTCTGGCTGTGAAAAGAAACAGGCATCTTGGCCACATCTACCCAAATATTCAGCCGTTTATATCAAAGGGAGATTTCGCCAAAGGTAACCAAAACCTAAAGGGTACTTCCCGGGAATAGAAATTTGATATGAAGCAACATCTTAATGCACTATTAAAATGTTGCTTCATATCAAATTTAAACGACATAGGATAAATTGCGAAACCATAAAAATATTTTCAATTTTTTCAACTTATTACCGTTTTTGTCATTAATGTTTTGAAGTATTATTAAATTTAAACTTATATTGCAATTACTAAGGTCTTTAAAACGGAACTCTCGGTTAGACATGGGCGCAGTGGCACGCCCCGCCGAGGATCCAGCAGGCTTACTCTCGACACAACTGAGAATCGAATCAGTTCGATCTTAACGGTTTTTGGTGTTTTATTTGGTAGATTACTTTGAAATTAATTAGGTTAAAGAAAACCGTTAGAACGTAACTTTTTGTACACCAGACCATATCAATCGACAGAGAATAAAAATAAACAAACGTCAATTTCTTCGGGAGTATGCGGCACGATCGACTCTGAATTAAAATCGAATCAGTTTGGAGAGTTAGGCCCCAGCTCGGCGCGCCGCGCCGATCGGCTTTAGTAGTGTTTTTTATAACCTACCCTAAGATTAAAAATAATAATAATATAAATAAATGAAATTTTGTTTTAAACAAAATATAAAATAAAAAAAGAATAAATTTGAATGCTTGAAGCAGCGCGGTTCCCGCCGCGCTTCATACAAACGTCCAGTATTTTTTTTATTGTCATATATCTTCAAATCAAAGCGACATCTATATAAATTCATACTACCGGTACTGCCTGTTAGCACATTTTAATAGTATTTTTTACCCAGCAGTGGGGTGGAGTTCCTTTGGTTGACCTTCGCCAAAATTCCTACCTACCAGCATCTGATACCTACACTACACCCCGACTCGGATGTAAGACGTCACGCATCAGCCTGTATCGCGCGGCGCCGCGGCCCGCGATGCGGCGCGGCGGTCGAATCACGGCGAAACGATTTTAATTTTGCTATATTATCTCCTAAACTATTAATTATACTTGCTAGGTATAAAGGGCAAATATAGTCTTCATGAAATTCTTAAGCCAACTAACGTATTAAAAATGATGAGGATTAATACCGTGATGGTATAAATAGTTTACCAAAAACCGCTTAACTGCCCGTTTTTTTAGATTATCGCGAAAGGCTTTCTTTTAATAATACAGTTAATTAAGTTGATTTATACAATAAATGATAACTTATTTCAATTTGTGAAGCAAGTTCAAAAATACAATTTTTATATTATTATGACACTGTGGAAACACTCTTCTCAGAAAAAAAAATCTGTTAGGTACTTATTTCAAGTTCTAATCTACTTTAGTGCCACATTCTATTGCTTCGCGTCACTGTGTAAGCGATCCCCCCGCGCCCCCCGCATGAACCGTTCGTCCGCAGCCCGCGCGCGCGAAATTCCTCCGACTTGCTTCCAATTTATCGTCACTGCTCGGCTCCTATGTATCGTAGCGTTATGTTATATAGCCTATAACCTGCCCAGGAATATGGGCTACAATCGTACCAAGTTTGGTTAAAATCCCTTCAGTAGTTTTTGTTCCTATCGCGCACATACAGACAGACAGACAGACAGACAGACAGACAGACAGACAAAAATTTTACTAATTGCATTTTTGGCATCAGTATCGATCGCCAATCATCCTCCAATATGTATTTTGAAAAAATATTCAATGTACAGAATTGACCTCTCTACAGTTTTATTATAAGTATAGATATAGATATAGATTGGCATCAGTATCGATCGCCAATCATCCTCCAATATGTATTTTGAAAAAATATTCAATGTACAGAATTGACCTCTCTACAGTTTTATTATAAGTATAGATATAGATGTACAGACATGACCCCTCTACAGATTTATTATATGCATAGATATAAATAGATGTTCGCGGTGTCTTTCTTAAACATTCGAGTCAGCGTTCTCATATTTTTTTACATAATATTTTAATACCACAGGACATATTCAAAAATTTGCCGAGTTGAAAAAAATCGGAGTTTAAAATTTTACTTTCGGCTTATATACCTAAGTACGAATTTCAATGAATTTGGTAGAAAAGCAATTAAAATACTCACGCGACAAAGCTTTCGAAAAATCTTAAAATTTTGAATACGCATAAAATCATAACTAGGCATAAAAAAGAAAAATAAAAACGTATATTCATGCAGGTCTTATGGAAGTGCAATTGATTCCATTATGAACCATATCCAAGATCTGTATTTTTTTTAGTTCACGTGAAATGCCCTCTAAATCGTAGGAATAAATATCGAATAACTGAAAAACTGACTTAGGAACAGACGATAGGGGTATCGCGTTAAGCACATTATAGTGTGGCCATCAAAAAGTCGTTACAATATCTACGAGCAGCTCACCTTATCTAGCTGGGAGACGCTGGGAGTAAGCCAACGTCTCAAAAGTTTTATGTTATGAAACATCTCTCAAAATATGTTGCAGATATTTTACAGCACGCTAAACTTTCTACTAATTTTAGTAATGCTTACTTCCATATACGATATTTTAAAACAAAGTCCTTTGCTACGTTCGTCGGCTTGTAAATAACTTAACTGTTTACATCATATTCTTACTGTTTACGAGCGATTCTTAAGTTTAGTGCATTATTTGAATCCGAGTAGCTGTGCTGTCAGTGCGTTAAGGCTTTTGAAGACCTCCCTAGTGCAGTGGTTGAGCGCGTTGGTGCTCGACCGGGAGGTCGCAGGTTTGAATCCTGCCGAAGGAACAAAAAGTTTTCTGTGTTCCTGGGTCATGGATGTGTATTAATATAATAAAAATCTTAAATATGTTTATAGTATAAAAGAATTAAATATATTTCCGTTGTCTGGTACCTGTAACACAAGTTCTTCAGATACTTACTTAGCACGGGGCTAGATTGACGTGGTGTGAAGCGTCCATAAATAAAAAAAGGCTTCGTGGTCAAGTTATGAAGTTCGCGGGGACAACAAGTATTATCGAATATTACTTTATAACGTGATATTTTGTGAGTATATATGTAAGTTGCTTTTTCACGCAAGAACAGTTACTTTATTTAAAAATATTTTATAGCTTATTATCTATTACCTACATAGATAATAATTTTGAACATTTTTCCGTAGAAGAATTTAGAACAACTTTTTATATTGATATACCTAAATATTCTGCTAAGGGGTTGTCCATTAATCACGTGAGGCTTGAAAGGGGGGGGAGGAGTTTGATAAAAATCACGAAAATAACACAAGGGGGGAGGGGGGTGTAGTAAGATATCTCGTGTATTTATTTTTTCGTCAAACGCGCGATTTTTAAACAAATAAATTTTTAAATAAATAACGCGGCACGGCGCGGCGTGTAGTGACCTACCTGTATTTAAATTTTAAATTAAGATAATATTTAGAAAATTTTAAGATTCTTTGTAGGTACTAAAAATACACGTGATGTTGAGAAGGGGGAGGGGGGGTGGTCTTAAACCTCACTACATGTCACCAATGGGGGAGGGTGGGTTAAAAAATGCTAAAAAAATATCACGTGATTAATGGACAACCCCTAATGGAGAATGTTCACTAGTTTTGTTTTTTTACGTTTCATATAGTCCATATGAAATAAAAAAGTGTGTGTAAAAATTATTTCGATATGTCGCTTAGTTCCCGAGATATTGAACTTTAAAGGGTGCGAGTGACGGTCAGCCGGCGCTCGGCGCGGTGACGTCACGAGTCATACGCTCACCCAGTACGTTGCGCGCTCCAGTACGGTGTACTACGAAATAACGCTAATATTATTCGAAATATCGAATTCAATTAGAAGAAAATCATGTGTTGTGCCAAAATGTGAAAGTACTACCACCACAGCACCGGAAAAGTATTTTTTTTTGGTTCCAATAAATATTAAAATACGTCAGAAATGGCTAAAAGCGATCTGAAATAGGAAAAATTTACAAAATGTCATAATATGTATGTGCATACATAATTAATTTTTGTATTATGTGCGTTATCCCGAAAAAGGTTTTGTAAACCTGTCCGAACAAAATTCATGATAACAATAACTGCTACTTATTGTTATTATGAATTAATATTTTTTATTAACTATTATGAACTAATAAATTCATCTACCACTGTATATGTATCTCATTACGAGTATTTACTACGAGTAGATAATATAAAAATAAAAAATAAAAAATAAAAAAATAAAAAAGCCTTATATTTCTTACTAAAACTAATACAGTTTTTTAACAATATATAAAAATAAATTAAAACTAACATGTAAACTAAATATAAATAGACAAATTATTAATAAACTGGTTCAGTTTGGAAAAGTAAGAACCCCTCTTCTCTCGAAGGTGAAGGCCTCCTCTAGAGATTTCCATATTTCTTTATCCTTAGCTGTCTCTACCCAATTTTCTCCTGCCACCCTTGTGATGTCGTCTGCCCACCGTGCCGCTGGTCTTCCTCTCTTTCTCACGCCTGAGGGTTCCCCTTCCAACACGTTAATTTGTGAGTCCATCGATCATCCTTCAATCTAGCTACGTGACCCGTCCAACGCCATTTAAGTTTCTTACAGTGGTATAGAGCATCTGTAACTTTTGTTATTTTCCTTATCTTATCGTGTCTAATCTTTTGAATTTTCTTTATTTTTAATATACTTCTTTCCATGCCTCTTTGACAAGATCTGATTTTAGATTTCGTTTGGTATGTAAGTTTCCATGTTTGGCAAGCGTAGGTTAGTGAGGGCAGTATACATGTATCTATAACTTTTTTCTTAACAGTAACCGGCATGTCACTTTTCATAACTTCTTTCAAGCTCCAAAAGCGTTTCCAAGCATTTGCAATTCTTCTATCTATTTCAAGTTCATTTCTCTGTTTATGAAATGAGATTTGCTTACCAAGATATATATAACGGAGTGCGGTATTTTGTGGGCGTGTTGATTGTTTTGTTCGTCAGGAAATAATAGGCCGCACAAACAGTACTGGTATATTCATTTTTAAATAACATAGTTTCACTCTAAAACATTAACTCAGATCGTGGATGCAAATGGATAACGATCAGAAACGCGGAGAGTTCTGCACTCGCGTCCGTTCCGTCTGACACCCCACTGTTATGTGACATTTCAAACGAGCATAGACCACTCCCAAGCCATGACAGCTGTCCAAGTCATAGCTTGACGTTTCGTAGACAGATGACAGCTACAGGTGACATGTTGCACGACTGAAGCGCCATCCCGCCGACACGGCCATCCTGCCGCATCACACGTCCTCGTGTGTGCCTGAAAGAGACACATACTACCAGTAGCCTTTGCCGTCCCTCGGTCATCTCTGACCAATAAAACGTATTCACTTAACACCAAATTTATTACAACTCTTTTAACTTAGCACATTGATCACAAACTATGTTTACTGATTTCAAACTATGTCCACTAATTACATAGTGCTTTTGTAAATCAACAACATCGGAGGATATCTGAAGTTCAAACTTTAAATCAAATCATCATTACGCAATGAACACATGTCGCGATTCCATACAGTCTACACCACACATAACACCTCTCTCGAGCATTATGCGATCAGTGCCTCCATCAAGCACGTCATAAGAGAACAATGCCTCCATCGAGCATTTTCCCCCCAAGTGTAACCGAACATAATCACGCGATGTGCCAGAAACTTCAGATCATCACTTTGATCAGCTAACTCTTCTACAACCAACTGACCTTCAGAGCATCCTTCTCAGTCTATCATGACCATACTTCGACGGGTCCCAAGAACAACATCGTATGGAAAAATAAGACAAAATGCATTTTATTGCATATTTGTATTCTACATACTAAAAACTATATGGCACTATATATTTTTTATTTTTTTTTCGTTTATTCATTGAAATAATCAATCGAACAATATCTTATTTGAATTAGATACCCGCAAACAAACATATATTGACATGTACGCACTTGTTCTATGCAACACGCAGTGCGCTCGCAGCGACTTACCATCATTTGCGTGTTTGTTCTCTGCAAAATCAAATACAAACGAGCTCTCCTCAAAAATACAAAGTTTTAGTTTAAAATTACCATTTAGGTTTATAAACAACCATCTAGTGAGTGGTTAAATAATGTCGGAATGGCCAAGAAAGAAAATATTACTGAATTTAGCTCTGCATTTAAATGAAAATTATGGAAGTCTTATTACAAACATTAACAACAACGATAAAACATTTTTAAAAGGTAACTAATAGTTTAGTTGTGTACATAATATACTGTAACATTGCATAAATTGTTGTATTTGAAAGTTAATACTTGTTGTTAACAAAATTACACGGAAACTCATTCATTGTCATCGTTTGTGCATATACAATTTTGTTCAACAAAAATCTAAATACAACTTATAAATAAATCCCGAAAAACCTATTTTACTTTTATATTGATAGACTTTATAATAAGACTACGATTAGACATATTTATTTTCTATCTTATTATTGTTATATAAGTCTTTGTTCGGCAAAATAATTTATCGCATGAGCAGATGCGATTTTTTTCTTCGAAAATTTTAACTAAAAAATATGTCGTATTTTAATAAACAATTTTGTTCGCTGTAAACAATTTTTACATGCGTGTTTGTTTTGTAAAAAAGTACATGATTTAATGTACTTTTTAATCAAATAATATAATTTTTAGTAATCTATATGAATTTACTTATAAATTTCACACTTACATTTTCCTTTTTGTTAGAGACTGGGTGTCAACGGTACACTAACGTCTCGCCTATGCCACTTGGACCCATGAATATTGACGTCGATTCAGCAGTAGTTTGGCATGATGTTTTTGATGAAAATGATAAATTGGGAGAAAAAACAGATCCTCATATCAATAACTCAGATACCTATCATGTTACCTGCGATAATTTTGCTTCACCATCTTTATATTTGTCGCTAGTGATGCATACATTCACCTTCACCTTTAACAACTCATCAGAAATATACATCACCAGAACTTGAAGAACTTAAAAATTCGATCCCAATTAGCTACACCTATACCTTTCGCAGTAATATACACAAAAAATGTAATGGTCCTTTTTGTTTTAATCATACTGATTGGATTTATTGATTGTAATCCGCCTGAAATCACTCCGAAGCAAAAAAACGTTACATTTAAAAAAAATGTGGATTTATTAATGATAAAATGATGGTAAAGCTGTAAGTAAGGATAAGTGTTGAAATAAAATTACAGAAGAACTAAAACTGAAATGTTTTTATGGATTTTGGAAGCTTGTTAATAGAGAAAAGCAGTGTATGTACAAGGCAAAGTATGAAAAAAGCGATGTATAAACCGATATAGCACTTTCAATAAGATTTACTTACAATTTACATTTAAATACTTTTTACCACTTGTAATGTCACCTAAGACTATTGTTTCCCGATTAACGTTTGTAAGTCAACGCCTTTTCAAACTCTTGCTGTGAGTGAGAGTATAGTTAAGACTACTTTTCAATAATATGATGTTGAGCATGATCATCGAGGCAAACACAAGAATCACAAATGTTTCATACACAAAAGCATAATAAAAAGTGTAATAAATGTGATCATATAAATTCATTCGTTTCTGTTGAGTCTCACTTTATTTGTATGGACTAAATTAAACGGTATATTGACGGCAGCCTCAGTATAAACCTAATGTTGTACATTAGGTTTATACTGAGGCTGCCGTACGATGAATAATGAATGGTGTGATGAATTAAAATTTATTAATAGAAAATATTTACACATTGAAAGCTACAACTGAGCGCCAGTGTCAGGGCGTTAAACTACACACATTAAAATAACATTGAAACCATAATCTTGACTTTTAAATTCCTATAAATATCAATGCGAAGTATGTCACAATATTACAGACGGTAATGATCAAAAAAAGAGCAGGAGGGACAAAGATTCTTAAATTATGATAATTGATCTCATACCTACTATTATACCTAACTATTATATTAAAATGATTAAGGCCTGATCTTTCAATGGCCAGATAACTTATACCAGTCAAATAAATATGCTGCTTTGACATGTGGTTCATATAAACTCTGTCAAAGTCACATATTATCATTATATATTCCTGAGGTAAAACTTATCCGACGATTGAAAATTCACCCTTAGGGGTGACTGTTTAGGTTTACTGATTTAGGATTTCAAATAATTCCTAGAAAGTTCAAAAGTTTCTTTATTTTATTTAATTCAAATATTAGATTTGATTTAAATATAAAATATTTTTATATAAAATAATAAATATTATTTTATAAGCCTAGATGAGTAATGATTGAAAAATAAATTGGATTAAAATTTATTTTTATTAAAGATTTTTTTTAAAAGAGATCTATAGGTTTAATGATTTTTATAATGAAACAACTTAATAAAATTTATAGAAAAGGTAGGAAAGTAAATAAGTATTTGTAATAACATTGGCCTTTACTGTTTATATTATAAATTTAAACATGGAGCTCACAATTATTGTCTTTTAAGACATGAAAATTAAACATCAATTCCATAAAACAAAGTCGTATATTAAGATGTATACTAGATTGTTCCGAAGAACAATGTCGTACATTCAGATACGTGCTAGGTCGTTCCGGAAAACAAAACCGTATGGTATCATACGAATCATATTTATGCGAAAATAATAATTAAGTTATCTAATAAAATGTGAAGATAAAGGTATTAAGTTCTTAAATAGCGTTTTGTATTTTTTTTCCTCAAAATGTCTATATTTTCACAAAAAAATTATGATTATACGTACACAGAATTTCAAATGCTCATACTGTAAAACGATAATTTTCCACATACGATTTTGTTCTTGGGACCCGTCGACTTGTATGTCCTCTTAGAATCTAACGCCTTTAGCAAGTATCGATCCCCATATAGCGACTCAATGTTTATTCATCATCGAAATGAATATTTCGTAAATAGGCTTCAGACAAGACTATACCAAATTTTCACACTACAGTCAAGAGATAAACAATTACGCTCACCAGATAAATTTTATTTCGAATTTGATACTTCAACGAAGTACAGACTACAGAGCGGAAAGTCCTAGCCGTCGCGCCGCCGCGCCGCACAGCACCACCCGCCGCGCTCCGTCGCGTCGCGTTGCGTTGCGTCGCGTCGCTAGCATTGCTCGAACACCCAACCTCCATCTGTACACAAAATGAAACAGCACAAAAAAATGTCCAGACTATGTAAAATAAAGTTCTTTTTGGGTTTGCTTATCGGTGAGGAGTCAGAGAAAGAATAGCAGCTTTCATCCATCCAGCAACCATTTTTCCGGTGCCGTTAAAGCGACAGAGGGAATACAAAATTGGAAATTGAATGTCCAGAAGAGGACATCAAAAGCTATCGAGGTTTAAATATCGGGAATAACAATAAGATCAAAATCTAAAATCACTATGCAGTAAATTAATTTCATTTCCATTCAACGAGATCGTTGATATAGTTAGATAACTGATTGGATGAAGAAAAGCTATTACAGTATGAGTCACACAATAACAACTGATCAGGTTGTATTGTCCTTACCCAACTTGACATCAACATTTTTAGTTGTAGTGTCGCGGGAATCGAACCCACAACTCCAAAGTCGAGAGTCATGCTCAAAACCACTAGACCATGCAGGCGTTCATAATACCAGAAGACTCAAGTGCGTTCACCACCTTTCACATGATAACCAAGTTCGCCGAAGCTCACTGAAGTCCATCGGAGAACTCTCGCATCCTCATCCTCCTCAGCCACAGCCCACGGCCTCTGAGACTCTTGGACCGTTGAGTGTGTGATGCCTCGTTCACCATTAGTACCAGCGTACAGCGTAAATACAGTAACTTCTGAAACATGAAATTAAAATGTGTTAATTCCATAAAACTCATATCACAAACAATATTATCATGTTAAACGAATTTTAAACTATTCCATATCGCATATTGTTCTAAAAAGTCTGATAAATCTGTAGGTAATATGTATTCCAAATTTACATTAACAGTTTTTTTTTTTTATAGCCAGCTTAGGAATAATTAACAATGTACAAGACAATATTTAAAGTTACTTTTTTTTTTAAGCTCACCAATGAAAATTACATTTAAGTATGTAGTTTCAAACTACCTACTTACTATCATGTAAACAATATTTACAAAGAACATGTCAATTGTTATTGTATAAGCCTGCTTGTTTACAACTTGCGCTCACCTGCAGAGATAAGACCTTTACTTGTTGTGTAATAATAATTATTATCATTAAAATCAAACTTTGATTTCTTCTTTATTAACTGTGTTGATTTCACTCTATTAATAAGAATATAGCTTGTATAATAACAAGTTTTAAAACTCACATAATTTAATTATCAAAATACTGTAAGATCTTTTACTTTGAATCTCTTTTCTGTTAATAATACTGTGATTATAAAACCAGACCAATTTTGAACTTTACTATGAAATAAGTAATGATACTCATACAACCAGTTCACATCTTTGCGAAGCAAGTAGAGAAGTCCATAAGATACACAATGCTCATCTGCGTTGGTTGGTTACCCAGCAAAGCTCGTTCTATGCATCGGGCAAGCATGCAAGCTATGCAAGGCTATGCATCGTCCAGTCAAGCACTATCCCAGTGTATTGTCCATCTACAAATAAAACAAAACTGCAATACAAACGAACACTAAACTTTAAAGTTTATTTAGATTTTTGGGCAAGCAATTTCATGGAAACCTTGAAGGCTTCCAAATTATTACGAGGAATAAAAAGATTGCTACCACCTGTTACCAAAGCCACCAAGCTTATAACCAAGACCTGTCGTTGACTAGCCACGTCAATCTTGTCATAATATCGTGGTTCTATTGTAAATCGTCACGTTCCCATTGTCAATCGTCACGTTCCCATTGTAAATCGTCACGTTCCCATTTTCAGCACGTTACCATCGTCAGCAGCGCTGTAATCCCATCATTCGTCTTTCTGCTATGCATATAGCATGCTGGATTTGGTAGTGGAGGCTCCGTAATATACTCTGTTCCGTCTCAACGTGATCTGAATGTCCAATCCATCAATTTTATAATCTATCTTGATTTTCAGGGTTACATCTCGCTTCTGATAACGGAGTGCGGTATTTTGTGGGCGTGTTGATTGTTTTGTTCGTCAGGAAATAATAGGCCGCACAAACAGTACTGGTATATTCATTTTTAAATAACATAGTTTCACTCTAAAACATTAACTCAGATCGTGGATGCAAATGGATAACGATCAGAAACGCGGAGAGTTCTGCACTCGCGTCCGTTCCGTCTGACACCCCACTGTTATGTGACATTTCAAACGAGCATAGACCACTCCCAAGCCATGACAGCTGTCCAAGTCATAGCTTGACGTTTCGTAGACAGATGACAGCTACAGGTGACATGTTGCACGACTGAAGCGCCATCCCGCCGACATATAAATGTGTCAACGTACTCTAGCGGTGTATTATCCAGAAATATCGGGTGTTTGATAGAGTTCGTCATAATGTTGGTTTTGCTACGATTAATTTCTAGACCAACTCGTTGGCTTGCGACATGCAGGTCGTTAATCATTAGCTGTAGCTCGATTATATTCTCCGAGAGCAAAACAATGTCATCGGCAAATCTTAGGTGACTTATGTATCTATTATTTATTTTCAAACCTAGTCTTGACCAATTTAAGTTTCCAATTACTTGTTGTAGTACAGCTATAAATATTGTGGGAGAAATCGCATCCCCCTGTCTTACTCCTCTTCTGATATTAATCGTAGGTCCGATTGTATCTAGTCTAATTCTGCTATTACAATTTTTATACAGATTTTGTAAGGTCTTCAGATACTGTGTTTCAATATTTTGCGCTTGTAGAGATTCCCATATTGAATGATGGTAGAGAGAATCAAAAGCTTTTTGGTAGTCAATAAATACCAGGTAGAGCGGTCTGTGAAACTCTTGGTATTTATCAATGAGCAATTCAATAGAGTGGATATGATCCACAGTAGAAAAACCTTTCCTGAATCCTGCCTGTTCGACAGGCTGGTGAATGTCTACAGTGCTTCGGATTCTCTTTTCTAGAATTGAGGAGAATAGTTTGTACATCGAAGACAGTAGGCTTATTGGTCTATAATTACTAATATTATTAGGATCTCCCTTTTTATACAATAAGATGATATCTGACTCGGTCCATTGTTTAGGTATCTCCGTCGTTTCCAGTACCAAATTAAACAGAAGCGTAATAGGCCCTGTTAAGTGGTAGCTTCCTACTTTTAGAGCTTCGTTTGTTATTTTGTCCGGTCCGGGGCTTTTTTCATATTTTAGTTTACCAATTGCCTTAATTACTTCAGCTTCGTCAATGACTGGTATTGCTATATGTGATTCCCTCGTAAGCTCTACAGTAGGAGTCGATTCTTGATTTTCGTATAACTTTTTGTAAAAATTGGTTGCCACTTGAAGTATTTCATGCCTATTGTAGGTGTTTTCCTTTGAGGCTTTTAGTCCTTCTATCCAATTCCTATGTAATCGCAGTTCTTTATTGGCTCTTTTTAAGCTACCAGACAGCAAGACATGTTTTTCGATGGTTTTCTTACGATGGGTTTTGTAATCGTTCTGGATATATTTACTAATTAATTTGTAGAGAGCTTTAAGCTCATTTTTCATGCTTCGTGTTTTAGGTTTAATTTTTTGGAGGACTTGACGTCTTGATATCAATTTTAGAGTATTATCAGAAAATATACTGGTCTGCTTAGTGGTGTTTCTGTGAGCCTTTTTGAGGCTGCTAATAATTGCAAAGGTAATTTTATCATTAAGCTCTTGCGTTGTACACCTCTGATTCTCAATAGCAAATTCTTGTAGACATTTTTTAAGAGTTTCTTTGTAAATTTTTATCTCCGCATCATTTTTCAATGTACTTTTTGCATTGTTACTGTAAGATTTTCTGTTTTTCTTCGATGATTGTAATTTAAAAGTCGCTCTAACTAGTCTGTGATCACTAGGGTATTTGACATTAATCACCTCCATATTAGTGACACATTTTGGTATATTAGTTATTATGTAATCTATTTCATTTTTGATTAATCCATTTGGTGATCTCCAAGTCCATCTATTGCGTGGTTTCTTTTTAAAAAATGTGTTCAAAATAGACATTTTATTTTCGCATGCAAACTGTATTAGTATGTTGCCTCTACTATTTCTATTACCATAACCGAATCTTTTCATTACTATAGTCTCTTCTGGTTTTGGTTGCCCGATTTTGGCGTTAAAATCGCCCATGACTATAACATTCTTGTTTGCCATCCTTAGCGCCTTGTTTATAGTCCTATAAAACTGTTCAATTTCTCTTTTGCTTGCTGATTCTGTTGGAGCGTAACATTGTACTATACTTATTTCAAAGTTTTCTATACGTAACTGAAGTAGAGCCACTCTTTCTGAAAGTCCTTTGAAACATATAATATTTTTCTTGTGTATTTTGTTTACCATAAAACCCACTCCATATAAGCCGGGCGTTTGCCCCACATAGTAGAGAATAAAGTTTTCATATTCTTCGATAGAATTTCCACATCGTCTAGTTTCACAGAGACCGACGATGTCGTATTTAATGTCTTTTAGAGATTCGTTCAGTTCTAATAGGCGACTGTAGGACGACAGTGTTCTAACGTTATATGTTGCGACATAGAGTTGGTTTTGTATTTTTGTTATCTCCGTTTCTAGAGGGTTTTGGTCTACTTCTCCCGCGGTGACCAACCGTATTGGGAGCGGACGAGGTGGAGGGGTATAGTTTAGTTTTTTGTAAATACTTGGTTTTCGCTGCTTGTGGACGGTTTGGGTTCGGTATTCATTTGCGAGGAACGCAAGAAACTTTTAATATTCTGATGTTTATTCTTCTTGGGGGCTTGTTTCGTCTGTTCTCGTTCGTTTGTTACTTTTACATTTCCGGTTTCAGGAGATTCAGATAAGAATCTTTTATTAGAGGAACTCAGGGGTGTGTTATAATTTTTTTCTTCGTATGATTTTAACTTAATTATTTTATCACGGCGAAGTATTACATTTTCCCCGGATAATTTTCTTTGTTGAAGCTCTTCCTGGAGATCTTTTCGTTTTTGAAGAACCGCAGGCGCGTAGTCTTCTTTTATATACATACCTGAGTTTTCCAGTTGTTTCTTATTTTTTAAAATATATATTTTTCTACTTAATGTTGTCAAAGTAGATAATATAATCCCACCAAAACATTTTCATGTAAAATGTTGTCAAGACGATTCTGTGAAAAAGTTATCAGATATCGTATAAAGCCAAGCTCTACACTACACCTTAATCAAAATCTATCAAAAAGTGGTCAGATCTCATGTAGAACCAAAATTCTTGATCTATGCGCCCGTACTTCACCAGGCTTAACTTCACTTACGCTACATTGCAGTTAAAACGTGATGCTACTACCTTCTGCTACCTGCTACCCTCAAATCTACCCGCAGACTTGTTTTTTCGCATCTACCCTCAAATTTGTTTTTTTTTTGCATCTACCCTCAAATTTGTTTTTTTTTGCGTCTACCCTAAAATTAGTTTTTTTTGCATGTACCCTCAAATTTGTTTTTTTTTTTGCATCTACCCTCAAATTTGTTTTTTTTTGCATCTACCCTCAAATTTGTTTTTTTTTTTGCGTCTACCCTCAAATTTGTTTTTTTCGCATGTACCCTCAAATTTGTTTTTTTTTGCATCTACCCTCAAATTTGTTTTTTTTTGCATCTTCTTTTGCATATACCCTCACTACTAATTCTCTGTACTAATTCTTGTACGGCTCTTATAAACTTATGCTAAGTGCATTTAAACATGACGTGACGTGTTAAAAATCATATTATTATTATGTTAATAGTCATAAGATTTAACACTAAAATTATTTATACATTGATCGTGTAATATTTTCATTTATTGTTATCATTATAACGTTACCGATTGTTAAATGTGTTGATAAATGTGTGTTTAGATGTTTCACAGTTCTAAACATAGATTGCGCTGTTAGCTATCTGCATCGCGCTATCGAGTGTCGAACGGTTTTTACATAAGATTTTATGGAAATTTAACATTGGTATCTAAGGTTCCAATTCTCCCTCTATAAGCAATATTATGTTAATATAACATCAGCCGGAGCTTATGCCGTACCGATTTAAGTGATCGCCGTAATATTTTGTTTATATATTCTGACTACAATATAATACTTGCTGCCTGTTAATTCTTACCTAAATTTTACTTTCCATAAAATTTATACCTAATTTTAAATAGGTGGATAAAAACAAATTTTCTCATAGATATATATTATTTTGAAATGTTGTACTTTGGGATGTTAAAGTAAAACGTCTACTTTCTTCCAATCCATCTTTAATAATAATATAGCCTGAGATACATTAGCTAAGAAACTTACGCTACTGGGTGGTCCTCCTTATTTGGGGGACACACGAGATTATAAGATGTAAAGTTAATTACATACTAAATGCTATGATATATTACTATTGTATTACTATGCTATAATGTAATATATTATTATTATATCTTATGCTTTAATTAACACACTTCACCTCCGGGGGTGAAAGAAAAAAAAAATTAAACATTTTTTTTTTTTTTTATTATTACTAACAATTTTTATTTCAATGTTACATAAAGTTACATTTAATACTGTTTTTTATACTAATACATTTTTTTAGTTAATAAACTTTTTAGTCCTATTCTTATGCACTATATCAATTTTATTATTCTTAATTATTTTAACATTAGGTCCTATATCATCTAAAACAACAAACGGACCATGAAACAACTCATCTAGCTTTCCACCAGTTTCTGATTTAACTAAAATTAAATCATCTTTATTATAAGATATAGGGTTTACATAATTATCATATTTAAATTTACGATTAAGCTTACTATTTAATAAATTATTTCTAGCATCTTTAAAAGCAATTTGCATCCTATACTTGAGTTCACAACAATAATTTTCTGGGGTATACAATGGTTCAACTACATTATTTAGTCTATTCGGGATATTGCACTGTCTACCAAAAACTAATTCAAACGGTTGGTACTTTGTTTCGGTGTGGACTGTATTGTTAAAACTAAAACACCAGTATGGTAACCAATAAGACCAAGATTGTGGGTCTTTGTTACAGTAAATCCGTAAGAACGAACCCAAATTTTTGTGAGCATTTTCCAAAGCTCCTATGGATTGATGATGGTATGCAGTTGATGTTATATTTTCTACATTTAATAATTTACATAGCTCAGTTATGGTTGAAGATGTGAACTCTGCTCCTCTATCGGTTGCAATTATCTTAGGTATACCGTATCTTAAAATAAAGTTATTCACTAAAGCTCTAGCTACACTAACTGTTTCCTTATTCTTTATAGGGTAAGCCTCAATAAACTTACTAAGTTCACATTGAACTGTTAATATATATACATTGTCATCATAATCTTTTGGTAGCGGGCCCACTATGTCCAAGAAAATTTTTTCAAACGCATATGACGCAGTTGTTGTTAAAGTCATTGGTTCCTTAACGTATTTGCAATGTTTAGATAATTGGCACTTAGTACATTTACTAACAAAATGTTGTACGTCAGTTTCAAGACCTGGCCAATAAAATCGTCTTTTAATATTATTTATCATTCTACGAATACCAGCGTGACCACTGGTTGGTAGTAAATGAAAATCATTTAAAATAAATGATTTGTCTTCATCATTGTCTATCCTAGTTACTCCTTTTAAAATAAAAAGTCGTGGTCCGGACCACTTTATAGACGACTTTATTTCATCATTCAAATTATTAATAAATCCTTCATTATATTTATCTTTTATTATACATATTTCTTCAATATTTAACTTTTTACAAAAATTACTCAACAGTGTCACAAATTCGACTCGCGAGAATTGTGCCTTAAAGCTGAGATTAATGTAAATTATTTTTTTACTAGGACTATAAGAAAAACATTCATATTCATCACTTAATTTTTTCGTCTTTCTTAATTTATTTATCTCACAACATTCAACTAATTTCATTTCTACAGAATCACACGGCTTTCTTAATAACTCCACGACTCTAGGTTGATCAGGCCTTTCGTCTCTAGAGCTATCAAGGAAGGGTGTCTCACTATTCATACCTTCTTCATTTACCTTATCCATTTCTCTCTTTTGTTTCCTTGTCATTACAGCCATAATATGTTCGTTCATACCTTTTAATTCATTTGATGTAATAAATATTCTTGATAATGCATCGGCGCCTACATTTTCTTTACCTTTTATATATTCGACTTTAAAATTATACTCTTCTAATGTTAATCTGAATTTCATTAAACGACTAGACGGATCTTTCATACCGAATAAATATACTAATGGTTTATGATCTGTTTTAATAATAAAATATCTGCCATATAAGTAGGGTCTGAAGTATTTTATACTCCAAACTATTGCCAAAAGTTCCTTTTCTATTGTTGGATAGTTTAACTCTGCTTTATTTAATGGTCTACTTGCATACGCAATTGGTTTTAAATTCTTATTACTCAAAACAGCACCGATTGCGATTCCTGACGCATCTGTGTGAAGCACAAATTCATTATCTGGAGAAAAATCTGGGTATTGAAGAATAGGGGGAGATATCATAGAATTTTTAAGAATATCGAATGATTTTTGACATCCGTCACTCCAAATAAATATTGAGTTTTTTCTAGTCAATTTATTAAGGGGTATTGTTATATCAGCGAAACATGGTATAAATTTTCGGTAATAATTACAAAATGCTACAAAACGTCGTACTTCGTCAGAGTTTTTAGGAATTGGATAATTTTTTAACACTGAAACTTTTTCGGGGTCAGGCAATATGCCTTGAGCAGAAATTACATGTCCAAGGTATAAAATTTGTTTTTTCAAAAATTGACATTTACATGGGTTTAATTTCAAATTAACTTTTCTAAGTCTCTCAAAGATATAAATTAAATTTTTATTATGTATTTCTAAATTTCTGCCAAAAACTATTAAATCGTCTAAGTATATAAAACATTTTTCAAACGTAAGACCTGACATAGCTACCGACATTACTCTACTAAAAGCACTTGGTGAAATTTTTAGACCCATAGGTAGACGTTTCATTTGGTACTGACCTGAATTAGTACAAAAAGCTGTATATTTACGATCTTGTTCATTAAGAGGTACTTGGTAATATCCAGAATTTAAATCAAGATGGGAAAAGTATATAGAACCTGAAAGTGAATCTAAAATTTCAGTAATGTTTGGAAGTGGGAATTTATCGTCTTGAATATTTTCATTTAGTTTTCGATAATCCACAACTAAACGCCATTTCTTCTCTCCTGTTTCATCACTTTTTTTAGGGACTAATAATATTGGGCTAGACCATTCGCTTTTACATTCTTCTATTATATCATCTTTTAACATATTTTCAATTTGCTTTTGAACTTCAGGTTTTAGTGATTGTGGAATTCTATAAGGCTTTATATAAACGGGACTAATGTTTTCTTTTAATGTTATTTTCTGTTCATATATATCAGTCATTGTTAGTATGTCACCCGGTAAATGAAAAATATCCGCGTATTTATTACAAATATCACTTATTGATTTTTTCTCATCGGAACCTAAATGATCTAATTTTAATATTGATGAAAGAGCATCAGCTCGTTTTGCGTTTGCTATATCTTTATTAAAATTACAAATATTATAATCATCTAATGCATGAACTGTAGGCATGAATGTTGGTAATTTGATATCATCTTCAGATGTATTTAAAATTTTAATTGGAATCTTACCATCCTTCACCGTTACTATTGTACTTCCTAAAAATAATTCCTTACTTAACTCTTTCGCGCACACTATACAATCACCTTTCAAACCTGGTTTAGTAGCTACATAATGTATTGATTCACTTCGAGCAGGGATAAGTAAATAATTCGTAGTATAATCTGGTACCTCATAAATTGGTATATGACTTTGTTTACCATTCAAATTATAACTTAAAGTATTAGAGTTTAATAAAATATCACATTTATATTTACTTAAAAAGTCCAATCCTATAATACCATCTACTTTCAATGATAAATTTGTAAAAATATAAAATTTATGATGAAAAGAATCGCCATTTTTTGCTAGAAGTGTAAGATAAGTATGGCCTTGAGATTTTACTTGTCCACCTATTCCATTTACAAAAGTATTACTTTTATAAACAGTAGTATTTTTTGAAAGGACTTCGTTTCGTATTACTGATAACGAAGCACCCGTATCCAGTAAAAAGTAATATTTATATTTATTAATATTTAAAATCACAATTTTTTGTTTACTGTTTAATGTATAAATATGATTTTTAAATCCGAAAAAACTGATCTGCTAAATTATTTACGTCATCTTTACTATCTATATTTTTACTAGTCTGTCCATTATTATCGTTAGAATTTATCGGAAACACATTATTGGTACCACGCTTATAAGGTCTAGTAAATTTACCTCGATTAGAATTTTGAAAACGCTGTAAATTTCCATGATGATTAAAGTTATCTCGAGAAGAATGTCTATTATTATTCAGCTGTCCTCGTGGAATAAAATATTGTCTCGGTGTAGAGTACCTATTATTATAATTATTGTAACTCCTACCTTGAAATCTTCCTCGTCTACCGCGATACGATGTCCTTCTGATGTTCATGACATCAGCGCTATTCGACGTCGACGGCAAGAAAACCTCCTCGTCCTTAGCAGCCTGTATTGCATCTTTTAAAGAAGAATAATTCCTAGCTGCAATTATTGTGCTTAATTTACTATTTTTTAAACCATCAGAAAATTGTTTAATAGCAATTTTTTCATTTAACGGCTTAAGCACGCTGTAATGAGCCGAATTTCCTTCTGCTTGTGTTACTGTCAATTCCGTAAAAAGCTTTTCAATTTCGCTACCATATTCCTCAATTGACCTCCAACCCTGAGTAATATGTTGAAGACGTGACTGAATAGCAGTAAATGATTTTTTAGTCAAAAGTAAAGTTTTCATATCCTTAACCATATCTTTAACCGAAATATAATTTACGAGCATACGCATTTTAGCATTTTCGGAAAGTCTACTTTTTAAAATAAATTTAATCAATAAAGTATGATCCGTCTCGCTTAGCATATCCGCATACATTTCTATACCATCAATTAATTTTTTCGTTGTCTCCTCGTTACAGTCCATAACCGGCAACAAACTACAAGCCGTTTTTAAGTCGAAATCCATTTTTGTATTTTTAGATTCTGACATAATACACAAATTTTTAATTTCTGAATGTAATACACTTATTTTTGAACTTATTTCAATACACTTATCAATTATATCCGAGCTTTCTTTTCTACCCTTTATATTCTCTAAAATTAAATTACCACTCGATATAAGGTTCTCACATTCTTTTAATTTATTCTCTATAATATTCCCTGTGAACCTTTTTTTTCCAGTTTTAATTAAGTACTTTTTAATTTCTAAAAGAGAATTATATATCGAACATAACTGATCCGTCATAATAATTATAATTTACTTTATTAAAATAATATTATTCTAAAAATAGAATGTCTTATCCATATTATGATATCATAAAGGAATGCAACATCTTTCCTTTTCGGGCGGCACGTATCTTATTCGCGAGTGTACCGGCACCAATTCTAGCACACGATAATTCCATCAATGCTTATTACATTATTATTAACTAATTACAATATTTTTTAAGATTTTTAAAATATTTAAATCACTTTTAAGTCACTGTTTTCCTTATATTGTTAGATAAAAGACTTACGTGGACTATCCATAATATCAGCACTCACTTTAGTTTTTAGTCACCTTCGTTGGATGATTTTTGGCCTCGTCGGATAATGCTTGTAGCCCTTTGCAATGCCAGAGAGTTAACTTCCTCGTGGATCCATGTCCTATGGCACCGCTTGTAGAGGACATAACTTCCGTAGATAATGCCCAGAAATAAAACCAGCACCACAAATCCGAGTAGAATATTAAAGATGCCAATTCGGTTGTGGAAATCTTCTAGATTAATTTGGGAACTGGCTCCTGCTGCATTTTGTCCGATAATTATATTTTCCTTTGACTGGGAGGACTGACACATTTTATTTTAGAAAATACTGCACTGAATTTAATTTAATTTTGAATTTAAAATAAACTTTCGGCAGGGTCGCCATGAAATGTTGTACTTTGGGATGTTAAAGTAAAACGTCTACTTTCTTCCAATCCATCTTTAATAATAATATAGCCTGAGATACATTAGCTAAGAAACTTACGCTACTGGGTGGTCCTCCTTATTTGGGGGACACACGAGATTATAAGATGTAAAGTTAATTACATACTAAATGCTATGATATATTACTATTGTATTACTATGCTATAATGTAATATATTATTATTATATCTTATGCTTTAATTAACACACTTCAATTTCATTTACAAAAAGTCGGTCACCGATTAATAATCGGAATAAAATAGAGCATACTTATTGCAGTTATAGTGCAACGCACTCAAATAAATAGTCGGATACAAAATAATATGGAGCAAAAATCTGACCGATTATCGGTCCTACAAAAAGTAGGTCTTATTTTTTTTATGTACTTGTATAATATTGTATAATATAATATTTCTTTTATGTATTAAAGATCATGTCCGTATAATAAACATATTAAACATCCATTTTGTACCGTCTACCATATTGGATTCAAATGGCGGCATTTATATTTTAATAATTTTTTTGTTGGTTTTGTAGCAATAACAGCTTACATACCTTACGAATTTTGATGATCTATAAATGAGTCAGTGACGAAATCTGGGGTTTTTAGACATTGATAAAATCTAAAGGATAAAGCTAACAACATTCAAACTTTGTATGTTTCATGTTTTTACTGGTGTCATTATATGTTGAAATTTTCAACTATGTAGCAAAAAGTCCATCCAAAGCAAAAAAGTTATGAGAGGAAAAGATAAATTTTACAATGACAAAGATCTTATTAAAAAAAGTAATCGGTTCAAACTTTAAGTAAATAGTTAAAACCGTTTTAGTTATTACTTACGAGATATACTTTTTACTTACTATTTACTTAAAGTTTGAACCGATTACTTATTTTAATAATATCTTTGTGTCATTGTAAAATTTGTTTTAAAAAGAGTTAGTAAATTTATTATTTAAGGCGAGGAATAACCGTAACTATGGCGCTAGTTGCGGTTATCCTCGCCTTAAATAGATAAAATGCTTTGGGCAGTAGGGGTTGCACTGCGGCTGTGAGGTTATATTAGGTACCTGGGTACCTTGTTACTTTGTAAGCAAACATAATATGAGTTCTGTTATCATATCGCATACTATTTTCGAAATAGTTGTTGTATGTGGCAAAAAATATGCTTACTTACTAACAAAATCACTATTTTTTGCACAATAGATGGCAACCGTTAGTCCATCTATTTTGGGTAAATTATCTGATTGCCCTTTTTCATATCATTCATCCATGTTGAAATAAAATAACAAATGAAATAAAGCAACAATTTACTGCGAAGCGTTAAGTTATGTCTCAGGACGTATATACGGCGCGCGCGGGCGGCAGGAGCTGTACGACCTGTGACGTCACACTAACACTGCGCCAACGCGCGACAATTTTAAATTATCGAGATTTTTAAATGTCTATAAAATCTAAACTAATTGATATTTTGGCATGAAAAAGTAGTGTATTTATATTCATAGGCTTTACTGTGACAAAGTTACAACCAATTTCGCATACCCAGTAATATTCTCCATTGTGTCTTATACGAGGTGTAAAATAAATGAGTGATAATACTGATATATTTATTTAACAATTATATTATATTTTATGCTTGAGAAAGGTTTAGAGCAGCCATACTAAACCTTACTTTTTATAGGGGCCGCGAACATGTGTCAGCGATGGTGTCGAGGGCCGCAAGCTAAAACTATTGACTAGGTATTGATTGAAGTGTAGGTAATTCCAATTTAACGATGTACTTACTTTTAACAGTTTTAACGATGAACACTATCAAAACTTTTTGAAGATTTGATAAGGGCTACAATCTTATTTCGTAAAAACTTTAATGGTTTTTGAATTGAAATGTTTTACTTCAAATGGCCAATTAAAAAGGCCGGCGGGCCACGTGCGGACCGCGGGCTGCAGGTTGAGAATAACTGGTTAAGTCTCGATTTCACCAACGCATGTTAGTGTTAACGGCTTGTTAAATTACCATCCTAATTCTAAGGCGGTACGAATTCTGACACAGCTAATAATATTATAATGAATAAGTAACGAAATTGTTTAATAATAAATAAAAATTCGAAAAAGTCCGCGATAAGATGGTAGCCTTAGGCCGTGTTTCACCAAGCAATTAAAGTTAACGCCATGTTAAAACACCATGCCATCTCATTCATTGACAGGAAATACGACAGGGATAACATGATATTTAACATGGCGTTAACTTTAACATTGCTTGGTGAAACACGCCCTTAATGATAGCCACTAATGGTGGTAGCCTTTATGTTGACTTTCCGAAAATTCCTTGTTAAGTTTCATTTAGAAATAAAATAATTTTATTTGATTAATATCTCATTTTATACAACCCAAGCTCTAAAGTTTCTAGTGTAAACCACTGGGCCAGGGCGACGTGTTAATAATAGAGACATAGTAAAAAAACATGATTATACTCGCAATATTTATTACAGAGTCTTAAACAATATTCGTTCTGAAATATACACTATGGAAGTTGTAGTGAGCGCACACACGCGCCGCAGCTTTGTACTTCGTTCCACTAACACGTTTACACAATTAGTCCCAACTCCCAAGATTTCACCAACGCTTGCTAGTGTCAGGCCTTAGCCTCGAATTTTGCGGGCAGCGGGGCGGGAGCGGCAGCGGGGCGGGAGCGGCAGCGGGGCGGGAGCGGCAGCGGCGCGGGTGCGGTGCTCGTTACCCGCCCCCGCGCCGATGCCGCGCCGCTGTTTTCGAAAACCAGTCCATTTGATTTTACGTAAAAGATCCTACCGCTACCGCGCCGCCGCTGCTCCCGTCCCGCTGCCCGCAAAATTCGAGACTGAGGCCTAACACTTTTACACAATTAGTCCGATTTCACCAACGCTTGCTAGTGTTAACGGCTTGTTAAGAGCGGGTGCACATTGGGCGCATTCAATCGCTTTGTCAACGCGCGTTTTGAGAACCAGGAGTTCTGTACAGACAATGTTTTCTGTACATACTCAAGCGCGCGCTTTTCTTTATCCAAAAACGCGCATCAGCAAAGCGCGCATCAATAAGCGCCTAATGTATACCAGCTCTAAAATACAGTGATTCTCATTCATTTTGGGGGAAATACTAGAGGGATAACATGATAATTAATAAAGGATTAACTTTAACATGTATCGGTGACATTGGCAGTAAGTATTTAATTTTTTTTTGATTGATGCCTTACATAAAAAATGTGGAACTAAAAATTATTTAAGTACCATTAAAAATAACAAAAATTACATGTTTTAAAATTTATACTAAATCTTTCTTTATAATTTTTCGCGTAATGAGTCCAACAAATATGTATTAATGAATAAGCTTATGGATCACATTGTAAAGGAACGAAGTACTTGGATCCGCTGCAGCAGCCGCGGCGCGTGTGATACCGCACTTACAGTAATACGTGTGCAATAATATGAGTACAGTACTTGACGTTATTTCCTTTTTCAGTCTAGTAAAGTAAAATGCTTCTCGTTTTGCCATCAATTCATTGGGCCACTTGTGCCAGTCCGGGTTTAATTAATACCACAGAGTTACCCCCGTTTTCTTAACGGCAAATCAACTAATGAGTGTTCAAATCTCTTTGAACTGAATTTAAACTGGATAAGAGATTTGAACACTGATTAATTGATTTAGGTGCTGATAAACCTAGAGTTCGATTTAAATTCTTTTCGGGAGCTACGCCTGGCCCAGATTGTTGAAAATGGCACTAAAGATATTAAAAAAAACTAGTGAGTATGTCACACAAGATATGAAATTCATACATAAATGTATATTTTCAGCAAGCACCTACACAAGGCTACTCATCTTAGTAGCCTTGTGCACAGGACATCTTCCTGCCAATGTTTTTGATAAAATAATAATAAACGAAAAATAATAAAGTATTTAGTGTCATTTTAGCACGTTTAATTAAACGTATTTGATATTTTCTGACGCTAGATGGCAGAACCGACTCACATAACACGCCATCTAGTGGTGAAAGTGTCAATTAATATTACGACTTTTTTAATTGTGGAATATTTTTAATTTCTCCCTATAAATTAAATCATAAATTTATTTCATAAAAATATAAAATGTTACATGCTGGAGACTGAAGCATTAGAATTTGAGTTTATCCTTTTAATTTTAATCTTCAAGGCAAAAGTGATTAATAACTTTTTAAGTTAATAATTATCATCTATCTATTAACTATTGTATCAAAGCACAGACATAGGGCTAGAAACTTGAAATTTCACACACGTATACCTAGAGTATATGTCGTAGAGTTCCTTAAAGGATTATGGAAGAATTTTTAAAATTTCAACCCCCATGTCTGAAATATATTTCATGCGGGCAAATCGCGAATACATAAGTGTAAGATGATTAATAAAAAATATTATTAACATTGAAAGTACAAGTAATCGAAAAAAATATATAAAAAAATAATAGTAAGTGTCGAAAAAACGTCAAGTACACATTTCTGTCTTATCTTTAAAGCTGGTTATAGGAAATTTTATCACATACATACGATATAGGTTTTCTGTTTATTGTATTATTTGAATATCTTAAATCCGAAAATTACCCAGTTTGAATCTATATATTTTAGTGAACATTTTATATAAGTATCTTGAACCCTTATGAGAGAAACCGTAAATACATGGTGTAAAAAAAACAGTCACTATAACTTTAAGATACGATTTTACTACCTTTCCTCATTTTGGAAATGTATCTTTTACTGTCAAAAACAAACAAAAAATTTAATTTTACTATTTCTTATTTTTTGTGTCAAGAATAAAGAAAAAGCAAAAAAAATCTTTAATTTATGTGAAGAAAGAATACATATTTTTTAGAATAAGAAAAGGTATAATCATATCCCAAAGTTAAAGTGACTGTTCTTTTTACACCCGTTATAATATCTAGTTCGGCTCAGCTCACATTGGCACCGAGTCGAAGCGTCGCGACGCGTTTTTCCCCATAGCATATAAATTAGTATCCAATGGTGAATGTTCGCAAATTTTTTAGCTCTTCGTAACCTTTGTTAAAATAAATAATATGTCTGAAAAATATTACAATACGTCGTGTAGTAGAGATATACTTGTTTCAAATTCTCGACGCGATGACGTCACTTTACAACACTGAAATGTTAAAAGTCTGTGTACTCATTAATATTAGGTTTTTTTCAATGTAATAAATCTAGTGTATTTGTATAAATATGATAAAAATATGAGTGAACAAATTATAACGATACGTCGTGTCCTTTCCAAAATGTTTAATTTCAAATTCTCGATCCGATGACGTAATATTTCAACATCTGCAAATTTTCAAGAATTTCAAATGTCTGTAACTTCAGTAATACAACTTGGTATTTTTTAATGAAACAAAAAACGAGTGTATTTGTACAGATGATACAAGCCCTCCTGTGGCAACAGTTTTAATCAGTTTCGTATACCTAGTAACATTCTCCATTATTAAGAAACAGTGATTATGCATATAGTATGTAGCGAGCATCAAAGCGCGTTGTAATTCTAGTGAAGAGTGCGTTTCTAGACAAATCATGAGTCGCGACGTTTCGACAACGTGCCAATGTGAATGTTGGCCTTTTTAAAGGGTGTAATTTTTCACATGGGACGTATTTAAACTAATTGTAGGGTTAACTATAACGTAAGCAATGTTTTTCTTTATTTACTATGTAAATAACAGTATTAAAATAATGTTTTAATAACACATTGCTTGCTTTAAGTTAATAATAATATTAACTTTCTTTAAAAATCTCGATTCATTATGAGCGACGCCTTGCACTCAGCGACGGCGCGGGCGCGGGCGCTGGTGCTGGGCGCAATTGAATAGACGATTGCCGCCAAAGAGGCAAATTTAGACACTCAACCGCACTATGTATAAAAAATTATTAATCCATAGGATAAAATGAAGGTCATATGTTATATTATTTTTGGAACGAAATCACGCTCGTTCAATAAGGCCCATGTATAAGATTACACCCTGTACTGCAGAGAAAAGTTTTAAACTTTTCAATATTAATAATATCATGTATCTCGTATACTGTACCGCTCGAGACTCTCTCGATAACGCAATATATATAAAACTGAAAGTTGTATTGAAATATTTATTGAACTGTACAGTACAGCTTTCTTAATGTCGACAATTAATTATCTTTTCTTTACTATAAATTACGTCATATGTTTAGAACAAGAAGATTCCTCGAAGACATTAAGAACATGGTTGCACTATAACCTCCTTAGGTACTAATAAAAATATTTACATAATGGATAACCTATATTTTGTCCTTGTCTAATACGTTGGAAGAGTAGCGAGACAGACAAGGATAAAATAGCTTATACGTTGCGTTAATATATTTATTAGTAAGTATATAATATAAAATATTATTCTGTAACCAAAACATCACTTCAATTTAATGTACACGTTTATATATAATATTTATTAATCACAAACAAAACTTTGTTACGTTTATAAAAAGCATCAAAAACTCTTTTGAATGATACAATAATATTATACAATTAGGTATTGAGGGTGCGCTCGATAATCGGCCATTTTTTCCCCATATCATTGTTGACCGACTTTTTGTGACATGCATAATTGCACAATCGCAATCAGTATGCTCTATTTTTCACCTGCAAAAAGTCGGTCAGCGATTTTCGTTCGTGGCACCCTGAATAAGACAGACCATTATTTATTCATAAGAAAAAAAAATCTTAGTTCATAACTATACATATTAGTGATATTAGTAAAGGCCCCACATGTGACGCCGATCGGATTAGGTAGAACTGACATCGGTTCGGTCTGAACGGATTCGAGTACACGGAGTAATGCGATCTGCCTCAAGGCCAAATTGCAAGACGATTTCCGTTCAATCCGAACTAAAGATGAATCGGATCATAAATGGGGCCTTATTTTTTCTTCAGTCGTAAATAAGTATATTAAATTTCTTAAGATATTTTTGTAGACTTGAATTTTTCATTTTTTTTTACTTTTATCGGAGTATGGAAAGCATTGGTTTTTAAGCGTTTTAAAAGTAAAAAAAAAACACTGTAATAGCAGAAGATGTAACTCATATTACAAATTATATTTTAAGATTGTTGACATAAATCCATAATATCTCGACTATAGAGAATAGAAAGGTTAATAAAATTATAAGCAAATAAAAACTATTTCCATTCACGTGGTCGCAAATCGGCTAACGCAATACATGTGGCATTGCATTTGGACAATCTTTTTATTTAAATTCTTTTTTTTAAGATTTACAAATATGGGTTCCAAGTTGTACCATGTTGTCTAGACTGAATAAACCAAAATATATTAATTTTATATAATAGTTTTATATAGTATTTCCACACGATCCATCGTCACAATTAAGAAAAATATTAATTCTTAAATTTGTGTAGATTTCATCTGTGTTAGAGAGAAGCAAAATATTTTAAAGCTATAAAATCAATCAAAGTACATTTATGCAAATAATAGCATAATAATAGTTATATTTCTTATTTACACAAGTAGTTACAGTAAAATCATTGCTCAATACATTTTATATGCAAAATATAAATGTAAAGTAAAATTGTAATAAAATATCAGGCCAACTATATCTTCCAATAAATCAAAATATACACAAGTATAAGGTATAATTGCAATTTGTAAAACATACACTCAATAATAGCATAAGGCTTACTTGCGTCAGTTTTGCTAGTAACCGAGAGTTGACTTATAATAATTCTCCTTTATTATATAAAGCCGCTAACTCTGAGTTTATTATGTAAAACTTACAAAATCATTTTTGAAAAAGATTATGAATTTCATATTAAAACTCATAATACTTTAATATTATGCATAAATTTTAGAGTGATAGAAGCCTTCGAATGAAATAAATACATTAAACACAAGGAATAAACCCCAAAAAAATATTTATAAGTTTATACTGGGTACTCATAAAACGCCATTAATACTCGCGACATTGGATATTGAAAAAGTAAACACCAAGCCCCCGTTCCGTACGTAACGTAGCGAGTGAGCGAAGTAGTTGCGAGTGATGTCCACCAATGAGCGTTCAGTATGGCTTGTTAATTCAAATGTTAGCTGATCGACTGACCTTTTTATCAGCCATTGAGAAACCGGGGATTAACATCTTACTAATAAAAATATTATATATATATTATAATACGTCCGAGATAAATTTAACCTAACGTAAACAAAGCAGTTTTTGACACAACCATAGATTAGTCAGTGATGCCAATTAACGCATTGATTATTGTTGGCTATTTGAATCCATAGACTTATAGACTATATTCTACAGTCAAAATAGCATATTTTTACTGTAAAGGTTTATCATTTGATGTTTAAATATGTTAATTATTGTTTATTAGCTATAAAATGTATTGGATAATGAAGTACTATGATCCTTTAATATACCTGTGAAAGTGTTGATATGTGTGCACAATAAGTGAATAAGTGAATTTCTATGTTTTCGGTTTGTTTACCTTTAGGTTAAATTTATCAGGGACGAATTATACTTCCTGCCTGATCCGTTAGAAACACTTGACAGATAATGACAAAACATTGTTCACTCAACGAGTGTGGAAATATTTTAATTAGTAAGGGCGTATTGACTAACGATATTATTGCAGTAATTAATAAGTTACATAGATGCCAGTATTACAAACAGATATCTCAATATACTTTTAAAAAATATATATTAGTCATAAAAAACCAAATTATTGCATAGTACCTTCCATACTCCATTACCAAAACTCTAAATTTTTGTTCAATTAAGTTAACAATAATATGGCTCCTAGACGTATGCTACACGCTCGATATGTATCACGATATTTTATAATCCTTTAGCCCAGTTACCATCGCTAATAACGATAGCGTAGAAATGAAAAAAAAAAAGAGATTTGACATAAAAATTCGTGACTAACGCAGCCCAATGTCACTTATGGGATGATATGAGATTTGAAGCCATCATTGATAGTAATTATGTCGATGATCTCTTGTCTAAGGCTGCGTATCCACTGACGCGGAGCGGGCGGAGAGGAGCTTAGCGGTGCCCAAATTGACAAATCACTATGCTCGTGCTGTTTCCGTGGAAACGGAGCGGAGATTTCGAGCATAGTGATTGGTCAATTTGGGCACCTCAAGCTTCTCTCCACCCCGCTCCGCGTCAGTGGAAACGTAGCCTAGTTCGTATGATTTCTGCGGTCACATTTTATTTGTACACCCCGTTCGGATAAAATGTGATATAATATAAACAAAAAAAACGACTAATTAATATGGCATTGTAACTCTTCACTGCGCGATGAATTACAGTTAAATTAGCATCATTATAGCAACCGATATTGAGCTTTGTTAACATTGATCGCTTAATATCACCAGATAAATATCGAACGTGTAGCATTTGTACTAGGGACACAGAAACGTCGAGGAGAGCAACAGTATTCAAAGCGGTATGTATTCTCGTATCTGCTGGAGCGTGTCCTTGTCGGTCGACTGCAACATTCGTTGAAAATTCTCCGCGCCTACTTGGTTTTTCAGTGTTTCCAGCTGAAAAATACAATTCGTATTATAAGGGCGATGCCACATTAGTGCGTTGCGTTTGCGTCGTCGCCGCTGCCCCGATTTCCATATATTTTCTATGACATGGTCCACGGGACGCGACGCACTAATGGGGTCTCGCTGTAATGTGGATTCCATGACGCAACGATTTTATATTTTCTTGTAAAATAACAAACCCACGACTTCTCGAGTTGTGAGCAAAGTTCTAATTCACGGGACCACATAAGCGTTTAGCGACAAAATATCAGGGCTATTTTTCAATTTGATTCTAAACTTTAATCCCTAAGCTATTGTTTATTTGTGTATTCGTATGCTTTTCGTAAGCCCAGCTCTTATACTTTGCCACCAGTGACGAGCGCAGCCAGCGATGCGAGGAATGTGTTCTTCAAGAAATAATAGAATCGCTTCTTTTTTTTTTGCATCGCCCCTATCATTGACAGGGCTCAATGTTTTCTTTTATTAATCATTTGTCTTTTAATTTTTTCTTTCTTTACAACTTACTAATTCACCTTATAACATTATGGCCAGATAATCGCTTCATTTACCTAGTCTCTTTTATTGGATCTTGAAAAACACATATCTCTCCTTGCTCATTACTGGTGGAAAAGCAGCCTCAACCGCTGTAGCAGGGCGGCGGTTAGTAATTGCGTTTACCTGGTGGTGCGTCACCGCGCGCAGGTCGAGCGCGTGCGCGGGGTGCGCGGCGGCGAGGCGGCGGCGGCGCGCCTCATGCGGCGTGTGCGGCTCCGCGCCGCCCGCCTCCCACCGCGCCGCGCCGCCGCGGCCCTCGAGCGGCGATGCCGGCCGCGACCCGGGAGTCGCCGCCAGCCAGCTGTAACGTAATTTAGTGTTTATGATATTATTGATTTGTAATAACAAGAATTAAAATATGAAGAGAAGTTTTACCCCCTTGGGGGTTAGATTCTTCCAAAAATCCTTCGACGTTATAAACGGACGGACTGTGGCCCCTTCATATTGAAAGACAAATGTTTTTTGTCGTCCAAGTAAAATAGTTTAAATTAGAAAAAAAAAAGTCGGGGGCTACCCGAATTTTTTTTGCACCTATATTTCTTTTATGTCGCAGATTTTCCAAACTTCACCCCCAAGTAGATGAACATGATTTTACATAGGCGAAATAAATTCTTGGTCCCGAAACAAGAAGGGGCTACCGTCCGTTTATAACGTCGAAGGATTTTTGGAAGAATCTAACCCCCGACACGGGTAAAACAGCTTTTGCGCCGGTGAAACCGCGGGCATAATCTAGTTACTATAAGCGACAAATAGTTCATTGAAATATTACATTTGCATTTTTTAGAGGACGCAATTTTATTTTTGGGACATGTGTAGGGAGGGGGTCAAGCTTAAACTCAAGTTTGTGGGATCCAACCTTGTCGTTCCGCCATCTTGGATAACATTTTTTTCGCGATATCTCGGAAACTATGCATCTTACAAAAAAATCGTAAAGACATCGTTGGTAGCAAATTATTTTGTCTACTTAATGTTTATATAACTGTTTGCCCTAAATTAAAAGTTAAAGAAGTTATAAGCAAAAAAGTGAGATTTTTTTATAAAAAAAATTTTTTGCTGTCACTATTTTATTATGCATTTTACTAATCAAACTTCAAGTGCGGTACTCACTCGACGGGGACGCCGCCATCCTCGACCTTCATGATGTCGTTCAAAACCTCGGTGAGGTTGAGCAGTATGGCCGGGAACCGCTGCAGGACCGTCGAGTTCTGTGTCGTCAGTAGCGCCGCGAGCCCTAAGCCTGAAATTGATTTGTAAAGTCGTTATACTGGGTGATTCATGGATCATATATTAAGCCGAATACAGTGTGAAGAGAAAGACGCGTAGTACATTTTTGTTTTGGCACCTCATTTAAATTACTTACCATAACGCGACAAATCACGATTAAAGATATCCATAAAAGTCACAAAACATATGAGTTTCAATCCTGGTCAGGTCTTAGGTCAACAACCAGTGCATTCGTGTGTATAGACAAGGAGCCTCGAGACCCAGCATAGGTCATTTTAGACCTATGATTTTTTTTTATATAATATTTTTATGCTCTACGCGTCATTCTCTTCACACTATATTCGGCTTGCTATATGACCCGTGAATCATTCTGTTGACGCTATCACACAATGATCCGGTCCCATTCTCGAACTTGCGTTGCGCGTACCAGATAACGTACACAATTTTTTTTTTTATAACATCTAAGAGGCAAACGAGCAAGACGGGTCACCTGATGGTAAGTGATTCACCGCCGCCCACGGTCACCAGCGACGCCAGTGCGTTGCCCCTTCAGGTAAGAATATGCTCTTTTCTTGAATAACCCAATGTCGCAGTTGTTGGGGAAGACCGCTAATGGCAACGAATTCCAGAGATTTACTGTGCGTATTTCCTCTCAAAACAAAGTAATATAGGGGTATGACAGACTAGATGGAAGTCCGGTCCCTTATGAGGTAGACCGGCCGGTCGGTAGGCATGGCCTGTATTCCAAAAAGATCCAGGGCACTCCCCCCATTAACGGCTGATGGCAATCCGCAAGTGGTTTTATGTGTGGTCCCCTAGCGGACCCTCCCTGGGGGATGCGTAACACATTTCCCTTGCGAAATCAAAAAAAAAAAGAATAAGGTGGCAGACGAAAACGGATTACCAACATCCGTTATAAAGAGTGTCCAGGATCTGTCTAACACAGGAAACAACAGGCCAGTTTAGATCGTAATGCCCGGTTCACATTATTCCAGTCCAGTAATCCAGTGAGTCATTCCAGTCCAGTGCTGGACTGGAATGGAACGTCCACATTATTCCAGTCATTCAAAAGCTGTTAGATCGGTAACACTACAGTGACAATGCTTTCAAGCACTGGATTGGCCGTTCACACTATTCCAGTGGCACTGGATTGGGTTAGCTGGAATGAAAATAGACCGTCATTCCAGTCAACTGGACTGGATTGATCACTGGAATGGTATATTCCAGTGCAGGTTCACATTATTCCAGTAGCATTCCAGCGCTAGACTGGAATGCTGGACTGGAATAATGTGAACCGGGCATAAGGGCCAGTACCTTGTCCCAGGATTAAGGATTACAGCACTAACCGGCCACCTTCCACCGCTCCACCTGCGTGACGAGGTTCATCTTGTCGGTCCACACGTGCAGCACGCGGCCGAGCACGCGCGCCGGCTCCTCGTGCTCCGGCATCGCGCCCGCCGCCTCCTCTACGACCTGCCGAGTAAATATATTATTATTATGTTTGTGTATATCTTTCCTTGCTCACACAAAGTAGATATATAACAGAGACACGACCTAGTACTAGCAAAAGGTATCACCCTAATACTGGCAATTCGACTGGCTATTTTTGTTTTCTTCGATTTCCAATAGATAAAAGGTGAAGTCTGATCAGTCTGATGAATCACTATTAGAAAATACTAATTACTTTTCTTAATTTGGCATATTAACATTTTATAATTTACAATCGTTATTAGTAGTTACATCTATTGCAATTTTTTTGTATTAAACATATATTGTATGGGATGGTAGGCCACGCTCACGGGCAATTAAATCCCGGGCCTTCGGAAGGCATGCGTGGGGCCCAAGCCAACACGCAGAGGCCCCAACCCACAATTTTAATTTAAATGTAATGTGACACCGGCCGGCGACTCTCCCTGCACGCACCATGGGAGTACGCCCACGGAGACCCGCCGGTTAGTGTAGGACTATTGCATGGAATGGTTATAAGAAAAGATAAAAATAACAATATCTATAGACGCTTCACACCACGGCCCTGTGCTAAGTATCCGAAGAACTTGTGTTATAGGTACCAGACAACGGAAATGCACGGGGCCAGATTGACGTGGTGTGAAACGTCCATAGATATTATTATTATTATTATTAATTCAGATAGTATAGAGCAAACACATACCTTGTAGAACAGGTCCGGGGAGAGAAGTATCACGCGGGAGATGAGGGACAGTTCCACCGACACCACCATACCCAGATCGTTGCCGTCGAGCAGCCAGCTGGGGAACACATGAGCCATAGATTGGTTGACGGACTAACCCCGCAATTGCTCGACTGGTCAGTCGATCGGTAAATCGAAGGAAAAATTAATGGAACATAATACGCAATTTCTAGAAAATTAAAACTTGTAATTGAAGACATGAATAGATAAAGGTGATAATGGCGCAAAAAAATACCTAGAAAATTGAGTTTAAACTGTCACTTAAACATTTCAGGATATTAAGTACATAGATTCTAAAAACGGATTTTTAGATATTATACGTTACGACGTATTCTAAAACTGTTTAAGTGATTATATCGATCGATGACGTTATATTGTTATTGTTTGCATATTTTTCGATTGAGACCTTGAGGTCTAATCTTAACTACTAAAAATTAAGGTCTCAATCATAAAATATATATGCACTGAACACGTCAGTGCATATTTTGTCAATGTCACCAACACAATATGTTAAAGTTTACCCTATACTAAATATCATGTTATCCCTCTCGTATTTCCTGTCAATGAATGAGAAGGCATCGTATTTTAACAAGCGGTTAACTCTAACAAGCGTTGGTGAAATTAGGACTTAAGTTTTTAATTTAAAAGGACGTATTTAATTTACATCATTGTTGGATATCAAGGGGTTAAAGCATTGTATCTAATTAATTAGTCGCTTTTAATTTATCTTAAAGCAAATAGTTTGTTCATGATGTGCTTATTCCGCCAAGCCTTGTCAAGTGACTTCCTAACTTTAATTACCGAATTCAACAGTTAATAATTTAATCAAACAACACTTACCGAATCACTCTAATCAGTATCGGCCATATAACTTTCACTCCTAAATACATGTTCTTTTCGGGGAACGTCACACTGATACATATTTCGGCCATTTTGAGTACAGTAATAATCCCCTCCTTCCTCATGTCGGCCAACATGTCGTTCAGTATCTCCATACACCTCGCGCCGGCGCCCGTGAAGAACTCTTCCGGACACAGCAGCGAGTACGCCTGCATTATATACACCACTATCCTAAGATGCTCGGTCGATTGTTCTGAAATGTAAAATTGTTCGATAAATAAGAATATTTAGCGGCAGAAGCCGTCCTTATCATAAACAACGCATTTGCTTGGAGGTTACTTTCGAGCATGGCCTATATGTTTAATACAAAAAAATCAATAGATGTCACTACTATTAACGTTTGTAAATTATAAAATGTAAATATGCCGAAGTAAGTACAAATATTGACATTAAAATAAAGACTAGCATATTTTAAGCATAACATCACATTAAGCTAAATTCCACTCCTTAATTAAGAAGAAGATACGAAACGAAATTAGTAATTAGTATTTTCCAATAGCGGTTTCCGGAATATGCCTGGACTTCACCCTTTATCTATTGGAAATCGAAGAAAACAAAAATAGCCAGTCGTATTGCCAGTATTAGGGTGATACCATTTTCTAGTACTAGTCGTGTCTCTGTTATATATCTACTTTGTGTTTCAGGTAAATGGTGATCGAAGTTTATTTCTATATTTTGTTGTCTCTATGATACTAATAGGAATATTCCAAATATTTTTGTTTTGTTTAGTGCGTGTTATGTGTGTGTGTAAAGATATTATAAATTTACTAAATTTATAATATCTTTACAAGATATTATAAATTAAATTTACTAAATTTATAATATCTTTACGATGGTTATGACTAGTCATAAGTTTAGAATGGATCCACATATTTTGTTTATGATTAACAGAATAACGAAAAGTATAACAGATATTAAAAATTGAGTGATTGATCCTCATGTGTGATTAACTCATTTTCGCCAAAAATGACGATTGGGTTGTTTATTATAAGGGCGGCAGTATTATGCTTAAAAACTACATTCATTGAATGTATTTTTGTAATTGAGTCGAAATATTTCAATGCAAATTGTAGAGACCACACTGTATTTAATAAAAATATCTATGGACGCTTCATACTACGTCAGTCTGGCCCGAAAGGCCCGTTAAATTAAAACTATATTGTTAATATGCAATTATATTGTTAAAATTCCACAGATAAGATAAGGCTTGACTAATTGTTATCTTTAACGTTTAACGTATTTACGTTAATGAATATTTTTGTAGTTAAGTTACGTTAGAAATAAGAATGTACTTTTGTTAAGTTTTCGTTGAATTGGTGCATGTTGTGTTTGTCTATAAAATATAGTAACACTCAAATATTACTTAAATATGTGTATTAATGTTAAGTAACAGTGTATAATATGTCGCACTCATCTTGTTGAATCTGCTATTTGATTAAATGACTAGTGCGTTAATTGAATTCTGTTTTTGCCAAAAATTTCAATGAATCCGAGACTAGGACAGCCATTTCATATTTTATTTTTAACTTCAAAACTTCGAAATGTGTACTATATACGGAACGTACTATATAAGGAACATTAAAGTAAATTAATTAAAAATATATTTACTTTAATGTTCCTTATATAGTACGTTTGACGCCAATAAATAACCGCGGTAGCCATTCAATTAATTAATCAGATTCAATGAGATAACTGCGACATATACGCGCATATAATATAAGGCTAATATAAAAGGTCTTACTCACCAAGTATAGGCGGCAGATTCACCGCCAAACCTAACAGCTGAGGGTCGATAGCCGGCGCAGCCTCCAACAGAGCGAGCCACAGCTCTAGAGCGTCTTCTAGAAGATACACGTGCGCCGTGGAGTCGAGACGCGTCGCCTCGTCCACCACGCCGAGCACCCAGCTGCGGATGTTGGACGGACACTCGCCGAGCGCCTGCGATACAGTTACGTGTTTATGTGTTCCTGGTACTTTATAGTAATGAAAACGAAAAATATTATATTTCCAAATTCCTAGGTTAGATACTTACTCTTTTAGAATTGAAAACATAAATGGATGAAGGTGATATGTAGCTAAACTATGATTTTGAGAAAATTGAGTTTAAACTGTCCCTCATACAGGTAAACCTAAATGTTTTTTGAATGGGGATAATTATTGCCATTTGCTTTTATGTAACAATAATTTGTTTTGAATGAATACTTAAATAAACATATTAGAATACATTGTTAAGTATGAAATACATTAATCTAAAGATCTGTCTCTAGGATCAATGTACTTAATACGTTACTATGTATCCTAAAATGTTCATGTGACCGTTTGAGCTCAATTTTCTGGGTAATTTTCAATTCCAATCAGGGCTTCAGTAGTGGATGCCAATTGTGGGGGTAGCCCGGGGCCTACCTTGAGTAGGTGCACGACGGCGGCTAGCGCCGCGGCGCGCAGCATGTTGTGGTTGTGCGCATGCGCCCACAGCGCCGGCAGCGCCGCGAACAGCGCGCCCGCGCCGCCGCCGCGCGCCACCGCGGTCCCGCAGCGCTCCGCGACGAACGAGACCACGTGTAGCACGTGCATCTTGGTGTCGCACTCCTCTGACTCCACCTGAAAATATATTGATAGTTTATGACCCATTCTCACCAACGCCCGTATAAACAAAGAAGGCTCAAACCCAACCTCACTTGAGTACCTGTTTGACAGATTAATAAAACGTTAGCGGATCTTGACGCCCGGCATATACAGTGTGTAAAAAGAGCAGTCACTATAACTTTGAGGTACGATTATACTACCTTTCCTCATTTCAGAAATGTATTTTTTTTTTTTATATTTTTTTGTCATAAACTAAAAAAAATTTTTTTTCTTTTTACCATTTCTTTTTTTTTTTTTTTGCAAAAATAATAATACAGACAATTTTTTATTTTATTTTTGTAAATAAAAAAAATGAAAAAAAAATACATTTCTAGAATGAGAAAAGGTAGTATAATCATATCCCAAAGTTATAGTGACTGCTCTTTTTACACCAGTTATAACGTGTGCCAGACTGGCGCCGTAACGTTACGTAAAGAGAAGATCCCATAAGAAGTTTGTTACATCAAATCTTTTGTTAACACTTTTTTTTTACTCTTAGTCGACTTCAAAATGAGAAAGTTATTCGCGTCTGCAGTTAGTTTGTAGCGCACCATGAATAATATTATAAAATCTCTGGAGATCTTGTGCGGCGCAGAAGCTCAGCCGCCGTCAGCTTCTCTCTCTGCCGCGTCTTCGTTGGAGCTAGAAGAATGCCGCCTACGTAATATGTGACTCCAGACTCACCAGGAGATCATAGAGCGCGGCGATCGCGTGTGGCGCGTACGGCGTGAACTGTTCCACGTCGAAGTTGAAGTCGTCTATCGTGTTGCGCAGCGCCTCAGCCGCCGCCAGCTTCACCGCCGCGTCTTCGTTGGAGCGAGACAGAGAATGCTGCCTTCATAATATGTGACTGCAGACTCACCAGGAGATCATAGAGCGTGGCGATCGCGTGTGGCGCGTACGGCGTGAACTGTTCCACGTCGAAGTTGAAGTCGTCTATCGTGTTGCGCAGCGCCTCAGCCGCCGCCAGCTTCACCGCCGCGTCTTCGTTGGAGCGAGACAGAGAATGCTGCCTTCATAATATGTGACTGCAGACTCACCAGGAGATCATAGAGCGCGGCGATCGCGTGCGGCGCGTACGGCGTGAACTGTTCCACGTCGAAGTTGAAGTCGTCTATCGTGTGGCGCAGCGCCTCAGCCGCCGCCAGCTTCACCGCCGCGTCTTCGTTGGAGCGAGACAGAGAATGCTGCCTTCATAATATGTGACTGCAGACTCACCAGGAGATCATAGAGCGCGGCGATCGCGTGCGGCGCGTACGGCGTGAACTGTTCCACGTCGAAGTTGAAGTCGTCTATCGTGTGGCGCAGCGCCTCAGCCGCCGCCAGCTTCACCGCCGCGTCTTCGTTGGAGCGAGACAGCGGTTCCAACAATGCGGCGTACAGCGCCGGCCGGAGGGAATGAGACGCACGCACGCTACACCACTGACCTGTAATAACGTTTTTCAATGATTATGAAAGCCATAGGGGGCCCAATTCAAAAAGAGTTATATTTAGTCCTGATTTCACCAACGCTTGTTAGTGTTAACTTGTTAAAATACCATGCCTTCTCATTAATTGACAGGAAATACGACAGGCATAACATAATATTTAATGAAGGATTAACTTTTACATGTGTCGGTGAAAGACAATCAATTTAAACTAACAGTGGTTGGTTATTTATGAATTGAGACTAAACTTTATCAACTTACCAATAAGTTGGCACACTCTTCTTCTTATTATTCTGTAGTTGTCGTCTTGTATCTTCAGTTCTGCGCTCAGTACGTTCGTGAACCACTCGTCAAAATCTACCTGTAAACAGAAGAAATTCAAACTGTGTCATTTGAATGTTTTAGAATTTAGATGATTTGTGTTTATTTACAATACTGATTTCTTAATGTGTTGAAAAACTTATGTAATTAAGATTTTATAAAGATCAGCTATAGCGTCAAGGTACAGTACTGAACGCGAAAGTGCGTTCAGTACGCTTGCGTACAGTACGCATGTGTACGATACTCTTGCGGGCCATGCGCTTTTCTACATTACTCTCGCATCACCTCCAGTACTCACATCATCATACAAGTCGGAGGCGGCAAGACCCACGGCATTGTAGATGGCGTCCCTGTGCAATATGGCGGGGAGGTCGTGCGCGGGCGCATTGGGCAGCGCACGCAGCAGCCGCAACAGCTCAGGAGCTAGAGCGGTGCGGTAGGACTGGAATAGCTCGACGAATACCGCCTCGGTGCAAGGCTGAGGATGAAATGGTCATAGAATTATCGATATTTAAAAATTTTTGGCTTCAGCGCCTGTAACTACTCTATAATCTGTGATGTGTCTCTATGCTTTGTGACTGTGGTTATCATACTTTTATAATTTTTCCTTCAATAAATTGATATAAATACGAGTAAACTTTACTACCATCAAAAAAGCTAATAATAATAACAAAACAAAAAATATTTATATGATGGTTTTTTATTATTACAGTTTATCATTTATTACACTATGATTCGATTCAACCTGATCGAAATGTGAATTTAACTGAACATTATATCGACCAAATTAATGTGTCATTGCTTTTTTTATTGTGCAATGAATAAGCGATATTTAAATCGAAAACATAGCTGTCCATACTGAGCTTTGTTTACTTTTTATTTGATTATATAATAACAACTACAGACGTTAGTGTACACATGGTATGATTCTTAATTTATTTAAGACAATTGCCATACTCTTCCGTTATTCTATATAAAATAGTTTTTAAATCGGACCAGAGTATTTTATGCTTACCCTCAGACTATATTTCCACGACTCGCCAGCCTCGTCTGTGGCGAAGCTCTCTGGTTCCGCGTCCCAAAGCGACAGGTCATCGGAACTCAACACGAAGTATCTCGTCACTAAATGGCGACACATGTGACAGACGGTGTTCTCGTCTAGCACTTCAGACTTCATCTGGTGCGCTTGGATCGCCACTGCGGACAAAATGGCGGGCGTAAACAAAATGGGCGACTGTGGCCCGTTTCTAAAGATTTTATAATATACATATTTTTAATTTGCCTAATGGAGTTGATAATACTAACAACTAACAAGGGTAGTAAAACTAAGTTTAACTGGCACAGAGTTTTAGTGTATATGCATCCCAAACGAAGTATCTCGTCACTATAGTCGGAATTTTAATTCGATTCCAGATTTGACACATTCAGTGTTGCAACGTTATGACAAGTACTAAATAGTGACGTGCGAAATTATTCGATACGGAAATGGAATATTTCGGGATCGATTCCTCTCGTTTATAGTACTTAGTATATCTAAAAAAAGAGAAATAAAACAAATATATGTATTTTGGTTATATTTTATTTTATAAATTGTCGCCGTCATCGCTATCGCTGTCAATTTCTGTAACATGTTCTGTCTGTTATAAACTAGCTGACCCGTGCCCACTTCGTTGAGCATAAACATAGTTTATGACTTAAAACAAACTAACGTTCGCGTTCTTTAGCTATAAATAGTTTAGGTACCTAACACGACTTTTTTTTATATATTTTATAGTCTAGCTGACCCGTGCCCACTTCGTTGAGCATGGAAACCGTGTAAACCTTCGCGGGACGAACGAATATTTCAAGACAAAAAATAGCCGAGACAGCTGATCTCGAGTTTTAGAGAGACTAATGAACAGCAACATTGATTTTTATATAGCCTATGTTACTCAGTGATAATGTAGCTTTCTAATGAAAAAAGAATTTGATTAAAATCGGTCCAGTACTTTTTGAGTTAAGTCGTTACATACAAAAATACAAATCTTTATAATATTATTAATGTAGATGTATAGATTACACCTACTAACATAAGCTAAGCCGGTGAATGCTCCGGTCAAAAACATTCGGTCCAGTCGTTTTGGAGATCATTAGTTTGATGACGATGATGATAATGAAAAGTAGCCTATGTTAATCCTCATAACTTAAGCTATCTACCAGTGAAAGTCTCGTCAATATCCCTCCAGCCGTTTCAGAGATTAGCCGGAACAAACAGACATGCGGACAGACAGACAGACATTTTTTTTTTAAATTGCAATGTCGTTTTCAGTATCCTTCATATGCATTTAGTAAAACATTGCTAATTGAAAGTTACAAACAGACACTTCAATATAATTAAGGGCCGATTTTTCAATCGTCAGATAACTTTTGTCTGTTGAATAAACATGTGACTTTGACATTTGTTCCATACAAAATCTGTCAAACTCACATATTTATTCCTTTTAAAAAGTTATCTGACGATTGAAAAATCGGCCCTTATTTGTATAGATGTGTCTGATGTTGTCAAGTAACATATTATCTAACCTACTCATTTTTTCCTCTTCTTTGACCACATGGGATACGCATTTAGACCATTACAATAAAGCAGTGATTATCAATTAATAAATAATTATTATGAATAATAATGTATTTAAATAAAAATCAATAATTTAGTATTTAATTGGCACACCAATATTATGATTATTAACATAAATCGCGATTGTTTATCGATTTTTGTGTTTATCACTACACTAATAAATGTGGTATCATTATTTTACAAAATGACAGTAGCTAATGTCAAATGTGGAATCTAATTAAAATTCCGATTATAGATAGAGACGCATGTAGCGGACGGTATTCTTCTCTAGAAACAAAATGGCTTACTTATACCTTACCTTTAAGAAATATTAAAAGATTTTTTTTTTACTTTAGACTTGAAATAGAGCTACAATATTTTAATGTTAAATGTCAGCAACATCGATCCGTAGTCATTTAAGATTTATGAAATCGATAAACAATCACTAATACTGGTGAGTTCAACTTGGTTTATCATTTATGTTTAGAAACAAGTTATCGAACCAACAACACTAATGATAATCATAGTCAAAGACCTAAAATTAATTATATTCATTTATGAACAAAAGTATATGCTTTTCTATTGCCACAATCTACAGTAGGTTTTGTACAACAAACTATTCCTTCCACATGGCTTTTTATGCACAACTTTAAAATCAAACCTACGTTACCTACAAATCACATCTATATAAACAAAACTTACATGGCTCCTTGATTTGATCAGTGATCTTTGGCAAGCTGTATTCCATACACTGCAGTATACCCTTCACTATATTCAGACACTGTATAGTAAACCTCTCGTATATGAGACTCATGCCTTGTTCAGTGAAGCAGTAGTATATAGCAAACTCCAGCGAGGGACGTATTAGTGGCACGTATGAGAACGGCTGAGTCCCAAGAACACCGAGTGCCACTTTTGTGAGGTGTATTATGAATTTTTCGCATAACTCGAGTGGGTAGATTCCGCGGCCTTTTAGTAGTTTTCCTGAAAAAAAAATAGGTATTTAACAAACTTAATAAACATAATATGTTAGATATGCATAACATGCTAATGCTCTATTTATTAGTAGGTTTTGTGTGATGCATACATATCCTAAAATGTTTAAGTGACTGATTAAACTCTGGGTAAATTTCATCGTCATCGATTCATGTCTTCAATTACTGTTATGGGTTTTTAAGATATAGGACAACTTACTGCATTCTAAACTAGCTTTGGCCCTGTCGAAGACTATGTTCAAGAAGGCCACAGCATCTCGACTCTCGTGTGCCTTCTTGAACCCGAACATGGTCAGCTTTCTCAGTATTCTCAGACACAGCAGTGCCTTTTCTAGATGTTCCGTGATGACATCAGTGGCGGCGCCCTCCATTATGTGCCGTAGGAACAGTTCCGTGTTCTCGTGCCATAGATTCAAAATGAAACTGTACACTGTGTTTGTTAACTCCTGTGAAAAGAAAATAAATTTAAATTAACCTTAGACTTTGAAGGCATTTTTTTTTTGTTTTCAAACAATGACATACTGCCGCCCTTATAATAAACAACGCATTCGACATTTTTGGAGCAATGAGTTAGAAGTTAGAAGGTATTAGGATAAATCACTCAATTTTTAATACCTGTTATACTTTTCGTTATTTTGTTAAAACTATCGTAAAAATATCATAAATTAATATCGTACATGCAAAGTCCACATTTAAAGGCACTAAACAGAACAAAAATATTCCTATGACTTTCACTTGAACAAAAAATTCCATCGCGATGTACTCGAAAGTAACCTCCAAGCAAATGCACTGTATAAACATATCATAAGATAAGGACGGCAGTAATATATATTATTTACATATTATTGGTTAACATTAATTGGTTAAAGCCAAGAACACTCTCGAACACGTGAGATTCCAAACGATTAAAAAATCGGTTTATAAGTTTGCCACACACACGGGCGTGTCAAATTATGCTATTTTCGTCGGGGGTTAAAAAAGGAAAAAAAACCTTTCAAATTCGCCAGGATTGCGTTTGCATAAGATGGAATACCCATTATTATTTAGACTAAAATATATAATATTATGTTAAACGTTAATCCAATCTACATATTATTTGTATGTATGTAATATTATATTGTTACTTATATTTTTGATAATAATAGATTATTCAGGTTATTTATAAATATCAGTGTTTTGAATAAACAATCGGTTAGAGAATGTGATATAAAACGCTTAAATTACCTGGAAAGTCTGTTTATCTCCAGCCAGCCGCTTCGAAGCCAAGGCTTTGACGACGTGGTGGAAGATCAGCAGAGACCGGTACTGCACCAGCGGCTGCGGCGCCTTCAGCGTGGAGATCAGTTCAGGGACCAGGCTGGGCCAGTATAGTGGACAGTCATGTCTGTAGTAAAAAAAACATATTGTGTGGAGTACACATCCGAATTAGGCCGGGTATCCACTGACGCGAAGCGGGGCGGAGAGGAGCTTGCGGTGCCCGAATTGACCAATCACTATGCTCGAAATCTCCGCTCCGTTTTCACGGAAACAGCACGAGCATAGTGATTGGTCAATTTGGGCACCACTAAGCTGCTCTCCGCCCCGCTTCGCGTCTGTGGAAACGCAGCCTTAAGGCTTTGTATAACGCCAATGACCTTGCAGCCCGTTAAAATCATATAAAAACTAGTTTTAATTTTTTTTGACAAAATTTACAAAAAATTTTAGACCCTAGTTATTTTTTTCACTTAAAATATTGAAGTAATTTTCACACTCGCGTCGCAAATTTTTATACAGGATGTAAGAAGAACAGTCACTATAACTTTAATACGACCACGTTTCCTCATTTTGGAAATGTCATTATTTTGTCAAAACCTAAAAAATATTTTTTTTACCATTTCTTATTTTTTGTAGCAAGAATAACGAAAGAGCAAAAGTTTTTTTTTTTATTTTTGCAATTTTTTTTTACACTGACTACAGTTTTTTACAAGGCTGTTTTTTTACACCCGTTATAAAGAGAATAACAAACTACATTTAAAAAACTGACATCCACAACTAAAAAGCATAAAATAATATTTTTAATAATGTAGAAAGACCAGTATTTGAGAAAAAATGTTTAAGGTAGGTACTCCATTTTTCAGCTTACCATGCGTATGCAGCTATTTGACATAAATGTTAACTAAAGGATAACTTCTATAGTAGGATATTCTTCTATACAGCCTGACTGGTGAGACATGTGCAATACTTACGGAGAGTACTCGGTACTCGATTCCCATTATAAATATGTAATAAAATTAGGTACTTCATTTTTTTACCAAATTTTCTTTTAAATAAATATATCATGTATATTGTATACTATGAACATTACGCGGCAAGGCAAGTAGGCATATCTATGCCGCCGGCGCGGCGGCGTGCGACATTAACGTAGGTATCACCTACTAGGTAGTACGGGCGCGTACCTAAGTGCGGGGTCCATGCGTTGGGTAAATAATTATTCAAGTTTAAGATATATTTACTCAGTGATTACCTAATTGATTTTTTTTTTCATCTCACAATAGCCAAATATCACGTCTTCAAGTATTGGTCATGTCTCACTAGTTACACTGTATAGGATAGTTTACATTTGGAGGAGTGCGGGAGGAACAACATCCAACAACCTCCCCATTATCATTCCCGTTCGCAGAAGGCGGCAGAGGGAATATAATTAAAGGGAATATAATTTTACCTGGCAATTTTGGCAATCAGCACAGCCTGTTGCGTCGCAATCTGCATGACCGGCTCGCTCAGTATATTGGATGTGAGCAGCCCCTGCCGCAACTTCTGCTTCTCGTCTTCCGTGATGGCGTTCGGCGCAGACCGCCTCCAGTACCGGTCCACGCCGTTCTTGAGACACATTACGGCGAGCCATCGCACGTTCACGTCTACCGAGTGGTTCGATAGGACGTCCTGTGAACGATACACTTGTATATATTGGTTGAATCTGTTTATTTGATTGAACGACCACGACGATCAGAAAACATTTTGTAAAAAAATATTCTGAATACCTACAATGTAATTTTTTTTTTTGGTGTCAATAAAGATTTTTTATTTTTTTTATTTCATTTGAATGGCTAGCGCGGTGTTTGAATGGCGACAAACAGCTCGTACCAATGTGTTGATATATTTTTTGATCAATTTACTTTAACGTGTGTTATTCTTCGAAAATAGTATACATTCCGGAATTTCAAAGTTTAAAAATAAAATATTAAATGGAATTCAATAAACGCGCTAGTCATTCAATCAAATAGTCAGATGACTGCGACATATATTAATATATATATCGAAAAAAAACACAGGGCTGATTCACTGGTTTATAATATTTAGAAGACATTGAATGGAGTAAGTATACTTTAGTATACAATACCAAATATCATTATTCTACTAATTTATAATTACAATTACAAATTCAACAAGCAAGAGATGAAATCTATTTAAACCAGACAGAGAGAGCAAAAGCTAGTCATGAATAATAGTTACCAATAAAACAGAATAATATCCAGGCTCAACCTCCCATTCCTGGAGTTTCTTCTCTGCCGGCTTCAATACCTCAGTATCTTGACTAGTTGCTCGGTGGAGTGTGTCCAAAACTAATGCATATATGTTTGGATCCATATTTATTTAATCTGTTGAACAGGGCATAAAATCAACCATACATGTTTATTTTCCTGATTGTCTGATATGAAAGATTGGCATGTAAAAAGTCGGTCCTGCGCCTGTTTTCTCGCCAGTCGTGTCGGTTTACTGTCCCACTGGCTTATGAGTGTAGTGGAAGAGAGTGTCTTTGTGTATTGCACACACACTTGGCCACTATAAAAACGACTCGTGCGTAGCTGGCCTAGTTTCAATAAAATCGGCTACCGACACTGGTCGACAAAACACCAGATTTACTCCCGACACAATCGAGAATCGAATCAGACCTATCTCAACGGTTTTTGGTATTTTATTTGGTAATAAAATATATATATTTTACTTTGAAAGTTGAAACTAACCAGGATAAAGGAAATCGTTAGATCGTGACTTTTTTTACTCACGACTATATCAATGAACTGAAAATCAAATTAAACAAACATCAAGTCGAGAGTACATGACACGATTGAGGTCGGCCCCAGAGGTCAGCCCAAGAAAAGGTAGCATGTTTCATAAAGGGTGAGAGGAGGTCTTTGCCCAGCAGTGGGACATTAACGGCTGTTAATAACAATAATAATAATTAATTGATACATTAGAAAAGCCACTTGACAGACAACACATTGTATGGCTTATCCAGTCTTTAAATATTGTTACTGTAACACAATAGAAAATATCTTGTTTTCATTTATACATACAGAAACAATTTACAACACAAACAGCTCAAACTATTGATTAATATTTATTAGAATTGATAAGAATAATAATCAGAAAATAATAAGAAACAAAAAAAAATTTTTCCATGGATTATAGTTATACTATTAAAAAAATTTAAAACATTTTGTGTGTTAAACACAAATGTATATTGTACATATAAAATAATTATGAAACTAATTCAAAAACTATTTACCTACTAAAAACACATAAAATAAGTTATCTACCATAAGTGTAGGTGCTGCTTGTAATTTATTGTAAAAGAGTTGGTTAAAAATGTTTATTGTATGTATTTTTTTTTATTATTAACTATAAAAAACAGTAACAGCATGGGGTGTCTGAACACCTACACTTTAAGAAGTTTTTCAGAATGTTTCATGAATGTGTCAGATTTGATTATTAATATGTCAATTTGTAACAAATTTAAATTGTAACTAACTATAAATTTATTATTTTGTGAATAATATAATAAACACAAATAATTATGTCATTCTTAACAAAGTAGTCTTTAAGTCACTTTGACATTTGTCAGTGCTAATATTATTTCCGGTTCTAGAATTTGATAATTTGAGATGTATCATAAAAATGTAATTATTAAGGTTAAATTCTGAAATAATGTGAAAATAATTGAACATTCATTGTAAACATTTTTGTATGTCAATTTCAGTATTTCATATTGTAAATTATTCTTCGAACTTCCGCTTTAAAATAATATTGTCATTGTGTTATATCTTCCGGTGTAAATGGCGCCAAATTATACTTATAAAAGTATGTGTCCGCTATATTGGCTTCAGTTCTGAACCAGATATTAAGTGAACAAATTTAAGATAAGTACCATATTTTCTAAAAGCCTCTATATTATGTTGTAGCTAAGTAATATTATTATGTCTCGTTTTATTATAGTGTTTAAATAAGTAAATAAGTAAATAATTTATTATTATTTACTTGGAAATATATTTTGATGATAAATTATTGGTATATTTTAAAAATAGTCTAATTTGCTAAAGTATCATGTGATTGGTACTTTTAAATAAAAGTAAATTACCAGGCTATTAAATACATTTTATTTTATTCCATAGTTTATTAATTTATTGTTTAAATTCTATTCCTAGGAATACTAATAACAGTAAAAATACTACACAGGCTGTTTAAGATATTTTGGTTACTTCAATTTACATTTTTTTATTGATAAAAGGAATGATGTAGTATATAAAATGGTGTGTTGCTAATTGTCTTAATTTCTTGTAATTAAAATATAAGTAGTGTGATACAATAAAACTTATAAATACATTGGTTTATCGTTTTACTTTGAATTTTGATTTTAGTAAATCTACACTTTAATATATTTTTACAGTTAACTTTTGGCCATTCTACTTTATCATATTTTAGCTTTCTTTATTATATTTTCTTTCCCCTTTTGACAAATGCCTGTTTACTTATGTAGTAAAACTAATATTTGTTAATTAATTTAAGTATAATATATGTAATATAAATCAAAAACAATTAAATCCAATGCAATAGTCGCTAAAATTGTAGTGGAATAGCACTTACAAGTCGGTGAATTGCAATGCTTAATATAAATTAGTACAAGGACATAGTATTAATGTTGAAGAAAAAACATAGACTTTAGTCAATGTTTTTCTCATGTGTGTATATTAATCAATTAAGTTGGCCCGCATTACTAAGTTTATATACGAAAACATCAAAGAGTTTATTTATATTTATGTATTTTTTTGGTGTAGAACCTCATATTTAACAATATGAGGTTCAGTCCACTCTGAATTCTTACTAATTAATTCATTTTGACAGAACCCTCATGACCCTCCACAAATCCACTTTAGGTATCCCAACATTAATGAAAGAGAAGGAAGTAATTTGTTGAATTCTGTCTTCTTTCTATGTCATACTTTATATTATGTTCTCAAAACAGCTTTAGAAGATAGCTATAAATCTTACAAAAGGATGCTTTCTGTATACACCTTAAGGTATACATAACTGATTGTACCATGTATCCAAATTGGAATCAGGAATTAATAGTAGATGTTTTTATAAACATTATGCAACCAAATCAATAGTTGTCCTCTCTGACTAATAGATTGCTTCTCCTATATTTTCAACCAAAAATTCGCAAACAATTAAATGCAGAATCACCACGAATATGTGTAATACGAATACCTAAAGATATTTAAATCGCCGGCATTATTTAAATACGACTTAAACGAAGAAGGTAAGTAGATTAATATATTTTCATATATTTTATTTCAAAGGTTTATTAGAGTGCAACATACTACTGTAATAAAATAAAATACAAAACAATAACTTACCTTTACACAGCAAAGACATATTATATGTATCTGACATAACCTTAAGATTTTTTTAAGTTGATGAGTTGAGTGAGTACATGATCCGCAGAGCACAGAAGGGATTACAGATTTTATAAATTTATTTTGCTAGGTGTAATCTAAAGAAGAGTTATGAAACATTAAAAATCAGCAACAACAACTTTTGAATATTCTAGGATCTTGGCTAATCAATGAAAAGCAAACTGCAAAAGTAACACCGAAACCAAATTCGAAGTTCGAACTTAAAATCATATATGACATTGACAATGACATTTTTTTTTTGTTTATTTTTGCCTAGAATTTTTTGCCAGCCTGTGAAATAAGGTGTTGCTATTCTTTAAGAAAAATAGTCCTCACTTATATTTCCACCATTTACCACGGCAACAACGATCTAAAACTTTATAAAAGTAAGTAAAAGGAAAATGATAACCAATTTAGTATTAAAATATTATTATTTACTAAAAATTTATGTGTGCCACTGGTACTGTTGAAATTACTACTGGTATATCAAAGTATAAACTTGTGTGGTACCTAAATGATACCTTTGCCTGAAATAAAATGTTTTTGAATTTTAATAATTAATATAAAGGTGTAACAATTTTTAAAATGTGTCCATCAGGTTATTTTAAAATTAAAAACGTTTCATTACCTAATAAAATAAAATAATATTACATAAGAGCATAATATGACACATTTTTGCTGTAAAATATTTATTGGTTTTTACCTCCAGCACATATGAAACTGTAACCATCGGATTAGTTTCATTAACTGTTGATGGAACAAGTGTAGGCATTTCTAAAAACAGACGATACTCTTCATCTTTTAAACTCTGAATATCTTTTTCCCTCATTGAACAGATACGTTTTTCTCTGTTATGGAAACCGTCTGTGACATTATATTCGATCTTCTGAAATAATTAAAATAATATATTTGAGCAGAAATAGATAGGTACTTCTACAAAATACCGAATAAGTATGCAAATATGGCGATAAATCGTAAACGTTTCAAAGTAACTTATTTACTTGTATTAGAGTTATTTCTATCAGAGTAATTTTTATTCTCTTTTTATTCTCAAGTATAACATGGATTGGAACTCTTTGATTTGGGGCAAATCCACGATATGTTTTAATATATAGCGTAAAATTTCCAAAGCACGTACTCTTTTTCCCTTCAAATATAAGCGGCACCTAAAAACAAGTACAAGTCAGTAGGTTATATTAATAACATTATAATAATTTTTAGATTAATTAAAATGCAGGGTTTTCTTTATTACCTTATAATTAACAGCTAAATCATTTAAATCGGAATAATTCATAACATTAAAAGGCAAAACTTTGTTATACAACTTAAACCCACTTTTACTTTTTCCTTCGACTATTACACTATAGCGCACTTTCGCTATAGAATCCTCATAAGTTGAAGGTAAATCTGACTGTAGGAATAAGTTAAACTGATAAGTATATACTCCAGGATTGACTGTTCTACCTAAAAAGATAAATAGTTTTATTAAGTAACTGCAATGTATATTATATTTTCCCGGCTCTGCACGCATAAATAAACCTATTATCCAACATAAACCTTTTTTGCATAAAAGAAAACTGTGGTGTCACATTGCTGCATACCAAAATATATCCAAATGGGTCCAGCTGGAGAAGTAACAAGTAATACATACACTCACAAACTTTTGCCATGACAATATTATTTCACTCACTAGTCACTACTTATATTTTAATGCTTGGTAAAACTAATATCTTAAAACTACGGTCTCCAACCCGCCTATCAAGCGTGGCGGACAACGGCAAATTACCTCCATAACATTTTACAAAATATGTTAAATAATATTAGAATGTCCTTACTTATTTACCATTGATATTCGCAAATGTATCAAAAGCAACGCTTAATACATGATATTTGTCTGAATATATCTTCAGGTATGGTATTGTGGGTGTAAATCTTGACCACTGCGCTTCACAGGACCCAAGTACTTTCATATCCACCTCTGCAATAATAATAATAAAAAAAACATTATGACATCAAAACTCGTAGTTATTACTTACCTTGGAAGAATTTATATTATATCTATGGACGCTTTATACCACGTCGATGCAACCCCGTTCTAAGTATCCAAAGAACTTGAATTACAAGTGTACCAAACAACGGAAATATATTTAAAACTTTTGTGTTATAGGTACACACATTTATGTCCCCGGAACACACAAAACTTTTTGTTCCTTCGGCGGGATTCCAACCCGCGACCTCCGGCTCAAGCACCAACGCGCTCAACTACTGCACTACAGAGGTCATTTTATTAGGTAGTCATAATATTAGGTGGTAATCTAAGATTAAGTAGGTACTACAGTTCGTTCAGAGCTAATTCACCTCGTAGTTGAATATGAAAGTTTTCCAAGTTATGTGCATTATAATCCTGTCAGAAGTAAAATTACTCTAATCGAACTGACTATGATTGATTATTATTATTATTACTTTCAACTTTGCGTTTACTGGTGAACTCTAAAACAACTGAGCCTGTAATGATATTATTGGTGTAAAAGCAGCCATCAGATGCACTATGCAATATTATATTGCATTTATCCCAAACCATTTTAAATATATTATTATTAAATAAATTAAATCACATTAGTATCACCACTAGTAAAGGTTGATCTTCACTACTATACAAACATATTTCAACGAAAGGCATTCGCTCGATATCATATTATTGCGATAAGATTATCATTTATACGATAAACGTGCTTGTTAATTTGTTATAACTTACCTATCAGTAATTGCTTATTTTATCCATTTAAAAGTTACTCAGGTACTTCTTTATGGAATGATAATAATTAACAGTTATAATATATAATAAGTTGAAAAAAAAATTAACTTTAGACTGAAGGATGAAAATATTTAAACGAGTTTCAAAAATATTTATTTTATTTTATATGTACCTACATAATATTATTATATTCAAGTAAGTATCGCACAGAACAATAAACTTACATTGCTCTGTTCTATACTTGTAAACTTAAGTGTATTTGTTACTAAAAGCCCGAATTACGGTAAATCCTTTTAACTTTTCACTTCCTTTGTGAATTTTTCCATAACGAGGTAAAAGTTATTGTATTTCTTGTTTTCCACGAGCTCCTTGCGAGATACGGGCTTTTACAGTAACATATTATTATTGAATATTAAATTAGGTATGTACAAGGGTACCATTCTATGGAATGCTGTCATGGTAATAGCTGGATTCTATGCTTTGTTTGTTAAATCCTATCAAAAATATAACTTGTAAAAAATGCCGAGTCTGGTTAATTTATTTAATCCCTGCTTATGGTCCCATCTTCTGTCTTTCTGTTTTTACGTGATTAGCTAACCTTCTTAAATCGACCACAATGAAAATCTTTTGTCTGTTTTAAATAAATAAGCAGATTGACTTGGCATGAAAATACAATAAACTTACTTATTACCTATACATCTCAAAAATGATATATTTATTAAAGTAAAGTAGACTTTTTAGTTTACGCAAAAATAATTGTTATAATAAATGTTTTGCTTATTTTTATTATTTAAAAAAGTATAGCCTGAACAATAAATTTAAAGGCATGGATGAAGTATTCATCTTCATCCTAGTTTAAAGGCTTGTGTAAAAAAATGTATTTAAAATTCTTTTTTTACAACGGCAACATTTATGAACGCCATCTAGTGTGTGCGAGATAAAATTATCACAACTTAACATATTATTTTTATATTAATTTCTTATTTTAAATCTAAAGTACTTAAAAAGTACTATTTAAATCTAGTTATAATATTCTACTATTAATGTTAAGAAATGTTTTATATTTAGAAGCTTAATCACAATTGAATTCAAAGTTTTTGGTTGTCAACTTGACTATTTCCTTTCTCCATGACTTTTAAGAAAGCGGATGTGGTTGGTCCGCCATAATCATTCGTGTGGGTCTGTGCTTGTGCGGTTTAGGTGTCTTACCGGTGCCAACCATTATTTTTAATTAGTAATAAGTTATGCGTATGAATACAGACATGGACGATGACGAGAAGGGGTATGTATATTTTCATTTATTACCGTTTTAAGGGATGCTATGGTGTCAATAACTATAATAGGTCAAACTGCATGTTCGCTTGGTGTGTCGCATTTCAAGAAAAGCTGACTAGGTGGCATAGATATATTGTTGAATGCCTTCTTCTGTGTCCACCAAGTTTAATTTTTGTAATTTCGTTTATTTTGTCTGATGATGACCTATCAGTGACATGGTAACAGTTTGCGTACACTCAATTAGCCTTTTACCGGCAAGCGGGCACCGACCCCAAGCCTTGCCGTGCGAGTTGCGTGTAGCGATCATGGCAGCTTGACTTTCCCAATATACTTTAAAATATCGCAATTGTGTATTTCACTCACAAAAACAGAGATATAATGCGTTCATGTGTTTATATAACAGACCTTTTCAAAATATAAGAACGCGGAAACGTCGCAATATGTTAAAGTAACCTAGATGTAACCAAATCTCGCTTTCTCTTATCAATTAATAAATCCTTTAAAAATGGATACCTATACGCTAATCTGATATTCAAACTAGTAATGAGGTTAATAGAGCATCGTTAAAAATGCCGCGTAGCTGTCTCGATAATGTATTAAAATATGCTGATTCATTAGATCATGGATAATTGAGTGTCCACGTAAATTTGCCTACATTTACGAATGTCCTCAAACAAGTCATACAACCCGGGTTCCATTAATCTTGCCTTATTTAGTATTTTAACACGCTATCGGTAGCCGCTGCCGCTTCGGCGCCCTCCACTCTGTACAAATTGACGCAACACAAACTTTTCCATATTACTTTCATTTTTTTCGCATTATTAATCTCGTGTGCATTAATATCACAACTAAGAATGTTACATTTGCGATTTCCAAAAGTGAATGTTACTTGTACTTTCACCAACTAGAGTGACAGGAAAGAGGTCATGAACTCTTCTTGTAATAAAATGCTAAAACTTACATTAAATGTATCTTTAATGGTCTTAAAAAACTAGGTTATGTCTGATTAGGTTAGTTATCAGTGACATGCTGTATTCATTGTGAAGTAAGGGGCTATATAAATGGTATACATTTTAAGATTTCCAACATTATTATTGTCAGTTGTACTTATTTTGTAAGGTACACCTATTAAATAATGATAATTAAAAGTTAATGATGATCATTACTATCAATAACAAGCTATAAAATGTAATTAATGACTCCTTAATTGCTATTTATTATTTACATATACTCACACAGTAATGTTTTATCTTTTTGTCCATTATTTAGAAAAAAAATTATGTTGGTCCAAACCCTACCCTCTTGTCAAAAGTCTTCTGATTAATTATTTAATATTTTCTAATATATACAACAAATGAAAGTATGTGCCTTTAAACTTATTTTTTCACAAAACCTTTTTTTATTCAATTAAAAATATTTTTATTCCCCATATTTTATGGTAAATATTGCAAAAAAGATTGTATTGTTTAATTTGTGCTGTCCCCCTTTACATCTCTGTCCATAATAGGTGCACCTTCAGTTGGTTGGTTGGTTCATGGTTATTTATGTAAGCAACAGTATTGATATAATATAAAGCTTGTTGATTATTAAGAGATAAACAATTGTTTACGTGCCATTAGTGCAACAATACCTTGATTGACACATCCTTTCAAGTCCTAGGAACATGAGGTCTACTGATATTTCTATTAAATAACTTGGACAATACCTTTCACCTTTTAAGAACTAGTTTATAGCTTCCCCATTTTATATTTTGTTCATGTTCAGATATACATTTTTTTAAATTTGGGCATATACAATAGTAAAATTTGTCTCAAGTAATAAATAATGGCACTGCTAGATGAGTTGCCACTTTTTCAAAGACTCTGAAATGTTCTTTTCATCAAAATATTGTAAATATTAGTGGTTAACATCATACTCAAGTGCTCTTAGACCATTCTTAATAACATTGTTTTTAATTCCCAACAAAATGAAAGGGTGTAATGAGTTTTATATGTCTGTCTGTAGTCCTCTTGATCTAGTATTGTTTGTTTGGAAGCTAACAGGATCAAGTATTCTTAGCTACAATTAATGTTCATAGGTTTGGTCAGTGCTTGAAAGTTTTTTAGGAACTTGTTAATAATACTTGGTCTATATGTGTGTAGAAAACTGTTCGTCGGTGGACTATCATGGGAGACGTCGCAGGAGAATTTGCAGCGCTACTTCTCGCGCTACGGAGACGTCATTGACTGCGTGGTGATGAAGAACAGCGAGTCTGGTCGATCCAGAGGATTTGGCTTCGTCACCTTCGCTGAACCGTCCCTGGTGTCTGTTGTGTTGCAGAACGGCCCTCACCAGCTTGATGGCAGGTTAGTCATTGTTATTGTATTATAAATCTCATGTAATGGTTCATTCAATTTAATATTAAATTTAGTGCTCGTAGAGCTAATAATATAAACCTATTTGTCTTGAATGTTTACAAAAATAACATTTCTTATTTCAATCCATTAACACGCATGGCCCGTCAATATAATAATCTTGCAAAAATCAATAAAACGTTAGACATTTTCGATCATAGTTATTTATCATATATTAAAATTTTGAAAGACATCCTCCATAGCATATCACAAGTTTCCTAATAATTAATAACGCGTCCTTTTGTATAATTAAGTGTATATTTGTTACTTTCGTTAATTGTTGAGCTAATCTCTGATTAGTATTATGTTTTTATATAGTGTGCACATAAGTTATGTTGCAATCCAGATCATAACATTGTAATTAGCATAGACAATAATTTGTGTGATTGTAATGTGTTTTGTCCATTTAAATAAATAAAAAAAAAAAAAAAATTTCATTGAAAAGTATAACACATAAGTAAAAATTAGACGTTTGACAACATTTGAAAAAAAAAATTGATACATTTAAAAAAAATGCTCTTCATTCTTTCAAAATTAATACACACACTTCAAAGAAATTTTGTGTATGTGACCACTCATTTCATAGCAACTTACAAGCCTTGTGATGTTACAATTGCATTGACTTTTAAAGTTTTACACAAGATTTTTCAGAGCTGTTGGTGTAAAAAACAGTGAAGTACCCGATTCTGTGATATGCTATTTTGAGTATTTTTAATTTGCTTCATATAAAGAACATGGAATATTAATTATGAGGATAATTGTTATATTGCTACCATAGTCGCAATGTAAATAACTTGGCAAACAATATGTATAGATTGATGTAATTTTGTATTATGTATGTATTAACTAAACAAGGAAGTCATATTTGAATAAAGTTTGATATTATAGGAAGATTTTTCCCATAATATGATTTTCTTTGACTTTTAATATTCCATGTTTATTAATTGAACAACATTCTTTTTGAATTGTGATAATATTGTGTTTGATAACATTACTTGCAAATTGCAATACTTAAGTTATTACGAAGTTGAGGTTATGTGGTAATGAAGATCACAGCACATGTGTTTCTTCAATCTTATCATAGTTGATAACAAAATACAACTCTATGATTTCACAATTTTTATGTGCTGTTTCTAGACATTTATTAGTAAAGTTGCCGAAGTACAATTTATCAGTAAAGGTTAAATTTGGAACTATACACATTTTTTAAAATCTTTATTTAACGAGCCTGTTTCCACTGTGAATGAATATGTTGCTCAATAATATTTTCTTAAATATACATTATACAGGCAAAATGGGAAAATTTATGATGTGGCATTTCACATACAAACATGAATGTCAAACGTAATTCTTTCAGCGCTGGTAATTTCACAGTATACTCTACATAGGATGAAAATACACACCCTAAAGTATTATCACTCGTTTATTTTAAACCTTGTATATACAAAAGCAATGAGCAAAACATGCATAGTTTGTACTAAAAATAAAATTCAATACTGTTACTTTACAATTGAAGACATGAATGGGTGTAGCAAATTCATGATTTTGAGAAAATTGAGTTCAAACTGTCACTTAAACATTTTAGAATACGTCGTAAAGTATTAAATACATTAATCTAAAGATACGTCTCCAAAATCAATGTACCTACATAATATACTGTGTAATTTTCTGGGTAATTTTATTTTGCGAAATATCACCTAAGTACATCGATTCATGTCTTTAATTGTTGCTGATAATAATATCAAATCAAATCAAAACATTTTATTCAGAATAAATTTTAACAAAATGTTTTCTGAGCGTCGTGTAATATTTAAAACTTCGTAAAAGAAAATGGCTAAAACAAATATTATTGATTCTTTTGGCATTCGGACACGCGTTGAATCGTTCGCTACTGAGATGAGAGATGCCTCATGATTCTTGAACATTTTTTTAGAATCGACCTTCTCCGGCGGAATCTGCTACATTTTTGTCGCCCGTGTAAGCGTGGTGATTTCATTCACACCTTTATTCATTTTTTTGTTTCATATTGTGTTATATTTTTCAGTTATAAGTTCAAAATTAGAATTAGGACCCGATTATGGCTAAAAAAGCTGTGTTCAGAATGACTTAAACGTTTTGTAAACAAAAAAATAAATAAATAAGGCCAATATATATGGCTATCAATTTAAAAGCGTATTTACTATTATACATAATATGTACGTACCTATAAGGTCGCGTTTTATACTGTTGTTTTTTAATGTAATAAAACCAGTAATGGTTTATGTTACACTGTGTAGATGTATTTCTTTTATTGATTAAATATAAATTAAAAAAAAATAATTACAACCTAAATAAAAAAAATAAAAAATGAGTAAACCTCCAATTGTCAAGCAGTTAGGCGTGATGATGAAGAGTTATAGCCAAGAACTAGTGTTCATTCTAGTGATCACGTCAGCTTAAAATTGAAAACTATACCAAAATCGGTTCCTCCATTTCCTCCGTTCCTCCAAACTTATATCCCTCCTCTGTTTTCGTCAGGGGTTAAAAATATTAAATTTAAATTGAAAACAATGGCGTTGCTTCTCCCATCTCTAGAATCGCTTAAGCTTATGCCTTAGGGCTTAGATAGCCATTTTGTACTGTTATTTGTGTAAGAATGTCGTGAGAATTGAAGCTTAACTTGCAAAATGGTGACCCAATTACGTGCAAAATACAGTTTTAAATAACATTTTAATATCACATCTGAACAAACAAGAGGTTGTTGCACGTGGCTTTTATTGTTGTAATATTATATATGGATAACACTCACGACACTCGGCGGCATACCAGTAGCTTGATAGAAACTGAAGTTTCGTCCTTTTCATACACACTTTTTGTGTATAGTGCTTTGTGTCTCATTCGTTGTTTTTTTCATGTACCAACACATACATAGACATTATGCGAGTCGATTGCAAACCTTTACATACATACTTACTGCTTATACAGGTGTTACAATAAGGCCGTGTTTCACCAAGCAATGTTAAAGTTTACGCCATGTTAAAATACACATGTAACACAATGCCATCTCATTCATTGACAGGAAATATGAGAGGAATAACATGATATTTAACGTGGCGTTAACTTTAACATTGCTTGGTGAAACTCGCCCTTAGTCTTTATATGGGAACGAGAAGGAAACAACCGATTGTGACGTCACTTCGTTAACAATTCATAGACTTACACCAAACCGCGTACAGTTATTGTTTTGCGAGAAAGAGATGGACAATTTTATCTAATTGCCTACCTAAATGTTTTAAAACTTATCCTAATTCTTAGTTTATATTTTGTTTATCTTTTTGACTTTCTTCGTAATGAGTCCAAAAGTAAATAAATGTAATATTCATTCAATTACTCAATCCGTGCGTGTCACTTAGTAGTTTTTCGTGCCAAAACGTGGATTTTGGTCATCACGAAAACGCCATTTCCATGTTAGTGCACGCGACTGTGCCTACTTCACTTACCATGCTTGTGCACGGGACATCGGGCAATCCGCCGCTCGTTGGCCTCCTATTATTCAGTATGCCCATACGAATTACGATACCGACTCTACTTCACTTGCCAGTTGCCATGCTTGTGCATGGGTCATCAGGCAATCCGCCGCTCGTTGGCCTCCTATTATTCAGTATGCCCATACGAATTACGATACCGACTCTACTTCACTTGCCAGTTGCCATGCTTGTGCATGGGTCATCAGGCAATCCGCCGCTCGTTGGCCTCCTATTATTCAGTATGCCCATACGAATTACGATACCGACTCTACTTCACTTGCCAGTTGCCATGCTTGTGCATGGGTCATCAGGCAATCCGCCGCTCGTTGGCCTCCTATTATTCAGTATGCCCATACGAATTACGATACCGACTCTACTTCACTTGCCAGTTGCCATGCTTGTGCATGGGTCATCAGGCAATCCGCCGCTCGTTGGCCTCCTATTATTCAGTATGCCCATACGAATTACGATACCGACTCTACTTCACTTGCCAGTTGCCATGCTTGTGCATGGGTCATCAGGCAATCCGCCGCTCGTTGGCCTCCTATTATTCAGTATGCCCATACGAATTACGATACCGACTCTACTTCACTTGCCAGTTGCCATGCTTGTGCATGGGTCATCAGGCAATCCGCCGCTCGTTGGCCTCCTATTATTCAGTATGCCCATACGAATTACGATACCGACTCTACTTCACTTTCCAGTTGCCATGCTTGTGCATGGGTCATCAGGCAATCCGCCGCTCGTTGGCCTCCTATTATTCAGTATGCCCATACGAATTACGATACCGACTCTACTTCACTTGCCAGTTGCCATGCTTGTGCATGGGACATCAAGCAATCCGCCGCTCGTTGGCCTCCTATTATTCAGTATGCCCATACGATACAGATTGAGTCACAACTCGCAGTCAACCGATAAATAAATAGGTAAATTCTATCGAGGACACCGCGGTACCGTTATCTATACTGGTTTGCCATTGGCGCTGTAATCTCGGAACTTTTCGGTACAATTTTAAAAGGCGGTTGCTAAATTTTAGATTTATATAAATTTCAGAAAAATTAAGCGCTTTTATCAATTGGCATATCATTCATATTAATAATAAAATTCATCATCATTAGTATAGTATTAATATAGCAGTTTTATGTCACGTTTAAGTATTTGTATAATGTTTTCTTTTGGCTGTACTTGCCCCTTTCGGGGTAAATAAATATATTTTTATGTTAATGAAATATAGTGAGTTACATACAGTTTACAATGAAACGAGGAGATAAGGAGTTATCACATCCAAATCCAATCGCGTCAAAATTAAATTGATCTTGATTTACTTAATATGCTGGCTACATAATATTAAAGCTGTTTACATAACAGTAAAATAACAGATATTAGCTTACGTCTAGGTGTGTACTGTAGACAGTTGGCAGAAGCCCTACTGAATTACTAAAATATTGCTTTAAAACTTACAACATACTTTTAATTATGGATTCCACATCCAGGCAGTGCCCTCAACTCCCCTGTTGTGTGTACGTTCAGATGTTTGTGGGACATTATTGCAGATCAGCATATGCTCCATACTCACACATGAGTTTGCGAGACTACAATATTTGCAACATTGTTTTAATAACCTAAATGTCTACCAGATGGTAGATTTTTTTCTAACAACTTTCACTAGTTTACCATACCTTTAGTTTTTTTCTATTACCTACTCATAAGGCAGATTCTTCGTCATGTATACTTATACACTTTGACATTGGCAATTCATTAAGGTGCCATTTTTTAAAGGGGTAGGTTATTGAGTTAGTATATTTTTCTGAAAGATGAATTAGAGAATCTATTTTTTTTTTACATTAGCTAAACATTACATAATATAATATTCTACTTACATTACTAGACTAGGCTACATTACTAGATATTTAGACCATTAAAATTGAAGCCAAGCCTTAACAAAAACAATAATGCCCAAACACACCAACAGCTAACTATATTCGGACTAATTACACAATACAAACAGAATTACATACCGACAAATTTCATAAGATAATGCACGGAAGATAATTGCGAACCGAGTTGAAAAACACGTCGATTTCTCATTTTCGCGCAAGTTGATATTTATACCTAATATTAGCCGTTAATTGGTCCTTAAATAAAAATAAAATAAAAAATGAATCAATTCTTTTAATCGTTGTTTAAGTAATAGAATTTAAGTTACCTCCGAATTGTAAAGAAGTAAAGTGATGATGATGAATTGAAGACATGAATGGACGAAGGTGATATGCGCGGAATTTTAGGATATGTAGTAACTTATTAAATACATTGATTCTAGAGCCGTATCTTTAAATTAATGTACTAAAATACTTTACGATATAATCTAAAATGTTTAAGTGACAGTTTCAACTAAATTTTCTCGAGATCAGAATTTTGTTACATATCACCTTTATCCATTCATGTCTTCAATTATTATTAATACATTATATCTTAGAACGTCAGAAACATAAACAACGAGATCAAAATCGGTTAATCCGGGAGCTAAGATCCCAAAATAAGACGCACACGGTCAAACTTAGAAAACCCTGTTTTGCGTCGAAATTAAACAAAAATGTGGGTGTGATGTATGGATGTCATCCATCCATTCATGACCAATCTTTAATGAATGTCTTTGAGAAAAACACCCTGAGAGTATCCAAACGGCCGTGTCCGTAACACATCCAAAACAATATCTTTAGTTCATTAGGCGTGATTCGAACCCGCGACCCTAAACTCCTCGTTAGCCGGCTAGTTCCCGAACCGATGGTAGGCATCACATAGACACGACGTTCAGAAAACATTTTATAAACATTTATTCTGAATAAATTGTTTTGATTTCATATAAAACTTGAGCCACAGAGTACTCACCCTTGTATCCGTGTACAGGACCATCGACCCGAAGCCGTGCAACCCGCGCACCCTGCAGAAGCCGAAGCGCGGCGGCGGCTACCCGAAGGTGTTCCTCGGCGGTCTGCCGTCCAACATCACCGAGACCGACCTGCGCGTGTTCTTCGGCCGGTACGGCAAGGTGATGGAGGTGGTCATCATGTACGACCAGGAGAAGAAGAAGTCGCGCGGTGAGTGGGCTTCTGTTGAGATCCGGTGTGTGGGGTGAATTGTTAAATAGGGCATGGTGAAATCTGAAACTGTGGAGATGGAGAAATACGTAAATAGAGTTAGCTCTATTTACGTATTTCTCCATCTCCACAGTGAGCTCTATGAAGTGCCATAACTCCTAAACCCTAGAAGCAAATATGGTGCGGTTTTCTACACGGCGGTAATTGTCACTGATTTCTAATTGGAAAACGCCATACACTGTTATATAGTACGTCCGAGATAAATTTAACCTAAACGTAAACAAATCCGTCTATGACACAACCAAAGACTTGTCAGTGATGCCAATTGGCCAAAATGAACAATGATTTTTGTTTGCTATAAATCCATAGACTAAAACTTATATTCTACAATCGGCAGTGTCAAAATGGCGTTCTTTTTCTGTGAAAGATTTTCATGTGATGTTATAATATATTAATTATTGTTTAATTGGTATAAAATGTATTGGATAAAATCCTATAATATACCTGTGAAAGTGTTGATAAGTGTGCACAATCAGTGAATAAGGGAAAATTTCGATGTTTTCGATTTGTTTACCTTTAGATTAAATTTATCAGGGACGAACTATAGTAGGGTGGCCGACCGCGGCATACTTTTTGTAGGACTCGGGCAGATTTTTCCTTCTATTAATTTCAGACCGACTTTTTGTTTAACGTGTGCGACAAAAAGATCGGTCGCCGTGAGTTCATAACGCTATCCTAGCTCTAGGAAACCGGAGCTTGAAAGATCAGCAGAATAAAGTCTTGTTTTATTTATGTCTGATAAAAAGTAGATATTAAAAATAATATGTCCACATCCAGGCAGTGCCATTTCTATTACTGAGTAATGGGACGTTCAAATGTTTGTGGTATATGAGCGCAAACCAGCATATACTTATTGTTCCCGTGAACATGCTAGTCTACAAAGTTTGCTACATTTCTGTTTATTACAACTGCAACAGTATTTTATATTTCTACTACAATATATTTCAAACTGAAAACTGAACTGTAGCCCAAGCAGGATAATTCGACAGCTCCGTAAAAGCAACTTTATCGATTGATATTATGATAAGCATGACATCGACAAAAACAATAAAAGTAACGTTACCGAAAGCCAATAGTATTGACTTTCGATAACGTTACTTTTATGAAGCTTTCAAATGCTCCTGCTTGGCCTACTGAACTGAGAATTTACGTGACAAGTTACTTTGGCATCGTGGTTATATTTTATCTTTTTTTAGGATTTGGATTCTTGTCCTTCGAAGATGAGATCTCCGTTGAGCGCGTCACCCAAGAGCATTTCATCAACCTGAATGGAAAACAGGTAAGGAAGATTGAAAGAATAAGATAAATGACTTGCTATTTTACATGTGTCCTGTGAAGTAAAAGTAAAGAGTTAAAGACAGGTTTGTCCAACAAAAACTGGCCGTTTTTTAAAAACTGCGCCATTTATCTTGACAAGACAAGGCAAGGCGTACGCCTGTTCTGACACTAACTACACGGCGACGCGTAGTTTAGACATCATCGTGGTTCGCAGAACTCCGTGTTCACTTTCTTATATAGACCAATCTAAGGTGTCTGGTGGCTTGCTAATACAAATTTAGGAAAACGACTGATGCAAAGTTACTTTGTGTTAAGTCCCAAGTTTTCTTCTTGCTAACCACTTGCTTAATACAAAATTACTTGCACCACATCCAGGCAGTGCCCTCAACTCCTCTGTTGTGTGTACGTTCAGATGTTTGTGGGACATTATTGCAGATCAGCATATGCTCCATACTCACACATGAGTTTGTGAGACTACAATATTTGCAACAACTGTTATTACATTACAACAATTAGTTACATTATTATAGTAGAATATTCATCAGAAAGAATTTTAGCAACAATTTATACATAATTTAAAAAAACTACGTAACAATACATATATTTTACATTTTAATTAAATTCTGATACATAATGTAAACACAGGCAACATTTCCGAATATTAGCAGCCATCGGTCACTTATTAGTAGGAGATTGTGTAACAACTGACAATCCATATGATAATTCAATGTTCGTAATCGTTTTGGCCAGATCATCTCGTACCTGTGATTAAAATATACTATGTATATCATATAGAATCAAACAATCGACGTAGATACGATAAATCGGCCACAGATCATGTTTTATGACGCCTTAAGCCTAACTCACACTGGCGCAAAAGTGCGTGACAAACGTATACGCGCGTGACAGTCGTAGACGCGTATGACAATCGTAGACGCGCCTGACAATAGTAGACGCGCGTGACAAACGTAGACACGCGTGACAAAATATGTGCTATCATATTTCCATAAAATAAATGTGTACCTTTCTTCTCGGCTACTTCCCGAACCGCTGGTGGGTATCATAGACATTAAGGACATTTAGAAAAAAAAAAGTAAAAATTCAGAATAAAATTATTTCACTTTCTAGTCTTTAATAAAATGTCATCAAACAGGTTGAGATTAAGCGCGCAGAGCCCCGCGACGGGTCCGGCAAGCTCGGCTCCGGCGGCAGCGGCATGGGCGGCGGCGGCATGGGCGGTGCCCCCGGCGACGCCCCCGCGGCCGGCCAGTGGGGCCCCCCGCAGGCGGCGCCCATGAACATCATACAGGGCCACAACGGACAGATGGGAGGCCCCCCCATCAACATGCCCATGGCTGGACCTAATATCATGCAGGGGTTAGTTTTTTTTTTTAATATACAACAATTTACAGACTTATAATGCCTTTACAGCGTACCCTTCTTTTACCACATATTATAATAGGAACATTAAACATCTAAGTTGCCAGGTTAGGAATAGGACTGACACAAAATTACTTGTCGTATCATAAATAAAAAAACATAAGTGTTACCCACTCTTAATTGCAGTAACCACATCCAGGCAGTGCCCTCAACTCCTCTGTTGTGTGTACGTTCAGATGTTTGTGGGACATTATTGCAGATCAGCATATGCTCCATACTCACACATGAGTTTGCGAGACTACAATATTTGCAACAACGATAATCCGTAAATTATTACTGTAGAATATATATGTAGAAATGATTTGGACATAAGTTTATGTTAATATATTTGTTTCTTTGGAAACCAGGCGGAACTTACTTATCTCACATTGAGGACAGAGATAGAAAGTGTGTGTGATGGAGAACGATATATTGAGGCCTAGTCGATGGTGATGATAAACGTACCTATTCACAGCTACCAAGGCTGGGGTACGTCGGCGGGACAGACGTCGTACGCGGGCTACGGCGCGGCCGGCGGCGGCGCGGGCCCCGGCAACTACCAGGGCTGGGGCGCGCCGCCCGCACCGCAGGCGCCGCCGCACGCGCCCGCCTGGCCGGCGACCAACAACTACACGCAGCACGCGCAGCCGCCCGCGCAGGGCTACGGCAGCTACGGTATGTATAACACGTTTGTACAACTGCTAGAGTCCGGACATGGTTGGCATTGACCCGTCACTCTTCTGCACTGAACCGACTATGAGTGCGCCACCATGCGACATTAAAACCGCCAGTCCCAGGCACTTCAGTATTTAAAGAGTGATTGCTTCGCTCAGAGAATACTGGCTGTGTTCGGTGGCTTATTTTTTTACGCATAAACTTGTAAAGCACCAATTAAAAACCTTTATTTTCTGTTACTCGTCAATTTATTTAAATTAAAATTGATAGGTAATAGAAAGAGGTTTTTGATTGGTGCTTTACAAGCGCATGCGTCAAAAAGCAAGCCACCGAACACGGCCAATGTATGTGTAATGTGTCATTCAATAACGGATGCAAAGCCTATGTTTGGAGTCGGAATAATAGAACTTTTAGATATAGGACACAACCAGACAGATTGCCTGATGGTAAGCGATTATCGCCGCCCATGGACACCAGTGTAGTGACATGCCGTGTAATCAGAGGGGTTACAAGTTTAATCCCTATCCTTGGGCCGTCAGTAACATAAACTTGCAGCAACAACACAAGAGTTATCTTTTCGGCGAGGCCGTGGTGTTTATCCTGTGACATATTATATGTATAGCGCTTAAGAGCTGTTTAAACTTCAAGTTCTTCATTCAATGTTGCTGTCTTTGTCCAAGTAATATAGACAACACAGCACCATTGAACAATATAATATATCAGTCTTTAGCCATATTGTCCGCATGTGAAATCCAGCTGTCATTAGACAGAACTTGGGAATTCATAGATGTGTCTGCGAGTTTGGATATTCTTTACTATTTTATATGTAGTGCATGTGGATTGTGGGACATAACTACTATTTAGAATTTGAATACCTATGTCAATTATAAATTCTTCTTTCTTCTTAGCGAGTAAAAGTTTAGTTTAAGTAGAATAATTACTGTTTCAAATTTTAAGGTGTTTTCACAGAAGTGACATTGGCAAAGAATATATGCACATATATTCAATTTAAGTGGCTCTCTGCACAGTTGGAAATTAATGGTTTAATAAACACCGAACAATATTAGAATAATGGAAAAAGTCTAGTACTTTATAATAAAAAACGAAGAGACTATACCAAATTAGTGGACAAAATGTAGAGTAGGGTAGATGCGTTTTTACATCGGGTTGCACACAAGTTGCATAAAAATTTACTATTTTGCTGATGACAAACATAATTGAAAAAAAAATTATACGCGTATTTCACTAACATAAAAAAGTAATGTCATATTGATGACGCAAAGAGTCATGTCATATTATATGATGTAAAAAGTAATGTTATATTAGATGTAAAAAGTAATGTTATATTAGATGTAAAAAGTAATGCCATACTTAATGACGCAAGGAGTCATGTCATAGATGACGTAAAGTGTAATGTCATATTTGATGACTTAAAAAGTAATTTCGAATTTAATGACGTAAAAAATAGGGTCATATTCGATGACGCTAAAAGAAATGTCTCTATTGATAACGTGAAAAGTGAAAAATACGTTATTTGGTGACGCAAAAAGTAATATCGCATTAGATGACGCAATAAACAATGGCACATTTGATGACGTGGAAAGTAATATCGTATTCGATGACGTAAAAAGTAATATTGATGACGTAATGTCAAGCGTCTGACGATGGAACGTTTGTGTGCAGCGAACTACAGTTCGGCGCCCGCGGGCGCGTCGGCCGGCGGCAGCTGGACCAACTGGAACATGCCACAAAACTCCAACTCCACCGGCTCAGGTTAGTCTTGCCAATGTCGCGTCTGTGGGGATAGCTAACCTTTGTTGTGTATGTTTGCTCATCTAGGCATGAAAGCCCGATCAGGAGTACAAAAACATGCTCTAGATGGCGCTTATTTTATAAAGGCTTGCCAATGTCGCGTCTGTGGGGATAGCTGATCTTTGTTGTGTATTCATGCTAATAGGAATTATACCTCGATTAGGAGTATAAAATCCTAGATGGGGCTATATTTTTTATTGCAGCTATGAATAGTCTTATAAAACGGAATGGCTAAATATCCATAGTTTCAATTAAAAAAAATCCAACATGGCAAGTTTTACTATAATATCACCAGTCAGGGTATATTTATGATTTCTACCTACCACTGTTTTTGCTTAGCTCTTTGATTGGCAAAGGGTTATGTAGAAACGGAACGTCTTTCGTACATGTTACTGATACTATATTCGTGTTAAGTTGAAACGCTTAAAGGTCATCTCACATTGAGACGTGGCTCTGTATTACTTTAAATTGTAGTTTACATCGTAAACATGCAGCTCCGAGTCGCGTCTCAATGTGACGACAAGTATTTTAAGTATGATTTAAGCATTACCACCATTATAGTTATAGACCTTTGCTTAAGCACTTCATCTGTATGCTTATGATCATCAAGCCGTATATATTTTTACACTTTATTACCCACTATATACTTTTGTGTTAAAATTTACTAAAAAAAGCATGTTTTATTAAATTTTAACCTTTTCACACCTTCATTTACATAAACTTTCAGCATGCCACATTTCATACTCCTTTGTCCCTGCAATTCACGTAAAACTGAGCTTAATGTTTTTTGCTTAACATAACAAACATAATAAAACACCAGCATAATAAGTTTATCATTACGGATTCCACATCCAGGCAGTGCCCTCAACTCCTCTGTTGTGTGTACGTTCAGATGTTTGTGGGACATTATTGCAGATCAGCATATGCTCCATACTCACTCATGAGTTTGCGAGACTACAATATTTGCAACACATTTCTCAAGGACTATATTATGTTAATGCATAAGGATGATATGTTATTTATTAAGTACCATACCATAAGGATAATCTTCCGTAGTATGTGTGATGAAACATACATAGAGAAAATTAGATGCACGAATCTGGATGTTAATATTGAGATATTTTTACCCGAATAATGTAGTACCCAACTATAGACGAAGTGATTTCGCCATTATTACTTACTATACTGGCTTACTAGATCTAAAGGGCGTATATTTATTACTTGTTCATACAAGTTACAAATTTTCATATCTTACGGTTCTTTTACCTAAGATGACGTGATACGCATAAATAAAATACATGTTTGTTTGTATGCACGTTAGCGTGAATATGCTATATTTTATAGAATATTTCTTCACTTCCTCGTTCTACTTTCTTTTTCTTTATAAACAGTGAGTGAAGGAAATTTCGTACTCGTCCGTCCGTACGAATGCCGTAAAAAGGTTACTATGTTTTTGCTTTGCATATTGATAGATAATTTGATTCATTTGATCTTTATTGTATTAACCCACTGTTCCAGGTTCGTACGTGCCGCTGTCTGAGGGTGGCGAGATGTACGGGCGCGGCGGTGGCGGCGGCGCAGGCGGTGCCGCTCCGGCGCTCACCGGCGCGCTCTCGTCGGCCGCGCTGAGCAAGTCCAGCTCGGCGGACTACAGCACGTACCAGCAGTACCCGCCTGCGTACCAGCAGGACCAGGTATGTACGGCCGCGCACGAACACGCGCACGCTCGAGCGTATACGCACGCACGCGCGCCGTGAGGTACCATACATTTAATACGTAAGATTAATTAGGATGGGCTTGCTATCTTATTTTTGCCGTATTTAGATTGTGGGTTTATATTATTTTTCTTACTTAGGGGGAAAGGCGGGCAAAATTAAGTAAAAAACGTCTTACGTAATAAATGAATGGCACCGGACGGGCCATTAACGCACGAATGGAGTAATTGAATTATTTACCATCAATGAATTGATCTAAAGTTTTGACCAGGATTGTCTTAACTAATTTTATATCTGAAGTAGACTTGAATTTCATAAAACCAGCTAAAACTTGTCAAATTAAAATTCATCGAGACTTTCTTTTCTTATCAAGTTTATTTTAAATGCGCTCTTCGTAAGAGGGTGAGAAATATTTTGGGAAAGCTCATTGTTTGATATACTTTGTCCTGAGTCAATGGCCCGACACAACACAATTTTATGTTACTTGGTTCTGAATTAATTCTTATGATGATTTTGAGATATTAACTCTAGTTACAAGTTACATAAAATTGGTTTTGACATAACAGAACAGAACACATGCACGATTTCTGCACGTAACACTGATGAAATACATGAACATAGATTAGAAATCATTTAATTACAATATCCGCTAGTAATGTTAATAGTATCATAGACAAAATCTATATTTATGGATTTACTTAAACAATTAAAATTCAACACCAAAGACGTAAAAAGTTTTAAATACAAATCTGTAGACCATATTGTAACACAATCCCAACTGCTAAATGATATTATTTTTTAAATTAACCTTTTGGCCAGTATAAACAATAAAGTAATTGGAAACCTAAAAATAAATTAAAGAAAACATACTAGCAGTTGTGTGACGTTGCAAAACTTTAATAATAATAATAGTCAAATTATTCGATTACAAATATTTTTAAAATTACATTTTAAAACTAAGTTTTGATGGTGCCAATAAACAAATAATGACACCAAAAACTTCGTTTTCATAAAATAAAAAAATACACATTTCATAATAATTTTACATGTTTTGTTAAACAATTTATAGTATTGGATAATGATGATAATGAAATGTGTGTTTTTGGGAATGGATATTTCTGTTTTTGTTTTATTGTGTGTTTTTGGTAATATTTGTGTTTTTATATATTTTTACCTGCAAGTAAAAATGATCCCATCATGCTTTTCATAAAAATCTGGTGCACTTCCAATAATATTGAAAATGTTGAACGGATTAATGACATTGGTGTTGATAATTTTTTAAAGTAGTATATTAAAAAAAACTATCTGTGAACATATCAAGTATCATTGGAAGATATTTTAGAACTAAGTGCTTATATGCTTTTTAGAGTGTGAGCTTTGCTTTTCTGTAGGATGCTTATTCAGTACAAAAAAATATAGGTAAGCAACAAATAATTTCATATTTCCCTTCATTCTCAGTGTTGCTTCCCTATATTGAGCTTGTGTATTTTGGATATAGATTTACTTTAAACACTTAAACTATTTGTGTGTCCAAAATATGACCACAACTAATATGCAAAATACTGGCAGATGAGTTGTATGTTGAATCTAAAAGTACAGCCAAGTTGATAACGTGTATTGCACTAACCTTGGGGCTCGAATCCTGTCCTTCTCCCTCGTTCGGCTTGTTATACTCTGTCCCGCTTCCCCGTTCCCAGTCGGAGAGTGAACGGCGATCGAATGTTCGCATACCGAGTGACCGGGCCGCTTACCTCACAAGTTCAATTTGGCTGTACTCGCCACCGGTTTGTTTGCGATTCAGGAATGAACGACTCGGTGCCGGTGAACGAGTGAAATTCAGCGAACAGTTTCGAATGCAAACAAACAGACGCAGCATGCATAGTATAGTCTGCCCGCATCCGTGTGTGTACGCCCCGTGTTTACATCGGACATCGCCGTGCATGACCCGTGGCATTACTGTGCGATGTCTTTTTGATTTTCCGAGCTATGCTGCGGTCACGCGAGCGAGCCGGCCGGAGTCGCGCCGCTATCCATAGTGAAAAATCAAGAAGATTCTAGTTGTTTTTGAAGTTTCGCTGAAGGTCTCTCATCACCTCCCCTCCTCTCCCCGGGGTTCACGCTTTGCCCAGACCATTTCACGCTCCGCGCTACTCACACATCGCTAACGGCTGGATTGTGGCGAGTGGGACTTTATGTCTGTAATTCTTCTTTTCCAGTTGGTTGATCAGGGGCCACAAGAATGGCTCCTCCAGAAAGACAATTAGGAATGGGGTGGGTTCGGACGATGGGGTTGTCGCGAAACTCGGGGATTTCTCACTATGGACGGTTCGGTCTAGCGACGTAGCGGGCTCACCTTAAAGGCATCGCACCGCACTAGATTTTAGCTTCTAGTTCCATTTGTTATTGTTCATGATGCATTTTGTAGACGTGCGAGATGAACGAAACGCTTCGTTCCATCTCGACACATGTAAATTGGCATTTAAAGTACAAATTAGTAAAATTTGGATTTTCTCATATTGTTACAGGTTCATTAATATATAACTTAACGATAAATAATATTAAGAGCTGTACTTTAAGTGTTCAGAGATGAAATTCGACCTTTCTGTTGATTGTAACGAGAAAATGTGTCGGATGTATCATGGGCGTCACTTAATGCGGCCTCACAGTAGATCGAACGAGACACTTTTTATGATTATTGTTTATTTTATTATTATTTCAATGTAAGCTGGCCACATTTAGAACATCCATGCCGGCACGGGGCGCGCCGAGTCGAAGCCTCTATCCGATTGGTTTTTTCGAAATTTGTATTTTTGTATCGACCTTTGACGACTTAGACGACCTAAATTTGCGCGCTCCTCCGCATTTACTGCCGCGGAGGCTTCCACTCGACGCGTCGGCCGCAACCGATTCGTCGCCATGTCGATCGCCGAATCAAATTTAACTGTACCCTACAACGCTGTAGCGCATTTTTGTATCGACGGGGCGATCGACCCGGCGTCGGATCGACCATTAGATTGTTAACGCAGGTGGCCTAATTTAAAAAATAAAAAGCGAACGAAAAACTTTGTTATCTCAATGACCCGATGTCGAGGCCACTTCGCGTTCCAATTAAGCCCCTTCGCGCTAACGGTCCCGTTTCGTGCCTATCGAACGTCCCGCCGGGTACGCTACGTACCCGCGGGGGGCGGCGTGAGTGTTAACCTGTGCGGGCTGGCCAGGGGTCGTCGTACGGCGGCGGCGGGTCGCGGTATGCTGCCGGCGAGTACCACTCGGGCGCAGCGCAGCCGCCAGGTGTGCATCCCCACCCGCACCACGCGCCCAAACACTTCAACGCCACTGAGTTTAACAAGGAGTGGCCCGCCGCCTAGTGCGCACCCATGCCACACGCGCCGCACCACACGCCCCGCGCGCCACAAGCCCCACACGCACCACACGCACCACACGCACCACACGCACCACACACTCCACACGCACACATGACACGCGCGCCGCACACGCCACTGCTGACACAGACGCCAACGATGACGTCACAGCGGCCCCCACTGCGCGCGCTACACACACTAGACACTCGCCCCGTCACAAACATTCCACACTCCGCATACACGCCGCGCGTGGCGCAACACATGCCGCGCGTGGTGCCACTGACCAAGTTGCCACACGCGCCGCGCATGAAACCTCTCACGCCATACGCGACACCTTTCACCCCGCAAGGCGCTAAAAAGTCTGCTCAGGACACACAAAACCCTCCACAGACAATCGCTCCACTGACCATTTTACGAAAAACTCATGCGTCACAGAATACTCCACAAAAAACTCACGCGTCACAGGATACTCCACAAAAAACTCAGGCGGCACATAAAACTCCACAGGACACTCCACACGCGTCACAGAACGCTCCACAAACACCATAGCGCAACGACCACGGGAGGCGAACACTCCGTAGCACGACACGCGTCTAACTGTTTTTTAGCCGAACTGTTTTTGCGGCAAAATGACTTTTTGTTATCTACCAGCTCGGTAGCCGGTTACACGCGTGTGTGCGGCAGCGATAGTGTAGACACACGGACCGACAGCACGAACTCTGTATGTAGATCTCGACAATGAAACGTTTTTGATACCTACCATTTGACTACTGAGTAACGATGACTCCTCGACTTAATCACAGATTTATCGCTATACTTTTTATGCGTGCTAGTTCAGAAATTTTTAACGTGAGTTTTTAAAATAATATTCGCTAAATAATATTAAAAATAGTTGCAATTGTATTTAATATAGTAACGAAACTACCTAGTGTAAGAATGCAATTTTTAAGTAATTTATAAAAACAAAACGCCATCGACTGCATTGACACAAACCCACGCGATGATAATTTTAGTTGTTATGATACAAAGTAATTGTAATTAAAATGTAACTAATCGAGGTTGGACGTTCGCATGTAGTTGGATGTTCAAATATTGTAATTAGCTAACCCCCCCAAGTTTTGCGGCTCCTTGGACGGCGTCACCGGACGCGACTTTCTAATTCTTTTGGATGTGGGCTCTTTAACATTTTACCTTTCGTATTTTCAAACCAACTTTTTATGAATAAGATGATTTCTTTTAATGATACGTTGCGGCGGCGGCCGCTGGCGGGCGGCGCCATCGACAGGCTCGATAGATCAAGGCCAACTTAGGGAAATTACCTAAACGACTTAACTTAAGCTAAATAACTTGTATAAATATTTGGTATATATCTATATGTATGGTTAATATTAGAATTTTGGTTACGTACTACCCGACTAGACTTAGGAAAACCGTAGGCATATAATGGAATAATTATTATGTTAATATTATCAAAACATATTCTGACTGAACGAACGTGATTTATATCGTTTTTAATTTTCCCGTTTTGTTTTGTTTTTATTTAAATATAAAAATAGGGGAGCAAATCTGTATAAATAATATTCGTATTTTATATTATTTTTATGTAATGAATTTTAGTTGTACGTGAATTTTAAGTCTATAATGGTTATACTTTAATGAATTAAATTACCTGCCAAATTGACGAGCGGACGTTAGCACTCGTCAGGTGCACGCTCGGCGCTCAAGCGACACGCAGTAGGGTAGCCCGCACCGCCCGCGCGGACCTTGTACATATATATTACTCGCTCGAGTGTAAAGCATAATTTTAATCGATTCTTGTCACATAGTTTTAAAGATTTTAATTTATGTGATTGCCAAATATTTTTAAAAGCTGTATAGAGGTCGAGTGTAGGTCGCGGCCGCGGCCCGGCGCGCGCGCGCACCCACCGAGTGGGTTATAATTTAAAGTAACACTTTTAGATTAAATTTAATGTTAGTCCTTTACTGTACTATATCGCTCAATCATTTGACCGATCGACTGATTAAAATTTTAGTGATAAGCTAAGTGATTAGTGAGCCGGCCCGGGCGCGCGCCGCGCCGCGGTCTCGTGTAATAACTAGTTTACGTACGTACTGACTGCCGGTGCCCCGCGGCAGGGGCCGTTCCTTTAATTTTAAATAAATAAGATTTGTTATAAATGTTCTAATAGGCGAATCGTCGATCACATTGAATGCATAATTTCGTATAGTATAGGGTTATTTAAGATCGCACCGTAAGTGAAATATCGACTAGCCGCGAGGAGGTTAGGCGACCGGTCCGGCGACAGGTGCGGCGACGACCGGCAACACACAAACGCCTTTACAATTGTGATGTCATAGTTAACGCGCATATTGATACATAGCTCTATATAATGTAACTCGACTCGACTGACGCAGTGTATTATTTAGGAACGTACCTTTACAAATATATCGGACGTAATCGTAAATACTGATCGTGCCTGACTGCCGCTTAGGTTATGCCCCTCGACGCTTCGGCTGCGCACCTGCGGCCTTCCCGTTAGATTTAATTCGTTGTCCATTCCTCGGCGCCGCCCCGGCGTGGCCCCAGGGCGCCCGGGGCGGCGGCGCCCGTTTTCGTTTGCATTTCGCCGACCTCACCGACCCAGCTCCCGCCGGCTTGCGTTTGCCCGCTCTCCGCCCGCGACTCAGTTCTGTTCCTCGTTAAGTAACGTAGGTTAAATATACAACCGCCGACGCACGTCACGTCTGTTTAATATAAGGAAACGATGCCTTACAAAAAAGTTAAGTGAATATATAGATGATTTATATTATGTTATTTTCAGTGATATTAAAACTAGCACTAAGGCGTTAGGACCTTCGGAACAATTATTAAGAACTTAGTTTGTAATGTACCATCGTGGCAATCTTTCTAATTAACATAAAGAGTATAATTTATTTAAATAAAGTATAATATGTATTAGAAATTTTAGATTTACTCGAGACGATTTAAACTTAGTGCAAATTATTGTGAAAGAAGAATCAATTGATACTATTTATATGGTTTTTATTATTATATAGGTGAAGAGCATAAAATATTGGATGAATTTATTAATTAAAATAGTTAGCGAAATACAATATAAGACGTTAGAGGCCGCGGTCTGTCCCCCGCCGCCCCGCGCCCCGCGCGCCGCCCGCCGCGCCCGCCCGCGACGCACTATATATATCATGGCTTACCTGTAGTGATGTTGTGTAGTTAACTATTTGGAACTCTGTTTGTATTACCTGTAATGTACGCGGTTTTTATATGTGTATGTTTATATTCAGTAGTACTACATTGTGTGTAAAAGTGTATTTTTGGTAAATGATATTGGGCGCGAGCCCTATCAATAAACATTAATCGTAATTGACTAATTATATTATACTACCCCTAGTGTTAACTCTAGATTAGCAGGTCTTTTTTTAAGTTTATTTTATACACTTCTTAAAATGGATTGCATTTAATGATGCACGGCCGGTCGGCGACGCCCGATCGGCGGTAATTATTTTTATTAAAAAGCAGGTATTATTAATATAAAATCCTCGTATTTATACTAGAATTATTATATGATATAATTATTGTAATTATCGAGAGAGAAAAAGAAACACACTAATCGTAAAATAATTAAAAATATTTGCACGGGCTTTATTAATTATAATATAAACCTAGGGCAAGTTGTTGATTAATTTCTGTTTTAAAAGGGATAAATGTTGATTAATTTTAAACTATATTATTTTTTATAGTGAATTAAAGTACATACAATAATAATTGTCGAATTAGATTTACAAAAGGTTAGCACCCGCGACTGATGTACAATATACTTACGGGATACGTTATGCTGTACTATGCTAGTAGGCCGGGCCAGTGCCGTGCCGTGCCGTACTGCGCCGTACCGTGCTGTGCTGTGCCGTACTGAACTGTACCGTACTGTGCCGTAAGTCGAGTAAGACTATTATCTAGATTTGTTATAATGTTATTTGTAAACTAAATTAGTTAGCAGTAAAATACATTTTGACGGTGTTTATATAAAAGGGAAAATTATGATAGACTAACGTGAGTCCTTGTTTTTTTTGTTCTTTTAATTATACCTAATGATAATTAGTTAATTACGGTTTGAATTAATGATAATTTTAACCGAAGCACTAAATAAGCTTGTACGAAGGTGTATCTATTGAACTATGTGCTATCACAGATATAACGATTAAGGTTTTTTCGAAGTAGAAGGTATTGCATTAATCATATTAGGTATTTTGGGTATATATTAGAGTTAGTTTTTAACTGGTATTATAAGTATGTAGTTTGTAATGTAATGAAAATATAAAACGGTTTGTCGTAGTTTACTCTAATTAAGCTTCTTCTACCTTTAATGATTTAAGTAATTACTACTGGTTGATTAATTAAAAAATATTAATATTACCACTGCAAATACATGAGATATCTTATGATGAAATATATATCTACTTTAAGGACATTATAAAACGTAGATAATTAAAAGAAATCAAAAAATTTTAAAAAATAACAATGGCATTTTTAATGGTCCACCCCTGTCCCTTAGCATAGTACATACAGACATATCATAATTTTTGTTTTTATATTTACAACAACCACGACAAGTTTCATAATAGTCTTACACACTAGTGTTCCCAAGGGTATTTCAACTAAAAATAACGTGTCATCCATATCAAATGCAAAAAAGGTTTAAATTTTAGGTATCACTAATATCAAAAATGCGTTTCGTAACATAAACCGCGTTGAAAACATGAATTGATAGTACAAATTGAATTGTGATAGTAGTTTTTGTCCCAAGATTTCTTTCTTATTAATTCAGATGTTCCTAAGTAGTACGATAAATGTGATGGCAATTGGTTTTTTTTTTAATTTCTATTATTGCACGCATAAGCTAGGCCCTGACTGTTATCCGGAATCTTCGGCCTATGAAAATTATGTTAGAAATATGCGCTTACACACGCGCGCTTTCAGAGTTCACAGAGTATATATTCAGGGCTGCAATTTTTCTCCTGCTGGAATGATTCAGAACAAATAGTTTACAAAATAAAAATATGCGCTTATACTGTAGACTTACAAATTGAACAAGAGCGCGCTCTTCAGCGCTGCAATTTTTCTCCTGCTGGGACGACTCGGAACAAATAGTTTGAAAAAAAATTAGGCAGCTTAATACTTAACGTGCATAGAGTAAAATAAGGGGGATACAATGACAAGGTATTTTTAATTGTAACATCATTGGGGCACTGCTCATTCTTGTCACTAAAAGTACATACACAATACATATTCTAAAATCTATGAGGTTATGTAAGTATGCCTTATATTTTATATCTACGCTTTTTATTCAATATCTTTATCGAGTCCGCATTTAATTTAAAATCATGTTGAGGTGTTAGAATATTAAATTAGGCAAAAGCCTTGCTTTCCCATAGACGAAAAAGTTGTAAACCTCATCAAGTCAATTCTATCATTAGTCCTGAAATATTCCTAATAGAGTACGTTTCATATCTAATTTTCATTGAGGCCAATAGACATATTTAACGGACTGAGCCATGTATTAGAAATGATTCATCGGACTGGTCTGTGCTCCGAAAAGAGACTATCGAGGCACTTTAGCTTCATCTCTTTTTGGAGTGGTGCTCTCTCTATAGACATTGCTTATTTCATTGCCCGATTTCTGAAGATTTTATAAAAAGAAAACTCTTGAAAAACTAAGTTTAACGGGTGCCGTTCTAGGGATCCATTAATAAATTTATGATAAACATTTGTTACTGGCAGTGCAGTAAAGGTTTTAAACTATTTTAGTAAGAAAAATAATTTCTGTAATGTTTTTTTTCCTTTCTGCACCAGCGCCATCTTTTCAATTATCGATGTCATGAACGGACTGCAACTTAGTTTATATAAGGTGTGTTCCGGTTGCAAGAAAACAACGTTATGAACGAAATTTTCAATCACATTCTGTTTTTTATGAATTTAGAGCGAAAGAAACAGAAATGTGATAAATAATTTCGTTAATAATTTTATTTCTTTGCAACTGAAACACATGTTTTTATATAGTAATAATACACTAAATACTCGCACTTTTTCCACAACAATTTTATCTCAGAAACCGGGCACTAGTCCCTTGTACAGAGTGTATCATGGTTCATACGAGTATATCAAGCTGAATATAGTGTGAAGAGAAGGACGCGTAGAGCATTTTTTTGGGACCTCATATAAATTACTTACCATAACGCGACAAATCGTGATTAAAGATCTCCATAAATGGCACAAAACTGATAAGTTTCAACACTGGTCAGGTGTTAGGTCAACGACCAGTACGTTCGTGTATAGAAAAGGAGCCCGCGAGAACCCAGCATAGTAAGATTCACTCGTGGTCATTTTAGACCTTTGCTTTTATCGCGTTATAGTAAGTAATTTATATGAAGTGCCAAAACGAAGAATGCTCTACGCGTCCATCTCTTCACACTATATTCGGCTTGATATTTTAACCATGCTTTAGTTTCATCATATCACTAAAAACTTAGATAGACATTAACATGATAATAATGTGTCGACAGACGTTGAGTATATGAGTAACAGTAGCGGCGCAAAGTTTCCGGCTGGACAACAGATAAATATAGAATACGCCACGTCACCGCAGGTTATAATTAAATTTCTGTAGTCAGAATGTAGAATTTGTAAAAATATGAAAAACATATCGAAAATGTACCGACACATGTTAATTAGAAATTGCACCTTAAGGGCGTGTTAAACCAAGCAATGTTAAAGTTAACGCCATGTTAAATATCATGTTATCCCTCTCGTATTTCCTGTCAATGAATGAGATGGCATGGTATTTTAACATGCCGTTAACTTTAAATTGCTCGGTGAAACACGGCCTTAGGGCGTGTTTTACCAAGCAATGGTAAAGTTAATCCTTTGTTAAATATGTTCCTCTTGTTCCTATGAATGAATGAGACGGCATGGTAATTTAACAAGCCGTTAACACTAACATGCGTTGTTGAAATCGGGACTTAATAAAACTCTTAATGATACTACAGTAAAGAATATAGTAGAAGTGATTTAGGAAATACCTATTGGCCCTCAAAGTTAATGCAGTGATCTAGTAAAAAATCGTCGAATGTAACAAGTGAATTGTTCCTAAATCAGGTCCCTATGATGTGCGGTGGTATGGTATCGCCTCAACCATCGTTTTGTAACGTATCAGACTCCTCTACATTACAAGGTTTTAATTTCATTATCACGTATTATGTAGGTAAACTCATAGTAGGTAGCGTAGGCTACATTAGGAAAGTCGATTCAAGTCATACACATACAAGCGGTGGCTTATTATCTAAAGGAATATTGACCATTGATTTGTTGTTGTTTGTTCCCAATTTGTAACAATGATTTTATACCCGGTGTAAAAATAACAGTCATTATAACTTTGAAATACGATTAAACTACCTTTGATCATTTTGGAAATGTATTTGTTTTGTCAAAAAACGTTTTTTTTTTACCTTTTCTTATTTTTTGTCGCAAGAATAACGAAAAGGCAATTTTTTTTGTAAAAAAAAAATCAAAAATACATTTCTAGAATGAGAAAAAGTAATATGTATAATCCTATCCCAAAGTTATAGTGACTGTTATACATACGAAATGCAAATACATACAGATAATAATAGTTCAACGGTCAATCGTCCTCGGCCAAGTGACCGCACTAGTAGAGGTTTAGAGGTATGTATGTTTAGACTAGCAATACCATAAACTAAAGTTGGCGGAAGATTGAGGTGCGTGGTGCGGTTGACATTTTCTATTATATACCTACAAACCAAGTAAGTAGTCGCTTTGATCTGTTGCTGTTGTATATTGTAGCTGGGGCGTTAATGGATTCTAACATGAGGCTATGTGTAGGTGACGATTATGAATATTCCGGAGGATCCGGCGACGGGCACCAGCGGGCGTCGAAACGGAACCACTCTTCGAACAGCGGGTCCGCCTCCTCAGCTTCATACCATCCGTACAGGCGTTAACTTGTACGTGTGATGCGCCGTTTATGACATCCTGGTACCTGCGTTGACATACTTTGGTATGCCGAGACGTTCTGCATTTGAATTTTCGTATTTTTTTTTAAATGACGGCAGTGGTCAATTTTTTCGACTACCCCCCTCACAAGATATAAAATTTTTGCTAATACTATTATTAGACTTGTTTAAATATTATTTATACACTAAATCTAAAGAAGAAAAGAGAAGCGAATATGATATGTATTATTTGAGATTATTGTCCGAAGATTAGGCATATCACTATTTTTATATCTGTATAATGTAGGATTTTCAATAATCTTTGGATTTTTAATGGATTTTTTTTTGTGATACAAGTGTATAAGAAAATTTGACTGCAAGCAACAATTGACTAGCATCATCTACATAAAAAAATGATTTAACATGATATGTATTTTCTTATAAACTCGTTCCTGACTACGCTAAGATAGGTTAGTTTCTCTTTTGGATGTAAGAAATGTTTATTTTTCTTTTTCAAAGTTTTTACCCAATCAATTTACTGTTTTGATAACAACGGGTTAAAAGATTTTACGAATTACCGTAATTAAAATGCATGTGTTGATTATAAGCAGATCTTGAAATTTGATTGTATAGGAGCATTAGGTTACATAAACACCTAATTTCTAGCGCTCACAAGCAAATGATTTGTTCTTTACGATGTACGACCAAGTATTGAAACTGTAATTAAAGTGACGCTCATGTCACTTGCTGTCCCTATCATTCCGCCAAGCAGTGACGGTCTATGAGATAAGGATGGCTCTTGACTTTAATAAGCGTTCCGTCCGGTGGTCATTTTTAATTATTCATCGAATTAATGATGATTCTATTTACCTGTGTGAATATAAATGATATTTTCACTTTTTATCTCTGTTGTGCGCTACGAGCTCAGATCTTTTCATCCATTTCTAGTGAGGTTGTAAATCTTATATGTGTAGAAATTAAGAACCTGTTAGGTAATCATGTCTTAATAATAATTATAACAAAATAGGTTTTATAGAATGTCAAGCATTTTGGCGCCCAGTGTGGGACTAAGACCCATATTCTTATGTTAAACTATTTAAAAGTTGTAATTTTAGAATCAAAAGCATTTATAGTGTATAAATGTATAAATATAAACCTCCGATAAGTAAGCGAGCGAAATTATAATATCTCTATACCGCTGTGAAATTATTGGCAATTTGTAATTTCGCCAATAGAAAAGATAATTATTAGATAGGTTTTTTATCAGCGTTCATTCCATAAGATTAGGAAACCACTCGTTTAGCATATCGTGCAGATTCTGCACTGCAGAATATTTATATCCCACCTCTGAAACACCTCCGATTTTGAAATTTAGAAAAATCAACATGTTTTCTTCGGTATTCTATGTTTTTTCGCAATACCAAGTAGGCATTTTCACGTCACATTTCTAAAATTGTCATTCAACAATTGAAAGTAATTTTTGTCTCGGTACTTTATGTATTTTGTTAAAAGAAATAAACATACTAATATTTTTAAGTTTTATTTAAATTCATATTTAAATTTGACATTCCCATTTAATATAAGATTCTTATTAGATATATAAAATATTTATACCTAACTTACCTATAATAAGAATTCAATGTTTTCAGTAACGCCAGGTTTCTGAAAGGCTGATCAAATTGATCAATTGATCAAATCAGCTAATCTGAACGCTCATTGGTGAACATCACTTCGCAGTCACTGTTTTCACCAATGAGCATTTCAGAAACCGGGCGTAAGTCTCTGAATTGCATACTTTGCTATTGGGTAAGTAAATCATGCCAAAATATGTAAAAATATAATAGGTTAGGATTTATGTAAAATAACATGTACAGCATACAATAGAACAGATAATTTATTTAATCATAAACATTAGGCTACAAAAATTAAGATCAACCGCCTCTTAGACTTTTGAACTATAAGTACTTAGTTATAAAGCATAATATTCATAAATATATCTAGGTTTAAAATCCTATGTTAAAATCTCGAATAAATTGTATAAATTTAATTTCTATTATTTTAATTAAGTCTTTGTTTTTTAAATAATTAAATGGACAGATAAATTGAATTTTAACGTTTTAAATTACATTTATTTAATTTATAATAAAGTATATATATCTATGCAAATAGTTTTTCGCATAATATAGGAAAATATATATTTATACAGGCTGTAATATTAATGAGTGATAATACTTTAGGGTGTGTATGGGTTCCGTATATATAGTTTACTGTGAAAGTACCAGCGATGAAACAGTAACTTCAAAAAAAAAATGTATGTTATTTTACGTATTATCACTCATTTATTTTTCACCTAGTTTAAATATTTTGAATAATAATTAAGTATTTTTATAGCAAAGTTTTTAAACTTAGAGAATTTAAACAAACAAGAATGACTGACATTATTTATATGCGAAAAACTATACAATTTTAGTTAAAAAGCGTCGTTGATCAAAAAATTTTCAATGTGCTAGAATTTCGTTATTAGTGCGAATTCATTTTTTTTGGTTTTGTGGAAGGTGGACTTGGTAAGGCACGAGGATAGGCAGGGGATTGTATTTACAAATATTGCGAAAGAGCAGGAGGGCAATAGGGTTTGGTAAGTCAACGTTGGAAGTATGCTCGTAGAAAAGGAAGCTTTATTATGGATATTAATAATATTCTTTAGGCAAATTTCTTACAATAGAATTATGAGGTGTGCCTTACATAATATATTCGTCACATATTAGGGTTGGGCTCTTCTCAACAAAACCGCGATGCGATATTATGCCGCATCTATTATTACTATGAAAATGATCTTATCGCATCGTATCGCGGTTTTGTGTGGGAGCCCTTAGGTCTCTCGCTAATCTAATAACATGTAGGACCCAGTCCTACGAAGGTCCTAGGAAACCTGGTAGACATAAGTCACCTCAGAACCTGTATACCTACATCTGCCATTTTTTCTCTTCTGTAATATTGAATGCTGACAATTTGCACGTCTCTGGTGGCGACAACTATTGGGATATCTTTTCGTTATCGTTTACCTAGTTATTCAAATTTTAGGAACCAGACGGGAACCCTAGAATTTCTTAGACCATGTCTCCGAGGTGGTAGGGCGTGTGGTGTTGATGCTTGTCAGATTTGTCTCTAGTCAGAGGGCAGTGGATGACCGTCGCGCGCAGTTGATACAACTACACACGCTCGGGCGTAGCTCGGTGACGCTGGGACGCGCTTGAGACGCGCGGTAGCACAGCTCGCGGTAGCGCGCGCAACCTGGTGGTGAATACAAGTTAAGAGAGAACTCCAGAGTCCACGCAAGAGTAACTGTCGTCATCTTCGATTAGAGGAAGAGGCAATAATTAAAATGACAGACATTTAAGGTTTGAGGGTCAAGTGTCCATAGCAAAATACCTTTAAAAAAATGTTTGTACTTAAAGCTGATGATGACTAAAAATATTCCGTTGCTTTACTTTTACAACATGGTATCTATAAAACTACAACTTTTTAGTAGACATTAGATACGAGGTTGTGAAAATAAAGCGACGATTTGGGAAGTTTTTATAATTTTTCTTACGCACGTCGGGGGCCCCCCAGTTACGATTACGGCCTTATGGTTATTAACTTGAATGCTATATTTGATTAGCCGTTTAGAAACCGGCCCATTGTCTGCAAAATCATTTAGGTACTCGTAATTTCGCTTCGCTGTAGTCAGGTTAAAAAAAGCTGAAATTTTCTAGTGCTGCGATTTCTCTAGAAAGCTGAATAGCATTGACTGGGAAGTATTTTCAATATGGAGGACTCGCCTGTAGGTGGTAGAGCGAGTCGGGTGTCGGCCGCGAAGCCGCGCTGTGCCAGGCGGTCCAGCAGCGTGGTAGCCGACCATCACCTCTCGCTGTCAGCGTCTGTGCCTGGAATGGATAAGAAAAATGAAAACCGTACTTTTTGGTAACTTCTGGCAACGCTGCTTGTGTCACAAACAACGAAAAAGTATTTAACACTTATAAACTATATTTAAGATTTAATACACTTTCATGACCCAGGAACACAGAACACTTTTTTTTCCTCCGGCGGGTTTCGAACCCACGACCTCCCGCTCGAATATTAACTGCTCTACCAATGCGCTAACATACGAGTAGGTTGTCAATTTAATAGGTAGGTACCTACTTCGATATTTACATTTTCATACTTTATCCAATGCTACTAAACGATTATTTTTAAACCAACTGGCAACTAAAGAAACGAGAGTAAAAGGGTTGTCCCTTCCGTTTGGTAACATTTACCTTCGTTAGCAGCTGACACTTCTGTGGACCTCGCGTCAGGTCGCGGCGACGCCGAGCCGTCCGGGAGATCCTGAAATAGGCAAACGATAAACGATAGCGCTATCAAAAAAGGTTCTGTTTGTTGTTAAAATAAAGTATAGTGTTACCACCAGGGATGAAATGGATATGAAATTTCGGATACGGATACGGATATCGATATAAAATTATTTCGGATTTTACGTTTCTTTCAGATAATTTCGGTTACGGATATTAAACTTGTTTTACAGTAGCAAAACTTTGATTTCGGATTCGGTTACGGTTACGGATAATTTTTTATATCGGATATACGGTTTCGATTACGGTTACGGAGCTCCCTAACATCCCTGGTTACCACTTACTAGATCCTGCGGCCGGTTTCATAAGTACCTACCTGAATAACTAAAAGTTAATAAATAATAGTTAAAATAAACTAAAAAAGCATAATATTTAAATATATCTAGCAATAACCCGCAAAAAAATTGTAACCACAACCAGCAATCAAGCAAAGCACGTTTTATTTAACGATATTGCTAGACATGTTTAAATTTTATGATATGGATTTCCACAAAGTAACGCCTGATTTCATTAACTATCATATAAAAAAACACGCTTAATTGTACTGCCATTAATTCATTCAGTCCACGATACATATCCAAAATTTCAAATTAATCAGACTTCTGGAAGCTGGTGAAAATTATGCTCAAAGAGTCCGTTAAACACATTCAAACATAATTATATACCTACTAGACATAGGCGCCGAGCAAAATTTTCTGGCGGCATTTTCACTACAAAATAATCATCGCGCTAAATCCATACAAATCTTAGTGCAGATTTGCTACGAGATCTTCGGCGTGTATGTAAGTGTAAGTACACACTAAACGTTCGCGTAATAGAAATAATACACGGTCTGGTGTGCTAGTAGTAGGGATTCTCAGAATTTTCATAGGGAAAAAGGGGATATTAGAACCGTTCGCCGCGTCGAGCTCGAGGATCCAGCATCCAGAGGCAGCGCCGTCCGAAATCGACGCCCATATCTAATAATAATAGCTCCCCTTACCGATTTCGGTGTCGGTAGCCGATTTCGTTGAAACCAGGCTAGCTACGCAGGAGTTATTTTATAGTGCCCAAGTGTGTGCGCAATACACAAAGACTATCTAAATACTCTCTCTTCCTTTTACTCTCATAACCAAGTGGGACGGTAAAGCGACACGACTGGCGCGAGAACATGCACAGGACCGACTTTTTACATGCCCATCGGACGCATGGATCATCTTTCTTGTCAGACAAGCAGGTGATCAGCCGGCATTGTCCTAAGCAAACTTGAAAACAACATTTTTTGTCGTTCCAACGCGAACCGTCAGAACCTCTTAGACCACGGAGGCGTTCTATATATCTATACATCAGGCTTACTCCCTAATCAGTTGGATCTCAACGGCTTTTAATATTTTATTTGATGGATTACTTTGAAAGTAACCAGGATAAAGAAAATCGTTAGATCGTATCTTTTTGTACTCCCGGCCATATCAAACGACAGAAAATCAAAATAAACAAAAGTAAATTTATTCGGGAGTACGCGGCACGATCGATTCAGAATCAAAAACGAATTAGTTTGGAGAGTAAGGCCTCTGTAAATACAACCCAAGCTAATAAAAGCGTGCTAAAAACCATAGGTACGATGTGCTAGCCATCCGCTAATTATTGAAACCGGCCGATACTGGTATACTTTTGGGTGAACATTACAATGAAATAATGTAGCATTCAAATGGTAAAGAAAGGATTTAGATGAAATTTGGCACGGATATTGTGACTTATACCACGTGGAAGAACATAAGCTACTTTTATCGCGACAAAATGTACAGGGTCCGTGGGATGTCCTATTGCGCGTGAAGCCGCGGGCCATATAATATGTAGATATACCTACTTTTTCCTAACTTGTAACCAAAAAAAAGATAAAATGATGTTTAACCTTTAGCTAACGTTAATATTATAAAAATAAATGATCGCTCTTGCCTTCAGCTAAGCAGAAAATAGAGTACCTTATCGATCATACAGTATTTTCACAAGTTTATTCAGTTCTCAGTATCCATCGATAACTAAAACAATAGCTCTTTTCCTTGTACTTATCTATCAATTTCCGAGAGCAAATAAGTGTGTATTTAGTGTATTTTGATTTTTTTTTTTATTTTTATTTAGAGCACACTAGCGGCGTTTTGAAATAGATTTACTAATTGTCGAATTTAAGATTAAGTACTTAGGTATGACAACACGGGCCAAGATTCAAAATGCCATCGACATTTATCGCTTGCGAAGTTCGAATACAAAATGTATGGAATTTGACATGAGCTTCGCTAAATAACGGGCGAATTCGTATGTCATTTGGCGAAGCTTATGTCAAATCCCATTAATTTTGTTTTCGAACTTCGTGAGCGATAAATCACCGTACACTTGTTTTGTCATAAAACCTCCAGCAGAGTTTTCGTCAACCACTCTGACATTGTCGAGTCACCACGGAGCCATAATTAAAAAAGAATAAGAAGAAGAAGCGATAAATCGAGACCAACAAATTATACCCACTACGCTGCGTGAAAAAATTTAAAATCCGTTTTTTTACGCCGTATTGCTTAAAATGTTGTATTTTATAGAGACAAAATCGTAACGAAATATACAAAAATAACAAAGTTACAAATTTTATACAACGCTAAGTACTTAAATGTTCTTTTTGAAATCACTTGATTTATAAGACGATAAATATTCGCCTGTCCGGTAATGTACGATTTTATAAGTTAGCGAAGTATAAATTGCTGTTGTCGAATAGCGATGGCATTTTGAATCAGGGCCTTCTCTTACACGACACCAGGGATATAATAGGGAGCACCGTAACCATAACCGAAACTATCGGATATACGATATAAAAGTATCCGTAACCGCAACCGAATCCGAAATGACAGTTTTGCTACTGTAAAAAAGAAACAAAGTTTAATATCCGTAACCGAAATTATCCGAAACAAATGGGTAATCCGAAATGATTTAATATCAGTATCCGTATCCGAAATATCATATCCATTTTGTTCAATCTGAAGATTCGGTAGGAAATTGACACTCTCTGAAACTATTCAGGTAGATACTATATGCTTTAATGCCTAGCTTATGGGAGGAAACGCTTATGACTTACATGATGATCAAGGTTGGTAGTAGCGGTCAGCAAGTCCAGTATGGCGGAGAAGGACCCTCGTGCCGCTCGCCGGAACCCCTCGGGAGGGGACTCCGCAGCGCCCCCAGCCACACTCACGGGAGATTGGGACCACTGGAACAACAATAATATGGGCCGTGACCTCGCTGGCTTGTTTTTAGACGCTTTCGCTTGTAAAGCACCAATCAAAAACCTTTTTTTCTACTTTCTGTATTCAATTTTTTAATAAATTGACAGGTAATAGAAAATAAAGGTTTTTGATTGGTGCTTCACAAGCGCATGCGTCAAAAAACAAGCTGCCGAACATGGTTATGGAATCTAGAATACCGCCTTTATCATAATCCACGCAATCGAATTTTTTGGCGAATATTATATTCCGAATCACCGCAAAGAGATCTAAAATTTTTAAACAAAACAAAAATGATTAGAATATTCGTATTAGTTTCATAGAGACAACAAAATATAGAAAAATACTTTGATCCAGAGATTTAAATCGATTTAAATCTCTGCTTTGAGCTTCTGCTACTCAAAATTAACAATGTGTATTGCAATTTGCAATGTTGACGCGGAAGAGTGACGAGTAGGGACATTTTTATTTTATTGATTCCTTTATTTACATTAGTTTTTTTTACATGTTGTAAGTACTAGTAGCACCGTTAAACCCAACAAGGGTTTCTCGATGCCACATGAAAAATGTTTTGTTGTAATTCGCCGAGTGACGGTTCTCGGGGCCAAAGTGTATTGGGGATTTTAACTGCCGGGTAACATGTATTTGTAACTCCTCTGGTGTCCATTGGCAGCAGTACCACACTCACCATCGATAGCACATGCGATAAATAAGCTCGTTTTCTGACTTATTATTTAAAAGATATGTGAAACTTAAGTGAAACTCTTTATATTATTATGGTTGATGACAAACACTAGGTATTAAGCAACATAAAGGAGGTATCTACTCAGTACTTATGGACAATAATTTTATGAAAGAAATGTATTAAAACGCAATAAGGTTTATTATATATAATAGGTATTAGGTAATTGAGTTGCAGGTAACCTTCATAGCAAATAAATTGTTTATTTAGGCAAGATGGTTCCGTTTACATTTCGCAATTTGTATTATGCAAAAGATGTTAAGCTACCAGGCTCGCAGAGCGGCACGGAGACTCAATAATTCAGCGTTATACTGTTGCTCCGAGAATTCTTATTTCAAATTCAAGCAATTTCGTTTTTATTATTGTTATTCGAAGGTGCAATGACTAACGGAAAACAGTGCAGGAGCATCGTAAAAAAAGATTAGGACGCATTTGGATCGTATTGCGTCGTAAACTCCAAATTATCTTATTCATTTATCTATACTAATATTATTATAAAGCGGAAGAGTTTGTTTGTTTGTTAAAACAAGATAATCTCAGAAACTACTGGTCCGTTTTGAAAAATCCTTTTTTTGTTGGATAGTTCATTTATAGAAGAAGGCTTTAAGCTATATATAATTACGCTGCGACCAATAGGAGCGAAGCGTCAGTGAGAAATGGTGAAAAAACGGGGAAAATTATTCTCATTTGGGGACTTTCGTTGTGTCCGCTGCATAAACGGTTTAAGTCACTCAAAAACCACGCGAACGAAGTCGCGGGCACAGCTAGTGTAATTTATAAAGAATTAGAATAATTTCAGGAGAGAAAATAAAAACGTTAGCAAACTTAGATATTTGGATAAATTAAGTAAACAGCTGCATCTGTTCATTATGGGCATAGGCTTGATTAAATCTAACATATTATGTGCCTAATACGAATAATATACATCAAATAATTAAACATACATACATCGAATTTATTTATGTTTAGTACGCGATGGTTATTATTTTCAAATTCTAGTTAACTTTCTCATATTGAACACTTTAATGAACAGTGGCAAACTCTCGCCCTGAGCACACAATAATTAGATTATAATAATTTGGTCAAATAAAATAGTATTATAGTTTTAATTAACAGTATAGGCTTAGGTTAATTCAGTTTAGCACTTTTTATTTTGACACCATTTCAAGTGTTGATCGTTGTTTACATAAGTAAAGTAGGTAGGCATTGTTTACATAAATAGAGTAAGTAATTATATTAGGTATGTGCTAGATGACATTATAATTCACATAACATAATTTCTGTGTCGCTGTTATCAACTGAGTTATCTCGATAACACTTTTGTGATTTCCCGCGGGAGGGACAAAACACTCCCATCCTATTGTGTGTTGTGATAAGCTGACTAACCCATTCCAGTATGCTCAGTGCGAGTTTTCATCAGTGCTCACCGTGAGGCAGTTAAATTGCTATGGCATTCCATGACGCAATCCGTCCCTCTGGGAGAGTAAAGGAAAAGAGAGTTGAAATGAGAGGGCTTGAAAACTGTGCCATTTTAATAGGACTAAAATCTCTTAATCGCGGGATAAAAAAAGCTAAGGAGCGTCACACAAAAAAAATCTGTACTCACTAAACATTAGAAGGTATATTTATAAAATCTTCGTGGGGCAAGTTTCACTAGCTTTTATTTAAGTGTAGATTTAACGACCTATTGAATTATGTTATCCGCCTTAATTAATTAATGACGCCTCACTGGTCCAGTGGTTTAGAACTAGGCTCTCGGAGTTGGGTTCGATTCCCGCATTGGAGCAACGAAAAAAATGTTACCAAGTTTTGTTAGGACATTGCAGGCTGATCACCTGACAAGAAAGATTGTCCGATTGTCTGACAAGAAAGATGATCCATGGGTCGGATGGTACATGCCCATCCGACCGACGTCGATCCTGCGCCTGTTCTCTCGCCCCACAGTGGTGAGAGTAAAAGGAAGAGAGAGTGTCCTTGTAATACACAATGAATACTATAAAAATGACTCCTGCATAGCTACAGGGTTACTCCCGAGTCCCGACACAATCGAGAATCAAATCAGTTCAATCTCAACGGCTTCTGGTGTTTTATTTGGTGGATTACTTTGAAACTAACCAGGATAAAAAAAATCGTTAGATCGTAACTTTTTGTACTCCCGACCATATCAATCGACTGATAATCAAAATAAACAAACGTCAATTTATACGGGAGTACGCGGCACGATCGAATCTGAATCACAATCGAATCAGTTTGGAGAGTCCCCTGGAAAGGCAGGGGCCTTTCCAGGGGACTCTCTGTTTGGTTTCAACTAAATCGGCCAGCGACATCGAAATCGGTGTGGCTATTATTATAAACTATGGAAGCTATAATTTCTACTTAAACACTTTTATGTGTAATCAATATCATAACGTGTCAAACAACACCACTTAATGTATACATGAAGGTCGTTGCTTTTAAATGATCAGGTTTTTGTTTACACTGATAATGTAAAGGGATTTGATTGTTAGCTTGTTCGGATTCAATAGGTTGCGAAATTGCTGGACCGATTTTGTTGAAATTTTGCACAGTTGGCACATCAAGGGAAAGCACTTCGCAAATTATCAAATTACGGCTCCAGGGTTTTCTTTTGCACCACGGACGAAGACGCAGGCAAACATCTACTATTATAAGTTACTAGTTTTAACCGACATCCAAAAAAAGGAGGAGGTATGTAGGGGAGACCAGGTCAAAACCGTATAGCTAAGGATTTAGGGTTGTGGTTTATTCATTCGAAACACAAGATGTATCAAATCAACATTTTTAATTGGTCAGTCTTACATAGGATGTAATCACAGTTACTTATTTTTAATAATAAAAATTTTAAAGTGAAAAAATAACAAAAATAGAGAACACTACTATTTACGGTTTTGCCCCAACATGTGGGTAAAATCGTATACTATTACGATATTGCCCCGAAAACTACTGCGAAATAACACAATATGCTCTGCAATGCTGGTGAAAAAGTCCGTTGGAAACGTCCTAGGCCTTTGCTAGTTGAAGACTCTAAACTGTTGCTTTCTCTAAATTAACACTGGGTCTTGCAGAGTTGATTTTGGTACCTAAAACACTTCGGATGGTTTCAGATAACCCATTGTGCCGTCACGGCTTGAACGGCTTTCTTCATAATGTCCTGGTCCCATTCTTGCCTTGTTGTGGTCCTTTTATAGGTACGTGGCATCTTTGGTGGATCTGAGAAAAAGAAACAGCAATTTAGCTCATATTTACCTACCCGGGGCATACGGTTTTACCCCATACGGTTTTTATCTAAAGGTCAATGTATAGACACAGCCTACTCATAACATAAATTATACCGCCGGTAAAACAAAATTTCTAGAGAGTAAATACAGTTATTTTAAGATAATTAAAATCACACTTACCTTATGGTTTGTAAACTGAACAGAACTGGTTTGAAATTTCCGCAAAATAAGTTGAATTTAGCCAAAAAACAATAGAATAAAATATTTTGAACACGTATGATCGTTCGACTTCTGCTGACTTTGGGCTTTCATTGGTCGACGCCGCTGAACGGCATAAGCGCGGTAAATTCGAATGATTTACGGAAATAATCGTGCTATACGATTTTACCCGGGTACCTATACGATTTTGCACAGGTTTCCCCTACATATATTACTGATCCGATTTGCGTGATTATTTTTTTATTCGACGCAGTATACCTGGTCTTTGGTCCCATAAAAATTTTACGTAGTTTGGCCCGGTAGTTTTTGTTTTATGTAGGTACATATTTAACGAATCAACATTAATTGTCGAAACATTTTTACATGGATGATTTTGCCATTTAGTTTCAGTAGAAGTTTTTCACTTTTACATTTATTTTCACTATTAACTTTGGAGTGTGTGGCGTCTATCAGTCTGTATGTAACATCGTAGCTACCAAACAGGTTTAAACCTTCCCTAGACTTCCACGAATATTTCAAGACTAAAAATAGCCGAATCGGTTCAGCCGTTCCCGAGTTTTAGCGAGACTAACGAACAGCAATAATTTTTTTATATAAGACTAGCTGACCCGTGCCCACTTCGTTGAGCATACAATCCGTTTAAGCCTTCCCTGGACTTCCACGAATATTTCAAGAATAAAAATAGCCGATTAGACATCTTTTAGTATGATTTTTATAAAACTGTAAAATTTCGGAAATAACGGCTTTATTATTATTATATAAAAATAGCCGAATTGGTTCAGCCGTTCCCGAGTTTTAGCGGGACTAACGAACAGCAATTAATTTTTATATAAAAGAAAGAAAGATATAAGATGACGAATGCATTTCATTAAGTGCCATATTAGTAAAAAGGTTGGAACACAAAATGACGTCATTTACATAGGCATTATCTCTGCCTACGCAGTGTTCTGTTGTGATTTAGAAATTCATTTAGTCACGCAAGCGGGGATATAGCTCAGTGGTAGAGCATTCGACTGCAGATCGAGAGGTCCCCGGTTCAAACCCGGGTGTCCCCTAGTACTCTTTTTGCTTTGGAAATTAGCCAAACGGTGCCTAACTAAATAACAGGCCACGTTAGAACTACACCTATGTAATTTTATTCACATTTTTTTGCAAAGTCCAAATATTATCTTCTTTAGCATTTCCTTTACCCGTGGTAGCCTGGAAGTATTGACTGCTATATAATAGTAAGTGATGCCAATTGGCCAATAATATTACAATAATTTTTGTTTGCTATGAATCCATAGACTACAGGCTTATATTCTACAATCTGCAGTGTCAAAATGGCGTATTTTTTCAGTGAAAGATTTTCATTTGATGTTTAAACATATTAATTATTGTTTAATTGTTATAAAATGTATTCAATAATGAAAGTGTTGATAAGTGTGCACAATAAGTAAATATGTGAAAATTTCGGTGTTTTTGGTTTGTTTACGTTTAGGTTAAATTTATCAGGGACGAACTATACCTAGTGATAAGGCCGCCATTGTGTTACCTGTGTAATGTATATCTTTCTATTTTGTGTATTTTTTTATGTTGTGTGGCACCATAAAGAATTCGTTAATTAATTCGGGCACTAATTCATTCTTTCATTGCACCTACTTATCTAGAACGATATTATGATCATTGGACATACTTACCTAATAATTAGTTTAAGCGACTGTTTTACAATAATTTAACAAGTGTTGGATATCTTATTCGAAAGTTTTGTTTCGCATTACTTTATATCGAGTGACAAAGACAAAAAGTAAGCTTTTGCATCCGTTGTGATTTACCTATACAGTATTCTCTGAGTGAGATAACCACTATTTAAATACTGTACTGCCTGGGACAGGCGGTTTTTAATATCGCTTGGTTATCCAGCACATATCATACTCACAACAGAGTCGGTCTAATCTAGACAAATGACTGGATACCAGGGATAAAATGGATGGGTCGTTCTAAGTTAAGAGGTAATTCGTTGTATGAAATGGCGGCACGGTTTTTGTTATATATTTTTACCTAAGTATACATTTTTTTAAATGGAAACTGCCAAATTGAAGACGTTTACAAAGTGGCCAGTCAATTTGTTGGTTTTATCTCGTTTTATAAGTGACCAGGGGAGATATACAGTACAGGGGAGAGACAAGGTGTACAGGATACATAATGAAATAAACAAAAAAATACAAGTTTATTTTTAAGAACCATCTTTATTTATTTTAAATATGAATAATGTATTTATAATCAGACTTTTCATTTCTTAGCAGTCTTTTTTGTTTATAAAATTAAATGTTTCCTAAGCGCTAGGTACAATACATAAAAAACAATAATAAAAACAAACAGAAACTAAAAAATATCAGTATTATATCCCTTTTAAATAACAGTATTAAACTTTGCTTGTGCTTAAACTATAAAAACATTTTGAATTTTAAAGGTAGATAACTAAAAATACTTTTCCTACTAAAAGCTGCGTTTAAAGACGGATGGACGGACGGATTCATTAAAAGGTGCCATTTTTCTGTAAAAAAACGTTGTATAGTATTGTTAAGCTAAGATAGACATAACGCCAAGTAAAGGTTTAGCGAAAACTAGAAATTTTAATGGAAACGCGTAAAAATGTAGACATTAAGCATCTCCCCTACCATCAAAATAGCCAGGGGAAAGACGCCAGGGGAGATACATTTTGGACAGAAATCTGAAATAGCCGCAAAAGTTTTTCTCACACGTAATTCACAAACAAACGTAACAATGTACACTCTATTTTTATTAAATATTTAAGTATATATTAGTATTTTAACAAATAATTGCAAAGAAAAACTTACCAGGGGAAAGACTGCATTCACTAAACACTTCTGAGCCCAGCGAGTGGCGTGATCGAAATGGCCAACAATATTTTACTACCGGATGCTAATGCGCTGCTTGCTGCTAACTTCACGATATGCACTATGCATTAAAGGTCGAAACCATTACAGACTAGAAAAGCAAAACTGATTTTTGAACGAAACCAAAAGGCCGGGGGAGGAGACACGAAACACGGTGGACAAATTTCGGTGTTACTATTTTTTTTGAAAAATTGGAATATAAGCACTTATACTTGTGAGAAACTATTAATAAGTTAATTTATAAAAATATCTTTATTTATAAAATTAACGATGTTAAAGTAGTTATTAAATTTTAATACATTCATAATGACTGATTTACAAATAAAATCGGTTGTGGGACAGACCAGGGGAGAGACATTTCTCTTATATGAGAACATATTGTGACTTAATTACGTACATTTCTGCAATAAATTTTAGTGACCATGTTGAAAACATTTAGTTTTAAGTGATAATTAGGTTATTTACGAAGTTTATTTAAAAAAAAAAAGTATTTTTTGTCGTTGCCATCGAAAGTACCTCTTAACTTAGAATGACCCGGATATGAAATTTCGGATACGGATATAGATAATAAATAATTTCAGATTATCCGTTTGTATCGGAAAATTTCGGTTTCGGATGTTACATTTTTACTGTAGCAGAACTTTATTTCGGATTCGGTTACGGTTATGGATATATTTTAATATCGGATATCCGTTAGTTTCGGTTACGGTTACGGAACTCCCTAACATCCATAGTTAATACGTCTGGGAACCAAGTGCGAGTTTCCTCACGATATTTTCCTTCACCGTTAGAGCGTCCGCATAACATACTAGAGATCTGAAAAGGTCTCATTGGACAACAATCTGGAATCGAACCTCCGCCCTCTCAAGTGCTAATCAACGGTCTACCCACTACGACACGGACCCTCACGATAAAGGCAAAACACGCTATTAATTAGCTACCTAACACCTGTTAGTAGATTGTAAAATGGACCCTTAATATTATAGTAATTATTTAACTCGATATTATAATATTTGATTAAAATTCTAATATTAATAGCTGGGGGTGCTTAATAAATAGTCTAGAAATATTATTCTTTTCAATTAGCGCCACAAAAATTCGAATTTATAAATTAATTTTGCCTTGCTGGTTTTTAGTACTTTCAGTTACTTATTCTTTGTTCTGAAGGTAGGGTACTTAAATACAGTTTTACAGCTCACGGTCTTTATGTTCGTAATATTGGCGTTCGAAATTCAAAAGTAAAACGAACCATTGTGTGTGCAAATATTATCCCGCATGGCTTGTGATTGGCTGAGCAAAAGTTGAAGAACAGATAGATACGTAGGGTAGTTAATGGAATCAGGCGTTACTTTGCGGAAATCCATAGCATACAATTTATATATATTATATATCTAGCAATATCCCGCGAAACAATTATAACCACAACCTGCAAGCAGATGAGTGAGTGTACGCATAGGCATGCGTTTGATGCACCTCCCTCCTCCCACACTGCTTATGCGTACACTCGCAAGCAAAAAACATGAAAACACCACCACCACACAAGCAATAATGTTAACACGATCGTGCAAAGTCCCACCACCATGCAGGTTGCAAAACTCGACGCGCGTTTCGCTCCGACCCCGGAGCATCCTCAGGATGTTGACTCTGCGAACAATGTTCGTTAAGTGACTTAAGTGACTTAACGAACATTGTTCGCAGAGTCAACATCCTTATTGCTTGTGTGGTGGTGGTGTTTTCATGTTTTTTGCTTGCGAGTGTACGCATAAGCAGTGTGGGAGGAGGGAGGTGCATCAAACGCATGCCTATGCGTACACTCACTCATCTGCTTGCAGGTTGTGGTTATAATTGTTTCGCGGGATATTGCTAGATATATAATATATATAAATTGTATACGTAGGGTACATAATTCTGATAATTTTTTTAAAATTTTACAAAATTTCTAAACTTCTGTTCTGTTATGTGCAATAGATGCTATATAATATAATGATTACATGTAACATGACTATGTTTTAACTTTTATCGGTCAGTTATTACTAGAGATGAAACGGATAGTAGTTTGGCCGGATACCGGATACCGGATATTCGGCAAGCTACTAGGCCGGAGCGCCGGATATCCGGCTGCCGGATATTCGGCCTTTTGATAATATACAATGTGTAAAAAGAGCAACTATAACTTAGAGACACGTTTATACTACCTTTCCTCATTTTGGAAATGTATTTCTTTTTATATTTTTTTTCTCAAAAACTAAAAATTTTTTTTTTAACTTTTTACCATTTCTTAATTTTTTGTCGCAAAAATAACAATAAACTAAAAAAAATATTTTTTTTTATTTTTGTAAAAAATAAAAATACATTTCTAGAATAAGAAAAGGTAGTATAATCATATCCCAAAGTTATAGTGACTGCACTTTTTACACCCGTTATAATAATAAGTTTGATTTGAATATTGGCGCGGTGAACGAGATCGGAAATATTCAAGCGCATTCGGGTCGCACGTAACCGGAGATCGGGTCGAATCAGTTGCGTTCGAGTGTTATCGCGTAAAATTTGGTATTTATTCATCACAATATGCCACTTGTTAATAAAACAAACATTTTTGATGTGCGATTATAAAAATAAACGGTGTCCACAACCTATTGGAGTATGATTTGCCTTTATAAAATAATAAGACTTTTTAAAATTTTACTATCCGGTATCCGGCCGGATAGTGAAAACAAGGCCGGATAGGCCGGATACCGGATAGTTACCGGATATCCGTTACATCTCTAGTTATTACGCATATTATGTATTTTGTATACATTTTGTCAACGTACCTATTAGATAATAATTTTATATAGACTCGGATATAGTGAATATAGTGATAAATACTGTATTCGTAAAAATATATGTAACGTTTAAACGTGTTTAAATGTAAAATGTTTTTCTAACAGAGATTGGTTTTATATTAATTACACTGAACTGTGTAAGTTAAAATACCTAAGTACATTTTGTAACAATGATAAGTATTCGGTATAAATAAATGAATATAATTAATCAAAATGTGATGCTTGGCCGTTTCATTTCACACACGATGAATAAATGCCTATAAAATCTTCGTAACGGTAGCAAAACGGCCAAGTATCATGTTTTGACTGAACTGTTGATGTATGTATGTGAAGTAAGGCCGGGTAAAGTTAGGCCGCATAGATCAAAAATCTTGACTCTACATTTTTACCACTTTTTGATAGATTTTGATTAATATGTAGTGTAGAGCTTATAGGTTTAGAGCGTGGAGTCTTTAGAGCTTGGCTTTATATGATATCCGATAACTTTTTCACACGTCTTGGCAACATTTTTACATGAAAATATTATTTGTGGAATCACTATGTTCTGAAGGTACTTAAATAGAGACGTTTTATAGCATCAATCACTCACTTGTTCAGTGATAGAATCTTCTACTTGCTTTCATGCTACATAAAAGAAGCAGTAAAAGCATAGAATAAGTAATAAGCAGGGCGGCAATTCTCAGTCCTCGAACTTAGTTTTTACTATTGGTCTGTCCCGCTCATGCAAATGAGATTTAGCGCGCGAGCGAGCGGGATATACTAATATACGAACTTTTTTCCACTGCCCGAGAATCGTGCTCCAGGTACTAAAAGGTACCAAGGCTTTTAAGTTTTTACTTTCAAACAAAACCTTTTACATTTTATTGAAAATGCATTTTATTCAAGTATTCCGAACATCCACATGATGTCAGTGTCAGACTACTACGCTGTGCTACAAGAGTTTCGGGAACTATCTCGCTAAGAAGAACCGGCGTATAAACTTGACTAAACCTTTTACCAAAAAGATGGATCTGGTGTCAGGAGTAATCAGGACACAGTCATCTATAATAATAGTCTCAGGGCGTGTTTCATCAAGCAATGTTAAAGTTAATCCTTCGTTAAATATCATGTTGTTCCTCTCGTAATTCCTATCAATTAATGAGAAGGCATGGTAATTTAACAAGGCGTTCACACTAACATGCATGAGACACGCCCTAATCCATCTTGCGCCAGACTGGGCTAAATAAACCCAGAGTTAGTAAGGCTGCGTGTGATATGTTGAAAATAGTGTTGAAAAATATATAATAGTGTCTATTATATTAAACAAGTATCATTTTATAAATTGATATGTTTGTTTTAATATAGCTAAAAACAATATGCAAAGTACAAATTATTTCTTTTTATAAAGTGGGTGTGAAAGTTATTTCAGAATTTTAAGTGAGGCAACACTTGGGAGACTGTATTTTAGTTTTTGCAAATTATGTCTCAAAAAATAATTTAAACGAGTTTTTATACGATTTCTTTAAACTTCGGTCAGCGCGATACACCTTTCACTGTTCACGCCATACAAATACCTAGTCGTTCAAGGTCATTGGCGTTATGCAAAGCCTTAAATTAGAGCTAATAATTAATTATCTATTCAACAATTATAGTTGAATAGATAGTAATATGTAGTTGATACTAATGTTATAGATATAATACGTGCCGTACCTTATTTATACCTATTACCTACATACAACATAACAGGGTCAGAACAGGGCAAAAACTACAAAAGTTCATATTATTTTATTTAATATTTTTATTAAATCAGACTGACCCAATAATTATCAATACAATACGTTTCATTTTAATTGAAAGCGATCATCAATCATTATTATTTTCAATATAAATTAATAATCAATAATAACAATTATGTCCGCGATTACCAGGGACGCATGAGCGCGCAGGAGGTTACCTGGTCGGTGAGCGCGGGATCGGCGCCGCCAGCTACTAACAGCTCGACTATCTCTTGCGCGTCGGCCGCGCACGCGGCGTGCAGAGCCGACGAACCCACCTGCGAAGAAATGAGCGGTCGTTTGTACCTGAAGGTCAGTGAATTGGCATGGACGGTAAGTATACGTCCGAGATAAATTTAACCTAAACGTAAACAAACCAAAAACACCGAAATTTATACATATTTACTTATTGTGCACACTTATCAACACTTTCACTGGAAAGTTAAAGGATTACACTTCATTATCCAATACATTTTATAACAATTAAACAATAATTAATATATTTAAACATCAAATGAAAATCTTTTACAGCAAAAATACGCCCTTTTGACACTGCCGATTGTAGAATATAAGCCTATAGTCCATGGATTCATAGCAAACAATAATGATTTTATTTATCTTGGCCAATTGGCATCACTGACTACTGTGTACTGACTGGTCTATGGTTGAGTCATAGACTGGTTTGTTTACGTTTGGGTAAAATTTTATTTATCTCGGACGTACTATAATTAGCCATGGACCCACCAGTACCCCGTTGGGAGAGTGCTGCACAAAAGTTTGAAAATATAATATCATTTTGTTTGCAATCTTTTATACAACAGCCAACCTAGCTAACGAGCTAAGCTTGAGAAACTGTGAAGCAGTGGGTAATAGAAAAGAAAAGTTTAAAGGACTTAGGCTGCCTGAGTAGGTCAAAAAGACAAGTTTAGAAATTAGAGCACATTTTTAATAGACAATTGCTTATTATATATAGCTCTTTTAAAGCTCCCTTACTCGATCAAAAGTATCCATAAAATAAGTAGGTTATAAAAATGTTTCTGGCAATATTTACACATTGTTTAAGCTATACCAAGTTTTATCCTTGTACCTATGTCTATATATATATGTGATACGTTAGAAAATCACTTTTTCTAACTTATCACGCAAATATTTACACACTGTATAGCTTACACAGTGTGTAAATATTTTTTATTTGTGAGCAGGTCAGCGTAGATCATAGTGTTAGCTAGGAAAATAAGCTCACATTTACATTTTGTAATTACGTACAATATTCCCCAGGGTTCGCGGTGACCGCTCGGTTGAGTCAACAAATGAGTAAAATAAACAATGCAGCTGGCATCTGTGAGCCTTGTACTCAAGCACTGCTCTTTGTTAATTAATTTGCCTGGATTCAACAAGATTTAATCAGATTTCAACTTATTTTGTTCTACAAGCGATATTATACTCTAGTGTAACCAACTCATTTTATTCGATTTAAAAAAAAATGCATTGCACGCGCGTGACGTGATGTATCACCATTATACACCATCATAGAAATACGTTTTGTATACTACTATTTGAAGAATAGAATTTGGACAAGCGACAGATTTCTTGTACGAATTGTTTTGTCTATTCTTTCGTAGAACGTTTGGTTAAGACAAAGCCGGCTGATCATCTGATTGTCTGACTGAAAGATGATCCATGCGTCGGACGAGCATGTCAGTTGTTCCTGTTCTTTCGCCTTTTGTGTCGACTATCCGTCTCGCTGGGCTATAAAAGCAAAGGCAGTTTAAAAATGGCTCCCGCGTAGCTGGGCTTAATTATAAAAAACCCGCCACCGACACCAAAATCGGTATGGGAGCTCAATACTAAATACGATTGTTCATTAAACTAATATAATATATCCATGGTAGTAACATGGATTTGGTTTCCATGTCTGACGCAAAATGTCAGTGCAGGATAAGCAACTGATGATTTTTGTGTTAGGTAATTCGGTTAAGAATATATAATATTATAGCAAGAATACTTACAAGATTACATGTAACCATCGATTAATGCATAACAGAATGAAAATAAGCATAAAAAATAACAAATCAATGTCTTTATACGAATATACAGTATCTTAAGTGGAATTCCGAGGAATAAACTTGATCTTCCGTAGAAATTCATTCTGTCGTTAAGATCTTTCAGAAATACGTAGAATCTCTTTGTAACGGGATGCTCTCTTTAAGCAACTGGATATTCTAAGAAATTGTGTAACCGAAGAGGAATCCAATTATATTTGACTTCTTATTACGATTATGGTTCAACCACGGCGAAGTTCGAAAACAAAATGTATGGAATTTGACACAATCTTCGCTAAATGAGATACGATAATTCGTAAGCTCGTATTAGCGAATACAGCCTCTTTATATAACGATGGCATCTTGAAACAGGGCCTTGAGGTCGTGGGTTCAATTCCTGCGTGGGAATAAAAAAAAGGTTTATATCACGTCTGCTTAGGAATACACTTAGCGTTGTAGACTGTTGTTTTGTTGCTCAGTGAGCCTCTTTTGTATGCTTTATGCTTTATTTAAGTAAACAATATTTTTTTCTTTCTTTCATCCAATTAAGTTCGGACCACAGAGTACCTATCTCATAATAAGATGCTTGGTTATATTTTAAAGGAACACCAAATATTTAAAATTCCTTATAAATATTTCGTGCAGCAATTTTATCTGCTACAAGCTACACTAAAATAACAAGCCTGCAATTCGTTGCAGACTTGTTATTTTATTTGTCGCTTAGCAGACGGTACTACAACTACAGATGATAAACGCCTGCCATTAAGTTGAAAAATGGGAAGCATTTCTATGATATCTACATTATGCTCACATTATTCTGCAAATGGACGTTCGCGCCGTGTGCTAGTAAGTGCTCCACGATGCCTCGACAGCCCTGCGCGCAAGCCATCAGTGCGGCGATTCTCGCTATTAGAATATTTTCCGCATGACATTTGTTCATGATTTTTTCCATTCTACCGAAACGTTCGAGCGGTTTATAAAACACGTACTGCGCATGGTTCTCAGGCAGTGGAAAAAAGTTCATATTCGAATAAAATATCAAAATTCGGAAATTTTAAGAACGAAAAACACTTGTGTATTCTCAGATCTTCACAGTCGAAGTAAATCGTGGAAAAGTCCCCGATATCCAACGAGTGGTAAGGACCGGTAGATGTCCGAATCCACATGTACAAATAAATAATTTGGCAGTCTATGTATGTACGTATGTATGTATATATGTATGTATATATGTATGTATGTATGTATATATATATATGTATGTATATATTATGTATGTATGTATGTATGTATGTATGTAAGTATGTAAGTATGTATGTATGTATGTATGTATGTATGTATGTATGTATGTATGTATGTATGTATGTATGTAATAAAACGGTTTGTATTGATACCGCTACAGCCGTATCGCGGATTAATCGGTCCCTGTTCAAAATTAAACTTAAAAAACGATATTCTAAAAAATTCAATTAAGACAATGAAATTTATATAGTCTAATAGTCTATGTTACTCGCGGCAACAATACGAATTGATTTACACCTCATTCATTAAAATCGGACCTTGCTAAAAGATGGCCCCGCGCGAGTTTCTTACGCCGGTTCTTCTCGCCGGGCTAGTTTCCGAACCGGTGGTAGGCATCATGTAGGATAATTCAATAAGACGTGTTATTTAATAACCTTTATGGAAATAAAAAGTTTTGAATTTAGAATTTGTAGAATTTTGACCAGTAGTTTAGCTGCTGCGAGGGAACATACATACATACATACATACATAGACTGCCAACATCATTACCTTCCTACCCTTCCTTTTGACTTCGCTGAAGTCGGGTAAAAATTATTTTAACTGTCTATAATTGACGAAATACGTAATTTATATGTTTATATAATATTATATATAAAATATTAATATTTCGGACAATATTTACAAAATAATCACTTAATGTCTTTGAAGTTTCCCAAAGCGGTTTTTTAACGCTAAACCGGAACGCAACATATTGTCTATGTTAAGGTTCACTGTGACAGTTCGATTGGTAATTGTTATAGTGGTACCCCAGAATAAGTGTTCTAAGAATTGTGCGAACTTTTCAGCAGAACGGAAAAATTCATGAACAAATGTCAAGCGGAAAAAATCTAAGATATTTTCTTATATCGTATAACGTTGCTTTAAATAACGTATCTACATAAGCTTAGACTATTTGGATTACCAAAAATATTAATCCAAATAGTTTAAGCTGATATAAATACGGAATTTATTGCTATAAATAACATAATTTTTACATAATTACATAATTTTTATTTTCCATTTGTAAACAATTTTGTTACCATGACAACCATTAGACGTTAAAGACGTTAAGGCTGCGTTTCCACTGACGCGGAACGAGGCGTAGAAGAGCTTGCCCGATTTGACCAATCACTATGCTCGAAATCTCCGCTCCGCTTCGCTTGGGTTGGGCACCGCTAAGTTCCTCTCCACCCCGCTCCGCGTCAGTGGAAAAAGTATTACTGAACAGTGAACTGTCAAGTGTCAAATGCGTTCGAGTGTGCAGTTCTGAGAATACACATGTTGTGCATCCTTCTTAAAATTTCCGAATTTCGATGTTATATTCGAATGTGAACGTTTTTCCACTGCCCGAGAATCGCCGCCCTGTAGAGCCGTTGCGCCGTTCTGCAATTACACCTTTCATTTATGCGACCCTAGTAATATTAAGTTTAGTTGAGTCACTTTCTTAATGGCATGGTCGGCAATGGATTTCATTGCCAGCCTGTAAACTAGGTCTAGCACTATTTTATTTTAGCAAGCAGTGACAACTTGTATTAAAAATATATTTGAACAGGATCTCCAATATTATACCTAAAATAACAAATGAACCCGGTTTAGGTAAGTTTTTTCTTATACCCCATCTATGATTTTTTTTTAAAATTAAAATAACATTCCAAAATTTAACTGATTCCAGTTAGATTCACAAAAGGGAAACGTTGTTGTCAATCCCATTAGCAACGTCACGCTCGCAACACGAAGTACCAGGCCCACATGAACTCACAGTGTCTGTCGCGTCGACGTCGCACCCCGCGTCGAGCAGCACTCTCACAAGCTCCGTGTGTCGGTGAACCGCGGCTGTGTGGAGGGGCGTGCGCCCGGAGTTGTCACGTGCCTCGCGTGACGCGCCTCTCGCTACCAGGAGAGCAGCAGTCGCGCAGTAGCCGCCTTCGCAGGCCACGTGCAGTGATGTTTTGCCGATCTGTAATGTAAACCCGTTTAAAGAAGACTCAAACCCAACCTCTCTTGTGAACCTATTTGACAGATAAAAAAAAAACGTTTCACTTTTAAAAATGAAGAACTTTACTTATGTAGCATACTTTAATTTTTTTTCTTTTTTAAACGTGAAAATAAAGATTATAAAAAATATACATTATACTTATTTTAATGTTTTTATGTAATCTCTAATATGAATATTACGGTCTAAAAAGAAAATAAATTAAAGTATAGTACTACTATTTAAAAGTGAAACGAAACGTATCTGTCAAATAGGTTCTCAAGTGAGGTTGGGTTTGAGACTTCTTTATTAATGCCCGTTACGTTATAATAAAGAAGAGTATCTTTCGGTCCGTTCTAAGTCTAACTATCTAGTATCTAAGCATCAGCAGCTAACCAGCGTTATCAATACATAGTATAAAACAAAGTCGCTTTCGCTGTATGTCTGTCCGTATGTAATAAATGTATGCTTAGATCTTTAAAACTACGCAACGGATTTTGATGCGGTTTTTTTTAATAGATATAGTGATTCTTAAGGAAGGTTTGTATCTTTAAAACTACGCAACGGATTTTGATGCGGTTTTTTTAATAGTTTTAATATAGTGATTCTTAAGGAAGGTTTGTTTGTATAATAAATGCATAATATAGTAGAGAAACACTGATAAATTTAAAGGTTTCTAATGTGATGTCGTAAATAAGCACGTTTTTTTGCGCTTATATTGCAAACGCTGCTGGCTGAACCCTACGAGATAGACCAAAATAATGTACTATAGTATTGTTTACCTTAAAAAGTTCAACAAAAAATAAAAGTTAAAAAACTATAACCCGACTTCGTAAAAAACTGGTCTAAAAAGGCTGAAACAAGAAAAAATTCAATTTGAAATCCAGAAATGCATAGGTACAAAAATGGTCAAGCTAGAGCCGTGGTCGCACCCGCTTTTGGGATTGAATATTGCAACAGCAGACGAATATTATGAGTTAGCGGGTCCGACCTCGGCTCTAGCTTGACCATTTTTGTACCTATGCATTTCTGGATTTCAAATTGAATTTTTTCTTGTTTCAGCCTTTTTAGACCAGTTTTTTACGAAGTCGGGTTATAGTTTTTAAACTTTTATTTTATTTTATATTTTTCTGTTTCCACATCAAATATAACATTATATTTTTACTAAACTAACGTTCAATTAACGCATAGAAAGTAACTAAACAACTTCTAGATACTACTTGTACGACCGCATTTTAAACGTTATTTTGAATTTAACAATGAAATATAACAATTAATAAAATATTCAAATACATATTCGTAATGTGCTTGCTAAGACCTATCTTTTGATACCAAACACGAGACAATTATCTTAATTTAATTTTTTTTGGAGATAGTTTTTGAGGTATAATTTTCAAAATCCAAAATTTGTCGATGCTAGCCTATGTTACTCGCAGCATCATTAGCAATCGATTGATACCTCATTTATTAAAATCGGACCAGTAGTTTAGCCGCTACGAGGGAACATACATACATACATACAAACATACATACATATATACATACATAGACTGCCAAAATCATTACCCTTCCTTTTGGCTTCGCCGAAGTCGGGTAAAAAGTCCGCGATGGTATATGTCTATGTCTTAGGGATAACCCACCATAACCATTTTTATCCTTTACTAAAAAATGGTTATTTACGAAGTGATTTTAAACAATACAGCATTAATCATTATCCAATTAAGTACCTTAAATGAATTGTGCATTTATTATAGATCAATATGCTATTTACAGCATGTAATTTAAGCGAATATTACCGAAGATATTACAAATTTAAAATGCAGGGTCGTAGTTGTTTCCGCCGCGGCGGTACCGACCCGCGGCCGGCCGGGGGTCGGGCGGCGCGTGCCTAACTTTTAACGTTGCAGGATTAGACTTGAGAGTTGAGTGTTTTTCACATGGCCAATTATATGTAGCGCTGTCAAGACTCAAGAGTAACGTCTAAGCAAATAAAACATGTTTGTATTGGCTAATGACAAAAAAGCTGTGAACATTGTGTATAAGGACATTCTGTAGTAGGTATATTTTGCATTGCACCCGTGCGAAGCCGGGGCGGGTCGCTAGTACATTTATAATTAATATATTCGGGTTAAAAAACTATGCAATAATATGACAGCGGATTGTTGTATATAAATGTAGATAAACGCGCCGTAAAAGAGACTGGATACTTAAATAAAGCCTTTTCTGGAATCAAAGTTACGAGCGAAAAATGATTTTTTTTACCCGATTACGGCGAAGCCACAAGGAGTGATTTTAGCAGTCTATGTGTGTATGTTTGTATAAACATACGATTAATTTAGTATAATAATAGATTCTTATTAATAACTTGGGTAAGGCTATATAATTTACGCAGCCCAGTTATTTTATATAAAAGCTGTGGTTATCATTGTAAAATATACCAGTTAGAGTGAACTAAGATAAAACTTTCATACTACGCGTAAAATAAACATTTAGGCCGTGTTTCACCAAGCAATGTTAAAGTTAACGCCATGTTAAATACCATGCCATCTCATTCATTGACAGGAAATACGACAAGGATAACATGATATTGAACATGGCGTTAACTTTAACATTGCTTGGTGAAACACGCCCTTAGACTTGAATATAAAATGGCATAAAATTCTACAGTGAAAATATTGTACAATAAAATACTTTTACACTATCCTGCGCTAGATCTTGATCAGGAGCCTTCTTACTCTCCAATCCGATTTTGATTCAGATTCGATCGTGCCGCGTACTCCCGAATAAATTGACGTTTGTTTATTCTCAGTCGATTGATATGGTCGGGAGTACAAAAAGTTACGACCTAACGATTTCCATTATCCTGGTTAGTTTCAAAGTAATCCACCAAATAAAACACCAATAGCCGTTGAGATCGAACTGATTCGATTCTCGATTGTGTCGGGAGTACGCCTGGTGTATAAAATGTAAATACAAAGTGCTCTGGGGCGAGATAGCTTTGACTTGCAAAACAGATCCATTGTGAGATAATAGGTTCTGTAAAGGTTTAGGTGTTTTGTAAAAGTGTTTCGATCGCCCTTGGCTATTGAGACAAGTTCTACGTAGGTAGTCCTTTTACAAAATAGGTATTTATAAAATCTATTGCTGTCTCGCAGTCCCTTAGTTGGTCAGCACTAGCGCGATAGAGACAACTGCAGCTCGAACTGAAATTACCTATTAAAAGTACAAGAAATCGACGTTTGGGCGATTCCTGTTGCCTCCTCCAAAACTTAACCGATTTAGATATTTTTTTCATTATAAACTAAAGAAAGGCTTGAGCTATGTTTCGATTTTATCATTAGCTTTAGGAACAGTATCCGTGGCAAAAACTTACCTACTTACCAAAAAATAACTCTACAGGTGTAGTTTGATTTATAAAGTTTCACCAAGCAATGTTAAAATACCATGCCATCTCATTCATTGACAGGAAATACGAGAGGGATAACATGATATTTAACATGGCGTTAACTTTAACATTGCTTGGTGAAACACGCCCTTAATGTTGTAATAATAATCATATTCTTATGCGAACCCAGCAGTCTTGGATCAGCATTGAAATTAGTTTTGAGAGTAAGCCCCCTAATCGTACAGATTGCAACAGAGTATATCAATTAACTAAGTTAATAAACCATAGATATTCATCGACATGTAAATAGACAATTCAAGTACGAGTTGATCAGTCTTCCGACCAGTTGCTCGACGAGTCTGTAGACTGGCGTAACCGAACCGCGGAGGAATTATCGGAGACCGGATGATAACGGGCATGATCCGGATTATTGAGAACATGAATTTATGTACACAGCTCAGCTCGCACAGGGATTATCATCATCATCAATGCACGCCCCCGGCCTACTGTCGGCCGATTTTACCGAATTTGTGACCTAATGTACATACGTCGTAGGGGTTGCACTAATGAAATCAGTAATAATAATAAAACTGCTAACTTTATGATACACTAGCTGTGCCCTGCGACTTCGTTCGCGTGGTTTTTGAGTAACTTAAACCGTATGTACGCAGAGCACGCAACGAAAGTCTCCAAATGTGAATAATTTCCCCCGTTTTTGCAACATTTCTCACTGACGCTTCCCTATTATAATTGGTCGCAGGCCGCAGCGTAATGTTATATAGCCTAAAGCCTTCCTCTATAAATAGACTATCCAACAAAAAAGAATTTTTCAAATAGGACCAGTAGTTCCTGAGATTAGCGCGTTTAAACAAACAAACAAACAAACTCTTCCGCTTTATAATATTAGTATAGATTAGTATAGATATATCACGTCGTATCTGGCAGACGCCATAGGCCTTCCATAGTCCTAGATAATACTCAATTATCAGAATCTTTTTCATAACCATTCTTTGCAATAATTAGGACTATGGTAAGGAATGGCACTACCCGGTGGGCAGGGCTTGAATAACCGAAAAATATCGGTAAAAACGGTTAACGGTATGACGTCATACCTTAAAATTATGGTAACCTTATATAATGGTACCGCTATTATTTTGGTACCGCAAAATTATGGTATCAAAATTTTTTCAGATACCCAAATTTGTAAAATAACGGTTTTATTAGTAGGTACCCTGCTGCCCGCCAGAGTCACGCCGATTGCTTTGGTCGTAGAATCTTGAGTGTTAAAAATTACTGACAGTCGTGCGGAGTGCCCTGCCTGTAACGCAGCGTACTGCGTAGGTACTTAGTTAATAGTAAATTGCTAAATAGTTTTTAGTAAATAGGTAATAGTAAATTACTAAATAGTTTTTATTTAGACAGTTTTAGTTATAAAACTTGGGAAACAGTTAAGTTAAGGATACCATTAAATTACCTATATAACTACCTACTTATTTAAAAAAATTCATAGTGCATAGCAATTATTATGTTTTATAATGTTTAATTATGTTTTATTGGTGCCTTAAGAGCGTGCATTCAATTTACGACGATGTTTCAGTTTTTCGGTGTTTTTTAACTGCCCCTGACATGCATAAAATAACAAAATTAAATAAAACAATTAGAAATATATAAAGATAAACTCTTTATTTTTGGAATAGTTTTATAAAATTAAAGTTTTAAGTAATACATTTGAGTAAATTTAAAGATTTCGGAACGCCGAATCGCAAAAATGCCGATTTTAGCTCACTTTGATAAAGAAAATAACAATGAAATCGTTTTAATATAGTTTAAATTCTATTTTCATAAAAGATATTATAAAGTCCTTAAATGAAAAGTTGATAAAAAATTAAAAATATTATGTATTGTTAACTGCATAAAAAATCTTTTAAAAATGTCATAATTTACGTTTTTCAGTGCAGTATTTCTACTGGAAAAACTAAATTTCATCGATGATATTATTTTTATAATTATTAATAATCATACTGTTGGTAACTTGACACTATTTTTTTTTAAATTAAAATCCGATGTTTATCCCATTATTCAATTTTTTAAAAATTACTTGTTTTCAACCAAGCGCACGCGTCATGTAAATCGCGATCTATTTAGTACCCCATAGAGTATAATAATATAAATAGGTATAGAGGGTACCCTCTCAGGTTTTTCTGACTACTACTAATGTCATTTGATAGCTACATAGCGCCATCTGATATCATCTTCCGCAAACTTTTGGTATGTATAGCTATAAATATTATACATACCAGTATATTTTCAGTATAGTTTAAGCAATTTTACTTGTATTCAAGTTGATAAAGTTTGGCTTTGTTAAATAATTTACATATTTAATAAAATATTCATTTAACAAATCATAGCCAAACTTTATCAACTTCTATACAAGTAAAGTTTAATACTTTACAGAAACCTTGAATTTCACAATATATGGATAGGTAGGTACATAAATAAAACCATTTTTATTTTACAGTTTATTTATTTATTCACAGGTTTACTTATACACTTACATTAATGAACATAGAATGTATTATGTACTACACAAATCACAAGCATCAATATCGCAAACAAATAGCACAAACGTAGCGTCCTGGTCGCAAAAAAACGATTGCACTGAAATAGTGGAGGAACTAAAAGCTTTTGGGGAAGGTGAAGTCGGTGAAGGTCGACTGGAAACTCCCCAAATAAAAACACGCATCATCAGGACACTCGTAGATAAGTTTATTTTCAGTTACAGTTTGTACCAAAGCAAAGATTATTAATAGAATGTGTTTGTACAATACATATTATCAAAAACCCGGCAGTCTAAACCAGTCGCGGGAGCGAAGAGAACAAGCCACCCCGCTGTCATTATAGATGACAGCGCGGCTTCCTCCTCCTCTTTTGTCATTCGAGCGTGGGCATTTTATGCCACGCCACACCACCCCCCTACGGAGAAGGATAATAAGAAATTTGCGTGCATCATTGAGAAGCTAATTATTCATAAACTTAAAAATAAATATATTCATTTTTGTTTTTAAACCTTACAGTGCGCCCCGATCTAGTGGTCGTAATCGGCGTTTGTGGGAACACGGTGGTTGCAGGTAAGGCAGGTGCAGATGTAGAAGATGAGGGAAGAGTAGGTACAGGTAGAGTAGGTGCAGGTAGAGTAGGTGCAGGTAGAGTAGGTGCAGGTAGGGTAGGTGCAGGTAGAGTAGGTCCAGGTAGTCCAGTAAAGGCGGGCTTGACGCGATCCATGCTAACAGTTACGTTCTTATCTTTGATGTGCAGTGTTATTGTTTTACCGTCTGCGGAACGTGCCATGACTTTGTACGGGCCATTGTATGGAGATTTTAATGGTCTCCGAACGCTGTCGTCCCGTAAAAATGCGTGAGATGATTGTGTGAGGTTCTTGAAGGTGAAAGTGCGGGGTTGTGCGTGATGTGTGCCAGGAATTGGTCGTAGTTTCGACATTCTTTGCCGCAAGTCTACGACGAAATCTTGGGGTGAGTGTTGCGAGTGGTGTGTGTCTGTGTGGATCATTTCACCAGGTATGCGCAGTGTTTCACCATATAGTAATTCTGCAACGGTGGCTTCGAGGTCTTCCTTAAATGCCGTGCGCATACCTAGCAGCACTAGAGGAAGGGACGAGAGCCATGCATCATTGTGGCACATCAAGGCGGCCTTTAGCTGTCGGTGAAACCGCTCAACCATGCCGTTAGCACACGGGTGGTAACTGGTGGTCCTTGTGCGTTTAATGGCGCAGAGGTGTAGGAGGCTATTGAAGAGGTCAGATTCGAACTGGCGTCCCTGGTCAGTGGTAATGGTGACTGGTACTCCAAAACGAGATATCCAACCATGCAAGAAGGTATTTGCCACTTCCTCTGCCGTGATGCCGACCATCGGCCATACTTCCGGCCAACGGGTGAACCGATCGACAGCCGTCAAACAGTAGTTATAGCCCTTGCATGGTGGGAGGGGACCTATAATGTCAATATGGACATGTTGTAGGCGGGCTGACGGGCTGTCGAAATGCCCTATATGTGTTGAGTTGTGCCTTGTCACCTTGTTCCTCTGACAAGGGACGCAGCTACGTGCCCATTCGCGGCAATCTTTTTGAATAGACGGCCAAACAAATCTCTGCGCCACCAATCGCGCGGACGCGCGTGCACCGGGATGGCTGAGCTTATGAAGCTTATTAAAAATTGTGCGGCGAAACGAAGGTGTGACGTATGGTCGTGGCCGGCCCGTGGATATATCGCACAGGAGATCCAGTGCCGTTCCGGGAATTGGTACCTTTTCGATTTTTAAGGATGAGTTGGAAGACATGTGGCGTAACTCATCATCTTGTTGTTGAGAGGCGGCCAGGGCTTCGTAGTCTTCTTCTAGGGTTATAGCCTCAATTCGCGAAAGTGAATCGGCGACCACGTTATCTTCACCTTTGATATAAGCCACATCCGTTGTGAATTGGCTAATAAAACTGAGTTGGTTCAGCTGAGCGGGAGGCAGTTTTTCTCGGCGCTGTAAAAAGGCGTATAAAAGTGGCTTGTGGTCGGTATATATGGTGGCGTGTTGAGCTTCCAAAATGTGCCGGAAATGCTGTACACTTTCGTAGACTGCCAAAAGCTCCCTGTAGTAAGCCGGCCATTGTGTTTGTCTTGAGCTGAGCTTTTTACTGAAGAAACCTAGAGGCTGCCAATCGTTCTTAACCTTCTGTTGCAGACAAGCCCCAACGTGCACACTTGATGCATCAGTGAAAAGGCCAAGTGGGGCGTCGGATACTGGGTGTGCTAGCAAGGTAGCCGACGTAAGGCTTTCCTTGCACGCCTCGTACGCTTGGTGCAGTTCTGGTGTCCATGGTACCGGTTTGGATCCCTTGCCGTTTATTGCTGCAATAACGTTGATAAGTGGAGCTTGTAGTTTGGCAGCTTGTGGTAGAAAGCGGCGGTAATAATTTATCATGCCAAGAAACCGACGCAGCCCTTGTACGGTCTTTGGTGGTGGAAATTCTTTGATAACTTTGATGCGTTCCTTGGGCGGCTCCACTCCGTCAGCTGTAACTTTATAGCCCAGGAATGTGACTTTATTTACTCCAAGTGTGCACTTTGAAGGGTTGAGTGTAACTCCGTATTTCTCAAATCGTAAGAAGATTTGTCGTAAATGGTCAGCGTGTTGCACAGCGTCGCGCGAAAAGACCAGGATATCATCCACGTAACTGAAACAGAAGTCCAGCCCCTGTAACACTTCATTGATGAAGCGCTGAAATGTTTGTCCAGCGTTTCGTAAGCCGAAGGACATATATGGGAATTCAAAGAGCCCAAATGGAGTTGTTATAGCAGTTTTGCATATGTCGTTTTCTGCAACTCTGATTTGCTGGTACGCTTTGACTAGATCTAGTGTGGTGAATATAGAACATCCAGAGAGGCGGTGTGTGAAATCAGCAATATGTGGGACGGGGTAGCGGTCAGGAATGGTTCTAGCGTTCAAACCTCTGTAATCTCCACAGGGTCTCCAGGTATGATCCTTCTTTTCAGCCATCTGCAGAGGTGAAGCCCATGGACTTTTTGATGGTCTGGCCACGCCGCTTTCTAACATGATGGCAAACTCCTTCTTGGCAGCAGCGAGTTTGTTGGGAGCGAGGCGCCGTGGTCGACTGGATACCGGCGGACCGTCTGTCGTTAAAATGTGATGCACGGTATCGTGTTTCATGGTTCTGGGCATCCCTGGGGGATGTGTTATGCTCGGGAATTCCTGCAGGATTTTCGAATATAGTGAATTTTCTCTAACCGATCTTATACTAAATTGTTCCGATGGTGCAACGGCGGCTACGCATGACAGGCCTGTTTTTCCGTCAAGCAACCTCTTATTTTTGCAGTCTGGGAGGAGGTGGAAGAAAGCAAGAAAGTCGGACCCGATGATCGCCGAATTTACATCCGCGACTACAAAGGACCAGGTGAACTCTCGGCGCAGATTAAAATCCAGTTTTAAAGACACTGTTCCAAAGGTTTTGATCGTGCTACCGTTAGCCGCGCTGAGTTCCCAGTCAGTGGATGTCCTCCTAGTGGGAAGCCAACGGTGAGGGAAGCAGCAGAGATCTGAACCTGTGTCCACGAGGAACTGCCGTTTGGTCACTCTGTCAGTGACGAATAAGCGACGGCTGGAGGCATCGATAGAGCAGCAGTCGAGGGCCTCCTTTACTGACTGCTGCTTAGGTTTTCCGCATGTGTGAAGTAACACGGTGGAGTGCATTTGCGTGCGTTGGTCCCAAATTTTTTATGGTACCAACACATCTGTCTAGATGGCGATGCTGTTCTGGACCTGGAGGTTGAGCGGCTTCGACTGATTGATCTGTCTCTCCTTATGGCTGCGACCTCCCTGGACAGCTCGGTAATCTGATCGGTCAGTGATGATACTACAGCAGCAACATCTGTGGTGACAAGGGCGCTGCTAGTACTGGCTACTGTGTATGATGTGACCTCCATTATTTTATCTGCCAATTCAGCTATTTTGTCGAGGCTGAGGTCCGCTTGCACTGCTAGTATAGCTTGGACATTAGGCGGTAGGCGTCGGATCCAGAGTTGACATAGTAATTTTTCATCCTTTGTCACTGTTCCGGCAAGAGAACGCAGATGCCTGAGGAAGGCAGATGGTTTTCTGTCTCCAAGCTCCTCATCGCTCAGGAGCCTGCGGACTCGCTGTTCTTCTGATACTGAGAGTCTTTTGATGATTTGTTCTTTCAGCTTTGCATACCGGTCTGTAGCTGGAGGATTCAGTACTAGGTCCTCAACCTCGCCAATAACTCTCTGATCCAAAATAGATATTATGTGGCTAAACATTGTAAAGTCATTCTTTATTCCGGCTAGTTCGAATTGTGCCTCAACCTGTGCAAACCAAACTGCTGGTCTGTCTATCCAGAAAGGAGGTAGTTTTACAGATACTTTATTTACATCGGGCCGACTGCCCGTCTCTAGTTGTGCTTTTAGTGTTGCTATCTGCATCCTTAATGATTCTAATTCTTCAGCCATTTTTGTTTCTTTTGTATATGTGTTTTAGTGAAGATGGAGGGAATCGAAGGATGAAAATGTATAACAAGGAAATATGTGGTAAATATAATAAATGTAAATATTTTGTTCCCAGCTGCAGATACAGAAGAGTGTAAATAGTATTAAGTGTAAAATGTGTAAATATTGAAGGAATATCTGTAACAGTTTAGTAACTATGAGCTTGAATTGCAATCTTGTTATCCTTCCCCGAGGTTACATGCTTATGTGGTGCAGAACAGTCACAATCAGTGCACAAAGTCATTTTTTTTTAAGAATGAGCACAATGTGCACAGAAATGCATGCAGAAGCTAATAAATACACACAATACGCATACAAAATAGCACAACACAACTTAAACAAAGAGCAGAAAATATACATGAGTGATATTATAAATGTTATTATTTTATATTCCCGTATTCCATAAATTAGACACCGTTAGAAGTCAACATTGATTGGAAACAAGAACAGGAAAAGATGCAGAATAATTTGTTATTCTAAAATTTTATACCATTGTGGAAAACCTCAAATGTACAATTGTTTAGTATAGAAATAATTGTAGAATAATTTGTTAATACAGAGTGTTTGAAACTAATTGAATTGCAATTCACAATTGTATGTTTAAATAATGTCAACTATTATGATATGGTTTTACTATTAAGAATTGAAGACAAAAAATATTTTTAAATACTTGGAAAGCAACCTATATTGATTACTAATCTTAACAGAACTGAATAAAACTTATTGTAGGTTTTTATACTTAATATTTTTGAGTCACTATCTATTGTTTTTTGAAAGAATAAGTAGCATATTATTATGTTAGTAGAGTAGTGTTAATGTAGCACTTCAGTTTTGAATCTGTGTAGCACTGCTGGTGGAGCACAACACTTGAGGACTGGTTTAGTTTAAGTAAGCGTTACCTTGAGGATGGTGAAACAAACATGCAACTCGCACCGTACAAACAAGCACACATCCACATGCGAAGGAAGTTCCGAAGCCACGTGCGTTGGTGCGCGGCCGCAACTCTTCAGCCAAGTGACGTTTGTCGTGGAGTGGTAAGTGGTACGACTACGTAGTATGTATGTAGACGAGTGACGCCAGGAGTGCAGAAAAGATGATCACGTCGGGGTCACCACTTTGGGGAAGGTGAAGTCGGTGAAGGTCGACTGGAAACTCCCCAAATAAAAACACGCATCATCAGGACACTCGTAGATAAGTTTATTTTCAGTTACAGTTTGTACCAAAGCAAAGATTATTAATAGAATGTGTTTGTACAATACATATTATCAAAAACCCGGCAGTCTAAACCAGTCGCGGGAGCGAAGAGAACAAGCCACCCCGCTGTCATTATAGATGACAGCGCGGCTTCCTCCTCCTCTTTTGTCATTCGAGCGTGGGCATTTTATGCCACGCCACAAGCTCAACGCACACAATATCTTCTGGAAATACACACTTCACACAAAGAACAGCACAAATAATAAGGAACAAAACTACAAACAAGCGCAAACGCAAGGAGCAGTCGCCATACTTGTTAGGCAATTTGACCAAAGAATCATAAGGAATTTGACAATCGATAGGAAATCAATTCACTGTGTTGCTATAGTAATTATTACTTAAAGTTGTAAGGTATTCAAAATTTTAAATTTATTAATTATAAAACAAGTTCAGTAAAATAATTAGATACTGAAATAAATATTTAAAATAAATAAATTTCAGAAATAAATTATTGTATAAAATTATCGACTGTGCTACCATCTGTGACACTTTATAGTAACTAGTTGTTTTGGAAGTTGATTACAGATGTCGCATTTTGAGTGAAAAAAGCACAGATGTATGGAAGTGTCCTACCCCTGTAGTACCCGCTGAGAATTCGTGAGGGGAGGACGTGTCGCTCTGCGCTGGACCGTGAACGTATAAAGCAGGGGTAGGACACTTCCATACATCTGTGCTTTTTTCACTCAAAATGCGACATCTGTAATCAACTTCCAAAACAACTAGTTACTATAAAGTGTCACAGATGGTAGCACAGTCGATAATTTTATACAATAATTTATTTCTGAAATTTATTTATTTTAAATATTTATTTCAGTATCTAATTATTTTACTGAACTTGTTTTATAATTAATAAATTTAAAATTTTGAATACCTTACAACTTTAAGTAATAATTACTATAGCAACACAGTGAATTGATTTCCTATCGATTGTCAAATTCCTTATGATTCTTTGGTCAAATTGCCTAACAAGTATGGCGACTGCTCCTTGCGTTTGCGCTTGTTTGTAGTTTTGTTCCTTATTATTTGTGCTGTTCTTTGTGTGAAGTGTGTATTTCCAGAAGATATTGTGTGAGTTGAGCTTTTAGTTCCTCCACTATTTCAGTGCAATCGTTTTTTTGCGACCAGGACGCTACGTTTGTGCTATTTGTTTGCGATATTGATGTTTGTGATTTGTGTAGTACATAATACATTCTATGTTCATTAATGTAAGTGTATAGGTAAACCTGTGAATAAATAAATAAACTGTAAAATAAAAATGGTTTTATTTATGTACCTACCTATCCATATAATGTGAAATTCAAAGTTTCTGTAAAGTAAAGTATTAAACTTTACTTGTATAGAAGTTGATAAAGTTTAGCTATGATTTGTTAAATGAATATTTTATTAAATATGTAAATTATTTAACAAAGCCAAACTTTATCAACTTGAATACAAGTAATAGTAGTAAGTGACGTTTAAACTTTTTAAAACACGATTAAAAAAATGAATATGTCATAATTTTGACGTTATAACTTTTTAAATCGTGTTTTAAAAAGATGTAACGTCACAATGGCAGTTGATCTAGAGAGACGGGAAAGCGACCGGAGTTACGTAATCAGGGCCCTGGTCCGCTCATAGACATGTAGTGCGACTAAGCAGAATTGACGCTTTGACGAGCATTAATATTTTTATGAGAAATGGGGAAAATTTACAGAGATTATATTATGTCGATTACAAAGTTCATAATATATAGAAAAAAAAAAAACATTAAGAGGTTACCACAAAAAAGGTGTGTAATGTGTTCAGAGTTTATATAAAAAATATAAAATTTATATAATAATCATCATCAGCCCCTGTGTGTCTGTCTCTCCTATCGTAGCTCCTAAATGCATTACAGATTTTGATGCGGTTTTCTTTAGCAGAAAGCTGGTGTGGTTTATATATTTAAAAATTATACTAATCATCATCTGCCCCTGTGTGTCTGTCTGTAATATCACAGCCCCTAAATTAATCAAAAGATTTTGATGTCAATTTCTTTAGTTGAAAGCTGATGTGGTTTATATATTTAAAAATAATACTAATCATCATCAGCCCAATTTTTTTTGTTGAAAGCTGATGTGGTTTATATATTTAAAAATTATACTAATCATCATCAGCCCCTGTGTGTATGTCTGCTTTAATGTAACTGTCATCAATATAACCGAGTATCTGGGGGCATGGCAGTGCTTCTGTCAAGTGGCAGTTTAGGCCACTTTCAACTCCCTATAACTTTGTTGTGGATTAATAGAGCCTGCATTTTTAGTTACTAGGAAAGCATTGTATAAACATAGTATATTTCAAAAGTTATTCAATTTGAAACAGAAGTTAAAAAATTATAACTTGTCAAATTTCTTAGTTTTGTCACTGACTCAATCACTCACTGACCGATCATCAAAAGTATTAGGCACTTCTAGCAGACATAGAAGCAACAAATTTGGAAGCAACAAAGTAGTGTTTAGTGTATAAATAAAGGAAAAACCTAAAAAATATATTTCTGTAGAATTATCTAGACTAACTAACTGCATAATTAACTTTGTAATGTCATATAAATGTATAGGATTACAAATCTATATTTGCCCTTTTCACAAAAACACGCGTTTAGTAAATCTTCTACAAAAAGAACTGAGATCCCATCAAAAACATATCTTGTAAAATTGCCAAGTCTCGCTACTTAGTTCTTCTACAGTAAAAACTTGTGAGATACATGTTATGCCAAGTAGGGGTTAGTCGGTCGGTCTAACAACATCTTATAGTGATCACAATCAATATTCTTTTGGAAAGGATTGGCACTTTTTACAAGTTTTTTTTATATGGGTTATCCTTTTCATTTCCAATAACAAAATATAGCATGCGCACTGTCTTTCTTGAAATGGTCAGACTTCAAACAGCTGCTATGCTCTGTCCTGTTCTATTGCAGGGGATGGTTGGTTGGGACCTCTCAGTCGCACACAAGTTGCACCAATATTTTATTTTTCAAATTTCGCATCCAAAATCAATCCTAAACCACCGTGTTTTTAATAAAATAATCTTTAATTTTATTTAATTTTCATTAAATAATCAGACGGTTGCAAAATGCTAGTATAGCTTACCTGTTTGTGCCTGGCTACCTAATAGTTGTGACAGGAAACAATTTTTCAGTGACAAAATTTTTGTCACTGAAAAAAGCATGTCCATCCCGACTACCCACTAAAATTAGTATTTTAGTACATTTTAGTGGGTAGTCGGAAGTGGGTCAGTAAAATATTTAGGGACAAACATTTCTGGATATCAAAGATGAAAAATAAATAACTTGGTATATTTTTATAAAAATTAGATTGTTGAATTTTTCATTCTCATTACTTACTTATCCTAAATTATAAATGTGAAAGTTGGTTTGTTTGTTCGTGTGTTTGTTTGTTACTTCTTCACGTCTCATCTACTGAACCAACCACCATGAAACTCTTTTCACACAATCATCGCGCGAAAGTTGTTCCCGACGGTTCGACAGTAACGCGGACTGAGCCGCGGGCGATTACTAGCATGTCGAGTATGTATAATTTGTATTTTATAACTTAAATACCATTTAATTTTATTGAAGTATTGAAATGGTAGGTAATATTAAATATAATTAACTATTGGTAATTCATTAGGATTAAAGTATCAATATTACTTGCACGCTCTACCTACGCTCGACCTAGCGTTAACCCACACATGCGTGTTGTTTTGCGTCTGTGTGAGTCGATATCGGCTCTCGCGGCGATTTCGAGTTGATGAAATTTGATTGCGCGCTCTTAAAATACTATCTACGTTAGTTAGTAGACAGACGACTTGTAACATACCTTAACATTTGTTTCAAAACCAGGAATTAAACATTTGGAATATTTAGTTTCTTTATCATACGTAAAGTATGCGTAAACTGCGTTCTTACGCTTCCTTCTCATGACTGTGAATTAGTTAATAATATATTATAAATAAGTTAGCAACGTAACACGACGTATAAACTGCAACGAAATTAGCGAGCGAATGAAAGTCGAAAGATCAAGGAATAGCAAATTGCAACAAATACCACTAATCCCGTATTGTGCTTACATGTAAACTGTAAAGTTTCGAATTGACAACGCCGCGCCGCGTTAGTGCGTGCGACGTTGCCGCGTTGCTCTGAATTTTTTTTCGGTACCGAAATGATTTCGGTTACGGTAGTGATAAAATATAATGATAATGAGGTATAACCATACCGTAAAATAATAAAGGTATATATCGTTATTTTGCGATACTGCAATGGTGAATTTCAACCGTTTTGACCAAACCTTTAAATTATAGCGATATCGTAATTTAGTACCGGTATAATACCTTTATATCTGTACCGCTTTCAAGCCCTGCCGGTGGGTCTCCGTGGGCGCACTCCCATGGTACAGGGAGAGTCGCCGGCTGGTGTCACATTACATTTAAATTAAAATTGTGTTCGGCCCCACGCATGCCTTCCAAAGGATTTAATTGCCCGTGAGCAAGGAAAGCTATACTCAAACATAATAATAATAATATCTATGGACGCTTCATACCACGTCAATCTGGCACCGTGGCAAGTATACAAAGAACTTGTGTTATAGGTACCAGACAACGGAAACATATTTAATACTTTTGTAATATACACATATTTAACATTTTTACTATGTTAATACACATCCATGACCCAGAAACATTGAAAACTTTTGTTCCCTAGGCGGGATTCGAACCCGCGACCTCTCGCTAGATCACCAACGCGCTCAACCACTGCGCTATGGTCGTCATTGAAATCAGTATTTTCTATTTACACCTACAAAAATGTCCGTCCCACTGGGTTATGAGAGTAAAAGGAAGTTGTTGAAGGAAGTAAGTAGTTTTTAGAAAAAATGTCGTTATCCAAAAACAGATCCATTTTCTTCCCGGGTTTTCAGAAAACAAACAACACAAGGCAAGAGTAAACCTATAACTTTGGGTTCTTGACTGCTCGTTGAATATTTAATTGCGAGTTGGAAGGATTTACTTTACTCACCCGAGATTTATAAATGGCTTGGAAACTATAAATTTTTAATTGTTATTTACTCAGTTGCTTGTAATGCACGTAACAAAATTACCATTACGCGCACGAGCTACGCAGGATCGCCCAAGTTGTGTGCGCATACACAAATACACTCTCTCTTCCTTTTACTCTCATAACCCAGTGGAACGGTTACCCGACACGACTGGCGAGAGAACGGGCGCAGACTTTTTACTTTACCATCCGACGCATGGATCATCTTGTCAGACAATCAGGTGATCGGCCTGCATTATCCTACCAAACTTTAAAACAATACATATTGTCGATCTATCGATCCTACGACCTCAGAGTCGGTGCCAAGGTCAAAACCACTAGGCCACAGAGGCGTTAAATACGCACATAACTACAGAAGGATCTCCCCCAAAACTGGTTTTAGTTCCGTCATTAATAAAGAAGTCTCAAACCCAACCTCACTTGAGAACCTATTTGACAGATAAAAAAAAACTTTTCGCTTCACCTTTGAAAATGAATAACTTTACTTATGTTACATGCTTTAATTTTTTTCTTTTTTAAAACTAAAAAAAAAACAATTATATGATTTACGATTATAATATGAATATTACGGTATAAAAACATTAATAAAGTTGTTCACTTTTACGTGTGTAGTGAAACGAAACGTTGTTTTATCTGCCAAATAGGTTCTCAAGTGAGGTTGGGTTTGAGACTTCTATAATAATAGGGCCTAAGTCCCAATTTCACCAACACATGTTAGTGTTAACGGCTTGTTAAATTACCATGCCTTCTCATTCATTGATAGGAACTACGAGATGAACTACATTTAACGAAGGATTAACTGTAACATTGCTTGGTGAAACACGCCCTTAGACTGAGAGAATATAATCTGGAAGACCGGAGAATAGGTATTCAGAGCACTGTAAATGGAACTTTGGGCTAATACAATAGAGCTGTTAATCGAACACGATATTTCATTTGTCAAATACTGACATTGTTACACTAGTGTTAGTCCGAAATTCCAATATGTTGAAATAAATTAAATGATTTTTATTAAAATCATTGTTTTATATTTATGGAAGGTTAAGGGCGTGTTTCACTAAGCAATGTTAAAGTTAACGCCACGTTAAATGTCATGTTATCCCTCTCGTATTTCCTGTTAATGAATGAGATGGCATGGTATTTTAACATGGCCTTAACTTTAACATTTCTTGGTGAAACACGGCCTAAAGCAATATCTCCTACCAGGGATCTTGTTCCAGACGCCATCGCTATTATTACTCACGAAAAGAAAATTATTTGACATAGGTTTTGCTCGATAAATTTTCTTTAATGTTACTTATTGTTTAGTTTTTATATTATGTTTACCAAATTCATTTTCTTTTCTTTTCATTCTTTTCATTTCTTATCTTTCTTTTCATTCTTTTCATTTTTTTTCTTTCTTTTCTTTCTTTTCTGTCTTTTCTGTCTTTTCTTTCTTTTCTTTCTTTTCTTTCTTTTTTCCCTTTCTTTCTTTTCTTTCTTTTCTTTCTTTTCTTTCTTTTCTTTCTTTTCTTTCTTTTCTTTCTTTTCTTTCTTTTCTTTCTTTTCTTTCTTTTCTTTCTTTTCTTTATTTTCTTTCTTTTCTTTCTTTTCTTTCTTTTCTTTCTTTTCTTTCTTTTCTTTCTTTTCTTTCTTTTCTTTCTTTTCTTTCTTTTCTTTCTTTTCTTTCTTTTCTTTTCTTTCTTTTCTTTCTTTTCTTTCTTTTCTTTTCTTTCTTTTCTTTCTTTTCTTTCTTTTCTTTCTTTTCTTTCTTTTCTTTCTTTTCTTTCTTTTCTTTCTTTTCTTTTCTTTCTTTTCTTTCTTTTCTTTCTTTTCATTCTTTTCTTTCTTTCTAAATGACTAAAATGACTGAAATTTATATCTGTAAAATAGGTTCTTAAGTGGACGTTTGGATTGGGATTGTTTTATTTATGCCTTAAACTCAGTCAATACGATTTTAAATCGTGAACTAGGTCAGCCAGGCAACATTTAGTACATACGGAGACCTAATTGGGTCATTACCTACCTGTAAACGATTTCGTTTGACAACAGAGTAGGCACGGCCCTGCCTGCGTGTTCTATTTTAAAACGGAATAATTTAAGGGCTCACACTAACATAAGGCGAGGCAGTAAAAAACCTAAACGTCATTACGTATTTGGGTAAAAACATGCTAAATTACTGAGAAAATGTGAAAAGCATAATGCATATGGACTAAAAATAAATCTTAAAGTGCAAGCGTGATGTAATTATAAAATATCTGTCTGTTCCTTTCTGTCTAATTGTGTTCTACCAATCAGCGATCAATGTAAGTTATTGTATGTTCGGGAAACTGGGGGTTAATCTGATAACATACCGTTTCGTCGAACCTTTCCCGGGATGGATCCCGTACAAACAATATTTGTCACAACAAAGCATTGGTTGGATCACGATAATATGGCTCGGCGACCGCCATTGTCTTCTAACAAAGAATAACTCTACTTTTACTGCTTTTGTGTGACCACAGTAAACAAATACATAGAACGTGGATTTTGTTGTGAATACAATAATCCCGGGTCTCAAGTCCCAAAAAAGGAAAACCCGGCGAAATATTTAACGCTTACACATCATTTTACACATCTGGGGGCCTACTCAAGATGCCATCGCTAATTATCGCTTACAAAGTTTGATAACAAAATGTATGGGATTTGACATAACGGTACGCTAAATGACATACCAAATCGCGATCATTAAGCGTAACTTATGTCAAATCTCATACATTTTGTTAACGAGCCCCTCAGATTAATATATCCTATTTCTATGACGAGCCCCCAGAGCCTTTATTCAAGATGTCAACGCTATTTATCGCTTAGGAATTTCGAAAACAAAACGTATGGGATTTGACATAAGTCACATAAGGTTCGCAAACTGATAAGCGAATTACCCCAGCTTCGCATCACATACACTAATATTATAAAGAGGAAAGATTTGTATTTTTGTATGTAACGACTTAACTCAAAAAGTACTGGATCGATTTTAACAATTCTTTTTTCATTAGAAAGCTACATTATCACTGAGCAACATAGGCTATATAAAAATCAATTGCTGTTCGTTAGTCTCGCTAAAACTCGAGATCAGCTGAACTGATTCGGCTATTTTTGGTCTTGAAATATTCATGGATGTCCCGGGAAGGGTTACACGGTTTACCATGCTCAACGAAGTGGGCACGGGTTAGCTAGTATAAGAATAAAATACACACTGAAAGTTATTTCTATAGCAGGCTTATTGCGTAGGCGGGGAGGGGGGGGGGACCAGTAAAAATAATTAACGCTTCGAAAGATACGCAGATTGATTGACCCGGAAATGCGAGGGTGTTCGGACCCCGGGTCAAATAATAAAATTAACGAATCACAAAATACGTAGCAAATTCTGTTACAGCGTTCCTACTTTTTACCGCCTTGAAATACAGTGTGACTGGTGAGACATGAGCTTGAAAATGAACATTATATGAGATGAAAAAAAAAATACAAATAATATCAAGTAATGACTGAGTAAACTTGAATAATTATTTACCCAACGCATGGACAGCGCACGCGCCCGTACTACCTACGTTGATGTCGCACGCCGCCGCCGGGATTCCGCGCCGGCTACATAGGTATGCCCACTTGCCTAGCCGCGTAATTTTCATAGTATGTATCCATGGTTCATTTATTTAAAGGAAAATTTGGTAAAAAATGATGTACATAATTTTATTACATATTTATAATGGGAATCGAGTACCGAGTACTCTCCGTAAGTATTGCACATGTCTCACCAGTCAGGCTGTATAGGCTACTTTTTGACGGAAATATATGATGTTGATCGAAATGTACGGTTTCTGCACTCCTGCAGGATTTAATTTTTCGTGTACTAAGTAAAAAACATCTAGTAATAAATAAGTGACGATATTTGTTGCAAATGCCTATTAATATCTTTGAACAATATAGTAAAACACAAACTACTTGCACTTTTTACCACTTTATTTGTTATACATACTTATTTTACATTAATAATTACTTAAAATAAATGGAAGAATTTCAACCTACACCTCGGGCCTTACCCTTCAAACTTGATTTTGATGCAGATACGATCATACCGCGTACTTCCTAATAAATTGACATTTGTTTATTTTGATTCTCAGTCGATTGATATGGTAGGAAGTACAAAAAGTCTCTATCTAATAATTCTCTTTATCCTTTCAAAGTAATTCACCAAATAAAGTACGAAAAACCACTGATATCGAACGGATTCGGTTCTCGATTGTGTCAGGAGTAGATTCCCAGATGATGACTATGTCGAAACCTGTCGTGTATTTTAAGTAATTATTATTGAAAATAGCAAATAAAGTGGAAAAAAATGCAAGTAGTTTGTGGTTTACTATATAACATGAATTTCCACCAAGAACCTACAGTACACACATTAACATATCTTTGAAAAAGATTATGCTATGTTTAGTGAATGGCAACAAATATTAAATAGGGTCTGGCACTTCTATCAATGGTTCAGATCTGAAATTTAATAAGACTCCGTAGATTATATAGGCTACTAGCTGTTCCCGCGACTTCGTTCGCGTGGTTTTTGAGTGACTTAATCCGTTTATCCAGCGCACGCAACGAAAGTCCCTAAATGTGAATAATTTTTCCCGTTTTTGCAACATTTCTCACGAATATTATTACGAATCTATTGCTGTGCAAAAAAAATTAAATTAAGATATTTGTAAAAGATAGGTCTTGGCAAGCGCCAAGCACATTACGAATATGTATTTTTTTATATTTTTTTTTATTGTTTAATTCAAAATAAAGGTTTAAAATGCGGTCGTACAAGTAGTACCTATCTAGGAGTTAATACTTTCTATGTAATGGATAAATTAATAAAAATATAATAGTTATGATATTTGATGTGGAAAGAGAAAAATATTAAATAAAAAAAAATATTAAAAAACTATAACCCGACTTCGCAAAAAATGGGTCTAAAAAGTCTGAAACAAGAAAATAATTCAATTTGAAATCCAGAAATGCATAGGTACAAAAATGGTCAAGGTAGAGCCGTGGTCGTACCCGCTAATAAAATCTAAGCAGTAGTTTACACCGAAATACGGTAGAAAAAAAATTCATGGCTCGATGTCAATAGCGGCTGCGACCACGGCTCTACCTTGACCATTTTTGTACCTATGCATTTCTGGATTTCCAATTGAATTATTTTCTTTTTTCAGACTTTTTAGACCCATTTTTTGCGGAGTCGGGTTATAGTTTTTTAATCTTTTTTTTTATTCAATTCCGTTGTTGAACTATAAGGACAAACGATTTGAAAGTTAGTTCGTGACCCAAAAATATACAATCTTTTAGGAGAACTTAAAATATTCGTTACAACTTTGTGGGTTTTTTGACTTGAGTTTGAAATAAATATATATTTTGTGAGTTGGCAACACTGGCGTCGCCATACCTTGTTTACGGCGTCGATGTAAGCGCCCTTGTCCAGAAGCAGCTCCACGACGGCTGTGTGACCAGCCATTGCGGCCAGCGCGAGCGGGGAATCCCCTGACGCGTCTGTCACTTGTACTGCTGCGCCGAGGGAGATGACGTACTCGGCGACGTCCCGCGCGCCGCGAGCGCACGCGCATTGCAGGAGGTCGTTTTGCTTCTGTTGAAGAAGTTGTTACTTCAATAGCCTACTCTTGAATCTAATTTCAATAGACATTGGATACGCATTGGGATTCGACAGAACTCCCTAAATACGGAGTTAGCACGTAGGTTTTAAATTGAGTGTCAAATTTATGAAATTTAATGCAACCGCAATAACGTTGATTTCATTTAGTTCCATGTTTAAAATCGAATTCAAGCAAAAGCTATATCATCGTGTTTAATATTAAAGATCTAGAAGAAGAAGAATGCCAAATTCCAAAGCGACTCCAATCTCAATTGAAATTAGATTCAAGAGTAGACCTACAGGCATCAGCTAAATTACGCGTTACGTCAAAACTCGCCTCACTCGAAAGCCATCGATGCCTGATAGGTATCTAATTGATTACGATCTGTGACAGGCACAGGACCTTGATTCAAGATGGCATCGCTATAATCACTGACGAAGTTCGAAAACAAAATGTATATTTGACATAAGCTTCGCTAAGTGACATGTGAATTCGCTTGTCATTCACAAGTTTTAATCAATGTTTTACCTACTACCATTCTCCATTATCACAAAGTTGAATAAAAAGTTAAACATAATTTTCTAAATAATAATAATGCCTCCGCGCCGATTTCAGGCGGTGGGCGATTTATTGAAACCAGGCCACGCATGAGTTATTTTATAATGCCCAAGTGTGTGCGCAATTCTCTCTTCCTTCACTCTCGTGGCCTAGAACGTATAACCGACACGACTGGCGAGATCAGGCGCAGCCCGCGCATGACCAGCTTTTTACATTGACAATCAGGTGATCAGCCCGCATGGTCCTAACCAAACTTGAAAACAACATTATTTGTTGTTCCAACGCGGGAATCGAACTGACCTCCGGGTCGAGAGCGAAGCTCTGAACCACTACACGACGGAGGTTTTTCTACCTGTATAGGTATGTCGGAGTTGAAACGTAAGGCTTGCAAAAAAAAAAAAGAAAGCCTAGCAAGTTTAGTCATATTTCCCAAGAGGCCTGTTGCCGCTTACAAAAGAGGAAGGAGAAGACGTGTGTCACCGATGACAGGGAGGACTAGGCAGGGTGGCGCGCGATGGATGGCGGGGCTTGAGAAAAATGAAGTTGACTAAATTCGCTTACGTTCAATGTCTGCTTTGCATTAAGTACTTGTAGCAATAGGTTTGATTGTTCATAATATAAACACGTTCAGTTTGGTGTTATTATTTCCTATAAAGTGACGCCCACAAAATACCGCACTCCGTTATCAGAAATTGGGATATACCCGCAAAATCAAGATAGATGGTTACAGGGTACCTACAAATTGTTGGATTGGATATTATGGCCTTGCGGATATTCAGATCACGTTGAGACGGAACAGATTATATTACGGAGCCTCCACTACCAAAGGCAGCATGGTATATAATGCATAGCAGAAAGACGATTGATGGGATGACAGCGCTGCTGACGATGGTAACGTGCTGACAATGGGAATGTGACGATTTACAATGAGAATGTGACGATTGACAATGGGAACGTGACGATTTACAATAGAACCACGACAAGATTGACGTGGCTAGTCAACGACAGGTCTTGGTTATAAGCTTGATGGCTTTGGTAACAGGTGGTAGCAATCTTTTTATTCCTCGTTATAATTTGGAAGCCTTCAAAGTAAATACAATTTCAAAGTTTCCATGAAATTGCTTGCCCAAAAATCTAAATAAACTTTAAAGTTTAGTGTTCGTTTGTATTGCTGTTTTGTTTTATTTGTAGATGGACAATACATTGGGATAGTGCTGGACTGGACGATGCATAGCCTTGCATAGCTTGCATGCTTGCCCGATGCATAGAATGAGCTTTGCTGGGTAACCAACCAACGCAGATGAGCATTGTGTATCTTATGGACTATTCTACTTGCTTCGCAAAGATGTGAACTGGTAGTATGAGTATCATTACTTATTTCATTGTAAAGTTCAGAATTAGTCTGGTTTTATAATCACAGTATTGGTAACAGAAAAGAGATTCAAAGTAAAAGATCTTACAGTATTTTGATACTTAAATTATGTGAGTTTTAAAACTTGTTATTATACTAGCTATATTCTTATTAATAGAGTGAAATCAACACAGTTAATAAAGAAGAAATCAAAGTTTGATTTTAATGATAATAATTATTATTACACAACAAGTAAAGGTCTTATGCAGGTGAGCACAAGTTGTAAACAAACAGGCTTATACAATAACATTGACATGTTCTTTGTAAATATTGTTTACATGATAGTAAATAGGTAGACAAGTTTGTAGGAGCGAGAAAGACGATTCAAAAAGAATTAAAAATTTATTTAAAGTTACAACTTATTAAAGTTTAAAACTTAATTAGGATTAACAGGCAGAGCTTTTACAAGTTATCTTCTGTCGGGACACAACCAAGCAGAAATTCATGCCACGATCGAATGGCCCCATCGGGAGCCTTTACAATAGTTGAAACAAAATACAACAAGACATGTGTGTTAAATAAACAAAGCTTTGGTCATAATTAATCTTGGGATGCAATTAATGTGTTATCCCTTAGTTTCTACGTGAAGTCCATTTTAAAGTCAAGTGCTGAGGGCTTGACAAATCACTAGTTACAACAAATCTTAAGAGTAGTCAATAAATCAATAAATTGATCATGGGGTCTTGAGGGTTAACATAAGTAGGTAGTGTGAAACTACATACTTAAATGTAATTTTCATTGGTGAGTTTAAAACAAAAAAAAAAAAAAAAAAAAAGAGTATCTTTAAATAATGTCTTGTACATTGTTATTTATTCCTAAGCTGGCTATAAAAATATCTGTTAAAGTAAATTTGGAATACATATTACCTACAGATTTAACAGACTTTTACTTTTTAGAACATTATGCGATATGGAATAGTTTAAAATTCGTCCAACAGGATAATATTGTTTGTGATATGAGTTTTATGGAATTAACACATTTTAATTTCATGTTTCAGAAGTTACTGTATGTAAGCTGGAACTAATGGTGAACAAGGCATCACACACTCAACGGTCCAAGAGTCTCAGAGGCCGTGGCAGTCCACTGATGCGGTGGAAGATTAGAAAGTTCATTGAGTGACTTCAGTTAGCTTCGACCAACTTGGTAATTTTGTAAAAGGTTGTAAACGCACTAGCGAGTCTTCAGGTATTATGAATGACGAATGAATCGCCTCCGTGGTCTAGTGGTTCAGAGCTTAGCTCTCGACCCGGATTCGTGGGTTCGATTCCCACGTTGAAACAACAAAAAAAAAAAAGTTGTTTTTAGGATTGGTTAGGACAATGCAGACTGATCACCTGATTGTCTGACAGGAAAGATGATCCATGCGTTGGATGGGCATGTAAAGGGTCGGTTCTGTGCCTATTCTCTAGCCAGACGTGTCGACTTACCGTTCCACTGGGTTATGAAAGTAAAAGGAAGAGAGAATGCTTGTGTGTATTGCGCACACACTTGGGCACTATAAAAAAGCTCTTGCGTAGCGGTCCTGGTTTGAATGAAATTTGCTACCGACGCCGAAATCGGTGAGGGGAGCTATTATTATTATTATGAATTACTCTGGGGTCCAGTGGTTTAGAACCTAGTACTCGACTTTGTGGGTTCGATTCCCGCGACAGTACAACTAAAAATGTTTATTTTTGTCAAGTTTAGTGAGGACAGTGCAATCTGATCACTTGTTATTGTGTGACTCTAAAGTAATAGCTTATTTTCATTCAATCAGTTAGATCATTGAAAGGAAATTAAATTAATTTCACTGCATAGTGAAATCTAACATTTTAATCTCATTGTTGTTGCTGATATTTAAACCGCGATAGTTTTGTTCTTGAGATACAGCCTGATTAAAGACAGACAGGCACAGCGAAGTCTTAGTAAATAAATCCCTAAAAGAACTTAATTTTAGATAGTCTGAACATTTTTTTGTGCTGTTTCATTTTGTGTACAGTGGATCGAGCTTCGAGCAACGCTAGCGACGCGACACGACGCGACGGAGCGCGGCGAGCGATGCAGCGCAGCGCGGTGGCGCGGCGGCTAGACGACTGTCGTCTGTACTTCGTTGAAGTATCACATTCGAAACCAAAATTATTTGGTGAGCGTAATTGTTTATCTACTGACTGTAGTGTGATACTGGCGGAGTCGGGGTCTTCACAGACCATACGCTGTGCATGTGCACACGGGTAGCCAGCCGCGGTTAACACAAATGTGTTAAGCGGTTGACGTATGTCGGCGATGGAGCCGTGTCATAGAAGTCAAATTCTGATGACAATATTTGACCTACCATGCATCATTTCGCAGCAGCAACCATTAAAAGTCGGTATCTCTTGGGGCAACTCAAGTAGGACGCGGAGCGCAGCGGGCGTGTGATGCTGGAAGGTTGGGGTCTACACAGACCACATGATGTGTATTCAATGAGTGATGCACACGTGTTAGCCGTGGGGAGAACACGTCGTGTTACGCGGCTAACGTATTTCGACTAAAGAGCCCTGGTCATATAGGCATTACCTGAGACTTTGCGTAGTTTATTGTTGTGCATTAAAGAAGTTAAAGTATCTGTTGAGATTACTATTAGAGATTAAACTAGCAAATTGGCCTAAAATTGTAGAGTCAGGTTAGGCCGAGCAAAAGGCTTGTGATATGGCAGCTGGTTTTTTTTCTTTTACAGGAGCAACACACGAGGACGTGTGACTAGTCAGAATGGCCGTGTCGGAGTTGAAACGTAAGGCTTGCAAAAAAAAAAAAGAAAGCCTAGCAAGTTTAGTCATATTTCCCAAGAGGCCTGTTGCCGCTTACAAAAGAGGAAGGAGAAGACGTGTGTCACCGATGACAGGGAGGACTAGGCAGGGTGGCGCGCGATGGATGGCGGGGCTTGAGAAAAATGAAGTTGACTAAATTCGCTTACGTTCAATGTCTGCTTTGCATTAAGTACTTGTAGCAATAGGTTTGATTGTTCATAATATAAACACGTTCAGTTTGGTGTTATTATTTCCTATAAAGTGACGCCCACAAAATACCGCACTCCGTTAGGTATATTAGGTTAGGTACCAAAAGGTACATTGTAAGTTGTAACCGAGCGCGTCCGAACGCTTCGCGCATTATCCTGGACGCGACAATAGGTGGTGTCGCTCAACCAATCATAGCGCGGCGTCTAGGCATTTGTAAAAACGGGAGCCATGTTTTTTTGGAATTATTCCAGCCAAGAGAGGGATGCCAGATTAAATCTTTCGATACAAAACGTGTATAATGTGATGGTAAATTGTATCCTAGATGTATAATGACTTATCTCGTATAGTTGGATTAAAAAAATATACGGGGCACGGAAAGTATGAAGCGGAATCTTTAGTATGGAATGAATTAAAATAACTATGATTTATGTATAATGGAGTCGAATTTCGTATAATTGCATTATGGGACCGTATATCTATACATATAATAAATCTGTAGAGGGGTCATGTCTGTACATTAAGAATATTTAACTAAAAATTAAAAACAGGGGGTCTTTAAAAGCCACAGAACCTAAAAATAACATTTTTGAAAAAAATGTCTGTCTGTCTGTCTGTCTGTCTGTCTGTCTGTCTGTCTGTCTGTCTGTCTGTCTGTCTGTCCATATGGGAATGTTTGTCGTCGCATCACGCTAAAACCGCTGTATGGAATGAAATGAAATTTGGCAGGCAGGTAGCTTACGACCTGAAGAGCATTATAGGAAATTATTATCCCGAAAAACGAAAGGGTTCCCGTGGGATCTTCAAAAAATTGTAGCTACCTATTTGACGGTATTTCAGCCAAACTACTCAACGTATTTAAATGAAATTTGGCAGGCAGGTAGCTTATGACATGAAGAGCATTATTGGAAATTATTATTCCGAAAAACGAAAGGGTTCCCGTGGGATTTAAAAAAAATTGTAGCTACCTATTTGACGGTATTCCAGCCAAACTACTCAACGTATTTGAATGAAATTCGGCAGGCAGGTAGCTTATGACCTGAAGAGCATTATTGGAAATTGATATCCCGAAAAAGGAAAGGATTCCCGTGGGATCTTCAAAAAATTGTAGCTACCTATTTGACGGTATTTCAGCCAAACTACTCAACGTATTTAAATGAAATTTAACAGACAGGTAGCTTATGACATGAAGAGCATTATTGGAAATTATTATTCCGAAAAACGAAAGGGTTCCCGTGGGATCTTCAAAAAATTGTAGCTACCTATTTGACGGTATTTCAGCCAAACTACTCAACGTATTTGAATGAAATTCTGCAGGCAGGTAGCTTATGACCTGAAGAGCATTATTAAAAATTGTTATCCCGAAAAACAAAAGGGTTCCCGTGGGATCTTCAAAAAATTGTAGCTACCTATTTGACGGTATTTCAGCCAAACCACTCAACGTATTTAAATGAAATTTGGCAGGCTGGTAGCTTATGATCTGAAAAGCATTACTAGAAAATTATTATCCCGAAAAACGAAAGGGTTCCCGTGGGATCTTCAAAAAATTTTAGCTTTTAATTTGACGGTATTTTAGCCAAACTACTCAACGTATTTAAATGAAACTTGGCACAAAGGTAGATTGTAACATGAAATAACCAACATAATATTTTTAACCGACTTACAAAAAAGGAGGAGGTTTCTCAATTCGTAAATATATGTTTGTTTTTTATGTTTCTTTGCGGATATCTTCATCGTTTCTGAAATGATTTTAATTTTATTTTTATGTTGTGTAGGGTATAATTTAAATTTGGTCCCATTGTCACCAAAATGGTGACCTGATGATGGGATCCGTGAGGAATCGAAGGAAATCCTCAAAATTTATGTGGAATAATATATTGATTTTGATTTTTTCTGAAGAAGTCTAAGCATATGTTACCAAACAGTAAGTTTTGCACCATATCCTGGATCTATAATATCAAAAAATTTCGCGTTTCAGTAAACTATATATATATCTTTCTACTATTTTTTTTTATCTAATCGTTTTTTTTTTTCATTTTCCGTCCTCAAATAATCGTCGTCTGATCATTCGTTCAATATCCCGTCTACTTATTTTCCAGTACAAGTGAAAATAATTATTACTTTGTGCGAAGTAATTTATTATTATACTTAGGTGTTGCATTTGCGATTAATAAAGTATAGGTGTAGGATAGTTTGTTTTCAAGATATTAATGAGATGTCATAGGTACATTTAAATTAGAAAAGTTATGTCAATATAAGTAAGATTTATGTTTTTCATGATATTTTTATTTATTAGTTTTCATGCTAGGTACGGCTTGGGTTTTTTCTTTCTTTTGGACTTTTGTTATTTTGTCGTCTAAAGGAAGTTAGTACTTTAACCGTAAAGTCCCAAAGTAGGCTACATGTTTGTTAGCGTAGGTAATTAATAAATAAAAAACCGGGCAAGTCCGAGTTGGAATTGCGCACCGAGAGTAGACTTTAAAAAAATTTGGCGCTCGGCGCCAGCAGCGCAGCGTCGCGTTGGTGTGAAAACGATCATCGTCTGCAGTCGCTGCGGCGTAAACTCCATACAAATCTCAGTACAGAGATCTTCGTCGCGTATATGAGCGTACTATCAAGTAGTCCCGTTCGCATAAAAGAAAAAAAAATATTATACATACAGACGAATTGAGAACCTCCTCCTTTTTTTGAAGTCGGTTAATAATACACGGTCATTTTTCGAACTGGTAGTAGGAATTGTTAGCATTTTCATAGAAAAAATACCTCAAAACATTCACGACAAAAACGGCCATTATTTGACAGTAAACTATTATTATTACTCCATCGGCCTACTTCTTTTGCCTATGCACGTCTAATACCGTGTATAAAGAAGCATTACTATAAATTAGTGATTTTAAATATCCAAACGACAGTGTTCATAAACTAAAAATGTATTTGAACTGCTGCCCTAAATCACTTTTCCACGCGTACGAAGTCGCGGGCACAGCTAGTCGAAAATATTTTTGGTGGCAGCCCTGCTGGAGTGTGACATTTCGAACGGACTGTTATGTGTGTGTACGTGTGTTTTTTTTAAGTAATAAAAACCCCTATGTTATTTGGGTATTATGTGAAAAAGGACAATAAATACCGTCATATTTACGCAAGACTTTTACTTATGCGTATAGGTATATTCACTACAACATTAGAATTTCAAATCCCTCGCTACAATCGACTGGCCGTCTAATGGAGCGCGTCGCTTCTCTCTTGACTCCAATTACTATGCGGTGTCCGTATTCGGATGTTTTTGACGCTGATTGGTAATCGCCCCCGTCGGCGAGAATTTGTAAAAAATAAATTTTGAAAAGGTAAACGCTTCTGCTGCGCTAGTAAAGTGATAATGCCTCCCACACCGATTACGGTGACGGTGGCCTGTTTCATTGAAACCACGCTAGCTGCGCAGGAGCTAGTTCATAGTGCCTAAGTGTGTGCGCAATATACTGAAGAAATCTCTGTCCCTTCACTCTCGTAGCCCAGTGGGGCGGAATCCGAAACGCCTGGCTGGAGATCAGGCGCAGGACCGACTTTTTACATGCCCATCCATCCAACGCATGGATCATCTTTCTTGTCAGACAATCAGGTGATCAGCCTGCATTGTCCTAATCAAACTTTAAAACAACATTTTTTGTTGTTCCAACGCGGGAATCGAACCCACGACCTCCGGGTCGAGAGTGAACCTCTGACCCACTAGACCACGGAGGCGATATACATATAAGTAAAGTGATACAAGGTAGATAGAGGAATAAATAAATAATAGTTTAAAAAACACATGCTTTATTCCATTGACCATGGTCCCTGATATGTATGCAAAATTTCAAATAAAAGGCTTCTGGAAATTGCTGAAAATTATGCTTGAAGATTCCGTTACACAAAACCGGGGGTTAAGGTCGTGTTTAACCAACAATGTTAAAGTTAATCCTTCGTTAAATATTATGGTGTTTCTCTCGTAATTCCTATCAATGAATGAGAAGGCATGATATTTTAACAAGCCGTTAAAACTAACATGCGTTGGTAAAATCGGGACTAAATTTCTAAGAGCGACGACTATCTTATTATCATGCGATCCGTGTGCTTTGAAAACCCCTAATGTTCTATGTTAGATGTCGCTAATAAGATGCAGCTACCAGGAGCGCATAAGTTATGCTAACCTTGTTCGTGGCGTTGAGGCATGCTCCAGCATTGACTAGGGCCTGAACAGCGGCGAGGTGGCCGTGCCAGGCCGCCATGAGGAGTGGCCTCATTCCGAACTGGAACAATATTGGACTTATAATATTATAAACTTTAAACTATACAGACTACAGAGTGTAAAAAGAACAGTCACTATAGCTTTGAGATACGATTGTACCACCTTTCCTCATTTTGGAAATGTATTTTTTTTGTCAAAAACTAAAAAACTTATTTTTTTTGAATTTCGCAGGAATAACGAAAAAGCAAAAAAAAAAATTTTTTTATTATTGTATAATTAAAAAAAAACACATTTCTGGAATGAGAAAAGGTAGTATAATCATATCCCAAAGTTATAGAGACAAATAAAAATAACTTTTTACACGCGTTATACATAGAAAAGTAAAAAAAAAAAAATTTTCGTTTTTGACAAAAACAATTAAAAAAAATACATTTCCAAAATGACGAAAGGTAGTATAATGGCATCTCAAAATTATAGTGACTGTACTTTTTACACACTGTATGAACTGTTAGTTTGCTAAATATATAAAATAAATAATGAATAAATACCTTGTCAGCAGCCTCGATATCGCAATGCGCGTCCAGTAGGAGCCCTATAATCTCCACGTTCCCTCGGCTAGCCGCCCAGTGGATGGGCGCGCGACCGTACTGCAACAACATGTATAATATATGTATGTTAATATGTTATACAGAATGATTCATGGTACATATATATCAAGCCGAATATAGTGTGAAGAGAAGGACGCGTAGAGCATTTTTTGTTTTGGCACCTCATAATTACGAGTTTAGTCGGTCTGTCTAACAACATCTTATAGTGTAATTACTAATTTCACGCGATTGCCAAGTCAGATTATTAATAATGTTGATTATGATCACTATATTATGATGTTGTTAGACCGACCGACTAACCCCTACTTGGCATAACATGTATCTCACAACATTTTACGATAGAAGAACTAAGTAGCAATATTATATAATATAACGTATATTTACGCTTAAAATAAAAAGTGTAGTTTTTAAGTATATAAAATATGTACATTGGAAGGTTTTATGCAGCCTGAATAAATATAGTTTTTTTATTTCACCCCATAATCCTAGAATAATCCTCGTATATAAAGCCCAAATCAAGTTTTTAGTTCCTCGACTTCGTCGGACGCTTATAAGACTAGGAAAAACTACAAAGCAGCTCTTTTCACGTTCGACGTTGAAAATGTTCATTCACTGAAATGCTTTAGTCAAAGGTCGAATTACGAAATTGGAATTTATTTAGAGCTTTGATCAAACCCAGGATGAATGAGTCATTCCGAGAAGACTACAGAGTGCCTCCGACAGTAGTACGGGCGTATACAAATATACAATGCACATATTGGGAAATGCTTTTGAATGCTCCAATTTTGTTGTTTAACTAAATTAATCTTAAAATTATAGCTCTTTAATAAATGAAAAAGTATAAACAATAACCAATCGATATTAATTTTAACTAATTTGTCTTTTAATCTTTTTCAAGCCAAAATCTACATTTTTGTTTAATTTGTCTTTTAATATTTTTTAAGCCGAAATCTATATTTTTATTTAATTTGTATTTAAATATTTTTCATGCTAAAGTCTATATTTTTATTTAATTTGTCATATTATAATATTTTTCAGGCCAAAGTCTACACTCAACGATTAAATCGATTTTATCGAAACATTTAAAGGCTAACCCTAAAATGAAATGAGTACCAAATAAATATCGGAAAAGTTTACGAAAGCAAATTGGCACATGTCCAAATGTCGGAAAATTTAAATTTCCCGGCTGCTGCGAAAAGTTTTCGTTGTTCATTTTTAACTGTTCAACTTCTACCCGGCGTTTGAAATTAACTTATTTTTATTATAAAAGAAGTTTATTTTAAATTCTGAATGCACAGTTAAAAAGAAACACCACGGACTAGACAAATGCAAAATAGGTATTTATAAAGTCTATTGCTGTCCTGCAACTGCCCGATCAAACCGATAGAGACAACTGCAGCTTGATCTAAAACTAGATATTATAAAATAAAAGATTAAAAAACTATAACCCGACTTCGCAAAAAAAGGGCTCTAAAAAGGCTGAAACAAGAAAATAATTCAAATTGAAATCCAGATATGCATAGGTACAGATATGGTCAAGGTAGAACCGTGGTCGTACCCGCTATTGGGATTGTATAATATTTCAACAGCAGACGAACATTATAGATTTGTTTAGCGGGTACGACCACGGCTCTACCTTGACCATATCTGTACCTATGCATATCTGGATTTCAATTTGAATTATTTTCTTGTTTCAGCCTTTTTAGAGCCCTTTTTTTGCGAAGTCGGGTTATAGTTTTTTAATCTTTTATTTTATTTTACATTTTTTTGTGTCCAAATAAACTATAACATTATATTTTCACTAAACTAACGTTAAATTAACACATAGAAAGTAACTAAACAACTCCTAGATACTATTTGTACGACCGCATTTTAAACGTTTGTTTTAAATTTAACAATAAAATATAATAATTAATGAAAAAAATAAATACATATTTGTAATGTGCTTGTCAAGACCTATCTTTTGATACCAAACACGATACAATTATCTTAATTTAATTTTTTTTGGAGATAGTTTTTGAGGTATAATTTTCAAAATCCAAAATTTTTCGAATAATTATATAGCCTATGTTACTCGCGGGACCACTACGAATCGATTGACACCTTATTTATTAAAATCGGACCAGTAGTTTAACCGCTACGAGGGAACATACATACATACATACAAACATACATACATACATACATACATAGACTGCCAAAATCATTACCCTTCCTTTTGGCTTCGCCGAAGTCGGGTAAAAAGTACGACAAATCGACGATCAGGTGACCTCCTACAAAACTTAACCGATTTAGTTACTTTTTATATTATAAACTTAAAAAGGCTTATGCCATGTTCCTATATTTCGATTTTATCATAAAATGTACTCAAATTTGTTTCCTGAATGTTTAATCACAACTGAAAATCTGGCCATATTTTGTAGGTTTTTGAACGTCCATAACTCATTAATAATTAATTTATGAAAAAAGAAAAAAGGGACGTAATAATATTACCTAATACCTATACATAGATATTCAGTAAAAAATGTTACTCTAGTGCCATTATCCAGAGAAATAGGGGTCGCGAAAACTCCTGTTTCTGTATAGAACAACGGCCGTTGTATTTCCTCTTAAGAGGAAACACCACGAAATTTTTTCCATACAAAAATACAAATCTAGAGTAACAATTTTTTTCCTGAATATTTATGGATATTGTTTGTACGTCCCTATTTTTTCTTTTTTTAAATAAATTAATTATTTAAAGAGATATGGACGTTTAAAAATGGCCAGACTCTCCGCTATGTTTAAATATCTAGGAAACAAATTTGACTACAATAAACAACGAAATCAAAAAATAGGGACCTAGCTCAATTCTTTTTTTAGCTAATACAGAAAAAAATATTTAAATCGGTTAAGTTTTGGAGGAGGAAACAGAAATCCCCTAAACGTCGATTTCTGGTACTTTTAATAGGTAATTTCAGTCCAAGTTGCAGTTGTCTCTATCGCGCTAGTGCTGGCTAGCTAAGGCACTGCGAGACAGCAATAGATTTTATAAATACCTATTTTGTATTTCTCTCAACCGTGGTGTTTCCTCTTAACAACACTACATCTTTATTTAGGGATTCACTAGCAACGTGTGTGTGTCTGTGTGTGTGGGCGGAAGTTGGGTGTCACGTGGGCGTCACGTGGGCGGCTGGCGGGTAAGCAGTAAGCACGATTTCAGATTGACGTGGTGTAAAGTGTCCATAGATATTAATAACATAAAATTAAAAAAAAAAACCTACTTAGCGTGTAACATTCCTATCACACCTAACAAACGACCTGATGTTGAAGACCTGAACCGATTTCCACCAAAATAGCAAAAACGCTCTCGACATATATACCTTTCAAAGAAAAAATACCGCATTAAAATCGGATCATCCGTTTGGGAGCTACAATGCCACAGACAGACACATTTAAACAGAAACGGTAAAATTATAACACACCGTCGTTTTTGCGTCGAGGGTTAACAAAAAACCTACTTAGCTATAATCCATCATCAGCAGTAAGTTGTCTCACTGCTAGACAATTGGGGGTTAAAAAAATAATTTTGATTATAAATTATAATTATCTAACGTACCAGAGAAAACTACTGTATAGCTACAGTAAGTAAGTAGTTTATGCCTATATTACAGTATGTAATATAGGCATAAACTACTTAACTAAATTAGTAAGGTGTAAAATTTTAATTCGTTAGCGAATGGAACAAGACACAAGGGCTAAATTTCAAGGTAAATGGGCTAAACCTTGAAATTGCAAGACGTTCTTAAGTGTTATAAGCTTTTAATCTCGCAAAAAAAAATCTTCACAGTTCGCTAAACGTTGTGTATGATGAAGCATTATGAACTTTAAGATGTGGTACTAAGGTACATTTCTGATTAATTAACACTTTTTATGCATTTAGCCAGTTCCCTTTGGAGTCTCTTGAAGACATCTCGCCTGACTTCTAAGCCCGTATTAATAAATAAGTCTCAAACCCAACCTCACTTGAGAACATATTTGACAGAAAAAAAAAACGTTTCGTTTCACTTTTAAAAGTGAACAAATTTATTAATGTTACATAGAAGTTTAATTTCTTTACTTTTTTTATCGTAATATAGGTATTATAGATTACAGAAAAACATTAAAATAGGTATAATCTATATTTTTATAATTTATATTTCCATTTTAAAAAAGAATAAAAAAGTAAGTATGTAACATATTAAGTAAAGTTCTTTATTTTTAAAAGTGTAACGAAACGTTTTTTTTATTTGTCAAATATGTTCTCAAGTGAGGTTGGGTTTGAGAATTCTTTATTATACGGGCCCTAGACAACTTATGAGTGTCAGATTGCCAGTTCAATACTGAAGCGATGGTCAAATTAAGTGGATCTCAAGTCACTTCGACAAGTAGCTGTCCTTGTAGTTTACAACAGTGACATTGACAGCCAGATTGTATAACTATCGTTACTCTTGTAATTGACGATTAGCAGTGTTCGGAAAAACCAGTTACTGTTTATTTTACACTGTGTAGATTCAGTTTTTAATGTTTTTTTACTGAATAAATAATAAAAAAAAACTTGAATTAGCGTTTTCAATAAGCGGCCGTGTTTTTGATTCATGCCAATACGGATCGGATCTCTATACAACACTTAGGCTACCTTCAGACTTACAGAGTTCCCGTGAAATGCCGTATTTATGTAATAACTAGCTGACCCGTGCCCACTTCGTTGAGCATACAAACCGTTTAAACCTTCCCTGGACTTCGACGAACAATTCAAGACTAAAAATAGCCGAATCGGTTAAGCCGTGTGCAAGTTTTAGCGAGACTAACGAACAGCAATTCATTTTTTATATATGAGATAAGGAGAATAACTAACAGCAATTCATTTATTTATATAGAGATGATACTAAGATAATGATACAAGAAAATTGTTGTATGCAGTGTGAGCAGTGGCGTAGCTAAGGGGGGGCGGCGGGGGCGGCCCGCCCCGGGTGTCACCCGTTTAGGGGTGACACCCGAGCCCGACTATGACCATCAGTTATAGTTCTTTCGATTTATAAAAAATCGTAAATCTGCGGCAGAGAGCATAACCGCCACTAATAAAATTATCTACCTAGATAGATAGATAGATAGATAGACTATAATATCGTACCACGAACATAATAATTGATATTAAAAAAAACAATGTGCACAGTGTCAATCGATCAGGGATTCCCCCAAAATTTAATACCCCGTTCGCGCATAACCAACGCTAGTCAGGGGATTCCCTCGATATAGCGCTCGTCACTTGTATTGTGGATTGGGCTTCTTTTGTTTCCGACCGCATTCATTTCAATATTCGCTTACGTGAACGTGTGAAAGTCTAGTGCAAAGTGTTTGTTAATTATTAGATATTATAAACAACATTTTTTGTATAAAAGTCGATTCTTGAAGAAAATAAACAAGGTAAGTGAATTATTTTTGTTATTACAGGTAATACTTACATTTTTTATCCATTTAGTTTCTAATAGCAGTATCTCAGATTATTTTGAAAAACCCTTCAATTTTATTCTCTTTTAATTACTGTGTATTTTAAACTATATTATTGAGACGTCCTAAATGATAAATAGGTACCTAAAGAAGGTATTTCAGACGGATTGCAATAATATTTTTTTGTTTAGCCTGGGCAAGTATTACTTATCTACTAAAGGTATTTATTTATTAAAATAGGTTTTAAAGACTTTGCTGGTGTAAAAAGATTTTACTTATATTTCTACACGTTTTACGATATTACTTTAGGTAATAATGTTTAATTGTAAATAATATTCTTATTTATTATTAACTTACTTAATATTTTTCTATCTAATAGCAATGGGATTTGTTTACAAAAACGGAATACATTAAGTTTAGATTTTTGATTGAAAGTTATCATAATCATATCATACAACTTCGCGTACGTTGATTTTGCTCCGAGATGAGCAGCTCGAGCACTCGTGGCACGGATATCACAATTAACGGTGGAGTTTTTAACCTCTTGCGTCCCAAGACTCCCAAGCGGTTTCAAAGAGCCGCGCCATTTGCACTGCGCCATTCACTTAAGACCCAAACGGTTACATGAAACCGCGCTCTTTTATTCTATTAAGCATCGTATTTCCCTGACTTACAGACTACTTTTGTATGAAGAAGTTTGATTAGTTAGAACCTTTGCTAAATAAGCCTCAATTCGAATGAACAAAAATCCTTTGTCTGTGGCCAACCAGTATTCGATTTGCCGTCTAGTATGGTGGGTGTGAGTGCGAGTGAATAGTGCAGTTTTTTGAAGATTTTGCTGGTTTTCACGAATGTAAGTACTGTTTTGTATTATTTTATAGTTTATTTTAGTCATCATAAGTATTATTAGATAATCATTTGAAAGAAATACGTCGTAACATTTAAATTTTTCACTTGAAAAAATTGGTTTCTATACGTATATATATAGACTGATTTAGATATGATTTTCTTACTATGTTTGTAAATAAATGAAGTAATAAGCCTAAAGAAGTAAATATAACTAGTGTACAAAACGATTTATCGTCGGATTATGCCTAATTTTAGTAAAATAAACAAAAGAATTTGACAAAAAAAAGGCCGTTTTGAATGCATTAATAACGGTCTCCCGCTGGCCGCGGCCATTATGCTACAAGCTATTATAAAAGAAAAAAACAATAAAGCAATTTTTATTGGTTGTATAGATCATTCAATTAATTTATGCGGCCAACATTCGTTCGCACAAAATGTGACTTGTGTTACATTTTTCGGAGCAGTGGAAACAATATTTAACTTTTTTTCAACTTCCACAAGCCGTTGGGAAGTGCTCCTCAATCACAGCAAAGCATCTGTTAAAAGACTTTCGACAACGCGATGGAGTGCTCATTACGGTGCAGTAAAAGTATTGGCTGAAAATTTTGATGGGATAATATTTGCAATTGAGGAACTATGTGACCAAGGCGTAAATTTAGAAACTAGAGGTGCTGCACAAAATCTTATGCCTGCTGTGTGCAATTTCTCATTTCTTTGTTTTCTTTTCTTTTGGAATGATGTGCTAAGGGAAGTGAACAATGCTCAGATTGCATTACAAAGTAAAGGTTTATGTGTTGATGAAATAATCATAAAACTAGAAGCACTTCGTCTATTCATTGGAGAGAAACGGTTGCATCTAGCAGAAGAGGCAATAGATTTTGCTGTACGAAAATCGGAAAAATACAACATTTCGATGGAACGACGAATTCGTCGCAAGAAACGCATGCCCGGTGAGTTAGCGTCGTCCACCGATGCTGGACTTACACTTAGAGCGGAACTTCAAAAGGACATGTTAGAATGCATTGACAGATTCAATATTGAACTCGAAACAAGAGTAAAGTCCATTAAAGACGTAGCTTCATTGTTTGAGGTTGTGCAGTCAAAGACCTTGCTTTCGGCAAACACTGAACAGTTAAAATTAGCTATATCAAAATTTACTAACCTTTACGATGCAGTATCAGAAACAGAACTCCTTTTAGAAATACCAAGATTGAGAAGACATTTAAAAGCGGCTAATATTACTGTCTCTAATTGGGTGATACTGGACTTTTTGAAATTTATTGTGGAATGGAATTTTACAGAATCTCTTCCGAATCTAACGATAGCACTAAAGTTATTTATAACAATATGTGCATCAGTAGCTTCATGTGAGAGAAGTTTCAGCAAATTAAAATTAATTAAAAATTATTTGCGGTCTACAATGACCGAAACCAGATTAAACAATCTTGGTATTTTAACGATAGAACATGAAGCAACACAAAATATAAATTTTGAAGACGTGATTTCGGAGTTCGCTAGTGTCAAAGCTAGAAGGAAGAAATTTTAATTTTTAACAAACTAAATTTGTTTTACATAATAAACAAATATTTGTAATAGGTACTCATATTTTAATAAAACGTAAATGATTATAACTTTTTTTTATTTTAACAGTTTCGATTGAGTTTTAGGGTGACACCTATAAAATCCGCCCCGGGTGCCACCTATGCTAGCTACGCCACTGAGTGTGAGTCTTCTTTATTACTTCAGAAACTTGAATGAAAATAGTTTCCTATTAAAAGTATACCCATAGAGAGTTACCAAACTTCAGCAGTTCCAGGTGAACAAACATCTTCAGAGACCCAACGAGAAGTTTACTCGCGCACGTGAGGTACTTAACTTTAGGTACGCGCGTGTTTCACCAAGCAATGTTAAAGTTAATCCCTTCGTTAAATATCATGTTGTTCCTCTCGTAATTCTTATTTAATGAATGAGAAGGCATGGTTATTTAACAAGCCGTTAACATTAACATTGCTTGGTGAAACACGCCCTTAGCCTTTCAGTATTCGACCTTTAATCACTTTGTAAATTTTAACTGAAGGTTAAAGTTTAAAAAAATGTGTATTGTGTCAACTAATCGGTGTCTTTGGTGAATTATCTATGAAATATTGCAAGCCTTTGCCTTGCAAGTGCGAGCGCGATGTAATTATAAAATAATATGTATATCTGTCCATTCCTTTCTCTCTGATAAGGTCCAACCAATCAGCGTTCAATACGGGTTGTTAATTTAAATGCCATGTTAATGAAAACGCCCTTAATTAGACAGCCATTATGCTTTTAAATCGTCATGTACCAGGGCCGCATGAATATCGAGGAGCACTCACGTTGTTCCTGCAGTTGACGTCGGTGGGCCTTTGGAGAGCCTCTCGTACAGCGTCCGGTTCGTTTTTAATGACCGCCTCGTGAAGCAATAAGTCGTTCTGCTGGACCCGCGACCGCTCCATCTGAAATTTAATGAATTAATGAAAGGATATTTTAATTAAACAAGGTAAGCACTTTGAACTGTATGTGGTATGTTGAAAAATATAATATACTAGCTGTCCCGGCAAACTTCGTATTGCCTTATTAATTAATTGCTTGACATACTGACTGCAGCGCCACCTATCGGTTCCAATTGTAAATCTAAACCATTCTCGAATCTCCACGAACACACACAAAAAATTTCATCAAAATTGGTCCAGTCGTTTAGGAGGAGTTCAGTCACATACACACGCACACAAGAAATATATATATCACTAGCTGTGCCCGCGACTCCGTACGCGTGGAAAAGTAATTTAGGGCAGTGTTATAATAAATCTGTTTTAAAAATATTTTTAGTTATAAAAACTGTCGTCGAGGTATTTAAAAAACTACTTTATGTTGACAATTCCTACTACCAGCTTGACAAACGACCGTTTACAATTACTATAATGCGAACGGGACTACTTGATAGTACGCTCACATACACGACGAATATCTAGTAGCGCCGCAGCGACTGCAGACGATGATCGTTTCTACGCCGACGCTGCTGGTGTGGCGACAATGATGACAGCGCGCCGTAAAATTTTGCGGTCTTTTAGCCTTTAAGTCCGACTCGCACTTGCCCGGTTTTTTATTTATTAATAACCAAACACTTACTTCACTGTTAAAGTACTGATTTTATACAGAAAAATAGCAAAATATAGAAAGTCCCAAAAGAAAGAAAACAAACCTAAGTTTTACCTAACATAAAAACCATTCGGTCCATAATAAAAACTAAGAAATAAAAATATCAAGAAAAACATAAATCTATCTTATATTGACATAACTTTTTTAGATTAACTGTAAACACAATACTTATGTTAATCAAAATTCCATGTATTATGCAGTTATCGAATACATAATTTGGACAAAGAAGACTATAAAAATGTACAGTAATAGACAATAGTAGGCTGTAGTATGAATTTTAACGGACGGAATGAGAACTATAATATACAATGCAAAATAATATTATACATTGCTAATGATGCACGCTGAGTATAACTCTCGGATAACGTATTGTATAAATGTAGGTACCTACTCAACTTTGCTATAATTGTATTAAAAGTACGGCATTTGGCGTATAGATGTCGCTATTATTGTCTGCTCTGCATCGCGCTATATAGATTTGTATATGAGAATACTCTATCAATATTATGATATTTGGCAAAAAACCCATAATAATCTGTTAAAGGCTAGAATTTCAAAAGGTAACTCGATTGGAATCGAGTTGTATCAACAGTTTTCCCCTGTAACACAGTTTAGTAACTATCAAGATGTTTTTTAACGTATATAGGTACTATATATTATAAAATAGAAAAAACAAAAAAAAGAGCAATATATTTATGAAAATCTTAAAACTGTTTTTAAAATTCCGTACCTCAAAAGGAAAAATCGAAACACATATTATAAGATCATTTCCATGTCCGTCTGTCTGTCAAGACCCTTTTACTCAGAAACGCGTGTAGGTATCAAGATGAAAATTATATAAAATAGTCAGGATACCTACTGTTCCTTGAAGCAGTGAAAAAATCAGACTTCTTAGCCAATGCAACCAAAAGCAATCGCTTAGGTATGTCGCTAAATTTCGTCATTTTGGACACTCGTAAGGGAATCAAAACCTAAAGGTTACTTCCCGTGAACTCAAAATCATAAAATTTGAAACCAAGCAACGTCTAAAACCATACGTTTTTAGTAACATTATATACCTAGATAGTAAAAATATTTAGATTTTTTTAAACTTAGTACCGTTTGTCATGAATGTGTATAATTGAAACTTATAACAAATACTTAGGTCTCTAATATAATCAAGCTGTAACCAAATCAAAATTCTATGTCAATCAGGTTTGTATGGAACTCTCGGTGTGCAAGTCCAACTCGCACTTGGCCGGTTTTTATTTATTTACTTATTACTAACCTACGCTAACAAATATGTATACACTATACAGTACCTACTTATCACAAAGGATTTTACACTAAAAGTACTAACTGATTTTATACAAATAACTTTCGTAATAAACTCAAGAAAAAAAATCTTAGATTGTCCCTACCTAGCAAGCCTAAAACTAACAAATAAAAGTCACCCCCGCGGCCCCGGTGCGTTTGCTGCGAATACAATTTGAAGTGGCGCGGCGCGGCGCGGGCGGCGCGCGGCTCCCGGACCCGGCGCGCGCTTCCTACAAACGTCCAGCAAAAACGACATGATCTTTTAAAATTGTCATAACTTTTTTATTTTTGAACCGATTTACATAAAACAAACACTAAATGTTAAGTGAAGCTTGCCGCAATATATTAGTGAAAAGTACATCTTAATCGGATTAGCCGTTTCTGAGATTAGCGTGCACAAACCCACAGACAAACAGACAAAAATTTCAAAAATCATAGTTTTGGGTACTATTGCGTAAATAAAGGTCCCCTATCATATTTTTTTTCAAATATCTTCAATGTACAGACACGACTCCTCTACAGATTTATTATATGTAAGAATATGTATAGAAGACTAGTATATACTAGCCGACAGGTATTGTGTTGTGACTTAATTAAAACTTTTAACAAACAACTACCCGCAGAAACTACAATATATTGAACATACGCCTACAGTTCGTACATGTAGGTTGTAGACATCTTAATATAAGGTATCGACCGCTGACTAATTTAAGATAAAAAATAATAATTTTAAGAACAAAAAAAACGCTTAATTGTGTTGTTATTGGTTCTGCAAAATTTACAATTAATCAAACTTCAGGAAAGTGGTGAAAATTATAATATAGTCAAAATAAAACAATGTTGTGTATTTTAAGATAAATAGGTTCAGAATTAATTGTAAGCACTATTGTATTAAGGAATAAATGAGGCTAAATAAAAAAAAATAAAAAAAATGTGTTAAAAAGACACACCAATCTTTATTTAAGATGTTTCCTCTTTATAATATTAGTAAAGACAACTTCAAAGTAATTTTTTTATGAAAACGAATAAAGCGAACCAGCTGGCCTAAAAAATATCTTCGAAAAGTATAACGAACATTTATGAGGATATGTTTGCTGTCGCCGTGGTGCGTCTAATACCGTCAATGGTAAACTAAATTAAAAATAAATAAAAAAACCTTGAGTTAGCTTGTAACATTCCTATTTCCTATCACACCTAACAAACGACCTGATGACCTGAAGACCAATTTCAACCAAACATAGCTAAGAACACTCTCGACTGATATACCTTTAAACAAAAGAAGCTCCATTAAAATCGGATCATCTGTTTAAGAGCTACGATGTTACAGACATACACACACATTTCCACAGACACGTCAAACTTATCGATTTGCGTCGGGGGTTAAAACATATCAATGCACTTAGAGTGAAGTGCCAGCTTGCAATATCTAAAGATCAACCACCTCTGTGGCACAGATAGTTTAGCCCGTCATTAGCCGGATATCGCGGGTCGGTATTATTTACCGCCATGGAACAACATGTTTTTCTGTGTTTCTGGTTAAGGCGAGGAATAAGCGCTACTAGCGCCACTCTTTTTAAATAAGTTTTACAATGACACAAAGATCTTATTAAAAAAAGTAATCGGTTAAAACTCTAAATAAGTAGTCAAACTAACTTATTGTCATTTAATTACAGCTCTAAATCCTATAGTGTATTTACTCTCATAAAAACCGCCAAAAGTTACCGTTTTAGTTATTACTTATGAGAGTAAATACAGTAGTAGGATTTAGTTTAGATTAGATTATTTAGAATTAGATTTATTTTATTTTATTAAACATCTTTTAAAAGTTCAATTGGCCCATAACACATTTTCAGCTTTTTAAACGTTAATTGTTAAAAAAATACTTGTCGGTTGAATCGATTATTTGATTGAATGGCTAGCGCGTTCATTGAATTCTATTATACCAAAAAATTCAATGAATCCAGGACAGCCATTTAATATTTTAATTTTAAACTAAAAAAAATCCGAATGTGTGTATTTTATCGCACATTAAAGTAAATTAACAAAAAATATATCAACATGCTATCTGTACGATCTGTTTGACGCCATTCAATGACCGCGCTAGTCATTCAATCAAATAAGCAGATTTAACCAAATGACTGCGAGAATATCAATATCACCATGCGTTTCAACTATCGCCGAAATTTTGTAATTCAAATTTTGTTGGCCTAGTACGGGCCCCTAAGCTTAGACAGTCTCATAAAATGAAGATGTATTTTTAATAAAATATACCGAACTTCAGATTGTCCTTTATTATTAAAATAAGCCTTAAAAATACAGATGCTATTACACAAAAACACTTTCTCGTTTCAATAATAATCTGCGGCTCGAAAACTCGCAAGTGTATTATTGAAAATACAATTTCAATAATACACTTGCGAGTTTTCGAGAGCTTGTTATAATGATATCCATTCCGAAGCAAAACCAATTCCAATAAAATATTTATCGATGACGAATTGCCATAAATCTCGATAATACAGGGTGTGCTGACGTTTGTGAGGGACTGTTGTTGCGTTTACTAAATGACGTGCCAGCTGCTGTCATGTGTAGGCATGGTAACTGGAATGCCTGTAACCAGCATTCAAGTATCTAGTATTTATTCACATGCATGCCCGGTGACGTATACATGTGAAAGGCGACAGCTACGGGCAAGCCAGTGGAGCAGTATCTTTACTGTACACCTTGTATGCCAGTTACTAGCAAATGTATCCGCAGTGTGCCAGTTACTTGCATGAGCAACTTGCATGCCAGCTACTTTCCCAATATATACCCAAATAGCTTGAATGATTTGTAACTCGCCAACCCGACTGCCAAGCGTGGCGAGTATAGGCAGCTACATGAACTATCTTGGGGGAGGCTATGTCCAGCGTACATGGTGGATGGGCCTGGCAAGCCCCACCGGGGCCCCTGTTCGGCCTTAGGGGCGTCTGAAAGCCCTGCAACCCCACAATGCAGGCACCCGTCGGCGGAGGCGCGGTTGTATTATATCTCCCGTGGCTCCGTCGGCGGCGGTTCTGTCGGAGTACCGCCCAGTTTTAGTGGGTATCCACTTACTATCTCTCAATTCTTAACGGACGCAGTGAGGATGGGGGGGAATACGGGGGGGAGCACGGGGGGGAGCACGGGGATTCCTACCACGGGTATGTGAGGCCACATACCGTCCACTTACCATCTTAACGGACGCAGCGAGGATGGGGGGGAATACGGGGGGGAGCACGGGGATTCCTACCACGGGTATGTGAGGCCACATACCGTCCACTTACCATCTTAACGGACGCAGCGAGGATGGGGGGGAATACGGGGGGGAGCACGGGGATTCCTACCACGGGTATGTGAGGCCACATACCGTCCACTTACCATCTTAACGGACGCAGCGAGGATGGGGGGGAATACGGGGGGGAGCACGGGGATTCCTACCACGGGTATGTGAGGCCACATACCGTCCACTTACCATCTTAACGGACGCAGCGAGGATGGGGGGGAATACGGGGGGGAGCACGGGGATTCCTACCACGGGTATGTGAGGCCACATACCGTCCACTTACCATCTTAACGGACGCAGCGAGGATGGGGGGGAATACGGGGGGGAGCACGGGGATTCCTACCACGGGTATGTGAGGCCACAGACCGTCCACTTACCATCTTAACGGACGCAGCGAGGATGGGGGGGGGGAATACGGGAGGTAGCACGGGGATTACTGCCACCGTCCTCCACGGGATGCGGCGAGAAGCATTTCTTGGCGAAAGAGAAGGCTTTGTCCAGCAATCGACGTCGTAGCTTAAATGTTAAAGCATAATGTAATATTCTGTTGCTTGCAAAGTAAGCAGCGATAAAACTTTACAATGAGCCATCCGACGCCTATTAAAAGATTGTGAAACAGGCTCTATATATAGGGTTCTCTAAAGTAAAGAAAAAGTAGGTTACTTAGAATCTTCTGATGGAGGAACGAAACGGTATTAAATCTAATAAACCTCCCGCGCGATGGAATTAAACACTGAAGCGGAGTGGAGACGCGAACGGTAATGTGATAAGACACTAGCATTAATAGTATTTAGAAGAAATTATTAATAAAGAATTAAAGAACTTATTATTAAATTAGTTTTTTGTTATATTTAAATTACTAGCTGTGCCCGTGACTTCGTTCGCGTGGTTGTCGGAAACACTATCGCGATTATCTTTTGATTGCTCACGTTGGTTTTTGTTATTATAATTATTAAAAAGGAATAATTCTTTCATATATATTTTTGAGTAACTTAAACCGTTTATGCAGCGCACGCAACGAAAGTCCTCCAGTCTCCAGTCAGTCCAAATGTGAATAATTTTCCCCGTTTTTGCAACATTTCTCACTGACGCTTCGCTCTTATTGATCGCAGCATATGTTATATAGCCTAAAGCCTAACTCTATAAATGGACAAAACATCTAACAAAAAAATATTTTTTCAAATCGGAACAGCAGTTCATGAGATTAGCGCGTTTAAACAAACAAACAAACATTTCCGCTTAGTATAGATTAGTATAGATGTACTTAAATACACTAATTTAATAATGGTATTTTTACATTTGTTGAAAAACCTACTACACCTAAAAACCTATGTAGTAGGTTTTTTTTAGTAGGTAACCCTATAATGGTTGACAAAAAATAACTGATATAATTTTTTGGGATTAAACTTTATAAAATTTCTTTTCAATCCTAGAAACAAAATATTCAAAGGTCAGTAACGGGTGTAAAAAGAACAGTCACTATAACTTTGGGATATGATTATGCTACCTTTTCTCATTCTAGAAATGTATTTTTTTATATTAATTTTACTATATTTTTTTTTTACTTTTTCGTTATTTTTGCGACAAAAAAATAAGAGAATGGTAAAAATGGTTTTCACAAAAAAAGATAAAGAAACCATTTCCAAAATGAGAAAAAAAAAGTGTAATTATAGTGTTTTTTTTACATCTGTATAGACTTAACTTATAACCCTTATTTTATTTAATTTTTGTTACGTAATTCTAATTATTAACACACCAACACAACATAGTATTAAAATTAACATACCAACCTCTCTCAGAATAATTATTTCTTCTTAGTAAACCTTAATATCTTTAGCCGGCTTAGGTCGTGTTTCACCAAGCAATGTTAAAGTTAACGCCATGTTAAAATACCATGCATTCTCATACATTGACAGGAAATACGAGAGGGATAACATGGCGCTAACTTTAACATTGCTTGGTGAAACACGGCCTTAATCTTCGTGATGTAAGGCCTTAAAATAAAAGATAAAAATATAAGAGAATGTTCACGCTTATGTTCCCTAATTAGTTTATTACGTGTTCAATACCCGTCCTACGTAACTTCGTAAAACGACGCGGGTGAGAAGCTTGAACATGACGAATCCCCTAAATGATGTGCGGAATTTGAGTCATTCCGGGAACTTGTGAAGGGACAGAAGCTGTCAAGTAACTTTAGCCCTTTGATATACATAGCGTACTGTAATTACGTTAAAGTAGCCATACACCATCCTGCATGTCCTCCAACGGATTGACGCTGCCGAAGGGATCCAATCTATAGTTTGACCGTATATACCTAAGGCCCGTTCCAGACGTAGCTATAGTATACAGGGTGTAAAAAGAACAGTATAACTTTGAGATCACTGTAACTTTGAGATACGATCACTAAATTTTCTCATTTGTAAAATGTATTTTTTTTACTTTTTACCTTTTCTTATTTTAAAGGCAAGTCAGTCAAGTAAAATTAAAAAAAATACATTTCTAGAATGGGAAAAGGTAGTATAATCATATCCCAAAGTTATTTATTAAGTGATTGTTCTTTTTACACCCGTTATATTAATATATCGAGATATAAATTAACGAATGCAAGGACCTAGTATTTTATTCTGAGGTTCTAACTAATACACTCGGCAGCGTCATGTCTATCGGACGCTGGTACACGACAGGCAGTATGGTGTATGGTCACCTTTACACACTGTGACTTATTTACATAATAGGTGTCACTCAAGACACCCATTATGTTAATAAGTCAGAGAATTGGATCAGTCGTTTAGTTTCGTCAACTGTGAAAAAACATATTATATGCATAAACTATTAAAATCATTTTTGGATTCGTCGCAGTGGGGTAAACTATTAGGTATAATTCTTAAGCACTACTGCATACTTAAGAATAACTAGATGTTGGACGTGTCTTCGTGCTTTTAAAAATCTGGAAACTGTACATTTTGCTGGTATAAAATACAGCATATATGTTAATTCAAAGTTTAAGCCATATTAAATTTCATCAAAACCCGGGCAGTAGTTACTGCTTGAAAGTGTAACAATATTCATATATACAAGAGGTAATATTAATGAGTGTATTATGCTTTAGGGTGTGTCTGTATGGGTCCCGTATATAGAGTTTACTGAGAAAGTACCAGCGCTGAAACAGTTACTTTTTAAAAAAATGTATTTGTATAGGCCAATTTATGATGTTGGGGAATTTCTCATAGAAACATGAAAGTTAAAAGTGAGTCTTTCAGCGCTGGTACTTTCAAAGTACACACAAAATAGTAACACATACACAGCCTAAAGTATTATCATTCATTTATTTTAAAACTTGTATACCTAAAAAATACATTTCCAAAATGAAGAAAGGTAGAATATCGTATCTCAAACTTATAGTGAGTGTTCTTTTTACACACTGTACTTGACTGTACACAAAGCATATCGTTGTGTTGTGTACATTACTGTAATTAATTCCGCTGCACATTCAACGTGTAAAAGAAATGAGTGATAAAAATTTACTAGCGCGATTCTAGAGTTCTTTTTATACGAAAATGTATTGCAAACATTTGTGAACCATACGATCTTCCAGGGTTTTAAATATTGCAAAAAATACTTGAAATAGTCCCATTTGAAAATATTTGTGAACCATACGATTTTGTAGAGATTTTAATATTGCAAAAAAAAATTTTTTTTGTAATAATATCTATGGACGCTTCACACCACGTCAATCTGGCCCTGTGCTAAGTATCCGAAGAACTTGTGTTACAGGTACCAGACAACGGAAATATATTTAATACTTTTATACTATACACATATTTAAGATTTTTATTATATTATACACAAATTTAATACACATCCATGACCCAGGAACATTGAAAACTTTTTGCTCCCTCGGCGGGATTCGAACCCGCGACCTTTGTTCGAGCGCCAACGCGCTCAACCAACTGCGCTACGGAGGTCGTCAAATCATTTGAACAGTCCCATTTACATTGATTCTACACTTGGACTTTAGCTAGTTTTTGTACATATTATAATATATCACTCCACTCAGAAATATAGATGATAATGTACGGTTTGTTTGATGGTGCTTTGGCATGGGACAAATAACTCTTTAGCTACTTTCACAGTGAACTCTATACAAGGTTTATAGACATTAAAATATTCACAATAATAATACACAACTTTTATTTATACTTTTCCACTTTATTACGTTTTTATGATGTTTTTACACAATAACACGACCGGTTTCGATTAAATAATCATCAGGTGTAAGATGAAAAAATATTTAACTTTTTGTGGGTGCTGAAGTGAATTAAACCGGTCGTGCTATTTTGTAGAAACTTATTAAAAACGTAACAAAGTAGAAAAGTGTAAATAAAATGTGTGTGTTATTATTGTGAACATGAATTTTCATAAAAAACCAACAGTACATTTATCAGTTATATCCTTAAATATTATCACTCATTTATTTTACACGTTGTATATTATAAAGTGTTCGACCGTTTGTGACACATTAAAACAGTCCTCTGGATTCATTATATTAATGAGCTAAAACATGTTCAAGTAAACTAAGTTCAACATTTACTTAATGACAAGTTGAATTGACTCAGTTCAATAATGATTACTTTTAATGATGTAGGAGTTTTGTCATCATCATCATTTCAGCTATAACGTTCACTACTGGATATAATCCTCCGTGATCTATCTAGTGGTTCAGAGCTTCACTCTCGACCCGAAGGTCGTGGGTTCGATTCCCGCGTTGGAACAACCAATAATGTTGTTTTCACGTTCGGTAAGAACAATTCATGCTGGTCATCTGATTGTCGGACAAGAAAGATGATCCATGCGTCGGATCGGCATGTCATAAGTCGGTCCTGCGCCAGATCTCTCGCCAGTCGTGTCGGTATCCGTCCCACTGGGCTACGAGAGTGAAGGAGGAGAGAGTGCTTCTGTGTATTGCGCATACACTTGGGCACTGTAAAATAGCTCCTGCACAGCTGGCCTGGGTTTAATATAACCGGCCACCGTCACCGCAATCGGTCCGGGAGGATTTTTATTATAAGGGCGTGTTTCACCAAGCAATGTTAAATTTGACGCCATGTTAAATACATATAATAATCCCTCTCATATTTCCTGTCAATGAATGAGATGGTGTGGTATTTTAACATGGCGTTAACTTTAACATTGCTTGGTCAAACACGGTCTAAGCCTCCTTAGTATTTCATGGGTGGTTGTTTTTAGGTTTTAAGGCTTTATTTCTCACAAAAAATAATACTTAAATTATTATAAGAAGGCGAGAAACACATGGTTGTCGCCTTTTATGTTCGGCAGGCGGGTTGGCGAACGCAGTTTTCAGATACTAACAATGTCCCGGGAACGGCGCTCCCCACTTCTGGATATCCCTACTGCCTCCTTTCACGACACCGAAAGATGGTTGATAGGGAGGTTCTTTCTCTGACACGCAACGGACTTCTCTTCTCTGATCTTAGTAAAAGTTAAATTAAAAAGAGATGTTTCCTTAAATGCCTACATGCTTCAAAGGTTGGAACTCGAGTAGGGATTTAACATCGACAGAAAAAACGATTAACTGATAATCGATTTTTCTAATTCCCATAAAAAGAGATTTCTGAAAATTCTTCTTTTTATGACAATGTATTTTTTGAATAATAGCTTTTTATGTGCCATTTGTTTTATTCTTTCATTCTTTCATAAGTACCTACTGTGTTATATAGAAGAAAAAGTTTTAAATTATTTTTCATTATGTTATTCAGTAAGAATGAAACAAAGTTGACATAAAAGGTATACATATAGAATCCAAATAGTAAATAAAAGATTGAACGATAAACTAAAAAAAAAAGGAATCGATTTTTTTATATAAGTAAAGAAATCGATTATTAATAATCGATTTTTAATAAAAACTAATCGATTTAGAAAAAAAGATTTTGTCACATCCCTAAGTAATTGGACTTGCATCAATATTAGCTCAGCCGAGGGTATATTTGTTCCCGGGATTCAGGTCGCGATTCTAATGCAGCTATCTTAATTGGGGACCTGGTAACAGGCGCAGTTCTCAAAATAGCGAGTCGCAAATCGGCGCATCGCGACATAGATAGCTGTAGACATAGCTATGTATCTATATCTAGATCATATTTCTTTATGTCTTAAAAAGCTTGATTATGACCAACTCCGTAGCGCAGTGCTTGAGCGCGTTGGTGCTCGAGCGAGAGGTCGCGGGTTCGAATCCCGCCGAGGGAACAAAAAGTTATCAATGTTCCTGGGTCATAGATGTGTACTAAGTTTGTGTAATAATATAATAAAAATCTTAAATATGTGTATAGTATTAATAAAAGTAAAATAATAAAAGTATTAAATATATTCCAGTTGTCTGTAACACAAGTTCTTCGTATACTTAGCACGGGGCCAGATTGACGTGGTGTGATGCGTCCACAGATATTATTATATTATATCTCGCGCCATTTTGTTACAAACGATGAGATTAGCATAAACAATTGACAACTACGTATTCTTATATATTTTAATCTTGATTATGACGACCTACATGGCCCAGGAACATTGAAAACTTTTTGTTCCCTCGGCGGGATTCGAACCCGCGACGTCTCGCTCGAGCACCGACGCGCTCAACCACTGCGCTACGAAGGTCGTCATAATCAAGATTTTAAAGAAATAAAGAAATGTGTTCTAGATTGTCCATTACCATGATATCTGGTACACCTTAATTATTGTGCAAAATATCCCATTCAAATACGCTTCACAGCGCTTCACAGCTTCAGGGTCAGCGCGCATTTCGTTAAATACTGAAAATTATAAGCTTATTTTTGCACCAGATTCAAACTCCGCTCTATAGTCGCGCGAATTCGCAAACATTTCCCCGGTTTGTTTGTGAATATTGAGATAAAATTCACAATGTTTTTTGTGTTCGATATTCAATTTGTACTGTTGATTTTGCGTTTGGATACAAGCGGACCAATGTTATTTCAGTCTACTAAATTGAACGTTTAATTATAACGGGTGTAAAAACTTTGGGATATCATTATACTACCTTTTCTCATTCTAGAAATGTTTTTTTTTTTTACAAAAATTAAAATATTTTTTTTTTGACTTTATTATTATTTTTGCGACAAAAAATAAGAAATTGTAAAAAGAAAATTTTTTTTTTTAGTTTTTGACAAAAAAAAATATATATATATTTCCGAAATCAGGAAAGGTAGTATAATCGTATCTCAAAGTTATAGTGACTGCTCTTTTTACACACTGTATAAAAATACACAAAATATCATTGATACTACCTATTGATATTTTTTAATTGAAGACATGAATGTGGTATACATGTAGCAAAATTCAGATTTCAAGAAAATTGGGTTCAAACTGTCACATAAACAGTTTAGAGTACGTCGTAACGTATTAAGTTCACAAATCTAAAGATCCGTCTCTAGAATCAATGTACTTAATACGGTACTACACGTCCTAAAACGTGACAGTTTAAACTTAATTTTCTTATTAAAAAAAAAAGTTTGCGACATGTCAACTTTATCATATCATGTCTTCAATTGTAACATTAAGGGAGTGTTTCACCAAGCAATGTTAAAGTTAATCCTTCGTTAAATGTCATGCTCTTCCTCTCGTAATTCCTATCAATGAATGAGAAGGCATGGTAATTTAAGCCGTTATCATTAGCGTGCGTTGGTGAAATCAGGACTTAATATCAAATACATAATTTAAGGGCTTTTAACGTACCGTAGGTACAATTTAAGGCTTTGTATAACTCCAATGACCTTGAACGACAAAAATGGAAATATTTGCAGAAACTAAAACGACAGTCCCCTGAGCCTCGCCTCTCTTAAGATACTGAAGAAATTGTCACACTTATGTATAAAGAGAAAAAGGATTAACGGGTGTACTTTGCATATTGTTTTAATATTAAAACAAAAATATGAATTTATTAAATGATAAGACTCTATTAAACACACTTAAAAATTATTTTGTATATAATTTTTTTTGGGAATTTTTAATAAGACCAGTATTGAGAAAAACGGTTTTATAGTATTCCGATTTTCAGCTAACCGCACGCACACAGCCTTTACCCTTCCTTGCCCTTATAGTTTCGATCTGTCTTGTCTTTCAATTTGTCTGTCTGTCCACCCTTATAACTACTGTATTTATTAATATACAGGATGTAAAAACTTACACTATAACTTTGAGATACGATAATACTACCTTTCCTCATTTTGAAAATGTATTTCTTTTTCTCAAAAACTAAATTTTTATTTAAAATTTTTGTAAAAAAAAACATTTCTAGAATAAGAAAAGGTAGTATAATCATAATCACTTTTTACACATGTTATATGTTGTTAAAATTGGTAGGAATTGTGAATATGCTATATAATATTTAAGACTTTGAAAATATTTGTATCCGTGACCCAGCAACATAGAAAACCTTTTTGTTCCTCCAACCGAATTCAAACCCGTGACCCGCTGAATCTCTGGGCCACAAAGGTATTTTAACTTTGAACAAGAAGGCAATATTTTCTGAGAATATTATAATCTAATTAAAAACTCGAGTTGAATTTTTTCAAGCAGAAATATATCTTTTTAGGCGACCCAAATTAATGGGCCTTTTATTAAAAGTATTTTATTAAGAGGAAACACCACGGTTGAGAGAAATACAAAATAGGTATTTCTAAAATCTATTGCTGTCTCGCAGTGCCTTAGCTAGCCAGCACTAGCGCGATAGAGACAACTGCAACTTGGACTGAAATTACCTATTAAAAGTACCAGAAATCGACGTTTAGGGGATTCCTGTTTCCTCCTCCAAAACTTAACCGATTTAAATATTTTTTTCTGTATTAGCTAAAAAAAGAATTGAGCTAGGTTCGTATTTTTTGCTTTTGTTGTTTATTGTAGTCAAATCTGTTTCCTAGATATTTAAACATAGTGGAGAGTCTGGCCATTTTTTTTAGGTTTTTAAACGTCCATATCTCTTTAAATAATTAATTTATTAAAAAAAGGAAAAAATAGGGACGTACAAACAATATCCATAAATATTGAGGAAAAAAATTGTTACTCTAGAGGTGTTATCCAGGGAGGAAATAGAAATCCCCTAGACCCCTATTTTTGTATGGAAAAAAATTCGTGGTGTTTCCTCTTAATTGTCTGTATAATACCAAGAAGGAGAGTTCTAAATATTTTGCTAATGAAATTCGGGACTGCTATTCTTGTATCGTCCC